>OZ014520.1:334776407-335376407 GCA_963966055.1 Lathyrus aphaca | reverse complement strand
CTGTCTGATTATTCAGAAGGAATAGTTAAGAACTGCACCTCATAACTATACCAAGGATGCCACCTTTCATTGAGAAAGGCAATCTTAACAAATTTATGATATCCCCACCTATATTAACTCCATGATGAGCATTCTGGACTACACCTAGATCAGAAATAAACCAATCCAAGTGGTCATTATGATATGTTCATGGTCTTTCATCTCCATCTTCAGAATCAATAATGTCCAGACCAGTTCTTGCCAAGAAACTTTCCAGAAATACATAACTCCTGTCACACAAGACTGAAGCCAATACTACATCTTATGCAATACCTCACCCATGATTCTGCACAAACTCTGATGATAAGATGTTCCAACATCTGTTTGAACATCACCAATCTTAAATCCTTGTATAATACCTTATCAGATAGTTCTACATAATCTGATCTTTTAATTTTGAAGGATTTTAAGGTTAGCTCCAGATAAGATTAGCAAGATCTCCTCATGTCATGGATAACCAATACTCCAGTTGAGCATAAACTCCATTAATTCTCAATTTCACACCCCTGATGAACATACAAAGAGCAAAACTGATAAATATCCATACTTGATTTTATATCCCAAAACAGATGCTCTTAGTTTGCTTGCTACAAAGGGTTCATACTGCCACTATCCATGACTAGTAGTGGAAGAGACTACCAGTTCAACAACCATTCTGATCAGACTTCTCAATCTGATATTCTTCCCTTTCTTCTAGCAATTATTGGTCACATTGCTAGCTTTAATCATGACCAAAGTCATGCATTTATCACCCACATTTGTAAATACATTTAGAAGCTTTTTCATCTTCAGATTCATCATCAGATTCATTAGTATTCTGAGCAACCTCTTCCAGCTCCAGCCTTTGAATTACTTCCTCAAGCTTTTTCTTCCTAGCATCCAGCTTTTTGCAAGTGTTTTTCAGATCTGCAATCAAGACAGCTTTGGATATGGGAGTCTTTGCTTTTGAAGGTCCAGCAGATGTCCTAGTGGAAGCTCCAACATCAGCAGCATGATGGCTCAAGAAAAGTTTGTAATGGAAGGCCAGAGGACTTTTTCTTTTGCATACTGAATCCTTCTCAGTGAGGATACCTGGATACTGGCTTAGTATGATTCCACATAGCAGAGAGGGAAAAACAATGGGAAGCTTTGTTGCAGATGTTCCAGCATGCTTCAATGTCTGATCCAAAATATAAGTCCCAAAGTCCAGCTTTGCTTGGGTGCCCACAACATATATGAACCTGCTCAATTCAGTTGCTATTGAGGAGGTATGGTTGGTAGGGACCCAATTTGAAGTGCCAATCCTATGCAGCATTGCATACTTCCTTGTCAGCAAGCTAACAGAAAGTTTCCCCTTGACTAGCCAAGCTTTGAATTGATTAGCAGTGATGACTTTGCACACCTGTTTATTTGTCTTTCCCAGCTCATTAGGTCCATCAGATTCTCTTCCTAGATAGTGGTTGATAACCCTAGGATAGAATTCCACACATCTCCCTCTTACACACACCTTTCTAAAGTCATCTGATTTACCATCAGCACAGTCCTCTTGTAGGTTGACAATGAATTCCTTGACTAGCAGCTCATAGCAAGGTGAAAAGTTTGATACTGTTTTGAATAAACCAGCAGAAGAAATTAGGTTGATTACCTTAGTGCACTCAAGTGTATTGCTGCCTAGCTCTCTTTCAAGTGCTACCCTTCTTTGGTATACAAATTTCCATCTGCTCATACTTGACACATGATGGAATGAAACATTGTCCAGAGGAGCTTCTGGAACAGCAGAGGTGGACCTTGATGGTGCTGGTTTCTTCTTTGGTTGGGATGTTGGGACATCCTCTTCAACATCTGAATCTGGTGGAGTTACAGCTTTCCTCTTTTGGGTATTCACCTTGTCTTTCTTTGGAGTAGGCTGCTTCTTTTCAGGAGTTGAGTGTCCTGCAGTCTTCTTTTCCTTTCTAGCCCTAAGCCTTTTGGCTATGCTAGGGTCCACAGAAGCAATGATCTCTGTGACAGAGTCATTATCTAAGTCTTCAACATGTAGCATAGATGCCTCCTCTTCCAGGTTAGGAGTAGGTTCCAAACATATGTGATCATCACACATTTGTCTAGCACCCAAAGCATCCATCATGTTAGCAGGATATCACACCAGTTTCCTTCTTCTGGAACACAAAACTAAGCTTGGTTCTGAAACATTATTGCTTTCAAGATTTCTATCTTTTCTTCAATCAGCTCCAACTGAAGTGCTATAACATTATGAAAGATACTTTGCACACAAACAATAGACAGTAGTATCTCAAGGAGTATTCAACTTCATAGCTTCAGAGAAAAAAACAATCTTTTAGGTCTTTGATTCAACATTTACCATATACTGTTGATGTGTAGTGTGGTGTCAAGCCATTAGGATTGACATATCAATTCAGCTTCTTTCTTGATGAAACTTCCTTCAGTTCATGATTTAGACAATCATAAACATGTATCTTCACAAGAGAGATTTTCTCCAGCTATACCTAAACAACATAGGACACCATAACCAGGAAGAATATCCTCATTAGGTTACCATAAATAAGCTTAAGAGATAACTTATCAAGATTTTCACTCCCGCATGAAAGATTTGATAATTATACTCTTTTGTTTTGGCTCCAACCTCTTCTTTCATCAAGAACCACACTATTCTGAACTAAGTTTCTTCCAGTTCTGTAATCACATGATAGAACATCAAACTTGACATTATGAACTGAAGCTTTGCAACAACCTTTGTATGAAGTATTGGGGAACCACTATCAGACATAGCACATCATAAATAATAGAGCAATTCCTTGGAGATAAATAAACTTTTCCACAGTAAGATCCTCCAAAAGATATTGAAACACAATGTCAAGACATCTTATCTGACATCAGCAACCCTATGTGAATACAACACCATTATATCATATGATGAATAGTCCATCCTCCACTTCTAGGGACCATTCAAACACCAATATGAATCTCTCAAGTTCCAACAGCTCTTCATTATATCATCCTTCTTCCTTTACCATGAACCAGAAAGTATCTCCCTTAGATCTCATCCAGAAACAGACCAGGATGCCTGCTCTGATACCAATTGAAATTCTGGTATGACAGACTCAGATGTCTAATATGATGTTGAGACATCTTATCTGTTACTTATAAACATGGTAAGGCATACATATCAGTACTTAAATAATTCTGATATATCAGAGTCAAACATGCTTCAGGATGTTGGGACATCTGATAGGACATTCAGTTCAGGTACTGCATAAAACATAAAAGATGTAAAGAACACAGAAGTTTGTTAACCCAGTTCAGTGTATAACCACACTTACATCTGGAGGCTACCAAGCCAGGAGGAAATCCACTATTAGTAATATTAATTCTAGACTTAAACCACCCTGTTTAATCTATCACTTAATACTTACCCAATGCAATTTCTACCTAAGACTCACTTAGATAAGAGTACCCTACTCACTCCCCCTCAATCACCCAGTGATCAAGTTTACAAGTTTACTTAAATTGAAGTCACACTTCAAACAAAAAACAGCTTGATCTTACTTCACAGTTTCAATCAAGTCACAAAACTTCTCTTGCTTACAAGCTTCGAGAATCACAAGTGAAACAGCCACAATAGAGTTACTTGTTATGCACGGCTGACCCAAGGACACAACCCTAATAATGTTTACATTTTCAGTTGATTGGGTTAATTCTAAACTAGGTTACAAGGTTTCTTTTATAACCTATTCCCAACTGGATTTGGGCCTAAACAATCACAACAATAGCTGCTACAAATATGCAGAAATATCTGCTACAAATATGCAGAAATATCTGCTACAAATATTCCAAAAGATCTTCAACTCCTAAAATATCTCTAAATATAGAAACCTATATTTTTCAATATTTGTCTTCAATTTAAATTGAGTCTTTAAGATCTTCTAGATCAGCACCACATATGATTGCATAATATCTCCAGAATATTCTGCATAATTCAGATCTGATAAATCCAATGTTATCACCTTGAATTAGGGTTTGTTACTTCCTAAATTCTAGGTGATTTTGTTCTTCTGATTAATCTGAATCTTCATAACAAAACTCCCTACAGATGCGCCTTGTTCTGTTTTTATCCATCCATAATTAATTCCAGATAACTCTCCTTAAATATCTCAAATCAGTTAGTCATTAATTAATTCTGGTAGCAGGTCTGAGATGTCTCAACATCTGTTGGGACATCCTGAAAAACTGAACTTACTTCATTTACTGATACAATGTCCTAACATCTGATGTGACATCCTGTAAACTGAACTTATTCCATTAACTGATACAATGTCCTAACATCTGGTGTGACATCCTGATATCTTGACTTAAGTTCATTAACTGTTACTCTGTTTGACAGTGTCACAACATCTGGTGTGACATCCTGAACTAAGTTCCACACTTCTTGTTTGATATCTATATGTAACATATGACAGTAATGTTGTCATGACAGTTGCAGATGTTTCAACATTCTCTTTGACATCTGTCATGACATTTGCAGATGTTTCAACATCTTCTTTGACATCTGTCTGTAGCATATGACAGTAATTCTGTCATGACATTTGCAGATGTTTCAACATCTTCTTTGACATCTGTCTGTAACATATGACAGTAATTCTGTCATGACATTTGCAGATGTTTCAACATCTTCTTTGACAGTTGACTGTAACATATGACAACATCTGTTGGGACATCCTGAATTAGTTCTTCTACTCTGTTTGATAATGTCCCAACATCTGATAGGACATTCTGAACTGAATTCAACATCTTCTTTGACAACTTCCACATTTATCTGTGCCACCATGTCAGGACATCATGTTTGACATGTTCTTCCAGAGTCTATACCATGTTAATATGGAACTTCTTATTCAACATTTTCCAGCCATATTAGTTTTACCAAACATAATGCCAATCATAAAATAATAGCATTAACATACGAGAATTAAGGTGAGAGAATTGAATACCTGGCTCTCTCCTCTGAGAGGGTTTATATATTGTCGTTAGTGGATGGTTATTAGTTCAAACCGTTTGATGCAGATCGCGGAATCCGCACGAATAGGTAACGGTCAAAACTAGCAGTTGGGGGATTTCACTTTGGTCGGTATGAACTTGGTTGACAAGGACCGTTATCCTCGGCATAGTGCTCGACGCCGAGCGTGTCAGCTTGTCACTTTGCCTGGCCCAACTCTGGGAGTTGGGCTTGCCCGGAACAATATTCACTTGGGTTCTGTAGATAGACTTCCCTTAATTTTTTATATTATTTTACCATTTTCAAACATTTAAACAATTAATCTATATTTTTAAAATATTCATACAACTTATAAAAAAACTTGAAATGAGTCCCACTAATCCTTACAATATAATTCATACCTTAGAGATCTTGCTACTTTAACTAACCAATTAACCAAATTTCAAATGAAAAATGTTTCTATGAAGAGGAACGATGATAAATTAACGAATCATTACGACAAATAACACTTTTTATGACAAAGTTTTCACCTGAAACATGTCAAAAATCGAAAGTATAGGTCCAGGAAGCGACATGTTTGATTTTTATAGTAAAAAAAAATTAGCGCCAGATTTTCTCCATTAGAAAATAATAAACTTATTACCTCTGTGCTTTTGAAAACCAGGGGAATATAGCTAATATAAGGGAACACACTTTGAATGCCTATAACTGCATTTAAGGTTTTTTTTCAATGATTTCTCATTTGGCGCCTTCCAATCTTCTCTTTTTTTCTTGTTAATTAGTAATTCTCAAAAAAATTGTTATTAATAAAATCGAATAGGCAATGATATGAAAGGAAATATTTCATTAATAAAAAACAGGACAATAGATAATTATTCCACATATTCAAAATTCGTTATTGGTCCAATGGTGATTGGCACTAAACTTGGTAGCGAGGACCACAGTTCGATCCCACGCAACTACAATCGAGAGGGGTATCGCACCTCGAAAAAATACGACCTCATGAGAAAAGCTCGTGGATAGACAAAACAAAGTCATCACTGAATTTTAATTTATTTCCATAGGGGGAAAGCGGAAATATCGATAAAACCCACTAAATGGAAAGGGATATGACACGGTCATCGCAACCAATGTCGGGGTTCGATAGTGGATTACACAAAGGGAGATACTAGCACTCACTCACGTCCATCATACTCGATGGGAACCAATTGATTAGTTTGTGTGTTAATGCTTTCTTAAAGATGTTAGGCTTCTCGATTATTAAAAGGTAAATGGACAAAAAATAGTTTGTTTACAATAGTGTGCTCGCCAAGGATTGAGGCTCTTGTGCATATGTATTCCCTTGTGCAATAGGAAAGTCAGAGCATTCGTAGTTCAGAAACTACGGGGGTGTTTACCCTGAAAAATAGTAAACAACCGTTGGTCCTCTAAAAACACCAAAGATGTTCTCATTTACTCATAGGATCAACTAGATTTATCCTAGGACATATGTTATTATTAGTTTTAGTTTGTTTTTCAGTGAAAATATCATAAACTCTTCGACAGACTTTATGAAATACTTTGATAAAAAGAGAAAATAAAGCAAACAAGACTCAAAGTAATTAAAGTCGAATGTAAGATGCAATGGAATATAAATTGCAAGGAAATATAAAAAGGAAAGCAAGTAAAGAAAACAATAAATTGCTGAAGAGTAAACTTGCTTGAAAGTAAAGGAATGAAAAGTAAATGACTTCAAAGTAAAAAACTTGAATAGAAATTGCATTGAAATGAAATATGGTGGTGATTTCATCATGTACATTCTCGCCCTAACTCGTTTCTCTACACACGGGTACTTTGAGTGTTTATGGAGTAACTTGTACAATATGATTCACACACATTCTAACACTAAAACTATATTATTTATACTAATCGAAGATAACTGCTATTGGTAGTTTACTTCTAGAAATACGCCACTTGGCGCTTTGCATGGTCTGAACTTCCAATATGTGTCACTTGTCTCTTTTCAAATGGAAAGAACCATAAGTTTCCCTCCAATATTGAATCTCAATTCTTGCGCGTCGAACGTCCTCATGGGCATTAGGTCGAATTGCACTTCCTATACTTAAAAAATATTCTAAGTCCAAATCCTTGCTTTCCATGTTTATCTTTGACTCAGGCCTCTTTATCAGAATTTAGTCGAAGCCTTTTTAACTATCCCAAGGAACATGATCCTTAATTCAATATTTCTTGCAATCAAGTATGCGTTGAAATTATGAGGTAAAAAATTGTCCCCCAAAAATGTCTTTTTGACCAAATTGACAAAAAGTCATTTTTTTATCATAGCTTTTTACGCCTATCTTTCGATGACACAAAAGTATGTCTGTAACACGGTGGGACAACTAACTTTTAGTCATGTTGCGGATAGCAAGAGTCGCCACCAACTTTTTATTTTATCCATAAGGAAAGGACATAAAAGAACAGGAAAGTCCTATTTTTTAAAAGAATTGAGTTCGGGGGGTAGGTTATATAAAGGGAAGGTGTTAGCACCCTTTATATCCATGGTTATCCATGGGCTCTTAGTTACTTAGCTCACTTAAATGTTTTTGAAAAGTGTAGTGTGTGATTAGAAATTTTCTAAGTACTTTGTAATGATCCTCGTATGGATGTATACAAAGCCTTGTTTGAAAATATTTGAAAATATTGTGAGGTGTGAAAAGTATTTTTGAAGAGTGAGCAAGTAACTATGAGGTATTGTCGTTCACCTGAAAAGACACTAGGGTTCCAGGGTGCAGACGCGAACGGTCGGCGAAAGAGAAAATGGATGAGGTTGAATTGAATAGAGTCGCCAACTAGGCATTTTTATCCCGAAGGAAAGGTAATGTTGCATAAACCTAGAAAGAGATGGATAAGACGGTTGCGAACCAAAGAAACTGAGAAAGGGGGTTGGTTACAATCTGTGAAGGTATTAGCACCCAGATTGTCCGTCGTACTCGACGGGATCCACGCTTACAAGATTGTGTTTAAAGGGGGAAGTGTATGTGTTATCTGTGTGCAAAAGCTAAGGAAATAAAGTACAAGTGTCAGTGCAAAAAGGGTGAATTGCTCAGGAACTGAGGCTTAGAAAAGAATGCTGAAAGAGGGGGAAGATACAGGACTTTTGTTTGATAACTGTTAAGTTATGCCTACGTATCCTCTCGTGCAATGAGGAAGTCAGAACACCGTAGTTCGACTCAAAGAGACTGAAAGATAAATTGACTGTGAACTGCTTGCTTGCCTATGCTCAAGTGTACGACTCGTCTGGCTCGAATGCTAACTGTCTTGCATTAGACGGAAGAAGCGAGTTCTCGTTTGTGAATGAGTGTGATGAGAAAAGAATCCCGGAGGAGACGATTATTGTTTGTTTTTGTGTTTTCAGTTTTTTATTGTTTTTTGTGTTTTGCATAAGTTAATGAGCTTAAGCCTAAATCACGGGCTTGTAAACTCATTATATCCTCCCTGATTAGGGATAATGAGCTTACTTAAGTGTGAGATAAGCATCTCAACTTAATTACCATGATGATGTAGGATTAAGATCGTTAACCTACTGTCGCACCTCGAAACATACGACCTCGCGATAAAAAACATATCGCGGATAAAACTTAAAACAACAGAGTCGCCACCGAACTTATTTTATTCCAATTAAGGAAAGGGAAAATATCGAGAAACCCTTTTTAGAAAATGGGATAGAACAAGGTCTTTGAAACTAGATTCTAGGTTCGGGAGTCGATTTCGTAAGGGGAAGGTATTAGCACCCCTTACGACCGTTGTACTCAACGGGAACCTTTTAGTTTAACTTGCGATCTAATGTTGATTAATGCTTTCTGTTTTCTTCGAATAATATAAATGCGAATGATTCTAAATTTGGGTTTAAAGAGAAATGGGTGGTTTTATTCCTAGGGTGCTCGACAAGGAGTAAGATCCGTGTGCCTACGTATTCCCTTGTGCAATGGGAAAGTCAGAGCCTCGTAGTTCGTGGTACTAAGGTTGGTCGGTTGGTTTGTTTTTTAGTGAACGATTGTTTAGAAAGCATACTAACTGCTAAGCGTTGGCTTGTCTGTTTGCGATAGGAGGCGGGAACGCTAGCTTGTTTGCGAGATAGAAAGGATTTAAATAATGTTCGTTTGGAAAAATGTTTGATTCGATTAGTGTTTTAGGAACGAAAGGGCGAATGAACCACGTCCCATGGGGCGAGCCTCAGGAGCGTTCACTAAAAAATTCGAGGAATGCTAGACTCCAGAATTTAATGCTTTTGTTATTTGATGTGTCGATTAAGTGTTTTAATTACGGAAAGTCGAATGAACAACGTCCCACGGGGCGAGCCTCGGGAGCGTTCATTCAAGAATTCGAGGAATGTTAGACTTCAGAATTCAGTTTTTCCGTTATTTAATAAGAAAATATTTGAAGTATTCGATTTTGGAAGTGGTTTGACGGCGAGGCACGGTGCACTCGACTTACATGGTTTGCGACTAAATTGAAGCGATAAATGCGAAAAAATAAATTAAAGACAACTATTCGGAGGCGTTGGACCTTTTGGGAATCGAGGCGTCGAAATATAATTCGTTTACTTCCTTAGAGCCGATTTAAAGTTGAAATTGTTCTACGAGGAGTCGAATAGTTTTATGTATTAAAATACGATAAATTGAATTAAATAAAGCGACTAAATTGAATTGTGGAAATTAATTCAGAATAGCATAATGAATAAAATAAATTAAATAGAATTTAAATTTAAAAACATAACAAATAATCGAAATAATACAAAAAATAAACTAAATAAAATGAAATGGCCTCATATTGATTAAACATTTCGACTTAATAAAATCAGAACAAATTTAATCGTTTAGTATATCATCGGCCCCAAACAATAAAATTAAAATAAGCTATTAGAATTTAAGAACAAAAGAATAAAAAACATTTAATTAGAGAAATAAGAGCAATGAGGTTTATATGCTACTGGTGTGAGTATATTCATAGTAAAAAAAACAGTTGGGCCAAGCCCACAGCCAAAAAACACAACAGTACTAAAAAATGGGGGTGTCGCAGATCATGGTGGTGAAATGAGTAAATCTCACGCAGGCTTCGCCCAAAGACAGTTAAAAACAAAGAATTTTTTTAGATAATAAAAAACTTAAAGTGAAAGAGTGAAGAACACGATCCTTAATTCCCAGCATAGAAGCAACGAAAGAAAAAAAAAACCTCACACAAGCCGCTGGCATTCTCTCATCTCTCAACTCGCACGAGTATGCCTCTCTCAGGTTCAGCTTCCTCGCACATTTTCGGATCTCTCAAGGTTCGATTTGGTTCAACGATTTCTCACAAAGCTCACTCGCGCGGTAGATCGGTGGATTAACGGTTTGGGTTTCACGGATTCCGACGCGGTGATTCAGCTTGTTTTCGCTCTTGGTTTGCGTCAGGTTTTGGTGGAAGATGCAATTTCGAGCAGTGGTTGTGAGGTTTGTTCGGCATAGGGTGTTGGCTATGGTAAAGGGGGTTTTCGAATCTGGTTTTGATGAAGAGTTATACGGTGATGACGATGAGATTAACAGAAGGTTTGTGTTCTTTGTGTTTGGTGGTGAAGGGTTTGTCACGGTGGGGTGAGGTTGAGCGAATGACTGTGTTCGGAGGTTGTGCGTCCGTCTCAACTTGATTTCGGAGGTCACAGTGTTAGAATTTGGTTCGCGGTTTCGAGTTTGGGCTTTCGAGGGTGAGTTTGGTTCAAGCTTGGTCACAATTTGGTTTTGTTTCTCGCGACCTGTTTCGCTCACTGCGTTTGGCTTTTTGATTCAGACTTCGTTGAATCCGGTTTGAAGATTTTGTGGTGTGATGGAGGGTTTATGGCAAAGGTGTTTTTGTTTTGTTTGGACTTTTCTCGTCTCTTTCCCCCCTCTGCTTTTTTCTGTTTAGTGGTGATGCTATGGAAGAAACAAAAAGGTTGTAAGGTTTGCGTTTAATGGTTATTGTGTAATTTGTTTGGTTGAAGAAAAGTGGTTTTGTATATTTTTGATTTTTTCGTGAAGCTTGATATTATTATCTCTTTGCAGGGATTTTCTAAGGTTTTACCAAGCTCCTTTTTTTTTAAAGAGTGAGGAATGAGGTCTGATTTATAGAAGAGTGTTATGAGGGGTGAAATGGTAAGATAAGGATTAAGAGGAATCTCTTGCTAGCTGTGAATTTTGAAAAAAAGTTGTTGTTATTTGAGTGCTGAAGGTAGTGGGATGTGTACATGCTTTGCAGTGTGTAAACACCCCAAATTTGCCCTCACCCATTCACCTTGGCTTGTGATCATTCTCATATGCATAAACACAATCATATCATCTCATGTCTCATTTTTGATTCACTGCATAGATTCCAAGTCATCTGCACCTAGGGTTTGTGATCTGAGCAATCACAGGGCATCTTGAGCCACTCCAAAGGCAACCAATCACTTCAAAGGGGTCCATATGTGTTCTTATGTCATATCACATCCTCTTCAAGTCAAAAATGCAAAAGAATCACAAGAACTAGGGTTTGGGTGGATGCAGAGCCAGGTTTGACTGCACAGTTGACCTAAAATTAGGGTTTTGGTTTCAGAGGCCATAACACCAAATTTTTTGGTCATTCTTATTTCCATTGGTCTCTATATGGTATAGGGAGTATGCATATCAATTTTCATGAAGAAATTCCATGGGGAAGTCATCTGATCAAGAGTTGACTTTCTGGACAAGTCAGTGTAAAATCAGGGCATCTGAGGCCCCCAATGACCCAACCAATGGGTGATCTTCATCATTTTGAGTGTATATGATATTTATTTGATCATGGAAGAAGGTTGAAGTTCATAAAAATCAAGAATTTAGGGTTTTTGCAAATGTTGACTTTTTGGGCATAGTTGACTTTTCAAGAATGCATCATTTTAGGTCATTTTTCAAGCCTTGATTCTTGATCCAAAAAGGTTTCAAATGGAAAAACTTTGGTCATGAAAGTTGTAGATCTCATCTTTCCCTTTTCAAAAAGTACAAGAATATGATCAAACTCTTTTTGGATCAAAAGTTATAGCAAGACAAAGTTAGCCAAAATCATTGATTTTCAAGGCATGCTTCAAATGGGAATTTTGCAAAATCATGAACCAAAGCCAATTGTGACCTCAAGTTCACTTCAAACCAGTATGCAAACATTCTCTAAGTCATAAAAATCAGGATTGAACCAAGAATGCCCTTATGTTATGGTTTTTTTGGACAAGAGAATCACATGTGAACCAAAAGCCACAACTTGCAAAAACTCATGATCATTCTTCCTACAACTTGCTGCATTGGTTACTGCACTAAGCTAGCCTCACACACACACCATGCTGCACCAGGACCAGCCTTGTACTAGCCTAGATCATGAGCCATACCTTCCTTACACATTTTTTTGACTTTTTGCAAAAGGTGACTTACCAATCAATAAAGCACATGTCCAATCAACTGACCAATGAGAGAGGGTTATGTGGACAAAGAGCCAGCCATTCCATACATCTAGCAAGGCTGAAACCATTGACACCAAGACATTCAAAAAATACACCCCAGCTGCATAAGCCTTCGAATCTCTCTGCCCAGCCAAGAAACACTCAAACCATTTTTACCATTCAACTCACCATGTATCATTGAGTAGAAACCAGCAAGAACACAAGCCTGAATCAACCAGAACACCCCATAGCCATTTCTCACCTCAAACTGCAGTTCCATTCGAATCTCCCTCCCTAGCTCACAAACATCCAAACAAACCTTGCAAAGCCTCTCCATTCACCCTCAGGATCACAAACAACCCCTCACAATGGCCTGAAGCTGCCTATTTCACCATAGCCATTTTCAACTGAGTTGAAGCAGGAGCTGTCGAAACTCATTATCCAGCCAACATAAACTCTTCTTGAGCATTCAAACATCATCTGGGGACCAAGTGGAGTAGTTTGCACTGAAAGAAGTGGCCAGAAAGTCATCAGGTTGAAAGCTCCAAATCTCAGGTAGCTTGAAAATTATTTTTCCAGAAATTGTTTTTCATGTTATGAACTTGTTCCTTATGCTTCACTGAATATCCTGATGCTCTTAGTTTTTGAAATGGCTTTGAAATGAGAGTTTAATTGCTCTCTGAAGCTTGCGTACCCTAGTTCTTATTGCCTTCGATTCAGCTTAGTTAGGGAAAAGAAATTTGTTTTAGGAGAGGGGTTTGATTCGTGAGAGGTTGGAGAACATTTCCCTTTTCTTAGATTTTGTTTTTGTTACGATTTGAGGGAGTTTGAAGTTTTTCAGGGGAGTTGCTGGCCGGAGAAGACGACCGGAAGTCTTCTCCGGCCACCTGAGAGTGATTATGCCCTAATTACGTGATTAATGGCCATTTGAATTTGGACCGTGAGATGCCTCTGACCCGTTGACCTCCCGCGTGAGTGTATGGCCTGGATCTCTCTGCTTATGCCCTAATCCACGTGTTAACTTAATTAAACATAATTTAAATAATTTAATCAGAGTCAACCTGGACCCTTGGATGACGCGCGTAGTCAACAGATTCAAATCCAGAGTGAATCTCATCCCTCCATCCTGATTACCTTCCATTTTATTTATTTTTAATTCATTTTCTTTTCAATTAATTTGCATATACATTTTAAAATAGTAAAAAATTCTTAAAAATTATGAAACTTTTTCCTAAAAGTTTTATTAATTTTTAAGACCCAAAAATATTTTTATTTTATTTTTTATCATTAAAAAAATATTTTTAAATATTTAAAAGATTATTTTTAATTGATTAATGAAAATTAATTAATTAAAAATACTTTTAGGTATTTAAAAATCACCAAAAAATTCATGAAATGTTCTAAGACATTTAGAAACATTGTCCAACCTTCAAACCAAATTTCTTTTTTGATCTTGATGCATTTTAAGAATTTTCCATTGAATTAAATCATTTTTGGTGCATTATTTTGATCATAAGTTAAAAAAATCATTTCTGCCTATTTGAGAAGAGTTGGACATTGATTCTTTTTGCATTGTTTTATGTTTAGCATGTAGTTTCTAGGATTAAAAGGCCATGATTTGATTCCTCATTTTCAATTTGTTTGGTATTTCTTTTGTTTAGGAGTCCTAAAAACCCTAATAACTTAGAAAAATCATAACTTGAGATTGGTTAAGAGTTGAGACCTCTCCTTTGGGCATTGGGTTAGTATAGGATTAGGGGCCCTTTGAGTGACATTTTCTTTTTTTTATCTTAGGGTTTGCTTCTGATTTTGGTTTTTGTTTGTTGCATTGTCCATAAACCCTAATTTGGGCTTCCATATGCATCCATCTTGCATTCTCTTGCATAACATGACTTGCCATGACATTCCATACCTCCATGTGATTCATTTAACATCATAAGACATATTGAAAGCATGTTTGATCATTGCATCATGTATTTGCCATGTTGTATGCCATGTGCACTTCATAACTTTTCATGTATGTTCATGTTTCCTAACTTGCTTCATTTGCATTCATAAACTTGTATGATCATTTCCATGTGCTGCCTCATGTTTGTAGCATCTCATAGCATCATTAGCATCATGTAAATGCTTCTGGTTTTGTTTCTCATCATGTCATCTCATCTCATTTTGCATTGCATTGCATTCCTTTTCTAACCTTTCAGGTGGTAAGTAACTTTGAGAAGTGAATTTGCCTTCACTTCTCATGACTTTTCTTTTCATCTCTCCTGCATCCTTTGCTGCATTTTTGTTTGTGTTTGAGATTGAGCTTGCTCATTCTTCCTCCTCCCACTTTCTTTCTTCAAGTGACTTGACTTCTTGAATGAAGCAAGTTGCTTTGCTTCTCCTGATCCTTTCATCTGCTTCCTGGTGGTTCCTCTGAAGATCTTCTCTTGTAAACCTCACAAACCTTAGGAACAACCATGCATGACAATGATTAAGGTTTTGATTAGTCTCCCCACTTAGCTTTTACCTTTGTGTCTCTCTTTGAGTCCTCTCTTCTCACCTCATAATCAGGGACTAAACCCTAAAGGCTTTAAGGCTTTGTGATTAAGCTTGTGCCTGCATCCTTCTATTAGGATGGAGTGTATAACTTTAATCCTAAGTGTTAAACCCTTAATGTGTTTAAATCCCTTAATCAATTCACTTAATAATCATCAAGACATCACACTTGTAACTTGGGCCTTGCATTAGGGTTCTAATTCTTCCTTAATTGGTTAAGAAGGACTAACCCTAGTGTTAATGGACAAGTCCCCCTCAAGTTGTCTTACAAATCATAAAACTCACTTCATCATCTTATCATTAAATAAAATCCACTTAATCAAAGGCTTGTTTTGTCATGAGTTTAATCCCTAATCATGGATTAAGTTGAGGAGCTTTCCTCAGCTTAAACATTCTCATCTATTATCCTTCTATTAGGATGGTGTAATGAGTCTGTTTAATCCTTGATTATAGCTTAACCTCATTACTCAACACTAAACAAAAACACCAAAAAAAAAACATCTAAATAACCACAAGTAGGTTAATGATCTTAATTCTACACCAAAGGTGATTAAGTGTGAGAATCTGACTTCACACTTAAGGTATTCTCATTACCCCTAATCAGAGGGAAGATGTGATGAGTTTACTAAATCCATTGGTTTAGACTTAAGCTCATTAACTTATGGCAAATTCTCAAAAGCAATAAAAGACTGAAAATACAAAAACAAACAATAATCGTCTCCTCCGGGATTCTTTTCTCATCACCTTCACTCACAAACGAGAACTTGCTTCTTCCGTCTAATGCAAGACAGTTTGCATCTGTGCCAGACAGATCATACACTTGAGCATAGGCAAGCAAGCAGTTCACCAGTCAATTCATCTTTCAGTCTCTTTGGGTCGAACTACGGTGTTCTGACTTCCTCATTGCACGAGAGGATACGTAGGCATAACTTAACAGTTATCGAACAAAAGTCTCTGTACATTCCCCCTCCTTCCAGCATCATTCTCTTAGCCTCATGATCTTGAGCAATTCATTCTCATTCTTACACTGACACTGTATATATTACACTTTACACTTCCTTTACACTGACACCTGTACATTCTTTTCCAGTTACTTTATACACAGATTGCACTGACACTACCCCTTTAAAACACAAATCTTTTAAGCGTGGATCCCGTCGAGTACGACGGACAATCTGGGTGCTAATACCTTCCCAGGTTGTAACCAACCCCCTTTTTCAGTCTCTCTAGTTCGCAAACCGTCTTATCCATGTCTTTCTAGGTCTATGCAGCATTACCTTTCCTCCGGGATAAAAATGCCTAGCTGGCGACTCTATTCATCTCCAGTGAGTTCACGGCTGTGTGTTCTCATTGTCCCTCTCGCCGACCGTTCGCGTCTGTACCTTTATCTGGACTTAGCTTCATTTATCGGGAGCGACAGCTTGGCGACTCTGCTGGGGACCCTTATACTGCAACCAGGGCTTCTGGTTCTTTTTGTGGGTTCCTCCTAGCGCTTGTTTGATTTGTGTTTACTGGGGTGTTATGTGCTTGTTTGTGCTTGTATTTATTTCTGTTTACTGTTTCATGTACAGTTGCTTTACTGCTTTCTTTATTGCATTTGTATATATCATGCTGTCATTGTTGCTGGCTGGATCTGGTTTCTTGTTTTGGTGGGTGGGTGATTCATTGAGAGTTAAGGCCCTATACCTGGGACCTGAGTGACACCTAGGCTAGAGTGAATCATATTCTTTCCCATTCCATTTCGGTCTGGTGCGGGAATATGAAACACGGTTCAGATGTGGGTTTCTTCTTGAGAACTCTGTGTTGCAGATTTCCTGCAATGCTAGGGCTATCTGGGAAGCCCGCTAAGTCTGGATGACCTTTTAGTACTGACCTTCAGAAACTGAGGTGAATTAGAGGAGGAATTGTTATGGTTATTGTAAACACTGTACCTCCGGGTTAGAAGTGTTTACACTTCTCATAACTGATCCAAGTCTGAGGATCCTTGTTCTAGATCACCACCTGTGAGGGGGTTGGGCTGTTTGCAGGTTTGCAGGTACCTTGACCTCAGAATACCTTGTTACTTTGATTTTGTTAAGAATACTCCATGTTGGACAGTTCTTGTGATTCTAAACCCTGGACATGTGGCTCTTTATTTGAGTCCCCCACCCTGGTTACTGGATTTATAGACCTCCAACTGGAATTCTTGAACACACATGGACTTATATCAGGACATTTTGATCAGATCCAGCTCAGTCACAAACCCTTGCATATCATTTGCATACATAATCATTGCATCATATTAACATTTGCTTATTTGTGTTTCAGGGTATCCATCTTCATCTGGTTTCGGTTTTGACCCCATCTTCAGCATTGACCTATCTCCACCAGCACTTGCTTCAGCTTGTCAGCCATATACTTCAGTTGCTTGCACTAGCCAGCCAGTGGCCCACTCCTCAGCATCTTCATCAACACTTATTCTACTCAGTCTCAGCACTTATGGCTCCAAAGAAAAGCAACATCACTTACCATTTCTTCCAACCAGATTTATCTGATATCAGGAGGATTCAAACCCTGATCACTCCAGATCACATACCTTTGTTCAGGGAGCATTATGGGGATATACTTGACTTGGTTATGGATCTGGACCCATCACAGAGAAGTTTGATCCACACCTGCATTCAGTTTTATGATCCCTCATTGAGATGTTTCACCTTTCAAGACTTTCAGTTGGGCCCTCTTTTGGAAGAATACTCATCATTGATTGGTTTGCCTATCAGGGTTGGAATCCCTTTCAACCCTGAGATGGTCTTTCCTGCTAATGGAGAAGTAGCCAAAGCTTTGCACCTGGAACCTGTTTTGATTGAGCAGCATATGACCTCTAAAGCTGGGATCCCTGGTTTTCATCTGGGCTTCTTAATTTCTCAAGCTAGTTTGAAGGCTTCTCTAGGAGAGTGGAAAGCTGTTTGTGCTTTGCTGGCCTTAAGTGTATATGGAATTGTGTTGTTTGCAGATGAGCCTCGATTCATTAGCAAGAATGCAATCCATTTGTTCATCCTGAAGAACCCAGTGCCAACTTTGTTAGGAGATCTCTATTACTCAGTACATCAGAGGAATGAGAAGCAGAGGGGGAGGTTAGTGAGGTGTTGTGCTCCATTATTCCATGCTTGGCTTCTCAGGCATCTACCCAGGACAGATACATTTCTAAATCCTCATCAGCAAAGCAACTGGGCTAAGAGACTCACTGTCCTAACTTCAGCAGATATCAGATGGTGCACTCAAAGCACCAAGGGCAGAGATATCATCACCAGCTGTGGGCACTTTCCCAATGTGCCCTTAATAGGAGTTAAGGGGAGTATCAATTACAACCCTCTGCTGTTCAGGAGGCAATTGGGCTATGCACTGGTCCACACTCCTAGGGTACAGGACTTGGTGGAGACCCTCTATTGTGAGAACAAGTTTAGTTTGGCTGTTGTTAGGCAGGCTGCCTGGGCCTGGGATAATGTTCAAACCAAGGGAGTCACCATTCTGGGGAAGTGTAATAATGTGGCATCAGCACAATATTATGAGTGGTCCCGTGCCAGGGCCCAATTCTCTGGAATGCCCTTTACCATAGAAGACATGCCTGAATTATCTTCAGCACCACCCCCTGCCACTATCAGTTCGGAGGAGTATGAGAGTTTGAAGGAAAGAAATGAGAAGCTAACCCAGGCTTTGCAGAAGACCCTCCGGGAGAGGAGTGAAGGTATGAGGGAGATTGAGAGATTGGAGAAATTAAGAGTAGAGCATCTGATTAAGATTGAGAAGTCTGGGGATTACATTAAAAAGTCTAAAGCTGGAGAACAAATTCTGAAAAATGCTTGCAAGGAAGCCCAGTTCCAGAGAGCAAGGACAGACTTGAATTTGAAGGAGAGTCAAGCCCGGTGGGTCAGGATCACCGAGGCTCGTACTTTAGAGGACAAAAGAGTTCAAGACGAGATGGAGCAACTTGAAGCTAATGCAAAAGAACAGCAAGAAGCCCTGGCAGCAGCCCAGAGGGAGATATCAGAACTGAAGATCAAAGCAGGGGTGAAGAGGTCAAAGGACCAAACTCAGCACAAAAAGCTAGCAGCAGCTGTTGCAACCCGAAACCTCCTTATCCGGAATCTCACGGAGCGTCCGGCTGATCCTGTGACCGAAGCACTTCTCAAGGAAGTTCGTGAGGATGAGTTTGGTCTTGGTGTTTGACCATTTGTTTGTTGTTGCTTTCTTTCCGTGTACCTTTTATTTTCTTGTACTGTATTTTGACCCCTTAGAGGGCTTGTGTTGTAAAATGAACAAGTTGTATTATTTCACCTTCTGTAATATATTTGTGTTAGTTTGTTCCATCTGAGTCCGCTTTGAAAGCAGCATCAACAATATCTTCGAGGGTCTGGAAGGGTCAAAACTGAATGCCAAATTGGATACCTTGAGAACAAATAAGCATAATTGCATTGCATACTAACCCTTTGTTTGTTTTGCAGGTTTTTGTTTTGTTGTTGCTAACCTCTGTTGTGAATCTCAGGAACTATTGCTAGGCGCCGAGTATTTCCCCTCAACCGTCCGCACCGTTATCCAACCCGAAACAACCTTCCGGGAATTCAAATGGATCAGATGCAGCAGGACCTTACGGAGGTCAGAAACCAGATGGCCAACGAAAGGTTGGAGATGAGAACTCAGATAACACAGTTCATGGAAGTAATGAACAACCTAGCTCAAAGCCAGGAGAGGCTCAGAGCTTTGGTAGAAGGGAGAAATCAAGAGGAACCCCATGTGGGAACTGCTGGCACAAGTAACAACGAGAGGGTCCAACCTCATGTCAATCCCCCTGTCTATGGTCCACACCTCCATCCGGAAGCCAACATTCCAGTCAATATACCAGGGCCTGCTACAGCCGGGAGGGTACTTCAAGAAGATCCTCAGGAGGACCAATTCACAGTAATGGGTGCTGGGGAAGAGACTTATGATAGGAGATTGGATGAAATGGCTGAGAAGTTGAGGTCCTTAGAGTCTCAGAACTCTTTGGGGTTCGATGTTATGGACATGGGCTTGGTAGACGGGGTCAGGATCCCCCATAAGTTCAAGCCTCCTTGTTTCGAAAAGTACAATGGGACTTCCTGTCCTCGAACTCATCTGCAATCCTTTCTTGGAAGATTAAAAGCTTATACCATGGATGAGAAATTGTGGATGTTCTACTTCGAAGATAGCCTGACTGGAGCTTCTAGGGAATGGTATTCCCATTTGACAAGAGCAACTGTAAGATGCTGGAAGGACCTGGCAGAGGCCTTCATCAGACAGTATCAGTATAACTTAGACATGGCACCCAACAGGACCCTCCTAATGGGAATGTCACAGTCTTCAAGGGAGAGTTTCCGGGAATATGCCCAGAGATGGAGGCAACTGGCTGCTGCTGTTCAACCACCTATGTCTGAGCGGGAAATGGCAGATATGTTCATGAACACCCTTCAGGGAACTTATATTGACAGGTTGGCTGCTTTCTCTTCCACTAGCTTTGCAGATGTTGTCATAGCCGGGGAGAGAATCGAAAGCCTATTGAAGATGGGAAAGATCTCAGACAACGGTGCAAGCTCGTCCAGTAGTACAAGAAAGCCTTTTGCAGGCCCGAGAAGAACTGGCGAGACCAATGCCATCCATTCAAACAGGGGCAGGCCCCAATATGTTCAAAGGTCAATAGCAGCAGTCACCATTCCTGCTCCAGCTCATCCTCAACCTGTCTATCAACCTCCTCAGCAAAACTATCAGCCACAACCTCAGTACCATCAGCAAAATCAGTATCCTCCAAGAAACTACAACAACAGCAACACCAACAACAATAACCAGCAAAGGCCATTCCAACAGAGGCCGTCTCAAGCTAACAGGGTGATCGATCCGATCCCCATGCCATATGCTACCTTGCTGCCACAGCTTCTGAAACTCAACCTAGTTGAGCTAAGAACGTTGGCACCTCCAGATCCCAATAGTCTACCCAGGAATTACGACTCCAACGCTAGGTGTGCCTTTCATTCAAACGCACCTGGCCATAGTACGGAAAAGTGCAGAGCCCTGCATATGAAGGTACAAGACCTGGTAGACTCGAAAGCTTTGAATTTCGCACCTCCACCCAATGTCAATAAGAACCCGATGCCAAATCACGGTGGTCCTAGAATTAACGCTATTGAAGAAGACAAGCCGTCTTATTTAATAACCAGTGTGGGACAGATCAGGACACCATTGGTAGAAATCAAGGCTCAACTCCTGGAATGTCAAATGTTCCCGGGGTGTGAGTTGGGTTGTGCTTACTGCAATATCTCTGTAAATGGGTGCGACAATTTGAGGAATGGCATAGATAGCCTAATTCAGAGTGGCCAGCTTCAGATCACCACATCATTTCCAACAAATCCAGCAATATCATCAGCAACGGTTTCAGAACCTCCTACAACTGCAGCAACCATTGTTCCTGACAATTCTTCTGCAACATCAACAAGTACTTCATCTGTCTTCTCAACTGATCAGCTTTCAACAAATTTTCCTGCTACAACTTCAGCTTCACTCCATTTTGAACCTCCTACAACAACAACATCATTTCTTCCGACAATATCTCCTACAACTCCAGCAACAAATCATGAAGATGTCTCTACTGTCACAATATTTTACGATCCTGAAAATAACTCCGCCTACCATTCAGAAGGTGCTGCTCCCATCAGAGCACCAGTTATAATCTTTTATGATCCACAAACAATTACGGTCCCTTCAGCAACAGCAATCAGTCCAGTCACTGTCACAGTGCCTGGACCAGTACCATATGAAAGCAATAGGGCCATCCCTTGGCACTATGGCTCTGACGTGTACTGCGAGGGAAAAAGAATCACTCTTGAAACATCAACACCTACACCACAGATAGATAATGTGGGAGGAGGCGGAGGCTTCACTCGAAGCGGACGTCTCTTTGCTCCACCAATTCAAAGACCCACTTCCGAAGCAGAAGCTGCTGCTAAGGCAAAAGGAAAGAGTCCGGTGCAGGAAGATCAAGCTGCCAAAGAAGCCTTGAAGACACCATTCGATCAGGAAGTTGATGAGTTTATGAGAATCATCAAAAAGAGTGATTATAAAATTGTGGATCAGCTTCACCAGACGCCATCCAAGATCTCTATCCTCTCACTGCTTATGTGCTCCGAAGCCCATCGGAATGCACTACTTAAAGTCTTGCACGCAGCTTACGTGCCTGAAGAGATCACTGTCAACCAGTTGGAAACCGTGGTTGGAAATGTTACTGCTAGCAATGGGCTAGGGTTCACCAACACTGACTTGACAGCGGATGGCCGCAACCACAACAAAGCCTTGCACATAACCATGGAATGCAAAGGAGTTGTCCTTTCTCATGTGCTGGTAGACACAGGTTCATCCCTGAATGTCTTACCAAAGAAGGCTCTGGTGAAGTTAGAATATGATGGATTGGCATTGAAACCCAGCAACCTGGTGGTAAGAGCCTTTGATGGTTCGAAGAGATCGGTTCTGGGAGAGATTGAGCTGCCTGTGACAATTGGCCCACGGACCTTTAAAACTATCTTCTATGTGATGGACATTCAGCCCGCCTACAGCTGTTTGTTGGGTAGACCCTGGATTCACGCCGCCGGCGCAATAACGTCTACCCTTCACCAAAAGTTAAAATTTGAGTGGGAAGGCCAAGTTGTTACAATCTGTGGGGAAGAGGATATATTTGTTAGCCATCTGGCTACTTATAAGTACATTGAGATGGATGGGTAGATCCATGAAACAATGAGCCAAGGTTTTGAGGCCTTGAATGTCAATGAAGCATCTGCTGTATCTGGTATCTCCATGTCGTCTTATCAACAAGCCCGGAAGGTTGTTGAGGAAGGAACTGCCCTAGGCTGGGGCAAGGTTTTAGCTGTGGAGGAGAAGAAGGACAAGTTTGGGTTGGGTTACAGACCAACTCAACATCAAGCAAAGGCTGCTAAGAAGCCTGGATTTGTCAGTGGGGGAATGCTCACCCCTGATGCTATCAACTGTTTGGAAGACGAGCTGGAAGAGGAGCGCAATCTGGAGAATTGGATTCGTCCAAAGATCCCGGGGAGCAGTATCTCGAACTGGTCTTCCCAGGAAATTATAAGAGTTACTCATGCAGAGTAATTATTATTTCCTGTATTTTTATAGCATGCATCAAAGTCTTGCATCTTGCCCAAGATGACAAGACTCATTTTGTAATCAGGGCCATCTGTACTTTTGTGCAAACAAGATTAAATTAATGAAATATCAGACATCTTTTTGCAAACGAGTCTTTTTTCTTTTCTGCTCACTGTTTTTCCATTTTTTCTTTTTTGTACAAAAATAAATGGCGGTGTTTTCAAAATGATAACTTCATTTCACTTTTTTCTAAAGCAAGATTAAAATCGATCACTAAAATGAACAAACTTAACCCTTGCAGAAAGTGCCTTCCTGACAGCACCGACAACAGCACGGCTATGACATCGTATGACTTTGACAATCCAATCAATCAAGCTGATGAAGAGGTTGATGAAGAATACGAGCTTCCTGAAGAGCTAGCCAGGTTGTTGAGACAAGAGGAAAAGGTTATTACTCCTCATCAGGAGGAGGTTGAAGTGATTAATCTTGGTACCGACGAAGACGTGAAAGAGGTTAAAATCGGGGCCTGCCTGCAAGATTCAGTAAAGAGACAACTGATTGATCTGCTGCAAGAATATGTGGACGTGTTTGCTTGGTCGTATCAAGACATGCCAGGGTTGGACACCGACATTGTTATGCACAAGCTGCCTTTGAGGGAAGAATGCCCACCAGTGAAACAGAAACTGCGCCGAACTCGCCCAGACATGGCTATGAAGATCAAGGAAGAGGTACAAAAGCAATGGGACGCCGGGTTCCTTGCTGTAACTAGTTACCCGCCGTGGGTTGCTAACATAGTACCTGTACCTAAGAAGGACGGAAAAGTAAGAATGTGTGTTGACTACCGGGATCTGAATAGAGCCAGCCCGAAAGATGATTTTCCATTACCTCACATTGACGTATTGGTGGATAACACGGCTCAGTTCTCGGTATTCTCCTTCATGGACGGATTTTCAGGATATAATCAGATCAAGATGTCACCTGAAGACATGGAGAAGACAACATTCATCACACCTTGGGGCACGTTCTGTTACAAAGTGATGCCATTCGGACTGAAGAATGCTGGTGCAACATATCAACGGGCTATGGTGACATTATTCCACGATATGATCCATAAGGAAATCGAGTGTTATGTGGATGATATGATCGCCAAGTCCCTTACAGAGGAAGATCACCTGGTGAATCTGCTGAAGTTGTTCAAGCGTCTGAGGAAGTATCAACTAAAGCTGAACCCCAACAAGTGCACATTTGGGGTGCGATCCGGTAAGCTGCTGGGATTTATTGTAAGCGAGAAAGGGATTGAAGTTGACCCCGATAAAGTCAAAGCTATTCAAGAGATGCCTGCACCAAGAACTGAGAAAGAAGTTCGAGGGTTCTTAGGTCGATTGAACTACATTTCACGGTTCATATCTCACCTTACAGCGACCTGTGAACCCTTGTTCAAGCTGTTAAGAAAGGAACAAACAGTCAGGTGGAACGAAGATTGCCAGAAGGCTTTTGACAAGATCAAGGAATATCTACAAGAACCTCCAGTCCTTATGCCTCCAGTTGAAGGAAGACCTCTGATTATGTACTTGACGGTATTAGAAGAGTCAATGGGGTGTGTGCTGGGCCAGCATGACGAGTCTGGTCGAAAAGAGTATGCAATATACTACCTAAGCAAAAAGTTTACCGACTGTGAACAGCGTTATTCACTGCTCGAGAAAACTTGCTGTGCTTTAGCGTGGGCTGCTCGCCGACTGAGACAGTATATGTTGACCCACACCACTTTACTAATCTCAAAAATGGATCCAGTCAAGTACATTTTCGAGAAGCCAGCTCTTACCGGGCGGGTTGCAAGATGGCAGATGATTCTCACAGAATACGACATACAATACACATCTCAGAAAGCCATCAAGGGCAGTGTACTATCTGAATATCTTGCTGAGCAACCCATTAATGACTACCAGCCTATGAGATTTGACTTCCCTGATGAAGACATCATGTTCATTAAAGCAAAAGATCGCGAAGAGCCTATTCACACCGAAGGGCCTGACCCGGAAGAAGAATGGACTATGATGTTTGATGGGGCTGTCAATATGAATGGTCGTGGTGTTGGTGCAGTACTCATTACACCAAAAGGAGTTCACATGCCTTTCTCGGCAAAACTCACTTTCAACTGCACTAACAACGAAGCTGAATACGAAGCTTGCATTATGGGTCTTGAGGAAGCCATTGACCTCAGGATCAAGACATTGACCGTGTTCGGAGATTCAGCTCTGGTAGTCAATCAAACCAACGGGAAATGGTACACCCACCAGGATCATCTGATACCTTACAGGGATTATACAAGAAGGTTATTGACTTTCTTCACAACAGTCAAGCTTGAGTATATCCCTCGGGACGAGAACCAGTTTGCAGATGCTCTTGCTACCATTTCATCCATGATCAAAGTCCAAACTGCTAACTTTGTACCTCAAATTTCAGTGTCCAGACTTGACAGACCAGCATATGTGTTTGCAGCAGATGTTGTAAAAGATGATAAGCCTTGGTTCCATGACATTAAGTGCTTCTTGGAGGATCAAACATACCCACCTGGGGCATATTCCAATGATAAGAAGACTTTAAGAAGGCTTGCTGGAAGTTTCTTTCTGAACACTGATGGATCTTTATACAAGAGGAACTTTGATATGGTACTCCTCAGATGTGTTGACAAGACAGAAGCGAATTTGTTGATGCATGAAGTGCACGAAGGATCTTTTGGTACTCATGCAGGAGGGCATGCCATGGCTAAGAAGTTGTTAAGATCAGGCTATTACTGGATCACAATGGATGCAGACTGTTGTGCTTACGCCCGAAAGTGCCATAAATGCCAGATCTACGCAGATAAGGTGCATGTGCCTCCCAATCCTTTGAACATAATGTCTTCACCATGGCCCTTTGCCATGTGGGGCATTGATATGATCGGCAAGATTGAGCCAACTGCTTCGAATGGCCACAGATTCATCCTGGTTGCCATTGATTATTTCACCAAGTGGGTTGAAGCAGCCTCATATGCAAATGTTACAAGACAAGTGGTAGCCAGATTCCTGAAGAGAGATATCATCTGTCGATACGGAGTTCCCGAGCGAATCATTACTGATAATGGTTCCAACTTGAACAACAAAATGATGGCAGAACTGTGCCGGGACTTCAAGATCCAACATCACAATTCTTCTCCTTACAGGCCAAAGATGAATGGCGCTGTTGAGGCGGCTAACAAGAATATCAAGAAGGTTGTGCAGAAGATGGTAGTCACTTACAAAGACTGGCATGAAACGCTACCGTTTGCCTTGCATGGGTACCGCACGTCAATCAGAACATCCACTGGGGCAACGCCGTATCAGCTTGTGTATGGTATGGAAGCAGTCCTACCTGTTGAAGTTGAATTACCCTCTCTACGGGTATTGATGGATGTTAAACTGAGTGAAGCAGAATGGGTTCGGGCCCGATACGAACAACTGAGTCTGATCGAAGAGAAAAGATTGGCTGCAATCTGTCACGGGCAGTTATATCAGAAGAGAATGAAGAAAGCCTTCGATCAGAAAGTCAGGCACCGAGAGTACCAAGTGGGAGAACTTGTGTTGAAAAGAATCCTCCCTCCGCATACAGACCACAGGGGCAAATGGACTCCAAATTATGAAGGACCATTCGTTGTAAAGAAAGTCTTCTCTGGTGGAGCACTGATGCTCAGCACCATGGATGGTGAAGATTTCCCGTCCCCTGTGAATTCAGATGCAGTTAAAAAATACTTCGCATAAAAATGACCCGCTGGACATAAAAACAGAATGTAAGTCCAGGCAAAAATAGGGCATCCCGGCGAGTCAAAAACAGAATAAAAGACTCGGGCAAAAATTAGGGGGGGGGGGAAATGTGTACACCCGCTGAGTTGAAAAGCCGCATTGGACAACTCAGGCAAAAATGGGTATCCCGATGGATTGAAAACCCGAAAGGGCGATCCATGCAAAATAAGGGAATAAGCGAACAACTGCATTCTGAATTCGTCTGTATTATCTACAACTTGGTAAGCTCCAAAGGATCAAGCTTCAATCAGAATCAACTCTCTCCAGAAAGCAAGACGAGAAGAACGTCATTGTCATACGAGTCATAGCAGAAGAG
This sequence comes from Lathyrus aphaca, assembly GCA_963966055.1. Lineage (NCBI taxonomy): Eukaryota > Viridiplantae > Streptophyta > Magnoliopsida > Fabales > Fabaceae > Lathyrus > Lathyrus aphaca. The sequence continues at coordinate 335,349,132 of OZ014520.1, read as the reverse complement.
GAAGCTCCTTGAAGAGCGTCGTCAAACATCGCCAGCATTTTGTTTCTCAACTTGTAACAATCTCCTCATTTCAGGAGATATGTTTCTTTGACTGTATCTTGCCAATTCAGGGCACATGAATTAATAAAATCAGATTTTCAGTCATGTTTCGTTTTTACATTTATGTTTTGCAAAGAATTGTCTGATATCTCTAAAAATACAATTGCATAAGTACAGATGCCTTTCTCAAAAAAAAATAAATAAATAAAAGCACATGCTTGCAAGGAATATAGTTACTCTCGAAAGTACTCAACTCTTATGACGGAATCCAGTAAAGGATATCTCAGGACCATTTGCGCGTTTCCTTATCTTTGCAGGATTGCAGGTGTCCAGAGCGCATCTTGGGGCATGAAAATTACACCTCAGCAAGCCGGCAAATCAGCAAATAATCTCAGCATCCGAAATGCTCTATCCCCAGCTGAGTTGCCTCTCATTACTCTCCCCAGCTGAGTTATCAACAGCATTCCCCAACTGTAGTACCAACCATTCTGCCTCAGCAGAATGCAGAAATCAGGGAATCATCTCCCCACGGAATCCTCAGCCTCTATTCGGAAGAGCAACGCATGAAGAAGTCACAACAGAGTACGGAAAGCTTCTGAAAACCCCAGCTGGGTCCTATAATACAAGGATATGTCAATCAGTGACCTATATCCCCAAGCAAATACATCTTATCAGATCTATCACTGACCTCATCCCCAGCTGGGAAGTCCATTTCAAACAGATCGACCAGAGACTTCGCAGCAACGGGATCCAAATCCCGAATCTGCACCTCTTTGCATAACAATAGCATTCGCATCACATAATCCCCTCAGAGCGTAGCATTCCGTCTAATACGGAGCATTACGGCAAAAATCAACTGCATAGCATAATCATAAGTCATGTTGTGAATTGAACACTTGTAAAAAAAGACAATCTGACAGCATACAGAATATATACAGAAAAATCCCCACCAGAGTCCCCAGCAAAAGCAGTTGCCTCTCCAATCACAAACACCATCATGTACACCTTTGGACACCCGCCCGTGTCATCACCCCCCAGTAAAGTTGCCTGAATACACTTTACAAACCAAGATTACCCATATTACAAATACTTCCTGACACCCGCCCGTGTCAAATCACCAGCAGAAAACCAAAGACATCCTCTTTGCACTCACATGTACTTATATATACACTTTCTTGACACCCGTCCGTGTCATATCCCCAGCGCAGTCGCTTACACTTTCATCACCCATATACTTGTTTAATATTATACTTTTCTCTCTTGACACTCGTCCGTGTCACTCTCCCCAGCAGATAAACATTCATCTATACACCACTCTCATTACTCATGGTACACTTATACAGATACTCGTCCGTACCTTGTATACACCATTTATATCCCCACAGATTCGACAATAGTCCTTGTTCTTTGTTAACCAGTTGGTACTCGTCCGTACCATCATCTCAGAACATTGCGTCTAGTGTTTGTTTCTACATGATACTCGCCCGTATCATAGTCTTAAGGATGCTCGTCCACATCTTTAATCCATACACTGTGTCAAACACTTATGTCTTCTTGAATATTAGATACTTGCCTGTGTCTACTATTCCCCAGAAGAGTCCTTCAGATGCAACACTCGTCCGTGTTCTTTGTTAACCAGTTGATACTCGTCTGTATCATCATCTCTGAACATGTGTCAGTTTGTTTCTACATGATACTCGTCCGTATCATAGTCTTAGGGATGCTCGACCGCATCTTTAATCTATACACGATACCAAACACTTATACCTTTTGTTTCTTGGATGTAAACACTCGTCCGTGTTTATTATTCCCCAGTAGATCACCAACAAACAATTTTCTTTTTATCTAACGCTCGTCCTGTGTTATGATAACCCTGAGAGCAGCCGTACCCTGCTGAGTGGTCGTCCTCCATTACTTGATGGTCGTCCTCCATCATGCTCATCCGATGGCCGTCCCCATCGTTGATTTTAGCAGCCGTCCCCTGCTAGGTGGTCGTCTTCCACCTCTTGATGGTCGTCCTCCATCATGCTCATCCGATGGCCGTCCCCGTCGTTGACCCTTTTATCCGGCATTCGTCCTATGTCGTGATATCTTCGGCAGCCGTACCCTGCCGGGTGGTCGTCCTCCACCTTTGATGGCCGTCCCCCATCATATTTCTTTTATTCCCAACAGAGCAGCCGTCCCCTGCTAGGTGATCGTCCTTCACCTTTGATGGCCGTACCCCATCATCTGTTTATTTCATTTATTCTTTAACCCGATGGCCGTCCCCGTCGTGGTCCCTTTTCCTTTTAGCCCGATGGCCGTCCCCATCGTTGGTTACTTTACCTTGTGAACTTGATGGCCGTCCCCATCATGTTTCATTCGATCCCCAGAGAATCTTGCAGTTGCACTTGATGGCCGTCCCCATCATGATATCTTACTTTTTTCCAGCTAGTCGGCCGTCCCCGTCTTAGCTTTACTTTTTAGCCCCAGCATGTCGGCCGTCCCCGTCATCGCTTTACTTAGCACACTTTCCCCAGCATGTCGGCCGTCCCCGTCATTGCTATTTACCCAGCAGTCGTCCTCTGCTCGACGGTCGTCCTCCGTCGCCCACACTTTACAATATACTTTATCTTTCCTTTAAAATCAATATCCCTTTTCTTCTTCATTCTGTGAGTGCAAATTTTGGACTGTCTTTGGTATTCAACCACAAGTTATCTTGTTTGCCTGTTAAGCCGTTGCTTACAACCTGCACAGCTAACTCATGTTTGAATAGGGGCAGCTGTAAACACCCCAAATTTGCCCTCACCCATTCACCTTGGCTTGTGATCATTCTCATATGCATAAACACAATCATATCATCTCATGTCTCATTTTTGATTCACTGCATAGATTCCAAGTCATCTGCACCTAGGGTTTGTGATCTGAGCAATCACAGGGCATCTTGAGCCACTCCAAAGGCAACCAATCACTTCAAAGGGGTACATATGTGTTCTTATGTCATATCACATCCTCTTCAAGTAAAAAATGCAAAAGAATCACAAGAACTAGGGTTTGGGTGGATGCAGAGCCAGGTTTGACTGCACAGTTGACCTAAAATTAGGGTTTTGGTTTCAGAGGCCATAACACCAAATTTTTTGGTCATTCTTGTTTCCATTGGTCTCTATATGGTATAGGGAGTATGCATATCAATTTTCATGAAGAAATTCCATGGGGAAGTCATCTGATCAAGAGTTGACTTTCTGGACAAGTCAGTGTAAAATCAGGGCATCTGAGGCCCCCAATGACCCAACCAATGGGTGATATTCATCATTTTGAGTGTATATGATCTTTATTTGATCATGGAAGAAGGTTGAAGTTCATAAAAATCAAGAATTTAGGGTTTTTGCAAATGTTGACTTTTTGGGCATAGTTGACTTTTCAAGAATGCATCATTTTAGGTCATTTTTCAAGCCTTGATTCTTGATCCAAAAAGGTTTCAAATGGAAAAACTTTGGTCATGAAAGTTGTAGATCTCATCTTTCCCTTTTCAAAAAGTACAAGAACATGATCAAACTCTTTTTGGATCAAAAGTTATAGCAAGACAAAGTTAGCCAAAATCATTGATTTTCAAGGCATGCTTCAAATGGGAATTTTGCAAAATCATGAACCAAAGCCAATTGTGACCTCAAGTTCACTTCAAACCAGTATGCAAACATTCTCTAAGTCATAAAAATCAGGATTGAACCAAGAATGCCCTTATGTTATGGTTTTTTTGGACAAGAGAATCACATGTGAACCAAAAGCCACAACTTGCAAAAACTCATGATCATTCTTCCTACAACTTGCTGCATTGGTTACTGCACTATGCTAGCCTCACACACACACCATGCTGCACCAGGACCAGCCTTGTACTAGCCTAGATCATGAGCCATACCTTCCTTACACATTTTTTTGACTTTTTGCAAAAGGTGACTTACCAATCAATAAAGCACATGTCCAATCAACTGACCAATGAGAGAGGGTTATGTGGACAAAGAGCCAGCCATTCCATACATCTAGCAAGGCTGAAACCATTGACACCAAGACATTCAAAAAATACACCCCAGCTGCATAAGCCTTCGAATCTCTCTGCCCAGCCAAGAAACACTCAAACCATTTTTACCATTCAACTCACCATGTATCATTGAGTAGAAACCAGCAAGAACACAAGCCTGAATCAACCAGAACACCCCATAGCCATTTCTCACCTCAAACTGCAGTTCCATTCGAATCTCCCTCCCTAGCTCACAAACATCCAAACAAACCTTGCAAAGCCTCTCCATTCACCCTCAGGATCACAAACAACCCCTCACAATGGCCTGAAGCTGCCTATTTCACCATAGCCATTTTCAACTGAGTTGAAGCAGGAGCTGTCGAAACTCATTATCCAGCCAACATAAACTCTTCTTGAGCATTCAAACATCATCTGGGGACCAAGTGGAGTAGTTTGCACTGAAAGAAGTGGCCAGAAAGTCATCAGGTTGAAAGCTCCAAATCTCAGGTAGCTTGAAAATTATTTTTCCAGAAATTGTTTTTCATGTTATGAACTTGTTCCTTATGCTTCACTGAATATCCTGATGCTCTTAGTTTTTGAAATGGCTTTGAAATGAGAGTTTAATTGCTCTCTGAAGCTTGCGTACCCTAGTTCTTATTGCCTTCGATTCAGCTTAGTTAGGGAAAAGAAATTTGTTTTAGGAGAGGGGTTTGATTCGTGAGAGGTTGGAGAACATTTCCCTTTTCTTAGATTTTGTTTTTGTTACGATTTGAGGGAGTTTGAAGTTTTTCAGGGGAGTTGCTGGCCGGAGAAGACGACCGGAAGTCTTCTCCGGCCACCTGAGAGTGATTATGCCCTAATTACATGATTAATGGCCATTTGAATTTGGACCGTGAGATGCCTCTGACCCGTTGACCTCCCGCGTGAGTGTATGGCCTGGATCTCTCTGCTTATGCCCTAATCCACGTGTTAACTTAATTAAACATAATTTAAATAATTTAATCAGAGTCAACCTGGACCCTTGGATGACGCGCGTAGTCAACAGATTCAAATCCAGAGTGAATCTCATCCCTCCATCCTGATTACCTTCCATTTTATTTATTTTTAATTCATTTTCTTTTCAATTAATTTGCATATACATTTTAAAATAGTAAAAAATTCTTAAAAATTATGAAACTTTTTCCTAAAAGTTTTATTAATTTTTAAGACCCAAAAATATTTTTATTTTATTTTTTATCATTAAAAAAATATTTTTAAATATTTAAAAGATTATTTTTAATTGATTAATGAAAATTAATTAATTAAAAATACTTTTAGGTATTTAAAAATCACCAAAAAATTCATGAAATGTTCTAAGACATTTAGAAACATTGTCCAACCTTCAAACCAAATTTCGTTTTTGATCTTGATGCATTTTAAGAATTTTCCATTGAATTAAATCATTTTTGGTGCATTATTTTGATCATAAGTTAAAAAAATCATTTCTGCCTATTTGAGAAGAGTTGGACATTGATTCTTTTTGCATTGTTTTATGTTTAGCATGTAGTTTCTAGGATTAAAAGGCCATGATTTGATTCCTCATTTTCAATTTGTTTGGTATTTCTTTTGTTTAGGAGTCCTAAAAACCCTAATAACTTAGAATAATCATAACTTGAGATTGGTTAAGAGTTGAGACCTCTCCTTTGGGCATTGGGTTAGTATAGGATTAGGGGCCCTTTGAGTGGCATTTTCTTTTTTTTATCTTAGGGTTTGCTTCTGATTTTGGTTTTTGTTTGTTGCATTGTCCATAAACCCTAATTTGGGCTTCCATATGCATCCATCTTGCATTCTCTTGCATAACATGACTTGCCATGACATTCCATACCTCCATGTGATTCATTTAACATCATAAGACATATTGAAAGCATGTTTGATCATTGCATCATGTATTTGCCATGTTGTATGCCATGTGCACTTCATAACTTTTCATGTATGTTCATGTTTCCTAACTTGCTTCATTTGCATTCATAAACTTGTATGATCATTTCCATGTGCTGCCTCATGTTTGTAGCATCTCATAGCATCATTAGCATCATGTAAATGCTTCTGGTTTTGTTTCTCATCATGTCATCTCATCTCATTTTGCATTGCATTGCATTCCTTTTCTAACCTTTCAGGTGGTAAGTAACTTTGAGAAGTGAATTTGCCTTCACTTCTCATGACTTTTCTTTTCATCTCTCCTGCATCCTTTGCTGCATTTTTGTTTGTGTTTGAGATTGAGCTTGCTCATTCTTCCTCCTCCCACTTTCTTTCTTCAAGTGACTTGACTTCTTGAATGAAGCAAGTTGCTTTGCTTCTCCTGATCCTTTCATCTGCTTCCTGGTGGTTCCTCTGAAGATCTTCTCTTGTAAACCTCACAAACCTTAGGAACAACCATGCATGACAATGATTAAGGTTTTGATTAGTCTCCCCACTTAGCTTTTACCTTTGTGTCTCTCTTTGAGTCCTCTCTTCTCACCTCATAATCAGGGACTAAACCCTAAAGGCTTTAAGGCTTTGTGATTAAGCTTGTGCCTGCATCCTTCTATTAGGATGGAGTGTATAACTTTAATCCTAAGTGTTAAACCCTTAATGTGTTTAAATCCCTTAATCAATTCACTTAATAATCATCAAGACATCACACTTGTAACTTGGGCCTTGCATTAGGGTTCTAATTCTTCCTTAATTGGTTAAGAAGGACTAACCCTAGTGTTAATGGACAAGTCCCCCTCAAGTTGTCTTACAAATCATAAAACTCACTTCATCATCTTATCATTAAATAAAATCCACTTAATCAAAGGCTTGTTTTGTCATGAGTTTAATCCCTAATCATGGATTAAGTTGAGGAGCTTTCCTCAGCTTAAACATTCTCATCTATTATCCTTCTATTAGGATGGTGTAATGAGTCTGTTTAATCCTTGATTATAGCTTAACCTCATTACTCAACACTAAACAAAAACACCAAAAAAAAAACATCTAAATAACCACAAGTAGGTTAATGATCTTAATTCTACACCAAAGGTGATTAAGTGTGAGAATCTGACTTCACACTTAAGGTATTCTCATTACCCCTAATCAGAGGGAAGATGTGATGAGTTTACTAAATCCATTGGTTTAGACTTAAGCTCATTAACTTATGGCAAATTCTCAAAAGCAATAAAAGACTGAAAATACAAAAACAAACAATAATCGTCTCCTCCGGGATTCTTTTCTCATCACCTTCACTCACAAACGAGAACTTGCTTCTTCCGTCTAATGCAAGACAGTTTGCATCTGTGCCAGACAGATCATACACTTGAGCATAGGCAAGCAAGCAGTTCACCAGTCAATTCATCTTTCAGTCTCTTTGGGTCGAACTACGGTGTTCTGACTTCCTCATTGCACGAGAGGATACGTAGGCATAACTTAACAGTTATCGAACAAAAGTCTCTGTACATTCCCCCTCCTTCCAGCATCATTCTCTTAGCCTCATGATCTTGAGCAATTCATTCTCATTCTTACACTGACACTGTATATATTACACTTTACACTTCCTTTACACTGACACCTGTACATTCTTTTCCAGTTACTTTATACACAGATTGCACTGACACTACCCCTTTAAAACACAAATCTTTTAAGCGTGGATCCCGTCGAGTACGACGGACAATCTGGGTGCTAATACCTTCCCAGGTTGTAACCAACCCCCTTTCTCAGTCTCTCTAGTTCGCAAACCGTCTTATCCATGTCTTTCTAGGTCTATGCAGCATTACCTTTCCTCCGGGATAAAAATGCCTAGCTGGCGACTCTATTCATCTCCAGTGAGTTCACGGCTGTGTGTTCTCATTGTCCCTCTCGCCGACCGTTCGCGTCTGTACCTTTATCTGGACTTAGCTTCATTTATCGGGAGCGACACAGTGGAATGAAACGGTGGGGACCAAGAATCCTTGAAAATTGATAACAACTTATTCCACTTTTACAGCAAACAAAAATAACACCATGCCATTGGAATCAAATTGCTTTTTTTTTATATCATAGAAAAAGAAATTAAAACAAAAGAAGAAATGGATTTTTTTATAATGTGAATGGGCCTAAACTTTGTGTTGAGATAATGAAAAAATAAAAATGAATAATAATAACAAAGATAATAATAAAGGTAATATAAATAAGGCTAATAATGAAAAATGACGATAAAAGAAATAAATAAAATAAATTAAAAGAAAACAATGGAATAAAATGCTTTAATGAAATAGTGAAAAAAGAAGAAAAAAAGCTTTCCTCTTTTTTATTTATTTAATTAGAACGGAAGAAAACGATAGTGACCACAAATTAGTCCTCCACCGACTTTACCACACACGTGACTTGAATGAAATCCTGACTTGAATAAAAACTTAAACAAAAAAAATATTTTTTTTTTCTGATTAAATAAAGTAAATATGTGGGTAGGACAAATTTGGGGTATGACAAATGCCCTTATCGAATTAGCTTAGACCGAGTAAGATGAACCGGCTCATGTTCAAACTTTCAAGGTTTAAGATAATTAGATACTATCAGACTCCAAATTTGTCCGATAAAAGTGTAATGATTAAAGCAAAATGACTGAAAACTAGAAAAAATGGGTGACACAGTGAAGAAATAAGTTGACAAAATAAATCATTTATCACTGACGAATGATAAAGCGAGTAACTGAAAATAAAATCACTTATCACCAAAGGATGATGAGGCGAATGACTAAAAATAAAATCACTTATCACCAGAAAATGATAAGGTGAATGACTGAAAAATAAAATCACTTATCACCAGAGGATGATAAGACAAATGACTGAAAATAAAATCACTTATCACCGGAAGACGATAAGACAAATAACTGAAAATAAAATCACTTATCACCAGAGGATGATAAGGCATATAACTGAAAATAAAATCACTTATCACCAGAGGATGATAAGGCAAATAACTGAAAATAAAATCACTTATCACCAGAGGATGATAAGGCAAATGACTGAAAATAAAATCACTTATCACCGGAAGGTGATAAGGCAAATAACTAAAAATAAAATCACTTATCACCAGAGGATGATAAGGCAAATGACTGAAAATAAAATCACTTATCACCGGAAGACGATAAGGCAAATGACTGAAAATAAAATCACTTATCACCAGAGGATGATAAGGCAAACGACTGAAAATAAAATCATTTATCACCAGAGGATGATAAGGCAAATGACTGAAAATAAAATCACTAATCACCAGAAGATGATAAGGCAAATGACTGAAAATAAAATCACCTATCACCAGAGGATGATAAGGCAAATGACTGAAAATAAAATCACTTATCACCAGAGGATGATAAGGCAAAGGACTGAAAATAAAATCATTTATCACTAGAGGATGATAAGGAAAATGACTGAAAATAAAATCACTTATCACCGGAAAGCGATAAGGCAAATAACTGAAAATAAAATCACTTATCACCAGAGGATGATAAGGCAAATGACTGAAAATAAAATCACTTATCACCGGAAGGCGATAAGGAAAATAACTGAAAATAAAATCACTTATCACCAGAGGATGATATGGTAAACGACTGAAAATAAAATCACTTATCACCAGAGGATGATAAGGTAAATGACTGAAAATAAAATCACTTATCACCAGAAGATGGTAAGGCAAATGACTGAAAATAAAATCACTTATCACCAGAAGATGATAAGGCAAATGACTGAAAATAAAATCACTTATCACCAGAGGATGATAAGGCAAATGACTGAAAATAAAATCACTTATTACCAGAAGATGATAAAGCAAATGACTGAAAATAAAATCACTTATCACCGGAAGGCGATAAGGCAAATGACTGAAAATAAAATCACTTATCACTAGAGGATGATAAGGCAAACGACTGAAAATAAAATCACTTATCACCAGAAGATGATAAGGCAAATGACTGAAAATAAAATCACTTATCACCAGAAGATGATAAGGCAAATGACTGAAAATAAAATCACTTATCTTGTTTAAGAAATACTGGTAAAATGAGTAAAATGCTTGGGGAAGAAAAAGTTGAAGAGAATTATATCCAATGGGAGACGGCCACTGGAATTGCTGAGGAGATGCCTGGAATATTCGATCGATCCTGGGCCTGACTCATGTAGGGGTGGGCATCGGTTCGGGCCGGTTCGGATTCGGGCTCAAAACCCAAATCCGGCCCAACCGGGTGGTATTCAAAGGCCCAATTCCGACCATTTTTATTTTCGGTTTTTCAGGTTCGGGTTGAACCGGATTTGGAAATCTAAACCGGTTTATTTCGGATTTGTGTTTATAGTTGGGCCAATGCACAATCCAGCCCATATAGTATATTCAACAAAAAATTTCTACTTTTTTAACTGGTTATTAACAAACTAGTTATTGAGCCACTCAAATTTCAAGCCTAAGATCAATTCAATATAACCTTTTTATTTTAAAAATGACAAAATTAATTGATTTCTTATAAAAAATATTTTAAAGAACTAATTAATTGCTATTTTGAAATTACAAATTCATAAATTCATAGAGTAATATGACAAGCCATATTATTTCAAAATTTATAAATATTTCAAAATCTATAAATATTATTACAAAATATTTTTGCAACTTATAAGATCATTTAAATATAAAACCAATCATCATATGTGTTGGGTTGATAATTCCTTCAAATCATTCATGATTCAAATACCTGTCATAAAAAATTAGAAGTTAATTAAAACTGAATGATAAAAATAATAATAATTCAATTAATGATTTTAACAAAATTAATTTCTATAAATGATAAATTAATTCTATAAATGGTAAATTAATAGATTAAATGATAAATTAATTCTATTAATGATAAATCATATCTTACTGTTAAAAAATAGATAAAAAAATAGATTTTTTTTATAAGAATTAGAACCAAAATTTCAAAATAAGAGAACAATGAAAAGTTCTTGAAAAACATTGACCACAAATTAACAATTCAAAATTAATAACTTATTTCTAACTATAACCTACAAATGAAAAAAGATACAACCTATAAAAATAAAAAAACTAACTAATGAAACCAAATATAATAAAATGACAAGTTGATTTCAATAAAAGCAACAATTACCTAACGAACTCTGAAGGATGAGTCAATTTGCTACTTCACATAATCTATACTTGAACAAAATTTCAAGTAAAAAATACATCAACACATAGCAGCAAAAAGATATAGAACATATCAGATTCGAGAAAAACAGAACAAAATTTTACAGATCTATTACATCTGAAGGCTTAAAGAGCATGACTGTTACCAAGCTTATGAAAATAATTCTTACACTGTTATAATTTATGTTTATAAGCTTCTCTAGCTTTCAGTAGCTTTTCACCCTCCATAAAACAGTAACATAAACTCAAAGTTCTTGCTCTGTTCTAATCTTCTAGTCCTGTTACATGAACACAATAAATCCATCAGTAACAGTAACATAAACTCAATGTTATAACCTGATACTTGATACATCAAATACTTGATATTTAGATTACATTTTAGATGCATCAAATACTTGATAAACAAAGAGAACTTACAGGGGTGCTACCATGCCACACTCCATTAGATCTGAAGGATTTATTAGATCTAAAGGCTTAACAAATAAGAAAATAATAAGAAGATATGTAAGAACAATTAAAAAAACACTATTAGTAGAACAATGATAAAAAGAGAAGAAGAAGAAGAGAGAACTTAACTTACATTAGAGATGATTCTTCAACCTTTTCTGATAACAAGTTTGACAACGAAAAAACAAAAACGAAAACATGAGTGAGAGATGCTTGCATGAATATTTCTCAGAAGACAATGTCAAGAACAAAATAAAAACATGAGTGAGAGAGAGAGAGAGTAACAAACTTACAGAAGTTGGTGGTGAACGGTGGTGGTGGTGGCGACAGAAAAAGAAACCCTAGCAGAGATGGTGAGGAGAAGAGTAACATTAACCCTAACCTAAATAAATGTGTGATTAAGTGGGCCGAATAATTTATAGGCCAAACGCCTCTTAACCCAAACCCCACACTACACCTTACAGAGACGGTCGGGTTCGGATTCCGACGGGTGAAATATGAATCACCGAATCCGACCGATCTTATCCAATAAGACCCTATTTAACAAACCGTCATTACCCACCATCCGAACTTAACCGATCCACCGGGGAAAAAGAGCTTTGGTTCGGTCGGTTACCGACAGATGGTCTCCGACTGTCCACCCCTCGACTCATGTATGCATGTTTAATTTTTTGAGATGGTATCCCATAATGATAGAGATACGATGCAAGTGTTTATGCAATAATATATAAGTTGAAACTGTTGGAGAATATAAAAAGTCTGATTTATTTATGTATGCAAATGATGTGTATGTTGCATAATGATGCATATGAGTGATCAGAATTGGTTTGATGAAAGATGCCAGCTAGGTGGACTTTTGGTTTGGTAGTTGCCAATAATGATTGGACTTCGGGTGGGTGGATGGTTTGATTCCCCAACACTCGATCTTCAATGATGTATGGTCAAAAGACAAATCTGGATGCTCCAAGTTCGGTCACTCGATGATGAGCGGAGCGACTTAATTGACACATGAAGATTGCTTTGCCTTGAATGGTTGCCAACGTCTCGCAAGATCTGCTTGTTCAACTGGGGAGTAGAGATAGAAAGATTTGCTCCTTGTTCGCTTGCCCCTAACTACTGGTATTTGAAAAATTCTAGTGGGGAAGCTTTGAGAGTGACCAAGACATGATCTTCCCCAGTGTCTGGATTTGGTAGGTGTTTGCCCCTGATTGAGCCTTTGAAGGTGATCTTGCCCCTGATTGAGTTGTTAAGAATGATTTTGCCCCTGATTGGATTGTTGAGGTAGTCTTGATTCATGTTGGCACCAATGAAGTTCAAATTTCTCTTTTGATTGCCCCTTGTTGGGATTGCACTGATGTCAAGCACTGAATTGCAATTAAATTATTCATACACAAATGGTAGTGTTAATGTATCGTTCATGCGAGTTTTGAAAAAAGTCAATTTATTTGAATGTCGTGATAGTGTGACGAATGGACCGTTAGTCCAAACGTTGTGCTGATTTAGAAAGTGCGTAAAAGATGCGGCAAGAATAATGTGCAATCGAGATTGAAGATTAGCAAATATATGGGAGTCAATTTACGCAACCTTGTTGGTAGCATGCTTTCAGAATAAACTGCACCTCAATTAGGTCTTTTGAGGTTTGTAACGTGGTCTGGTTAATGGTTTGAGAAACAAAGGTATAAGGCTCAAAGTTTGATTTGTACCCATCCCTTCTTCGAAATGTTCTCCAGTCCTACGTTCAGTTAACTCTACACATGCATTTTTTTGTGGTTTTTTCTATATTTGGTTTTTTCTATATTTTTTTGTATTTTGAATGTCGTGACTGCCAGGTCATTTGTTGATGGTCCTCCGACGGGATGTCTCATCTTGCGATTTGAAGTGTAGTCAAGTTAACTGAACAACTACCCTGCCCCAGGTTAAATGTAAGGGTTTGTATTCGAAAGAAACTCCTACTTCTAGGCACGAAGTGGTTGACTAGGGATTAACTCCTTATCTCTTCAGGGTTTGGGGATTTGAAAGAATGCATGTACATCATTGACGAGGTTTTATCCGAAAGTATACCGCAACAGTTATGGGTATTTCGTTTTCATCCTCCTCCCTCAAATATTTGCTAAAATGAAGTGAGAGAATAATTTTGTGATTTTGTGATAAATGATAAATGATGAGCGAATGCGAATAGACTGATTCAAAACATGCATAAACATAATATTATCAAAACCAAATACGAATAACAATGTTCAAAGAAAATAGTACTTAAACAGACAATACAAAATAACAGGGATGCATAATATTAAATGGCGATGGCTGCCTTGATTTGAGGAATTGAACTTCTCTTGATTTGACTAACTTCTTAAAAGTTGGAGACTACTCAGTTTTGGTCTTCAGTAACTTCTTCAAAAGCATTCGTTGATGGGCCACTTGCGGCGACATTGGATTGTTCTGGACATTCGGATTCTTCTGGGTAAAGATGAGATCCTTAGAGTTGATCAGGTCCTGAACTTTATGCTTGAACATTCTGCAATTCTCGATTGTGTGACCTGGAGCGCCTTTGTGATACTCACAACGAGCATTGGCATCATAGTCTCGTACCAGTTTGTGGTGGCATATCTCTCAAAGTAAGAGATCCCTTCGCCATCAATCCGTTAAAGATTTCGCTGTATGACATAGGAAATGGATCAATGTGTCTGTCCAATCCTCTTTGTTGATAAGGTGGGCGATGTTGAGGAGCGCGTTGTTGTTGTTGACCAGGCTGTTGTGGATAAGCCGGTTGTTGGTATGGATAAGTCGGTTCCTGGTATGGTCTAAGTGCATATTGCACAGCTGCAACCAAAGGATAAGGACATGGTTGATAAGCTATCGGAGGCGGAAGCAGAGCTTGAATAGCTAGATGATAAGGCATTGGAGGAACAGGCTGAGAAGACACAACCATCCTGGCCAAGGCTTGTATGGCCTCATAAATCTGATCAATCTTGCTCTTGATCGAGTCAATCTCTTCCCTCATAGCAGCTTGTTCTTGTTGAATCTGATCCATCAGTCTTCTAGTGTTGGCTCTAGTTAGATACGGGCGTCGGGAAACCAGTTTGATTTACTGAAGATAAAGGAACATGCAATGAGTTTACGACTTTGGAATGAAATGCAATATGAACAATTATGCAAATGAAATTAATATGCATATGGATGCAATGCAAGATCCAGGATCACAAATTTAATCAGCTCTGAGGTGAACCATAATAACGAATAAATAACCAATATCTCTGATAAAAGTAACCTTAACAGTTAGGCTCTTAAAAGGATTGTTCTAAGTTCTTTACCTGTAAAACCACTCACATGATAGCTTCTATGATTATGGATAAGATACTCAAGGTCACAGACGCTAATCGTACTAATGTCCTGCCACAGGCTAGCTGTATTATGACGATAATAACGATAAGATCTACCTCGAGTGGAGTTCTCATGTTAGCCGTATGAGGAGAGGGCCCTCAGAGACTAACACTACGCAACTGCCAACATTGAAACTGGTTCTAGAAGTGGTCCCAGAGTCACAACCCTATCATGAATCAAGTCATGCGATAGGCTAGTTGTGTTATGACGAGATATGTGAATAGGTCTACTCTCTGGGGGGAGCTTTAATGCTAGGCTTGC
This sequence comes from Lathyrus aphaca, assembly GCA_963966055.1. NCBI lineage: Eukaryota > Viridiplantae > Streptophyta > Magnoliopsida > Fabales > Fabaceae > Lathyrus > Lathyrus aphaca. The sequence continues at coordinate 335,333,849 of OZ014520.1, read as the reverse complement.
AAGGAGAGAGTCCTTGGAGACTAACACTAATAACTTCCAATTCTAAACTAGGTGTTCCCTCTTCTTTTTCAAAAACTCAGGTGTCATCCCAGGATCCAACAAGCAAGTATGATAATGATCATAATAAAGAGAGATAAAAATAAACAAGCATAAATAAAAAGCATGAAGAAACAGATAAGCAAAGTAAACATTGATCGCAAAGTAAACTAAGTTAGGCTTGAATCTCTGACTGTCCCCAGCAGAGTCGCCATCTGTCGCACCTCGAAAAATACGACCTCGCGATAAAAAATATAGCACGGATAAAAATTAAAACAACAGAGTCGCCACCGAACTTATTTTATTCCAATTAAGGAAAGGGAAAATATCGAGAAACCCTTTTCAGAAAAATGGATAGAACAAGGTCTTTGAAACCAGATTCTAAGTTCGGGAGTCGATTCCGTAAGGGGAAGGTATTAGCACCCCTTACGACCGTTGTACTCAACGGGAACCTCTTAGTTTAACTTGCGATCTAATGTTGATTAATGCTTTCTGTTTTCTTTGAATAATATAAATGCGAACGATTCTAAATTAGGGTTTAAAGAGAAATAGGTGGTTTTATTCCTAGGGTGCTCGGCAAGGAGTAAGATCCGTGTGCCTACGTATTCCATTGTGAAATGGGAAAGTCAGAGCCTCGTAGTTCGTGGTACTAAGGTTGGTCGGTTGGTTTGTTTTTTAGTGAACGATTGTTTAGACCGCATTCTAACTGCTAAGCGTTGGCTTGTCTGTTCGCGATAGGAGGCGGGAGCTCTAGCTTGTTTGCGAGATAGAAAGGATTTAAATAATGCTCGTTTGGAAAAATGTTTGATTCGATTAGTGTTTTAGGAACGACAGGGCAAATGAACCACATCCCATGGGGCGAGCCTCAGGAGCGTTCATTCAAAAATTCGAGGAATGCTAGACTCCAGAATTTAATGCTTTTGTTATTTGATGTGTCGATTAAGTGTTTTAATTACGGAAAGTCGAATGAACAACGTCCCGCGGGGCGAGCCTCGGGAGCGTTCATTCAAGAATTCGAGGAATGCTAGACTCCAGAATTCAGTTTTTCCGTTATTTAATTAAGAAAATATTTGAAGTATTCGAGTTTGGAAGTGGTTTGATGGCGAGGCACGGTGCACTCGACTTACATGGTTTGCGACTAAATTGAAGCGATAGAATGCGAAAAAATAAATTAAAGAAAACTATTCGGAGGCGTTGGACCTTTTGGGAATCGAGGCGTCGAAATATAATTCGTTTACTTCCTTAGAGCCAATTTAAAGTTGAAATCGTTCTACGAGGAGTCAAATAGTTTTATGTATTAAAATACGATAAATTGAATTAAATAAAGCGACTAAATTGAATTGTGGAAATTAATTCAGAATAGCATAATGAATAAAATTAAATAGAATTTAAATTTGATAACATAACAAATAATCGAAATAATACAAAAAATAAACTAAATAAAATGAAATAGCCTCATATTGATTAAACGTTTCGACTTAATAAAATTGGAACAAATTTAATCGTTTAGTATATCATCGGCCCCAAACAATAAAATTAAAATAAGCTATTAGAATTTAAGAACAAAAGAATAAAAAACATTTAATTAGAGAAATAAGAGCAATGAGGGTTATATGCTACTGGTGTGAGTATATGCATAGTAAAGAAAAACAGTTGGGCCAAGCCCACAGCCAAAAAACACAGCAGTTGTAAAAAATGGGGGTGTCGCAGATCATGGTGGTGAGATGAGTAAATCTCACGCAGGCTTGGCCCAAAGACAGTTAAAAAGAAAGAATTTTTTTAGATAATAAAAAACTTAAAGTGAAAGAGTGAAGAACACGATCCTCAATTCCCAACATAGAAGCAACGAAAGAAAAACAAACCTCATACAAGCCGCCGACGTTCTCTCATCTCTCAACTTGCACGAGTATGCCTCTCTCAGGTTCGGCTTCCTCACGCATTTTCGGATCTCTCAAGGTTCGATTTGGTTCAACGATTTCTCACAAGCTCACTCACGCGGTAGATTGGTGGATTAACGGTTTGGGTTTCACGGATTCCGGCGCGGTGGTTCAGCTTGTTTTCGCTCTTGGTTTGCGTCAGGTTTTGGTGGAAGATGCAGTTTCGAGCAGTGGTTGTGAGGTTTGTTTGGCAGAGGGTGTTGGCTATGGCAAAAGGGGTTTTCGAATATGGTTTTGATGAAGAGTTATACGGTGATGACGGTGAGATTGATAGAAGGTTTGTGTTCTTTGTGTTTGGTGGTGAAGGGTTTGTCACGATGGGTTAAGGTTGAGCGACGAAATGTGTTCGGAGGTTGTGCGTCCATCTCAGCTTGATTTCGGAGGTCACAGTGTTAGAATTTGGTTCGCGGTTTTGAGTTTGGGCTTTCGAGGGTGAGTATGGTTCAAGCTTGGTCACAATTTGGTTTTGTTTCTCGCGACCTGTTTCGCTCACTGCGTTTGGCTTTTTTATTCAGACTTCGTTGAATCCGGTTTGAAGATTTTGTGGTGTGATGGAGGGTTTATGGCAAAGGTCTTTTTGTTTTGTTTGGACTTTTCTCGTCTCTTTTCCCCCCTCTGCTTTTTTCTGTTTAATTGTGATGCTATGGAAGAAACAAAAAGATTGTAAGGTTTGCGTTTAATGGTTATTGTGTAATTTGTTTGGTTGAAGAAAAGTGGTTTTGTATATTTTTGATTTTTTCGTGAAGCTTGATATTATTATCTCTTTGCAGGGATTTTCTAAGGATTTACCAAGCTCTTTTTTTTAAAGAGTGAGGAATGAGGTCTGATTTATAGAAGAGTGTTATGAGGGGTGAAATGGTAAGATAAGGATTAAGAGGAATCTCTTGCTAGCTGTGAATTTTGAAAAAAAAGTTGTTGTTATTTGAGTGCTGAAGGTAGTGGGATGTGTACATGCTTTGCAGTGGAATGAAACGGTGGGGACCAAGAATCCTTGAAAATTGATAACAACTTATTCCACTTTTACAACAAACAAAAATAACACCATGCCATTAGAATCAAATTGCTTTTTTTTTATATCATAGAAAAAGAAATTAAAACAAAAGAAGAAATGGATTTTTTTTTATAATGTGAATGGGCCTAAACTTTGTGTTGAGATAATGATAAAATAAAAATGAATAATAATAACAAAGATAATAATAAAGGTAATAGAAATAAGGCTAATAATGAAAAATGACGATAAAAGAAATAAATAAAATAAATGAAAAGAAAACAATGGAATAAAATGCTTTAATGAAATAGTGAAAAAAGAAGAAAAAAAGCTTTCCTCTTTTTTTTTTTTAAATTAGAACGGAAGAAAACGATAGTGACCACGAATTAGTCCTCCACCGACTTTACCACACACGTGACTTGAATGAAATCCCGACTTGAATAAAAACTTAAACAATTTTTTTTTTTGATTTTCTGATTAAATAAAGTAAATATGTGGGTAGGACAAATTTGGGGTATGACGCCTAATTGTGATTAATTAGATGTTTTTGGGTTTTTGTTTAGTGTTAAGTAATGAGTTCAATCTCTAATCACAGATTAGTGAACTCATTACACCATCCTAATAAGAGGATAATAGATAAGAGCACTTAAGCTGAGGAACAGACCTCAACTTAATCCATGGTTAGGGATTAAATTCATTATATAACAAACCTTTATTAAGTGGATTTTAATTAAGGGATGAGATTAAGAAGTGGATTTTAAGTTTGTAAGACAACTTGAGGGGGACTTGTCCATTAAACACTAGGGTTGGTCCCTCTTAACCATAAGGAAGAGATAGAACCCTAATGTAAGGCCCTAGTTACAAGATGAAGTCTTGGTGATTATTAGTGTGTTTTGATTAAGAGGTGTAAGAAAATTAAAGGTTTAACACTTAGGATTAAAGTTATACACTCCATCCTAAGAGAAGGATGCAGGCATAACCCTAATTCAAAGTCCTAAAGCTTTAAGAGTTTAGCCTCTGATTATTGAGATGAGAAGAGAGACTCAAGGAGACTCAAAGGTAAAAAGCTATGAGGGACTATACAACCCTAAAAGTTATCATGCTTGGATATCCTATGGTTTGTAAGGCTTAAGAGGAAAGATCTTCAAGAAGCCACCAATGGAAGAAGCAGGTGAAAAGATAAGGAAAAAGAAGAATAAGTTACTTACTTCCTGAAGAAGATAAGTAACTTAAAGAAAGAAAGTAAGAAGAATGGAACACAAGTGAAACAATTTCACTTCAAAGACAAGTAAATATGCATATGAATTATGAGAAGAGATGGGAAGTGAAGGCAAATCCACCTCCCAAATAACTTACCAAAAGTTCCTGAAAATGTTAGTATGGATGCATAAGACATAAAGCAAAAGGAAATGAATTGAAATGAGATATGAAGACCAAAGTCAGAAGTGAAAATGCAATGTAAAAGGCATATGAGATGATGCAAAGTCATACAAGATGCATATGAATGATCATACAAGTATGAGATGCAAAGGAAGCATGTTTAGAAGCTTGGAAACACATGGATGTTAATGAAATGTAATGGATACAAAGCATAGAAAATGAATGAAGAAATGATCAAGAAATGTTCAAGCATGTCTTAAGATGTCTAAGATGTAATACAAATGCTTGAAATGTCTGTCGCTCCCGATAAATGAAGCTAAGTCCAAATAAAGGTACAGACGCAAACGGTCGGCGAGAGGGACAATGAGAACACACAGCCGTGAACTCACTGGAGATGAATAGAGTCTCCAGCTAGGCATTTTTATCCCGGAGGAAAGGCAATGCTGCATAGACCTAGAAAAAGATGAATAAGACGGTTGCGAACCAGAGAGACTGAGAAAGGGGGTTGGTTACAACCTGGGAAGGTATTAGCACCCAGATTGTCCGCCGTACTCGACGGGATCCACGTTTGAAAGATTTGTGTTTTAAAGGGGTAGTGTCAGTGCAATTTGTGTATAAAGGAGCTGGAAAAGGATGTACAGGTGTCAGTGTAAAAGAAAGTGATGTGTGATATGTACAGTGTCAGTGTAAGAAAGGAATAAAATGCTCAAGACCATGAGGCTTAAGGAATGATGCAGGAAGGAGGGGGAATGTACAGAGACTTTTGTTCGATAACTGTTAAGTTATGCCTACGTATCCTCTCGTGCAATGAGGAAGTCAGAACACCGTAGTTCGATCCAAAGAGACTGAAAGAATGAATTGACTGATGAACTGCTTACTTGTCTGTGCTCAAGTGTATGACCTGTCTGGCTCAGGTGCAAACTGTCTTGCATTAGACGGAAGAAGCAAGTTCTCGTTTGTGAGTGAATGAGATGAGAAAAGAATCCCAGAGGAAACGATTATTGTTTGTTTTTGCATTTTCAGTCTTTTATTACTTTTGAAGTTTGTCATAAGTTAATGAGCTTAAGCCTAAACCAATGGGTTAGTAAATTCATCACATCCTCCCTCTGATTAGGGGTAATGAGAATACCTTAAGTGTGAAGTCAAATTCTCACACTTAATTACCTTTGGCATAGGATTAAGATCATTAACCTACTTGTGATTATTTAGATGTTTTTGGTGTTTTTGTTTAGTGTTGAGTAATGAGGTTAAGCCATAATCAAGGATTAAACAGACTCATTACACCATCCTAAGAGAAGGATAATAGATGAGAATGTTTAAGCTGAGGAAAGCTCCTCAACTTAATCCATGATTAGGGATTAAACTCATGACAAAACAAGCCTTTGATTAAGTGGATTTTATTCAATGGTATGATGAAGAAGTGATTTTTAGGGTTTGTAAGACAACTTGAGGGGGACTTGTCCATTAACACTAGGGTTAGTCCTTCTTAACCATTTAAGGAAGAATTAGAACCCTAATGCAAGGCCCAAGTTACAAGTGTAATGTCTTGATACTTATTAAGTGAATTGATTAAGAGATTTAAACACATTAAGGGTTTAACACTTAGGATTAAAGTTATACACTCCATCCTAAGAGAAGGATGCAGGCATAAGCTTAATCACAAAGCCTTAAAGCCTTTAGGGTTTAGTCCCTGCTTATGAGGTGAGAAGAGAAGACTCAAAGAGATGACACAAAGGTAAAATCTAAGAGGGGAGACTAATCAAAAACCCTAATCATTGTCATGCTTGGTTGTTCCTAAGGTTTGTGAGGTTTTCAAGAGAAATCTTCAAAGAGAACCACCAGGATGCAGATGAACAGGATCAAGAGAAGCAAAGTGACTTGCTTCATTCAAGAAGTCAAGTCACTTGAAGAAAGAAAGTGAGAAGAAGAAGAAAGAGCAAGCTCAATCTCAAACACAAACAAAAATGCAGCAATGGATGCAAGAGAGATGAAAAGAAAAGTTATGAGAAGTGAAGGCAAATTCACTTCTCAACCTCACTTACCACCTGAAATGTTAGAAAAGAAATGCAATGCAATGCCAAATGAGGTGAAATGACATGATGAAAAACAAAACCAGAAGCATGTTGATGATGATAATGATGTTATGAGATGCTACAAGCATGAGACAAGGCATGGAGATGTTCATACAAGATCATGGATGCAAATGATGCAAGTTAAGGAGCATGATCTTACATGAAAAGTTATGAAACATACATGGCAAACAAAATGGCAAATATGGGATGCAATGGTCAAACATGCTTTCTACATGTCTTATGATGTCAAATGAACCACATGGATGCTTGAAATGTCATGGCAAGCCATGTTATGCAAGAGAATGCAAGAAGGATGCAAATGGAAGCCCAAATTAGGGTTTATGATCAATACATCAAACAAAAACCAAAAACAGAATCAAACCCTAAGATAAAAAATGGAAAATGCCACCCAAAGAAACCCTAAACCTATACTAAACCAAAGTCCAAAGGGGAGGTCTCAACTCTTAACCAAACTCAAGTTATGATTTTTACAAGTTATTAGGGTTTTTAGGGCTCCTAAACAAAAGAAAAGCCAAACAAATTGAAAATGAGGAATCAAATCATGGCCATTTAATCCTAGAAACTACATGCTAAACACAATGCAATGCAAGAAGAATCAATGTCCAACTCTTCATGAATAGGCAGAAATGAATTTTTGAACTTTGGATCAAAATAATGCACAAAAAATGATTTAATTCAATGGAAAATTCTCAAAATGCATCAAGATCAAAAAAAGAAATTTGGTTTGAAGGTTGGACAATGTTTCTAAATGTCTTAGAACATTTCATGAATTTTTTGGTGATTTTTAAATACCTAAAAGTATTTTTAATAAATTAATTTTCATTAATCAATTAAAAATAATCTTTTAAATATTTAAAAATACTTTTTTAATGATAAAAATAAAAATGAAAATATTTTTGTGTCATGAAAAATAATAAAACTTAAGAGAAAAAGTTTCATAATTTTTTAAGACTTTTTACTATTTTAAAATAATTGTGCAATTTAAATGAAAAGAAAATGAATTAATAATGAATTAAATGGAAGTAATCAGAAAGGATGGCTGAGATTGATTCTGGATTTGAATGAGTTGACCACGCGCGCTATCCAAGGGCTGTGGTTGATTCTGATTAAATTAATTTAATTATGGATTAATTAAGCTAACACGTGGATTAGGGCTAAGCAAACAGATCTGGACCACACATGCGCGCGGGAAGTCCACTAAGTCAACTAATCTAACGCTCCACATTCAAACAAGCATTAATGACTGGATTAGGGCACAAATGACTTTCAGGTGGCCGGAGAAGACTTCCGGTCGTCTTCTCCGGCCAGCATCTCCCCTGAGAATCCCCAAAACCCTAAAAACCTAACTAAAACGAAATCTAAAAACTGGGAAATGCTCCCCACTCACTCACGAACCAAACCCCCTAATCAAAACAAATTTATATTTCCTAACAAGGCTGAATCGAAGCAAGAAAAAATTAGGGCACGCAAGTTTCAGAGAGCAATTAAACTCTCATTTCAACACCATTTGCAAAACCAAAGACATATTCATGATCAGGAAGACACAAAGAACAAGTTTAGAACAAAAGAAATGATTTCTGGAAAAATATTTCTTGAGCTACCTGAGATTCGAAGCTTTCACTCCAGCTACTTTCAGGCCTCCTTTCTTGGTGAAATCCACTCCTTATGACCTCCTGATGATGTTTGAATGCTTGGGAGAAGTTTATATTGGCTGTGTGAACAGTTTGAGCAGCTTCTGCTCAAGCTCAGTTGGAAATGGCAATGGTGATGCAAGCAGCTTCAGGCCAATGTGAGTGGTTCTGTGTGGTCCTGATGATGGGTGGAGAAGGTTTATGGAGTTTGTTTTGATGTTTGTGAGCTGTGGTGAGGGTTTCGAAAGAAACTGCAACTTGGGGTGAAAATGGTGAAGTGAGGTTACAGCTTGTTTCAGGCCTGGTTCTTGGTTGCTTTGAGCTCAATGAAGCATGGTGAGTTGATTGGTGAAGATGGTTTTGATGCTCTGAGTTTGTGGAGGCAGATTCGAAGGAATATGCAAAATGGTGTGTTTTGGTGTATGTGATGTTGTCAAGTGTTTCAGCCTTGCTTCTTGATATATTTTGCTTGCCAAAGGATATTGTATTTTAATCCTATAGGTCAGATGATGTGACCTGGCCTATAGTGATTGGTAAGTTTGCTTTTGCTCAAAGTCCACCTTTTGTGTAAGAGAAGTATGGCTCATGATCTAGGCTAGTACAAGGCATGGTTCTGGTGCAGCATGGTGTGTGTGTGATGTTGGGAAGGTCCAGCAGCCAATGCATCAAGTGGAGAGAAGCATCATGATGGTTTTGCAAGTTGTCACCTTTTTGAACTTCATGAAAAAAAGTCTTGTTACATGAACTAAACACATGTGATTTTTGGTCCAATTCTGACTTTTTAGGACATGTAGAATGTTTATGTCATGGTTTGAAGTGAATTAGAGGTTACAAAAGGCATTGATTCATGGTTTTGCAAAATTCACATTTGAAGCATGCCTTGAAAATCAATGATTTTTGCTAACTTTGTCACACCATAACTTTTGATCCAAGAAGAATTTGATCATGTTCTTGTACTTTTTGAAAAGGGAAAGATGAGATCTACAACTTTCATGACCAAAGTTTTTCCATTTGAAGCATTTTTGGATCAAGAATCAAGGCTTGAAAAATGACCTAAAATGAAGCATTCTTGAAAAGTCAACTATGCCCAAAAAGTCAACATTTGCAAAACTTCCAAATTCTTGATTTTTGTGAACTTCAACCTTTTTCCATGATCAAATAAAGATCATATACACTCAAAATGATGAAGATCACCCATTGGTTGGGTCATTGGGGGCCTCAGATGCCCTGATTTTACACTGACTTGTCTGAAAAGTCAACCCTTGATCAGATGACTTCCCCATGGAATTTCTTCATGAAAATTGATATGCATACTCCCTATACCATATAGAGACCAATGGAAACAAGAATGACCAAAAATTTTGAGGTTATGGCCTCTGAAACCAAAACCCTAGTTTTAGGTCAACTGTGCAGTCTATCCTGGATCTGCTTCCACACAAACCTCAGTTCTTGTGATTCTTTGGAAATCTTGACTTTGAGAGGATATAATATGATACTTGAACACATATGGACCCCTTTGAAGTGATTGGTTGCCTTTGGAGTGGCTCAAGGGGCTCTTGGATTGCTCAGATCACAAACCCTAGGTGCAGATGACCTAGAACCAATGCAGTGACTCAAAATTGAGATATGAGATGATATGATTGTGTTTATGCATATGAAATGATCACAAGCCATGGTGAAATGGGTGAGGGCAAATTTGGGGTGTTTACAGCTGCCCCTATTCAAACATGAGTTAGCTGTGCAGGATGTAAGTAACGGCTTAACAGGCAAACAAGATAACTTGTGGTTGAATACCAAAGACAGTCCAAAATTTGCACTCACAGAAAGAAGAAGAAAAAGGATATAGATTGTAAAAGAAAATAAAGTATATTACAAAGCGGGAAACAACGCAATGACGGGGACGGCCGACATGCTGGGGATAAAAGGTAAAGCTAAGACGGGGACGGCCGACTAGCTGGGGAAAATGAAATTATGATGGGGACGGCCATCAGGATAAAGCTGTAAAATTCTCTGGGAGTTAATGAAACATGACGGGGACGGCCATCAAGTTCATAAAACAAGGTAACCGACGATGGGGACGGCCATCGGGCTAAAAGAAAAGGAAAAGGGACCACGACGGGGACGGCCATCGGGTTAAAGAATAAATGAAATAAACAGGTGATGGGGTACGGCCATCAAAGGTGAAGGACGATCACCTAGCAGGGGACGGCTGCTCTGTTGGGTAATAAAGGAATTATGATAGGGACGGCCATCAAAGGTGGAGGACGACCACCTGGCAGGGTACGGCTGCCGAAAATATCAACGATGGGGACGGCCATCGGATAGAAAAGGTCAACGATGGGGACGGCCATCGGACGAGCATGATGGAGGACGACCATCAAGAAGTGGAGGACGACCACTCAGCAGGGTACGGCTGCTCTCGAGGTTTCTCATGACATAGGACGAATGCCAGATAACCAAAATCAACAATGGGGACGGCCATTGGATAAAATGATGAAGGACGATCATCAAAAGGTGGAGGACGACCACCTAGCAGGGGACGGCTGCTGAAATCAACGATGGGGACGGCCATCGGATAGAAAAGGTCAACGATGGGGACGGCCATCGGACGAGCATGATGGAGGACGACCATCAGGAAGTGGAGGACGACCACTCAGCAGGGTACGGCTGCTCTCGAGGTTCCTCATGACATATGACGAATGCCAGATAACCAAAATCAACAATGGGGACGACCATTGGATAAAATGATGAAGGACGATCATCAAAAGGTGGAGGACGACCACCTAGCAGGGGACGGCTGCTAAAATCAACGATGGGGACGGCCATCGGACGAGCATGATGGAGGACGACCATCAGGAAGTGGAGGACGACCACTCAGCAGGGTACGGCTGCTCTCGAGGTTCCTCATGACATAGGACGAATGCCAGATAACCAAAATCAACAATGGGGACGGCCATTGGATAAAATGATGAAGGACGATCATCAAAAGGTGGAGGACGACCACCTAGCAGGGGACGGCTGCTAAAATCAACGATGGGGACGGCCATCGGATGAGCATGATGGAGGATGACCATCAAGAAGTGGAGGACGACCACTTAGCAGGGTACGACTGCTCTCAGGGTTTATCATGACACAGGACGAGTGTCAGATAAGAAGGAAAATTTTGTTTTGCGATCTACTGGGGAATAGTAAACACGGACGAGTGTTCACATCCAAGAAACAAAGGGTATGAGTGTTTAGATGTTGTGTATAGATTAAAGATGCGGACGAGCATCCTTAAGACTATGATACGGATGAGTATCAGGTAGAAACAAACTGACACGTGCTCAGAGATGATGATACGGACGAGTATCAACGGGTTAACAAAGAACACGGATGAGTGTTGAATCTGAGGGGACTCTTCTGGGGAATAGTAGACACAGACGAGTATCTATATTCAAGAAGATATAGTGTATGACGCGGTGTATGGATTAAAGATGCGGACGAGCATCCTTAAGGTTATGATACGGACGAGTATCATGTAGAAACAAACACTAGACGCAATGTTCTGAGATGATGGTACGGACGAGTACCAACTGGTTAATAAAGAACAAAGACTACTGTTGAATCTGAGGGGATATAAAAAGGTATATACAAGATACGGACGAGTATCTGAGTAGTATGAGTAGTTAACTGCTGGGGAGAGCGACACGGGCGAGTGTCAAAAGGAGAAGAGTATAGTATGAACAAATATTTGATATACAAAGTGTAGGTGACTGCGCTGGGGATACGACACGGACGGGTGCCAAGAAAGTGTATATAAGTATATGTGAGTGAAAGGAGGATGTCTTTGGCTTTCTGCTGGGGATATGACACGGACGGGTGCCACAAGGAGTATATACTGATGTTTGTGATTTGTGAGGCAACTGCTTTTGCTGGGAACTCTGGTGGGGATTTTTCTTCTGTATATTGATGAACTGTAATCATTCACAGGTGTCGATTCATAACATGGCTCATGATTATGCTATGCGTTTGATTTTTGCCGTAATGCTCCGTATTAGACGGAATGCTACGCTTTGTGGGTGAATATGATGCAAATGCTATGATTATGCAAAGAGGCACAGATCTGGGATTCGGATCCCGCTGCTGCAGAGATCCCTGGTTGATCTGTTTGAAAAGGACATCCCAGCTGGGGATGAGATCATTGGTAGATCTGATGATATGATATTTGCCCACTTGGGGATGTAGGTCGCTGATTGACATATCCTCGTAATATGGGACCCAGCTGGGGTTTGTAGCAGTCTTCTGTACTCTGTTGTGACTTCTTCATGCGTTGCTCTTCTGAACAGAGGCTAATGACTCTGTGGGGGGATGGTTCCCTGACTTTTGTACTCGGCTGAGGGCGAGACGGCAACTCGGCTGGGGAGAAAGAAGGATCCTTGACTCAGTCGGGGATGTAGGTGCCTTCCAGGATGCTTAGCAACTCTGATGGAGATAAGTAATAGCTGGCAACTTCGCTGGGGGGATGTTATGAGAGGCAACTCAGCTGGGGAGAGAGCACCTCGGGTGCTGAGAATGAGTGTTGACTTGCCAGCTCGCTGGGATGAAGCTTATACGCCCCGAGTTGTGCTCTGGATACCTGCAATCCTGAAAAAGATAGAGAAACGTACAAGATAATCCCGAGGTATCCCTTACTGGATTCCGTCATAGGAGCTTAGACACTTCTGAGAGTAAGCAAAATTTCCTGCAAGCATGTTTTTATTTGAAGATAAACATCTGTATTCTTATGCAATCAATGTTCTTTTAAGATATCAGACATTTTTGCAAAAATGAAAATGTACAAAACGAAACATGACTGAAAATCTGATTTTATTAATTCGTATGCCCTGAATTGGCGAGATACAGTCAAAGGAACATATCCCCTGAAATGAGGAGATTGTTACAAATTGAGAAACAAAATGCTGGCAGTGTCAATGACGCTTTAAGGAGCTTCCTCTTCACTATGACCTGTATGACTTTTGACGTTCTTCTCATCTTGCTTTTGAAGAAGGTTGATTCTGATTGAAGCTTGATCCTTTAGAGCTTACCAAGTTGTAGATAATACAGACGAATTCAGAATGCAGTTGTTCGCTTATTCCCTTATTTTGCATGGATCGCCCTTTCGGGTTTTCAATCCATCAGGATACCCATTTTTGCCTGAGTTGTCCAATGCGGCTTTTCAACTCAGCAGGTGTACATTTTTATTTATTTTCCCTTATTTTTGCCCGAGTCTTTTATTCTGTTTTTGACTCGCCGGGATGCCCTATTTTTGCCTGGACTTACATTCTGTTTTTATGTCCAGCGGGTCATTTTTATGCGAAGTATTTTTTAACTGCATCTGAATTCACAGGGGACGGGAAATCTTCACCATCCATGGTGCTGAGCATCAGTGCTCCACCAGAGAAAACTTTCTTCACCACGAATGGTCCTTCATAATTTGGAGTCCATTTGCCCCTGTGGTCTGTATGAGGAGGGAGGATTCTCTTCAGCACAAGATCTCCCACTTGGTACTCTCGGTGCCTGACTTTCTGATCGAAGGCTTTCTTCATTCTTTTCTGGTATAACTGCCCATGGCAGATTGCAGCCAATCTTTTCTCTTCAATCAGACTCAGTTGTTCGTATCGGGACCTAACCCATTCTGCTTCACTCAGTTTAACATCCATCAGTACCCGTAAGGAGGGTAATTCAACTTCAACGGGTAGGACTGCTTCCATACCATACACAAGTTGATACGGTGTTGCCCCAGTGGATGTCCTGATTGACGTGCGGTACCCATGCAAGGCAAACGGTAGCATTTCATGCCAGTCTTTGTAGGTGACTACCATCTTCTGCACAATCTTCTTAATATTCTTATTTGCTGCCTCAACAGCGCCATTCATCTTCGGCCTGTAAGGAGAAGAATTGTGATGTTGGATCTTGAAGTCCCGGCATAATTCAGCCATCATTTTGTTATTCAAGTTGGAACCATTATCAGTAATGATTCGCTCGGGAACTCCGTATCGACAGATGATATCTCTCTTCAGAAATCTGGCTACCACTTGTCTTGTGACGTTGGCATAGGATGCTGCTTCAACCCACTTGGTGAAATAGTCAATGGCGACCAAGATGAATCTGTGGCCATTTGAAGCAGTCGGCTCAATCTTGCCAATCATATCAATGCCCCACATGGCAAAGGGCCATGGTGAAGACATGATGTTCAAAGGATTGGGAGGTACATGCACTTTATCTGCGTAGATCTGGCATTTATGGCATTTTCTGGCGTAGGCACAACAGTCTGCATCCATTGTGATCCAATAATAGCCTGATCTTAACAACTTCTTAGCCATGGCATGTCCCCCAGCATGGGTACCAAAGGAGCCTTCGTGCACTTCATGCATCAATAAATCTGCTTCTGTCTTGTCGACGCATCTGAGGAGTACCATATCAAAGTTCCTTTTGTATAAAGACCCATCAGTGTTCAGAAAGAAACTACCAGCAAGCCTTCTCAAAGTCTTCTTATCATTGGCAGATGCCCCAGGTGGGTACGTTTGATCCTCCAAGAAGCACTTAATGTCATGGAACCAAGGCTTATCGTCTTTGACAATATCTGCTACAAATACATATGCTGGTCTATCAAGTCTCGACACTGAAATCTGAGGTACAAAGTTAGCAGCTTGAACTTTGATCATGGATGAAATGGTAGCAAGAGCATCTGCAAATTGATTCTCGTCCCGAGGGATATACTCAAGCTTGACTGTTGTGAAGAAAGTCAATAACCTCCTTGTATAATCCCTGTAAGGTATCAGATGATCCTGGTGGGTGTACCATTTGCCGTTGGTTTGATTGACTACCAAAGCTGAATCTCCGAATACGGTCAATGTCTTGATCCTGAGGTCAATGGCTTCCTCAAGACCCATAATGCAAGCTTCGTATTCAGCTTCGTTGTTAGTGCAGTTGAAAGTGAGTTTTGCCGAGAATGGCATGTGAACTCCTTTAGGTGTAATGAGTACTGCACCAACACCACGACCATTCATGTTAACGGCCCCATCAAACATCATAGTCCATTCTTCTTCCGGGTCAGGCCCTTCAGTGTGAACAGGCTCCTCATGATCTTTTGATTTAATGAACATGATGTCTTCATCAGGGAAGTCAAATCTCATAGGCTGGTAGTCATCAATGGGTTGCTCAGCAAGATATTCAGATAGTACACTGCCCTTGATGGCTTTCTGAGAGGTGTACTGGATGTCGTATTCTGTGAGAATCATCTGCCATCTTGCAACCCGTCCGGTAAGAGCTGGCTTCTCGAAAATGTACTTGACAGGGTCCATTTTTGAGATTAATAAAGTAGTGTGGGTCAACATATACTGTCTCAGTCGGCGAGCAGCCCACGCTAAAGCACAGCAAGTTTTCTCGAGCAGTGAATAACGTTGTTCACAGTCGGTAAACTTTTTGCTTAGGTAGTATATTGCATACTCTTTTCGACCAGACTCGTCATGCTGGCCCAGCACACACCCCATTGACTCTTCTAATACTGTCAAGTACATAATCAGAGGTCTTCCTTCGACTGGAGGCATAAGGATTGGAGGTTCTTGCAGATATTCCTTGATCTTGTCAAAAGCCTTTTGGCAGTCTTCATTCCACCTGACCGTTTGTTCTTTCCTCAACAGCTTGAACAAAGGTTCACAGGTTGCTGTAAGGTGGGAGATGAACCTTGAAATGTAGTTCAATCGACCTAAGAAACCTCGAACTTCTTTCTCTGTTTTTGGTGCAGGCATCTCTTGGATGGCTTTGACTTTATCAGGGTCAACCTCAATCCCCTTCTTGCTTACAATAAAACCCAGCAGCTTACCAGATCTCACCCCGAATGTGCATTTGTTGGGGTTCAGCTTCAGTTGATACTTCCTCAGACGCTTGAATAATTTGAGCAGATTCACCAGGTGATCTTCCTCTGTAAGGGACTTGGCGATCATATCATCCACATAACATTCTATTTCTTTATGGATCATATCGTGGAATAGTGTCACCATAGCCCGTTGATATGTTGCACCAGCATTCTTCAGTCCGAATGGCATCACTTTGTAACAGAACGTGCCCCAAGGTGTGATGAATGTTGTCTTCTCCATGTCTTCAGGTGACATCTTGATCTGGTTGTATCCTAAAAATCCGTCCATGAAGGAGAATACCGAGAACTGAGCCGTATTATCCACTAATACATCAATGTGAGGTAATGGGAAGTCATCTTTCGGGCTGGCTCTGTTCAGATCCCGGTAGTCAACACACATTCTTACTTTGCCGTCTTTCTTAGGCACAGGTACTATGTTAGCAACCCACGGCGGATAGCTAGTCACAGCAAGGAACCCGGCGTCCCATTGCTTTTGTACCTCCTCCTTGATCTTCATAGCCATGTCTGGACGAGTACGGTGCAGTTTCTGTTTAACCGGTGGGCACTCTTCTCTCAAAGGCAGCTTGTGCACAACAATATCGGTATCCAACCCTGGCATATCTTGGTAAGACCAAGCAAACACGTCCACATACTCTTGAAGCAGGTCTATCAGTTGTCTCTTCACTGGGTCTTGCAGGCAGGCCCCGATTCTAACCTCTTTCACGTCTTCTTCTGTACCAAGATTAATCACTTCAACCTCCTCCTGGTGAGGAGTAATAACCTTTTCCTCTTGCCTTAACAACCTGGCTAGCTCTTCAGGAAGCTCATATTCTTCTTCAACCCCTTCATCAGCCTGATTGATTGGATTGTCAAAGTCATACGAAGTCATAGTCGTGCTGTTGTCGGTGCTGTCAGGAAGGCACTCTCTGCAAGGGTTAAGTTTGTTCATTTTAGTGACTTGATTTTAATCTTTATTTAGAAAAGTGAAATGAAGTTGTCATTTTGAAAACACCGCCATTTATTTTTTGTACAAAAAGAAAAATGGAAAAACAGTGAACGAAAAGAAAAAGACTCGTTTGCAAAAAAGATGTCTGATATTTCATTAATTAATCTTGTTTGCACAAAAAGTACAGATGGCCCGATTACAAAATGAGTCTTGTCATCTTGGGCAAGATGCAAGACTTTGATGCATGCTTATAAAAATACAGGAAATAATAATTACTCTGCATGAGTAACTCTTATAATTTCCTGGGAAGACCAGTTCGAGACACTGCTCCCCGGGATCTTTGGACGAATCCAATTCTCCAGATTGCGCTCCTCTTCCAGCTCGTCTTCCAGACAGTTGATGGCATCAGGGGTAAGCATCCCCCCACTCACAAAATTGGGCTCTTTCGCAGCCGCTGCTTGATCTTGTTGAGTTGGTTTGTAACCCAACCCAAATCTGTCTTCTTTCTTCTCTACCGATAGCAATTTGCCCCAGCCTTGGGCGGTTCCTTCCTCAACAACCTTCCGGGCTTGTTGGTATGATGACATTGGAGTACCAGATACAGCAGATGTTTCATTCACGTTCAAGGCTTCAAACCCCTGGCTCATTGTTTCATGGATCTCCCCATCCATTTCAATGTATTTATAGGTAGCCAGGTGGCTGACAAAAATGTCCTCTTCTCCACAGATTGTAACGATTTGACCCTCCCACTCATATTTTAACTTCTGGTGAAGGGTAGAGGTCACGGCGCCAGCAGCGTGAATCCATGGCCTACCCAACAAACAGCTGTAGGCGGGCTGAATGTCCATCACATAGAAGATAGTTTTAAAGGTCTGCGGGCCAATCGTTATGGGCAGTTCAATTTCTCCCAGAACCGATCTCTTTGAGCCATCAAAGGCTCTCACCACCAGGTTGCTGGGTCTCAACGCCAATCCGTCATACTCTAGCTTCACCAAAGCCTTTTTAGGTAGGACATTAAGGGATGACCCCGTGTCTACCAGCACATGTGAAAGGACAGCACCTTTGCATTCCATGGTTATGTGCAAGGCTTTGTTGTGGTTGCGGCCTTCCGTTGTCAAATCAGTATTGGTGAACCCTAGTCCGTGACTAGCGTTAACATTTCCAACTACTGCTTCCAGCTGATTGACAGTGATCTCTTCAGGCACGTAAGCTGCGTGCAGGACTTTGAGTAGTGCATTCCGATGGGCTTCGGAGCACATAAGCAGTGATAGGATTGAGATCTTGGAAGGCGTTTGGTGAAGCTGATCCACTATTTTATAATCACTCTTTTTGATGATTCGCATAAACTCATCAACCTCTTGATCGAAGGGTGTTCTCAAAGCTTCCTTAACAGTTTGATCTTCCTGCACAGGGCCCTTCCCTTTTGCCTTGGCAGCAGCTTCTGCTTCGGCTGTGGGTCTCAGAATTTGTGGAGCGAAAAGATGTCCGCTTCGAGTGAAGCCTCCGCCTCCGCCCACATTGTCGATTTGTAGTGCAGGGGTTGATGATTCAAAAGTGATTCTTTGTCCTTCACAGTACAAGTCAGAGCCGTAATGCCAGGGGATGGCATTACTGCTTTCATAAGGTACGGGTCCAGGCACCGTGATAGTGACTGGACTGACTGCAACTGTTGAAGGAACTGTAATAGTCTGTGGATCGTAATAGATTGTAACTGGTGCTCTGACGGGAGCAGCACCTTCTGAATGGTAGGCAGAGTTGTTTTCAGGATCATAAAATATAGTGACAGTAGAGACATCTTCTTGATTTGTTGCTGGAGTTGTAGGAGACAATGGTGGCAGAACGGATGTTGTTGTTGTAGGAGGTTCAAAATGGAGTGATGCTGAAGTTGTAGCAGGAAAATTTGTTGAGAACTGATCAGTTGAGATAATGGATGAAGTACTTGTTGATGAAGCCGAAGAATTGTCAGGAACAATAGTTGCTGCAGTTGTAGGAGGTTCTGAAACCGTTGCTGATGAGATTGCTGGATTTGTTGGAAATGATGTGGTGATCTGAAGCTGGCCACTCTGAATAAGGCCGTCTATGCCATTCCTCAAATTATCGCACCCATTTACAGAGATATTGCAGTAAGCACAACCCAACTCACACCCCGGGAACATTTGACATTCCAGGAGTTGAGCCTTGATTTCCACCAACGGTGTCCTGATCTGGCCCACACTGGTTATTAAATAAGACGGTTTGTCTTCTTCAATAGCGTTAATCCGGGGACCACCATGGTTTGGCATGGGATTTTTGTTGACATTGGGTGGTGGTGCGAAATTCAGAGCTTTTGAGTCCACCAGGTCTTGTACCTTCATATGCAGGGCTCTGCATTTTTCTGTGCTGTGGCCAGGTGCGTTTGAATGGAAGGCACACCTAGCGTTGGAGTCATAGTTCCTGGGTAGACTGTTGGGATCTGGAGGTGCCAACGTCCTTAGCTCAACTAGGTTGAGTTTCAGGAGTTGTGGCAGCAGGGTAGCATATGGCATAGGGATCGGATCGATCACCCTATTAGCCTGAGATGGCCTCTGTTGGAATGGCCTTTGTTGATTGTTGTTGTTGGTGTTGCTGTTGTTGTAGTTCCTTGGAGGATACTGATTTTGCTGATGGTACTGAGGTTGTTGTTGATAGTTTTGCTGCGGCGGTTGATAGGCTGGCTGAGGATGTGCTGGAGCAGGAATAGTGACTGCAGCTATTGACCTTTGAACATATTGGGGCCTGCCCCTGTTGGTGTGGATGGCATTGGTCTCGCCAGTTCTTCTCGGGCCTGCAAAAGGCTTTCTTGTACTACTGGACGAGCTTGCACCGTTGTCTGAGATCTTTCCCATTTTTAACAAGCTTTCAATTCTCTCCCCGGCTATGACAACATCTGCAAAGCTAGTGGAAGAGAAAGCAGCCAACCTGTCAATATATGTTCCCTGAAGGGTGTTCATGAACATATCTGCCATTCCCCGTTCAGACATAGGTGGTTGAACAGCAGCAGCCAGTTGCCTCCATCTCTGTGCATATTCTCGGAAACTTTCCCTTGACGACTGTGACATTCCCATTAGGAGAGTCCTGTTGGGTGCCATATCTAAGTTATACTGATACTGTCTGATGAAGGCCTCTGCCAGGTCCTTCCAGCATCTAATAGTTGCCCTTGTCAAGTGAGAGTACCATTCTCTTGACGCTCCAGTTAAGCTGTCTTCGAAATAGAACATCCAGAGCTTCTCATCCATTGTATAGGCCTTCAACCTTCCCAGAAATGACTGTAAATGAGTCCGGGGGCATGAAGTCCCGTTGTATTTTTCAAAGCAAGGAGGCTTGAACTTATGGGGAATCCTGACCCCGTCTACCAAGCCCATGTCCATGACATCGAAGCCCAAAGAGTTTTGAGACTCTAAGGACCTTAATTTCTCGGCTATCTCATCCAATCTCCTATCATAAGCTTCCTCCCCAGCACCCATTACTGTGAATTGGTCCTCCTGAGGATCTTCTTGAAGTACCCTAGCCGCGGTGGCAGTCCCTTGAACATTTGCTGGAATATTGACCTCAGGATGGAGGTGTGGTCCAAATACCGGAGGGTTGACATGTGGTTGTACCCTTTCATTGTTACTGGTACCGGCAGTCCCTATATGTGGATCTTCTTGATTCTGCCTTTCCACCATGGCCCTTAATCTTTCCTGGCTCTGAGCCATGTTGTTCATAACTTCCATAAACTGAGTCATTTGATTCCTCATCTCTAGCCTTTCGTTTGCCATTTGATTTCTGACCTCAGTAAGGTCCTGCTGCATCTGATCCATCTGAATTCCCGGAAGGTTGTTTCGGGTTGGATAACGGTGCGGACGGTTGAGGGGAAAAACTCGGCGCCTAGCAATAGTTCCTGAGGCATCACAACAGAGGTTAGCAACAATAAAACAAAACCTACAAAACAAACAAAGGGTTAGCATGCAATGCAGTTATGCTTATTTGTTCTCAAGGTATCCGGTTTGGCATTCAGTTTTGACCCTTCCAGACCCTTGAAGATGCTGTTGTTGTTGCTTGAAGAAAACTCAGATGAAGCAAATTGACACAAATATATTACAGAAGGTGAAATAATACAACTTGTTCATTTTACAACACAAGCCCTCCAAGGGGTCAAAATACATTACAAGAAAATAAAAGTACATGGAAAGAAAGCAACAACAAACAAATGGTCAAACATCAAGACCAAACTCATCCTCACGAACCTCCTTAAGAAGTGCTTCGGTCACAGGATCAGCCGGACGCTCCGTGAGATTCCTGATGAGTAGATTCCGGGTCGTAACAGCTGCTGCTAGCTTCTTGTGTTGAGTTTGGTCCTTTGACCTCTTCACCCCTGCTTTGACCTTCAGCTCTGATATCTCCCTCTGGGCTGCTGCCAGGGCTTCTTGTTGTTCTTTTGCACTAGCTTCCAGTTGCTCCATCTTGTCTTGAACTCTCTTGTCTTCCAAAGTACGAGCCTCGGTGATCCTGACCCACCGAGCCTGACTCTCCTTCAGATACAAGTCTGTTCTTGCTCTCTGGAACTGGGCTTCCTTGCAAGCATTCTTCAGAATTTGTTCTCCAGCTTTAGACTTTTTGATATAATCCCCAGACTTCTCAATCTTAGTCAGATGCTCTACTCTCATCTTCTCCAACCTCTCAATCTCCCTCATACCTTCACTCCTCTCCCGGAGGGTCTTCTGCAAGGCCTGGGTTAGCTTCTCATTTCTTTCCTTCAAACTCTCAAACTCCTCCAAGCTGATAGTGGCAGGGGGTGGTGCTGAAGATGACTCAGGCATGTCTTCTATGGTAAAGGGCATCCCAGAGAATTGGGCCTTGGCACGGGACCATTCATAATATTGTGCTGATGCCACATTATTGCACTTCCCCAGAATAGTTATTCCCTTGGTTTGAACATTATCCCAGGCCCAGGCTGCCTGCCTAACAATAGCCAGACTAATCTTGTTTTCACAATAAAGAGTCTCAACCAAATCCTGTGCCCTAGGAGTATGGACCAGTGCATAGCCCAGTTGCCTTCTGAACAGCAGAGGATTGTAATTGATACTACCCTTAACTCCTATTAAAGGCACATTGGGGAAATGCCCACAGCTGGTGATGATATCCCTGCCCTTGGTGCTTTGAGTGCACCACCTGATATCTGCTGAAGTTAGAACAGTGAGTCTCTTAGCCCAGTTGCTCTGCTGATGAGGGTTCAGAAATGCATCTGTCCTGGGTAGATGCCTGAGAAGCCAAGTGTGGAACAATGGAGCACAACACCTCACTAATCTCCCCCTCTGCTTTTCATTTCTCTGATGCACTGAGTAATAGAGATCCCCTAATAAAGTTGGTACTGGGTTCTTCAAGATGAATAAATGGATTGCATTCTTGCTGATGAATCGAGGCTCATCTGCAAACAACACAATTCCATATATGCTCAAGGCCAGTAAAGCACAAACAGCTTTCCACTCTCCTAGAGAAGCTTTCAGGGTAGCTTGGGAGATTAAGAAATCCAGATGAAAGCCAGGGATCCCAGCTTTAGAAGTCATATGCTGCTCAATTAGGACAGGTTCCAGATGCAAAGCCTTTGCTATTTCTCCTTTAGCAGGAAAGACCATCTCAGGGTTGAAAGGGACTCCACCCCCGATAGGCAAACCAACCAATGATGAGTATTCTTCTAATAGAGGGCCCAACTGAAAGTCTTGGAAAGTGAAACATCTTAGTGGGGGATCATAAAACTGAATGCAGGTGTGGATCAGGCTTCTCTGTGATGGGTCCAGATCCATAACCATATCAAGTATATCTCCATAACTTTCCCTGAACAATGGTATGTGATCTGGAGTGATCAGGGTTTGAATCCTCCTGATGTCTGATAGCTCTGGCTGGAAAAAGTGATAGGTGATGTTGCTCTTTTTAGGAGCCATGATGCTGAGACTGAATAGAGACAGGTGCTGATGATAATACTGAAGAAGTGGGCCACTGACTGGCTGGTGCAGGTGATAACTGAAGTAGATAGCTGATGAAGACAAGTCAAAACTGAAGATGGGGTCAAAACCAAAACCAAATGAAGATGGATACCCTGAAACACAAATAAGCAAATGTCAATATGATGCAATGATTATGTATGCAAATGAAATGCAAGGGTCTGTGACTGAGCTGGATCTGATCAAAATGCCCTGATGTAGGTCCAAGTGTGTTCAAGAATTCCAGAAGGAGATCTATAAATCCAGTAACCAAGGTGGGGGACTCAAATAAAGAGCCACATATCCAGGGTTTTAGAATCACAAGAACTGACCCAAAATGGAGTACTCTTAAACAATCAAAGTAACAGGGTATTCTGAGGTCAAGGTACCTGCAAACCTGTAAACAGCCCAACCCCCTCACAGGTGGTGTTCTAAAACAAGGATCCCCAGACTTGGATCAGTTATGAGAAGTGTAAACACTTCTAACCCGGAGGTACAGTGTTTACAATAACCATAAAAGTTCCTCCTCTAATTCTCCTCAGTTTCTGAAGGTCAATACTAAAAGGTCATCCAGACTTAGCAGGCTTCCCAGATAGCCCTAGCACTGCAGGAAATCTGCAACACAGAGTTCTCAAGAAGAAACCCATATCTGAACCGTGTTTCATATTCCCGCACCAGACCGAAATGGAATGGGAAAGAATATGATTCACTCTAGCCTAGGTGTCACTCAGGTCCCAGGTATAGGACCTTAACTCTCAATGGAACACCCACCCACCAAAGCAGACAACAGATCCAGCCAGCAGTATGACAGTATGATAAATGAAAAAACAGTAAAGAAAGCAATGAATAAAGCTGTACAGAAAGCAGTAAATAAAACACATATACACATACAAATAGCACATAACACCCCAGTAAACACAAATCAATCAAGCACTAGGAGGAACCCACAAAAAGAACCAGCAGCCCTGGTTGCAGTATAAGGTTCCCCAGCAGAGTCGCCAAGCTGTCGCTCCCGATAAATGAAGCTAAGTCCAAATAAAGGTACAGACGCGAACGGTCGGCGAGAGGGACAATGAGAACACACAGCCGTGAACTCACTGGAGATGAATAGAGTCGCCAGCTAGGCATTTTTATCCCGGAGGAAAGGCAATGCTGCATAGACCTAGAAAAAGATGAATAAGACGGTTGCGAACCAGAGAGACTGAGAAAGGGGGTTGGTTACAACCTGGGAAGGTATTAGCACCCAGATTGTCCGCCGTACTCGACGGGATCCACGTTTGAAAGATTTGTGTTTTAAAGGGGTAGTGTCAGTGCAATTTGTGTATAAAGGAGCTGGAAAAGGATGTACAGGTGTCAGTGTAAAAGAAAGTGATGTGTGATATGTACAGTGTCAGTGTAAGAAAGGAATAAAATGCTCAAGACCATGAGGCTTAAGGAATGATGCAGGAAGGAGGGGGAATGTACAGAGACTTTTGTTCGATAACTGTTAAGTTATGCCTACGTATCCTCTCGTGCAATGAGGAAGTCAGAACACCGTAGTTCGACCCAAAGAGACTGAAAGAATGAATTGACTGATGAACTGCTTACTTGTCTGTGCTCAAGTGTATGACCTGTCTGGCTCAGGTGCAAACTGTCTTGCATTAGATGGAAGAAGCAAGTTCTCGTTTGTGAGTGAATGAGATGAGAAAAGAATCCTGGAGGAAACGATTATTGTTTGTTTTTGCATTTTCAGTCTTTTATTACTTTTGAAGTTTGTCATAAGTTAATGAGCTTAAGCCTAAACCAATGGGTTAGTAAATTCATCACATCCTCCCTCTGATTAGGGGTAATGAGAATACCTTAAGTGTGAAGTCAAATTCTCACACTTAATTACCTTTGGCATAGGATTAAGATCATTAACCTACTTGTGATTATTTATATGTTTTTGGTGTTTTTGTTTAGTGTTGAGTAATGAGGTTAAGCCATAATCAAGGATTAAACAGACTCATTACACCATCCTAAGAGAAGGATAATAGATGAGAATGTTTAAGCTGAGGAAAGCTCCTCAACTTAATCCATGATTAGGGATTAAACTCATGACAAAACAAGCCTTTGATTAAGTGGATTTTATTCAATGGTATGATGAAGAAGTGATTTTTAGGGTTTGTAAGACAACTTGAGGGGGACTTGTCCATTAACACTAGGGTTAGTCCTTCTTAACCATTTAAGGAAGAATTAGAACCCTAATGCAAGGCCCAAGTTACAAGTGTAATGTCTTGATACTTATTAAGTGAATTGATTAAGAGATTTAAACACATTAAGGGTTTAACACTTAGGATTAAAGTTATACACTCCATCCTAAGAGAAGGATGCAGGCATAAGCTTAATCACAAAGCCTTAAAGCCTTTAGGGTTTAGTCCCTGCTTATGAGGTGAGAAGAGAAGACTCAAAGAGATGACACAAAGGTAAAATCTAAGAGGGGAGACTAATCAAAAACCCTAATCATTGTCATGCTTGGTTGTTCCTAAGGTTTGTGAGGTTTTCAAGAGAAATCTTCAAAGAGAACCACCAGGATGCAGATGAACAGGATCAAGAGAAGCAAAGTGACTTGCTTCATTCAAGAAGTCAAGTCACTTGAAGAAAGAAAGTGAGAAGAAGAAGAAAGAGCAAGCTCAATCTCAAACACAAACAAAAATTCAGCAATGGATGCAAGAGAGATGAAAAGAAAAGTTATGAGAAGTGAAGGCAAATTCACTTCTCAACCTCACTTACCACCTGAAATGTTAGAAAAGAAATGCAATGCAATGCCAAATGAGGTGAAATGACATGATGAAAAACAAAACCAGAAGCATGTTGATGATGATAATGATGTTATGAGATGCTACAAGCATGAGACAAGGCATGGAGATGTTCATACAAGATCATGGATGCAAATGATGCAAGTTAAGGAGCATGATCTTACATGAAAAGTTATGAAACATACATGGCAAACAAAATGGCAAATATGGGATGCAATGGTCAAACATGCTTTCTACATGTCTTATGATGTCAAATGAACCACATGGATGCTTGAAATGTCATGGCAAGCCATGTTATGCAAGAGAATGCAAGAAGGATGCAAATGGAAGCCCAAATTAGGGTTTATGATCAATACATCAAACAAAAACCAAAAACAGAAGCAAACCCTAAGATAAAAAATGGAAAATGCCACCCAAAGAAACCCTAAACCTATACTAAACCAAAGTCCAAAGGGGAGGTCTCAACTCTTAACCAAACTCAAGTTATGATTTTTACAAGTTATTAGGGTTTTTAGGGCTCCTAAACAAAAGAAAAGCCAAACAAATTGAAAATGAGGAATCAAATCATGGCCATTTAATCCTAGAAACTACATGCTAAACACAATGCAATGCAAGAAGAATCAATGTCCAACTCTTCATGAATAGGCAGAAATGAATTTTTGAACTTTGGATCAAAATAATGCACAAAAAATGATTTAATTCAATGGAAAATTCTCAAAATGCATCAAGATCAAAAAAAGAAATTTGGTTTGAAGGTTGGACAATGTTTCTAAATGTCTTAGAACATTTCATGAATTTTTTGGTGATTTTTAAATACCTAAAAGTATTTTTAATAAATTAATTTTCATTAATCAATTAAAAATAATCTTTTAAATATTTAAAAATACTTTTTTAATGATAAAAATAAAAATGAAAATATTTTTGTGTCATGAAAAATAATAAAACTTAAGAGAAAAAGTTTCATAATTTTTTAAGACTTTTTACTATTTTAAAATAATTGTGCAATTTAAATGAAAAGAAAATGAATTAATAATGAATTAAATGGAAGTAATCAGAAAGGATGGCTGAGATTGATTCTGGATTTGAATGAGTTGACCACGCGCGCTATCCAAGGGCTGTGGTTGATTCTGATTAAATTAATTTAATTATGGATTAATTAAGCTAACACGTGGATTAGGGCTAAGCAAACAGATCTGGACCACACATGCGCGCGGGAAGTCCACTAAGTCAACTAATCTAACGCTCCACATTCAAACAAGCATTAATGACTGGATTAGGGCACAAATGACTTTCAGGTGGCCGGAGAAGACTTCCGGTCGTCTTCTCCGGCCAGCATCTCCCCTGAGAATCCCCAAAACCCTAAAAACCTAACTAAAACGAAATCTAAAAACTGGGAAATGCTCCCCACTCACTCACGAACCAAACCCCCTAATCAAAACAAATTTATATTTCCTAACAAGGCTGAATCGAAGCAAGAAAAATTAGGGCACGCAAGTTTCAGAGAGCAATTAAACTCTCATTTCAACACCATTTGCAAAACCAAAGACATATTCATGATCAGGAAGACACAAAGAACAAGTTTAGAACAAAAGAAATGATTTCTGGAAAAATATTTCTTGAGCTACCTGAGATTCGAAGCTTTCACTCCAGCTACTTTCAGGCCTCCTTTCTTGGTGAAATCCACTCCTTATGACCTCCTGATGATGTTTGAATGCTTGGGAGAAGTTTATATTGGCTGTGTGAAGAGTTTGAGTAGCTTCTGCTCAAGCTCAGTTGGAAATGGCAATGGTGATGCAAGCAGCTTCAGGCCAATGTGAGTGGTTCTGTGTGGTCCTGATGATGGGTGGAGAAGGTTTATGGAGTTTGTTTTGATGTTTGTGAGCTGTGGTGAGGGTTTCGAAAGAAACTGCAACTTGGGGTGAAAATGGTGAAGTGAGGTTACAGCTTGTTTCAGGCCTGGTTCTTGGTTGCTTTGAGCTCAATGAAGCATGGTGAGTTGATTGGTGAAGATGGTTTTGATGCTCTGAGTTTGTGGAGGCAGATTCGAAGGAATATGCAAAATGGTGTGTTTTGGTGTATGTGATGTTGTCAAGTGTTTCAGCCTTGCTTCTTGATATATTTTGCTTGCCAAAGGATATTGTATTTTAATCCTATAGGTCAGATGATGTGACCTGGCCTATAGTGATTGGTAAGTTTGCTTTTGCTCAAAGTCCACCTTTTGTGTAAGAGAAGTATGGCTCATGATCTAGGCTAGTACAAGGCATGGTTCTGGTGCAGCATGGCGTGTGTGTGATGTTGGGAAGGTCCAGCAGCCAATGCATCAAGTGGAGAGAAGCATCATGATGGTTTTGCAAGTTGTCACCTTTTTGAACTTCATGAAAAAAAGTCTTGTTACATGAACTAAACACATGTGATTTTTGGTCCAATTCTGACTTTTTAGGACATGTAGAATGTTTATGTCATGGTTTGAAGTGAATTAGAGGTTACAAAAGGCATTGATTCATGGTTTTGCAAAATTCACATTTGAAGCATGCCTTGAAAATCAATGATTTTTGCTAACTTTGTCACACCATAACTTTTGATCCAAGAAGAATTTGATCATGTTCTTGTACTTTTTGAAAAGGGAAAGATGAGATCTACAACTTTCATGACCAAAGTTTTTCCATTTGAAGCATTTTTGGATCAAGAATCAAGGCTTGAAAAATGACCTAAAATGAAGCATTCTTGAAAAGTCAACTATGCCCAAAAAGTCAACATTTGCAAAACTTCCAAATTCTTGATTTTTGTGAACTTCAACCTTCTTCCATGATCAAATAAAGATCATATACACTCAAAATTATGAAGATCACCCATTGGTTGGGTCATTGGGGGCCTCAGATGCCCTGATTTTACACTGACTTGTCTGAAAAGTCAACCCTTGATCAGATGACTTCCCCATGGAATTTCTTCATGAAAATTGATATGCATACTCCCTATACCATATATAGACCAATGGCAACAAGAATGACCAAAAATTTTGAGGTTATGGCCTCTGAAACCAAAACCCTAGTTTTAGGTCAACTGTGCAGTCTATCCTGGATCTGCTTCCACACAAACCTCAGTTCTTGTGATTCTTTGGAAATCTTGACTTTGAGAGGATATAATATGATACTTGAACACATATGGACCCCTTTGAAGTGATTGGTTGCCTTTGGAGTGGCTCAAGGGGCTCTTGGATTGCTCAGATCACAAACCCTAGGTGCAGATGACCTAGAACCAATGCAGTGACTCAAAATTGAGATATGAGATGATATGATTGTGTTTATGCATATGAAATGATCACAAGCCATGGTGAAATGGGTGAGGGCAAATTTGGGGTGTTTACAATGTCATGGCAAGTTCACATGATGATTGTATGCAAAGATGAATGCAAATGAACATGAGAAATTAGAGTTTTATGAATGTATGAGATGCAAATGACCAAAACAGAAGCATACATCATGATAAAAAATTGAAATCAAGCTCAATCAAACCCTAAACCTATACAAGATCAAACCCCTAAGGAGAAGGTCAGAAACTTAACCTAGTGAGAGTTATGAATTTTCTAAGTTTTCTAGGGTTTTTGGGTGATTATTAAGGGAAAATGCAAATCAAATTGAAAATGCAAGATAAATTCATTAGAAAAATAACCTAGAAACTATATGCAATATGTGAAACAATGCAAAAAGAATCAAGTTCAAACTCATCATGGTTATGCAGAAATGAATTTTTCAAGTTAGGGTTAGAAAATATGATTTTTAAGAACCCTAATTCAAAGAAAATTGAGAAATTAGGATCAAACCTAAAAAGAAATTTTTATGATGAGTTTGAAAATGTTTCTAAATGTATTGGAATGGTTCATGAATTTTTTGATGATTTTTAGAAACCTAAATGCATTTCTAATTAATTAAAATCCATTAATTAATTAAAAATAACATTTAAATATGTTAAAAATACTTTTTCAATGCAGAAAAGTAAAAATAAAAATATTTTCTGGTTAAGAAAAATATTTGAATCAAAATTGCAAGAAATGGGATTTTTTGAATGAGATTTGATATTTTAAATAAAATGAGAAAGAAAATGCAATAAAAATGAAAATAAAATTAATTTAAATGGAATTATGCACATCTGAGGGTCAGGATTCAAATTGGAATGAAGGGAGTTTACTGGCGCGTGTTTCAAAGGCCCAGATCAAATTTGGCTAATTAAATTAATTAACTTAATTAATTATAAAATTAAAATTAAGTGGATGCATCTGATCCGTCCAAACGCGCGCCAAACACAATCAGATGGCTCACATTTAAACTGGGGAAATTAGCCCTAATTACAAACCCTAAGTATTTTCAGGCGACCAGAGCAAGCTCCGATCGTCTTCTCCGACACCCCCCCCCTGAGTTCACTCAAATCAACATAAAAACTCACCAAAAGCTCCAGAATCAAACTTTAAACATCAATAAACTCAAACCCAGCAACAAAAACAATTAATCATGCACATACAAAGAGAATCGAAAAAGAACAAATTTTAGGTCAAACTTTCAGAAGCTTCATACACTCTCAAATCTCAACCATTTTCAAAACAAATTACATCACAATGATCAGTGGAGCATACAAATTCATATTGTAACTTAAAAAACAAGTTCTGGAAAAATTGTTTGAAGAAGCTACCTGAGATGAAGCTTTATAGTTTGTTGCTTTCTGGCCCTTTCCTTGGTGCTAATCCATCCCACTTGATCCCCTTGTGCTTCTGGAAAGCTTGAATGAAGTTTAAAGGGCTTGGTTTGGAAGATTCAATTCTGATAGTGCAAGAATCGCGTTTTTGTTTGGCTGTGTTTCAGGGTTTTTTAAAGGGTGCTTTGTGTTCTATGGACCATTTAAAGATGATTGGTGAAGTTTGTTTTGAGGTTTGGTGGCTGGTTTTTGAGAATCAAAGAAGGGAAGCTTTTTGGCAAATTTGTGAATGTTGAGTTCTTGGAGGTTTTTGGCTTGCTTGTGTTGTGTAATGAGCTCCATAATGTTTGTATGTAATGTCTTGATTGGTCAGAAAGTTGGTAGTGGCATGGTTTGATTGGTATGGGCAAGTTGCAAAAAAGTCAAAAGTTTTGTACCTCAAGCATGGGCCATGGCAGAGCTGGCTTTTGGGGTGTCTTGGCCTCAACTTGATTTGTGGATAACCCTAGGATCAAAGTTATGCAGATGGCACAAGTGGATGAAGAGTTTCAAGGCATTTTGCAAATTTCCCTCTTTGAACTTTCTTGAGAAGCAAGGCATGGAAACTTGTGATTTTTGGTGCAATTTTGATCAAAATGTGCTGCATTATGTTGGTATGATGTTTAGAAGTTGATTAGAGGTCATGAAATGGCTTGAAACATGAATTTGCAAAAAATCCTCTTTGGCATGAACTTGAAAATTATAGGATTTTTGCCAACTTTGAAAGGCCATATCTTGAGTTCTAGGATGAATCAAGATATGTTCTAGTACTTTTTGAAAATGGGAAGACATAATCTACAACTTTCATGTCCAAGAATTTTTCATTTGAAGCATTTTTGGTCATGAAAGAATAGGTTGAAAATCTTTCCCAAAATGGAAATTTTCCATTACAAGTCATTTCCAAAAATAACAAGTTTGCATTTGGCCCAAAATTCTTCAACTTTGTGAACTTCTAACCACTTCTAAGATCAAATAAAGATCATAGAGACTCAAAATGATGATGATGACTTCCACAGTGAACTTCTTCATCAAGAAGTTACCCAATGATCAGATGACTTCCACAATGAATTTCTTCATAAAACGTAGTACACATGATCCTTATAACATATTAAGAACATTAGAAACAAGAATGACCAAAAAATTTGGGATTAAGGCCTCTGAAACCAAAACCCTAATTTTGGTCATCTGTGCAGGAAAACCCTAGCTCTACTTTTATGCCTTTGCCATGCTTTGTGATCCCTTGACTTTTATGAACTTTGGGGAGCATATTATGATCATGGAACACACATGGACCCTCTTGGCAAGCTTCAAGACCTTTGGGATGGCTCAGTTCACTTCTTGGATTGCTCAGATCACAAACCCTAGATGTAGATGAAATGGAACTATGCAGTGAAACAAATATGCAATATGAGATGGCATGCTTATGCTAATGCAAAAAATGAAAGATCACAAGCCATGGTGTGAGAAAAAAAGTGAGGGCAAATTTGGGGTGTTTACAGCTGCCCCTATTCAAGCATGAGTTAGCTGTGCAGGATGTAAGCGCCTGGCTTAACAGACAAAAAAGATAACTTGTGGTTGAATACCAAAGACAGTCCGAAATTTGCACTCACTGGGGAGAAGAATAAAAAGGATATAAATTGTAAAAGATAATATAGTATGAGTATCAATGAAAGCGATGAAGGACGAGCATCGAGCAGAGGACGACTGCTGGGGTAAAACGGTAAGCAAATCAATGAAGGGGACGACCATCATGCAAGAAAATAAAGAAACCGCAACGGGGAAGGCCATCGGGTAAAGTGATGAAGGACGATCATCGAAAGAGAAAAGACCACGACGGGGACAACCATTGGGTAAAGAAATAAAACTCTCTGGGGATTGAGGAAAGCATTGATGGGGACGACCATTAGGCTGGAAAGTAAAGTAAACAACGATGGGGACGACCATCGAATAAGCATGATGAAGGACGATCATCAGGAAAAGGAAAAGGGACCACGATGGGGACGACCATCGGGTTAAAGAATAAATGAAATATTTGATGAGGGGCGGTCATCAAAGGTGAAGGACGATCACCTAGCAGGGGACTACCTGCTCTTTATCTCGACATAGGACGAATGCCAGATAGAAAAGGTCAACGATGGGGACGGCCATCAGATAAGCATGATGAAGGACGATCATCAAGAGGTGAAGGACAATCACCTAGCAGGGTACAGCTGCTCTTGGGGAATATCACGACATAAGATGAATGTCGGATAACAAGATCAACGATAGGGACGACCATCAGATAAATAATGAGGGACAGTCATCAAAAGGTGAAGGACGATCACCTAGAAGGGGACGGCTGCTCTTTATCACGACATAGGACGAAGGCCAGATAGAGGGTTCCAATAATGGGGATTCCACTGGGGAAAGGATGAGGGACGATCATCCAAAGGTGAAGGACGATCACCTGGCAGGGGACGACTGCCGAAAGTATCACAACATAGGTGTCGCTCCCAAATATTTGCATCCCGATACAAGCGCGAATGGTCGACGAAAAGAGAAATGAAAGTGAAGATGAATAGAGTCGCCAACTAGGCATTTTTATCCCGAAGGAAAGGTAATGCTGCATAAACCTAAGAAAATATGGATAAGACGATCGCGAACCAGAGAAACTGAGAAAGGGGGTTGGTTACAACCTGGGAAGGTATTAGCACCCAGGTTGTCCGTCATACTCGACAGGATCCACGCTTAAAAGATTGTGTTTAAAAGGGTAGTGTATGTGCTATCTGTGTGCAAAAGCTGGAAAAGAAATGTACAAGTGTCAGTGCAAAAGGGTGAGTGCTCAGGAGCTGAGGCTTAAAAGAGAATGCTGAAAGAGGGGGAAGACATAGAGACTTTTGTTCGATAACAGTTAAGTTATGCCTACGTATCCTCGCGTGCAATGAGGAAGTCAGAACACCGTAGTTCGACTCAAAGAGTCTAAAAGATAAATTGAATTGTGAACTGCTTGCTTGTCTATGCTCAAGTGTATGACTTGTATGGCTCGAGTGCTAACTGTCTTGCATTAGACGGAAGAAGCGAGTTCTCGTTTGTGAATGAGTATGATGAGAAAAGAATCCCGAAGGAGACGATTATTAATTGTTTTTGTGTTTTCAATCTTTTATTTGTTTTTGGAGTTTGTCATAAGTTAATGAGCTTAAGCCTAAACCAAAGGCTTGTAAACTCATTATATCCTCCCTGATTAGGGATAATGAGAATACTTTAAGTATGAGATAAGCATCTCAACTTAATTGCCACAATGATGTAGGATTAAGATCATTAACCTACTTGTGATTACTTAGATTTTTTTTTGGGTTTTTGTTTAGTGTTAAGTAATGAGTTTAAGCCATAATCAAGGATTAGTGAACTCATTACACTATCCTAATATAACGATAATAGATGAGAACACTTAAGCTGAGGAAGATACCTCAACTTAATCCATGGTTAGGGATTAAGCTCATGACAAAATTAACCTTTATTAAGTGGATTTTAATTAAGGGTGAGATTAAGAAGTGAGTTTTATGGTTTGTAAGACAACTTGAGGGGGACTTGTCCATTAAACACTAGGGTTAGTCCTTCTTAACCAATAAAGGAAGAATTAGAACCCTAATGCAAGGCCCAAGTTACAAGTTAATGTCTTAGTTATTATTAGATGGATTGATTAAGAGGTTTAAACAAATTAAGGGTTTAACACTTAGGATTAAAGTTATACACTCCATCCTAAGAGAAGGATGCAGGCATAACCCTAATTCCAAAGTCCTAAAACCTTAAAGGTTTAGTCTCTAATGATGAGATGAGAAGAGAGACACAAAGAAGACTCAAAGGTAAAAACTAAGGGGGACTAATCACAACCCTAATTATTGTCATGCTTGGATGTTCCTATGGTTTGTAAGGCTTGAGAAAGATCTTCAAGGAAGCCACCAATGGAAGAAGCAGAAGAAATGAGGAAGAAGCAGAAGAAATAAGTTACTTACTTCACTGAAGAAGGTAAGTAACTTAGAGAAAGAAAGTGAGAGATAAACATGAATGAGCAAGCTCACTCAAAGACAAATAAAAATGAAGCAAAGATGCATATGAAGAAGATGAAGAGAAATGAGAAGTGAAGGCAAATTCACTTCTCAAGTTAACTTACCACCTGAAAATGTTAGCATAAGATGCATAAAGAAAGAAATGACATGAAATGATACATATACAAAGGAAAAGATCAAAACTAGAAGCAATCACATGATGCAAATGATTCTATGACATGATGCAAAAACATACAAAGTACAATGGATGATCATACAAGAGAATGAATGCAAATGAAGCATGTGGGAAGTATGAAAACACATGGATGTTTATGAAATGAAATGGATGCAAAGCATAGAAAATGTATGAATAAATGACCAAGCAATATTCAAGCAATGTCTTAAGATGTCTAAGATGGCATACACGTGCTTAGAATGTCATGGAAAGTTCATATGTTCATCCAATGCAATGTAAGATGCAAGTATGGATGCAAAATTAGGGTTACATGAAAGGATGAGATGCAAATGACCAAAACAAAAGCAATCCACATGATAAAAATTTGTAAATGGTCTCAAACAAACCCTAACCCCATATGATATCACACCCCAAAGGAGAAGGTCTAACTCTTAACCTAAAGAAAGTTATGATTTTTCTAAGTTAACTAGGGTTTTTGGGTACCTTAAAAGGGAAAATGAAAATCAATTGGAAAATGAAAGATAAATTCATGCCAAAAATATCCTAGAAACTACATGTTATATGGAAAAAAATGCAAAAAGAATCATTATCAAACCCTTCATGGTTAGGCAAATTTTTTTTTTTAAGTTAGGGTTCCAAAAAGGGGACTTTATGAACCCTAAATTCAAAGAAAATGTCAAAGTATGTTCAAAACCAAAAAAGAAATTTGTATGAATGGTTTGAAAATGTTTCTAAATGTCTCAAGATGCAATGTGATTTTTTTTGTGATTTTTAGAAACCTAAATTGTATTTTAATTAATTAATTTCCATTAATTAATTAAAATAAATATTTAAATATTTTTAAAATGCTTTTTAAATGCAAAAAATAAAAATAAAAATGTTTTTGGTTTCTGAAAATTAATAATATTCATGGTAAAATAATTCAGAATTTTTTAAAGATTCTTGCTATTTTAAAATAATTATGCAAAAGAAATAGAATAAAAATGAATAAACATGAATTAAAAGGGAAAGTCAGCTGATCCTAAGGCTGAGATTCAAACCTGGGGGGGAGGGGTTGACTGCACGCTGTAACCCGGTGAACTGACTTTAAACAATGTTGCGGATAGCAAGAGTCGCCACCGACTTTTATTTTATCCATAAGGAAAGGTTATAAAAGAACAGGAAAGACCTTAGAGAATATTTTGGGTCCGGGGGGTAAGTTATGAAAAGGGAAGGTGTTAGCACCCTTTTCATCCATGGTTATCCATGGGCTCTTAGGTATTTAAGCTCACTTTTGAATTGTTTTGAAAGTGTAGTGTGTGAATAGCAAAAAATTTCAGAATAGTTTAATAATAATCCGTGTATGGATGTGTAAAAAACTTGTTTGAAAATTTTGTTTGAAAATTGTTTAAGTGTGAAAAAAATTTGAAATGAGCTTAAGTACTTAGGAGTAGCCTACCCTAATGTTTAAGGTCTTTCTTATTCTTTATCCTTTCCTTAGTAAGACTATCCCTACTATAATGGAGTAGGTAGTCCTTACTTTGGAAGTTAAGGGACATGTAAGGGGCAATTTGGTCTTTAAAGGCCATGGTGGGGTGAAATAAGCAAACTGGAGGGACTATCATCATTTTTCGAAAGGGACTTTATTCGTAAAGGCAACCATAAGGGACTTTGATGATTTTTTTTCTATTTTGAGGGACTTGCTTTATACACCCCACTTAACCATTATTCGTAGGCAACGAGAGGGATACCCTTAGAAAGTGAGTTGGCGATTTAAAATCGACTTACGTGTGTGAAGTGTTTAAATTAATTATCTTACATTAAAAATTATCTAAATTTGTTTTAATAACATACATGTTTTTGCACTCCCTAATTACTAACCATAATAATAATTAAAATAATTACAAGATTACAACCGGGAAGCAATTACAAAATTATAATAATAAAAATAGCAAATAATAAGCAATAAATAATAAATTATAAAGGGGTTAGTAAATAAAATTAGCAAAAATAATAATAGTAAACATAATAAAATCATAAATGGGTTAATAATTAGAAATAATAAATAAGGTTAGAAACATAAGAATAGAATATAAATAATAACATGGTTAGTAATAAAAATTAATTAAAAGGTTAATAAAATTATAGTAAGCAAAAATTAGCTAATAATAATAATAGAAATCAAAAATAATATAAGAAGAAATTAACATGCACAACTAAATAATTTTTAATTCATATACTAATTACTAAATTATTTTCAAATGCATTACAAAATTTTAATTACTATTAACATATATTCATATTATAAGAAAAAAAAGATAGATTTTAAATATCATATTAAAAATTTAATTCTATTAGTTATTATATTTACAAATTATTTTAACTATATACAAAAATATGATTATCCTAGATTAAATTATTTTTAAACATTGAAAATAAATTAATTTGAAGTATAACTATATTTGCAAAATTTTATGAAAAATTGTAACTATATTAGGAATAAAAAAAAACAGAATTTAATTTTATTTAGAAAAATATTTTTAGGGTTTCATAAAAATTAGGGTTTTATATATATAAAAATTTATTTTTAATATTTACATAACATTATTTTAATTAATATAAACTATACAAAATAAAATTTTAAATAAAAAAGAAACAAGAGTTTTATTATTATTTTTTAGAATATTATTTTAAGATTAATTAGATTATATAACATATATACATATTTTATAATAATAATATATTAATTATTTAAATTATTTGAATTAAACTAGTAAGCAAAAACAAATAAAAAAAAAAAGAAACAGAACCTGGTGGGATTCGATCCCAGGTCTTCTCCCTTGCAAGCAGCAACAAGACCACTGGGCCATCCAAACGCAAGTGAAAGAAGAAGGACTCCAATTTGTTTTACGCATTGATCATGGAAATTCAGAAAAATAAAAGATCAAAAAGGCCTGGGGTGGTTTCGTACCCAGGACCTTAAGGATAAACGCGCGCATGCTTAACCACCTGGCTGGGAGAGCCTTCCTGGTGGCTTGTTGGCAAGTAATAATAATATATCAAGTCTTCTATTATCCTGAAAAAAATAAACAAAAACAATGCACTGGCCAGGAATCGAACCATGGCCTTTACAACAAACGCACGTCCAGATTACCACCAGACCAACTGTACGTTGGTGATATAGAATTGAAACAAACTCAAAAAATATAATATCCAAATTTTGAATTTTTAAACGCGCGGAAAACTTCTTCTTCTTCCTCTAGACTTACGAAATTTCCTGCGAAAATATTTACAAATTCACCTGCGAATTTTCCTGGGTGTTCTTCATGTTCTTCAACCTGCGAAAATCCAAACTCATACCAAATACTACTGATTTATGAAATTGGTTAGTGATTCACAATCCACAGAGTCCACACAACAATCCTACGTTTTCAGAATTCATTTATATACACTCAAACATGAAACCCTAATTATGAGGTCATAAACCCTAACATGGCCGTTTGCGTTTTACACACTCATTCTTCAATCCAATTGTCCAGAAACATTCCTTGGAACCTCATAAGCACAAAAGATCAAACAAAATTCATTAATGATGCATAAACAATCGTAATCGAAAAATTGAAAACCAATGTAAAATTTGATTCGGGTATGGCAATATGTAATGATATAAGGCAAAGTGATGATCAATTTAGGTTCCATGATGATCCAGGAAGCCAATCATGTTCTCAAAATACCTTGTAATGCTTTGAATCTTCAAATCCGAATCTCACTTTTTGTTGAATTTTTTGAATGTTGAACTTACCTATGAGCTGCTGCAAAATCGTCCATGAGGCTAGGTTTGTGTTTGTTATATATATGTGATTCATTCTAGGTCAAAAGTTTGATTGATTTAGTGGAAGAATTGATATTTTGAGATTGAGAAAGATCATGCCATGAAAGTCCAATATTTTTATACCAAAGCTTTCTATTTTAAGTCAATTCATATAATTCTTGTATCAATTTGCTCTATATTGACTTTATGACTTTCTAGAATCAACAAACCACTTAAATCTTCAAATTTAATATTTTATTTAAATTTAAAATGATTTTAAGAATAAAAAATCATAATAAATAAATTAAATAAAATAAAAATTATGAAAGTATTATGGGAATTTCGTGCAAGCCATTATGAAGTGAATTGGGTCATAATTTGGGCAGCCCACTTGAAAAGAAATGATTTTGAACCTCCCTTTTCAACATAAACCATCACAAAATTTCTTAACTTTGCAAAGGCACATCTCCCTCAATTTTAAAGGTATGAGGGTGTTCTTGGACTTTTTGGAAAGCTTGAAGAGTCCTCTAAACAACCCCATTGGTTTCAGGTCCATACCATTTACCAATCTCAAGTTATGCCCTTTTGAAGTTGTTGACTTTTTGTTGACTTTTGAAATGACCTATAATGTCTTAGGTCATATCTTTCAAATGAAGCATTTTTGAGCTTAACTTCCAACATCAAAGTTGTAGAGAATTCAATTTCCTTCAAAATGAGCTTTGGATGGAGGCTTGGTGATGAAGCATGTGAAAGTTATGGCTGGTCAAAGTTCAGTTGACTTTTACTGAGGAAACCCTAATTTAGAAACTCTTGATTATTGATGATCTGGAATCTCCTTGATGAATCATGATCAACCCTTGATCAAATGATGAATTTTACTTCATATACTTGATGTTGGCAAAAAATCATGAAGTTTGACTTTGGTTTGACCACAGTT
The DNA here is from genome assembly GCA_963966055.1 of Lathyrus aphaca. NCBI lineage: Eukaryota > Viridiplantae > Streptophyta > Magnoliopsida > Fabales > Fabaceae > Lathyrus > Lathyrus aphaca. The sequence continues at coordinate 335,294,531 of OZ014520.1, read as the reverse complement.
GACCTTAGTTTTGACTTTTTAACTACATTGACTGATTTTGACTTATCTGATCATCTGACTGAGCAAACTTTTGGGAAAAGTCTTGAAACTTGACATGGGGGTTCTTATACACATATAAGATATTATGAAACTCACTTGAGGTATTGGAAGTCCATTTAGCCTGATTAAAGTCAAAACCCTAGTTTTGGATGCACTGCTTAGGAGATGCACTGTCTGAGGGAATTGTCAACTTCTTTGGCCAATTGTGAACTATGTGAACCTTGTGAATCTTCATAAAATGTCTTGTGACACCTATAAGAGGTATTGTGAAGCTTGTGAACCTTGTGAACCTCATGAAGTGGCTTTGTAGACCTCATGATCCTCAGGGAAGTTTTGTAATCTTTGTGAAACTTGTGAACTTTGTGAACCTTCAAGAAGTAACTTGTGGACTTCATGAACCTCATGAAAGGTCTTGTAAATGTTGAGAAACTTGTGAACCTTGTGAACCTTCAAGAAGTGACTTGGTAGACTTCATGAACCTCATGAAAGGTTTTGAAAGCATTGTGGGACTTGTGAACCTTGTGAACCTTCTTAGAACACAAAGTCTTGTATTGTGAGGGCAAATTTTGGGGTGCAACAGCTGCCCCTGTTCAATTTTCTGAAACCTGAGGGGTTAGATTGGTATATTTGCCAGTCGTAACCTGGAAGGTTGAAGGGGATTGAACAAAAAAAGCCAAAAATTTGCACTCACCAGTGCATGGAGTGATATTGATGGTTGGTTGAACATGATTGAATGGGCTTAAAGATGTCACTAGGGGGAAATTCTTCAGTATTATAATGAGAGCTGTCAGGAGCTTGGAGTAATACTGATGTAACAGCATGTCTTCATGAGGATAGAGCAATCAATAATGATAACCCTAAAGCAGTCTTGAAGTAGTAAATCTGATCTCAGGAGGATAAAGCAATCAATAACTCTAAAGCAGTCTTGAAATAATAATGTGATATGTCTTCAGGAGGATAGAGCAATCAATAGCTCTAAAGCAGTCTTGAAGAGATGATTTCAGGAGGATAGAGCAATGAATAACTCTAAAGCAGTCTTGAAATAATAATGTGATGGGTCTTCAGGAGGATAGAGCAATGGATAGCTCTAAAGCAGTCTTGAAGTAATAATGTGATTCCAGGAGGATAGAGCAATCAATAGCTCTAAAGCAGTCTTGAAATAATAAGATAACTTCAAGAGGATAGAGCAATGAATAGCTCTAAAGCAGTCTCGAAGTAGTAATATGACCTCAGGAGGATAAAGCAATCAATAATGATAACTCTAAAGCAGTCTTGAAGTAATAAGAAGTTATCAGGAGGATAAAGTAACCCTGAGGTTACAATAAAGCAGTCCCAAAAATAAGAAGTTCATCAGGAGGATAAAGTAACCCTGAGGTTACAATAAAGCAGTCCTGGAGACCATAATTTTGTTTGTTGGGTAATTAACCTGAAACAAGATAGCTTTTGTATAATAACATTAGTTTATGCTTTATGTATGCATGTATGATATGATGTACTTAGGTAATGTACTATATGTTTATGGATATATATGCTATGGTATGATGTAAATGATGTATGTATGATATGATACTGCCGGAAGCGTCTGGATATCTACGTGTAACAACTGCTGGCCAGGGAAAATAAATCCCGATTCGTTGTTGAAGAATATATAACCCTCTGTCTGCTGGGGATAACAGGGTATAGATAACCTCCCGTATGCTGGGGATAGCAAGGTATATATAACCTTCGTCTTCGTTTGGGTAGTAGGATAAGTATAACATCCCGTCTTCGTTCGTCGTACCCTTATTGGAACGTAATTTCCCGAATATCCGTATGAGGATAAAAGAGATGGATATAAATTCCAGAGGGGATGAGACCTTATGAAGATGGATTAGTCCTACTGAGAGTTTTGTGATTGTTTTGTAAAGATGAACCGGCGAAGCTTCGTTGAAATCCTTCCCTTGATCGTCCTTAGTAAACACTATTACTGCATTTTCATGCATTTCTGGTAAACATTAATCGTATTAAAAGCATACATGCATTTCTGGTAAACATCAATCATATTCAAAAGCATGATACATTCAAACATAACCAATGGACGTTTCGCTTAGGGTAAAAGTAAATCTGGATTCAGAGGGAAAAGTAAAGCTGAACTTGAAAACAGAATCGTTTCAACTTCGAGAGTGTATAACCAATTGGATCTATGGCTCCTGAAATTCTTTAACTTTCCTGAGTACCTTTCCAGAAATCCTCATAGCTGGATCTGAATACATGATATTGACACCATCTGATACTACTGGCGTAGACAACTAATTTCCATGGTTTCAGCTGAGAATCCAATATCAAGGTAATACAATGAGAGGAATGTGTCTTCAAACTGTAATGGACCATATACGCTCCAGGTATTAGATTTGAAGAGAAAGCATTGCCCCTTGGTTGAGGATGAATTGTCCCATAATGGAAGTATCTGTAATGAGTTATCTCAAGAGAAACAAGCAGAATGCCCCATAAGCATATGCCCCTGGCATTGTGAACTCTGTAATGTCACCTTTGGTAATTTAACTGTATGAGGAAAAATGCCCCTGGCATTGTGAACTCTGTAATGTCACCTTTGGTAATTCAACTGTATGAGGAAAAATGCCCCTGGCTATTAAGCACAGATGAGTCTGGACCTAATTGCCCCAACTGAATTGAACAGTAACTTGGTATGCCTCTTGACTGGGAAACAGTGACTATGCCCTTGGCATTTCAGATAGATGAGGAGATCTGCCTCTGGCTGCTTAAACATAGTTGAATCTTGTCCTGATTGCCCCAAATGAGTTAGGAAGTATCATGGCCTGCCCCCTTGATTGGGAGGTCATGACTATGCCCCTTTGTATACATGGACTTTGATCCAGGAAGCAACATTGTTTATCGGAAGGACTTTGGTTCATTGAACATTCATCCTGTAAGCTTCTCCATTTGTCAAACACTTAGGTATATGCAAACAAATATATTAAAAAAATGCAATGCTTATGTCTGTCTTGAAGTTTTGAAACAAGTTATTTTAGAAAAACTTTTTTTTTTTTTTGGGAAAACTGTGATATTAACTCAAATTTTATGACAAGCCCTAAAGGAGTCAGGATACCTTTTTGCAGCAGTACGCTTTCGAACTAACCATGCTTCAATTAGGACTTTTAAAGGGTTGTAACGTGGCCTGGTTCATGGTTTAAGAAACAAAAGATAAAGGCTCAAATTTATTTGTACCCAACCCATTCTCCATGATGTTCCTCAGTCCTATACTCAGTTAACTTATGCATTGATGCTTAAATGAGTTTAGAATTATAACATTGACATTTGTGATGGTTCAGAAACCCAAAATTTATTTGAACATTCAGTCATCTTTCTTTGTTGAGGGTTCATAGTGACCTCTTCTTCATTTTTATTTTTTTGACTTTATTATCCCTCCTGAACTGCTTATTTCAAGGTTACAGTCAGCGGGATGTCTTAATGTTTTACTAAGTTTCCTTCATAGGTTTTGACTTAGTAGATTATTCTTTTGCTGGATATTGACTGTCAGGTTTCATGATTACAGAGAACCATCATTAGTTGTGTACAACACATATAACTGGCATATTTTGAGTTAACTGAGTAACTACCCTGCCCCAGGTTATGAATAAGGGTTTTAATTTGTGAGAATAAAAACTCCTACTTCATAGGCTCAAAAGGGTTGACTAGGGATTAACTTCCTTATATCTCCACTATTTAGGAATTGAAACAATGCCTGTACATCGTCAGCATAGTCTGTTCAAAAGCATACTGCATAAGATTATGGTATTGTTTTCGTCATCCTCCCTCTACAGGCTTATAGCTTTATCAGGAGTTAAATATCACAAGATAGAAATGAGAAGCATAATTCAAAATATAGTGGAACGAATGGATTACTTCAAGACAAACATATGCAATGCATTAATGAAAACAAAAGTTTAACATAATAGTAAGTGTTCAAACAAATAAAAGAAATTACAAATGAAAATTCAAATGTTGTCCCATCCAGTTGGCTGAATGTCTTCAATTGCAATATGTGAACTTTGAGGAGCAGTATACTTCACCATGAAATCAAATTTACCACTTGGATGTCCCAAGGTGCCCCATATCTCAACAGGAACAGGTAGGCTTTCTTTCTTGCAACCTTGGGCAACTTGTCTTGCAGCTTTGGTGTTTGATGGACGATAGTAGAATTCAACTTGACCTTCTGGAGTAACCTCTAGGATTCCTTCGTCAATCAGGTCTTGGATCTTTTTCTTTAATGTCCAACAACTATTAGTATCATGTCCAGGACAGTTGGAGTGATACCCACACCTTGCCTTGGGATTATAGCGATGAGAGGAGGTTTTAGGATTTTGAGGAGAACTTTTCAAAGAAATTAGTTCCATCTCCAACAAGCATTGCAGAACTTGTGACATTGGAGTGCTGAACTTGATAAACTGCCTTCTATATTTCTTGTGTTAAGGTGGATTAACCTTATCAGGTCTTTCTTCTTCAACTAAAGAACAATCAATGGCAGCCTGTTTCTTACCTTCTTTTATCCTCATCTTCCTTTCAACCAAATCAGCTTGTTTTAACGGAGGTTGACTGACAATTAGATCCCTGACTCTATCACTTTGAAGTCTGTGGACAAAGGTTCTCAGCTCTTCTTGCCCCTGAGCTAAACTTTGAATAAGAGCCACCTGGTCATTCATCTGGGTCCTCATTCCTGTCATCTCAGCTTGTAGTTGTTTCAGCTGATCATCCTTGTTGTCCTCAGGATTCTTCTTCTTAGCCAGCAGTGTCTTCAATTCATCCTGCCCCTTGGACAAGTTCAGGATCAGCTCTTGGAACTGTGCATTTTGTGCCTGGAGATCCTTAACTGTTTGTTCAAGAGCCATTGCTGAAATAAACAGCGAGAAGATAAGAAACCTGTGCACAATTATAAACCTGTGATGCAATGAGATGATATGTGAATGCATATGCAATGTTCTCAAGGACCGCAGGACTTAAATTTGCTTAAACAAACAAGAAGGTAAACTTTTATTAGTAATAACTTGTTTTGCCTTTTAGGCTTACAAAAATGAAAATGGAATAAGTACAAAAGATGGGGTTTTAAGTCTCCCATGGACGTTTCCTCTTTGTGTTGAGGTATGAGTTGAGGTTTCGTTCCTCGTGAAGTTGTTTTGTCAGCTCTAGGATTCTGGCTTGGCTTGCTTTGTAATGAGCCTCGAAAGTATCCCTTTGCTCCTTCAGTTGGATCCATGATCTCTGCAAGTCTTCCTTATCAGTAGGCATGTCTGGGTGAAGGATGGTATAAGCAGTGTCTCCTTCAGCAACAGGTTCCATGGTAACTGGTAGGACGGCAGGATATGGCATCATGAGTGTCTGAGCACGAGATCGTACCCATCTGAGATAAGCCTCCATAGGAATAGTGTACTTAGGCTCCAGTGTCTTGCTGTCAACCCTGTTTACTTTTCCCCAAGCTCGTATGAATCTCTGACGGTAACCTTGAAGATCGTTGTCGTAATCAAACACAATGCCCTGAATCAACATGTCATGTGGACCATTACTCCGGGCGTAACCAAACTGTCGTAAAGCTAGTGAGGGGTTGTAGGTGATGCCTCCTCTTATGCCTAGAAGTGGCACATTAGGAAACTCCCCACAACGGTCAATGATGGTGACATTCTCCATAGATCTGGAGCACCAATGGATGTCTGGGTGAGAAAGTGACATGATCCTCTTGGACCATCTGAACCCTTGCTCATTCTTCATTACTGAGCGAGGAAGGTGAGAAATAAACCACCTAGAAAGTAAAGGTATGCAACACATCAAAGTTCCTCTTGCCCTTGTAGTACGGGTGTGAAGAGAATGCAGGATGTCTCCAAGCAATGTAGGCACTGGATTGTGACTCAGGAAAATGTTGATGGCATGAACGTCTATGAACTGATCTGGATTGGGGAACAATACTAAGCCGTATATCAGCAAGGCTAAGATCTCCTCAAAAGCATCATGACTCATGGCCTTCAAGAACATTTGAGCTTTATCCACTAATACCTTGGCAAGGATACCCTTAACTCCACTTCTCGTCTCTAGAACAATGTCAGACTTCTTCAGATGTAGGGCTGCAGCAATAACCTCTGGTTTAAGTTCTTTCTCCAAACCTGTGAAGGGTCTTTGATCAAGAACAGGTATACCCAGAAGTTTGGAGAACTCCTCCATGGTTGGAACCAACTGATAGTCAGGGAATGTAAAGCAATGGTGCATAGGGTCAAAGAACTGAAACAGGACACTCATCATGTCTTCGTTGAACCCTGAAGTGACTAGATCCAATAGGTGACCATGTCTCTTGATGAACTGGGAATGATCAGACACTTGAGCAACCAACTCTTTAAGCTTAGCAGGTATGCCTACAAAGTTGATCCTGATGGTGTTTCTACGAGCAGAAGCCATGACCTGCAACAAAGAACAAAGATAAATCCCTTGGTCCTTGAAATGGTTAGGGAAAATGGTATGCTCATGATGCATGATGATGTCATGATGTTATGTTCAATCACAAACATGTGGCACACACAAACAAGTCACACCATAGCCCTAGGTTTAAAGGCTTGCATGAGGTTCAAAGGTAAGTACCCTCCCCTGAAGTTAGATGGTTCATCCTGTCCTACAAAAGTAACCAGGTTCTAAGGGATCTCAATATCATTGATCCTTCACAAGGGTGGTTGATCAGAAGGCAACTTACTTGCCAACCAAAACCCTCCAAGTTTAAGATCTCAATGAGCGTAGTATCGAGTGTCAACCAACTTCAGTCTGCACCAAAGCCGGTTACCTCACTACCTTCTAAAGGCCAAGATGAGTTAACTAGGGTTCTAAAAGTTAGTTAGTGCATTGACAACATATGGCAGCCTCATATTATCCTCAACTTGACTTAAGGAACATAAGCACCAACCAAGAAGTCGCACTAACTATGGCCACCAGATCAACCATATCGATATACGTCGTACAGTTTCCTTGGTCTATTGCCATTTACCTAAGGTACACTAGATCCGGGTTAGGACCTTTCACACATAAGAGCACCCCAACAATATAATAATAAAGCAAACAAATCAAACAATATTAAAGTGATCTTAATTCCTAAGGGTACCCCTCTTAAATTTACATCCCCAGCAGAGTCGCCAGTTCTGTAACCCGGTGAACTGACTTTAAACAATGTTGCGGATAGCAAGAGTCGCCACCGACTTTTATTTTATCCATAAGGAAAGGTTATAAAAGAACAGGAAAGACCTTAGAGAATATTTTGGGTCCGGGGGGTAAGTTATGAAAAGGGAAGGTGTTAGCACCCTTTTCATCCATGGTTATCCATGGGCTCTTAGGTATTTAAGCTCACTTTTGAATTGTTTTGAAAGTGTAGTGTGTGAATAGCAAAAAATTTCAGAATAGTTTAATAATAATCCGTGTATGGATGTGTAAAAAACTTGTTTGAAAATTTTGTTTGAAAATTGTTTAAGTGTGAAAAAAATTTGAAATGAGCTTAAGTACTTAGGAGTAGCCTACCCTAATGTTTAAGGTCTTTCTTATTCTTTATCCTTTCCTTAGTAAGACTATCCCTACTATAATGGAGTAGGTAGTCCTTACTTTGGAAGTTAAGGGACATGTAAGGGGCAATTTGGTCTTTAAAGGCCATGGTGGGGTGAAATAAGCAAACTGGAGGGACTATAATCATTTTTCGAAAGGGACTTTATTCGTAAAGGCAACCATAAGGGACTTTGATGATTTTTTTTCTATTTTGAGGGACTTGCTTTATACACCCCACTTAACCATTATTCGTAGGCAACGAGAGGGATACCCTTAGAAAGTGAGTTGGCGATTTAAAATCGACTTACGTGTGTGAAGTGTTTAAATTAATTATCTTACATTAAAAATTATCTAAATTTGTTTTAATAACATACATGTTTTTGCACTCCCTAATTACTAACCATAATAATAATTAAAATAATTACAAGATTACAACCGGGAAGCAATTACAAAATTATAATAATAAAAATAGCAAATAATAAGCAATAAATAATAAATTATAAAGGGGTTAGTAAATAAAATTAGCAAAAATAATAATAGTAAACATAATAAAATCATAAATGGGTTAATAATTAGAAATAATAAATAAGGTTAGAAACATAAGAATAGAATATAAATAATAACATGGTTAGTAATAAAAATTAATTAAAAGGTTAATAAAATTATAGTAAGCAAAAATTAGCTAATAATAATAATAGAAATCAAAAATAATATAAGAAGAAATTAACATGCACAACTAAATAATTTTTAATTCATATACTAATTACTAAATTATTTTCAAATGCATTACAAAATTTTAATTACTATTAACATATATTCATATTATAAGAAAAAAAAGATAGATTTTAAATATCATATTAAAAATTTAATTCTATTAGTTATTATATTTACAAATTATTTTAACTATATACAAAAATATGATTATCCTAGATTAAATTATTTTTAAACATTGAAAATAAATTAATTTGAAGTATAACTATATTTGCAAAATTTTATGAAAAATTGTAACTATATTAGGAATAAAAAAAAACAGAATTTAATTTTATTTAGAAAAATATTTTTAGGGTTTCATAAAAATTAGGGTTTTATATATATAAAAATTTATTTTTAATATTTACATAACATTATTTTAATTAATATAAACTATACAAAATAAAATTTTAAATAAAAAAGAAACAAGAGTTTTATTATTATTTTTTAGAATATTATTTTAAGATTAATTAGATTATATAACATATATACATATTTTATAATAATAATATATTAATTATTTAAATTATTTGAATTAAACTAGTAAGCAAAAACAAATAAAAAAAAAAAGAAACAGAACCTGGTGGGATTCGATCCCAGGTCTTCTCCCTTGCAAGCAGCAACAAGACCACTGGGCCATCCAAACGCAAGTGAAAGAAGAAGGACTCCAATTTGTTTTACGCATTGATCATGGAAATTCAGAAAAATAAAAGATCAAAAAGGCCTGGGGTGGTTTCGTACCCAGGACCTTAAGGATAAACGCGCGCATGCTTAACCACCTGGCTGGGAGAGCCTTCCTGGTGGCTTGTTGGCAAGTAATAATAATATATCAAGTCTTCTATTATCCTGAAAAAAATAAACAAAAACAATGCACTGGCCAGGAATCGAACCATGGCCTTTACAACAAACGCACGTCCAGATTACCACCAGACCAACTGTACGTTGGTGATATAGAATTGAAACAAACTCAAAAAATATAATATCCAAATTTTGAATTTTTAAACGCGCGGCAAACTTCTTCTTCTTCCTCTAGACTTACGAAATTTCCTGCGAAAATATTTACAAATTCACCTGCGAATTTTCCTGGGTGTTCTTCATGTTCTTCAACCTGCGAAAATCCAAACTCATACCAAATACTACTGATTTATGAAATTGGTTAGTGATTCACAATCCACAGAGTCCACACAACAATCCTACGTTTTCAGAATTCATTTATATACACTCAAACATGAAACCCTAATTATGAGGTCATAAACCCTAACATGGCCGTTTGCGTTTTACACACTCATTCTTCAATCCAATTGTCCAGAAACATTCCTTGGAACCTCATAAGCACAAAAGATCAAACAAAATTCATTAATGATGCATAAACAATCGTAATCGAAAAATTGAAAACCAATGTAAAATTTGATTCGGGTATGGCAATATGTAATGATATAAGGCAAAGTGATGATCAATTTAGGTTCCATGATGATCCAGGAAGCCAATCATGTTCTCAAAATACCTTGTAATGCTTTGAATCTTCAAATCCGAATCTCACTTTTTGTTGAATTTTTTGAATGTTGAACTTACCTATGAGCTGCTGCAAAATCGTCCATGAGGCTAGGTTTGTGTTTGTTATATATATGTGATTCATTCTAGGTCAAAAGTTTGATTGATTTAGTGGAAGAATTGATATTTTGAGATTGAGAAAGATCATGCCATGAAAGTCCAATATTTTTATACCAAAGCTTTCTATTTTAAGTCAATTCATATAATTCTTGTATCAATTTGCTCTATATTGACTTTATGACTTTCTAGAATCAACAAACCACTTAAATCTTCAAATTTAATATTTTATTTAAATTTAAAATGATTTTAAGAATAAAAAATCATAATAAATAAATTAAATAAAATAAAAATTATGAAAGTATTATGGGAATTTCGTGCAAGCCATTATGAAGTGAATTGGGTCATAATTTGGGCAGCCCACTTGAAAAGAAATGATTTTGAACCTCCCTTTTCAACATAAACCATCACAAAATTTCTTAACTTTGCAAAGGCACATCTCCCTCAATTTTAAAGGTATGAGGGTGTTCTTGGACTTTTTGGAAAGCTTGAAGAGTCCTCTAAACAACCACATTGGTTTCAGGTCCATACCATTTACCAATCTCAAGTTATGCCCTTTTGAAGTTGTTGACTTTTTGTTGACTTTTGAAATGACCTATAATGTCTTAGGTCATATCTTTCAAATGAAGCATTTTTGAGCTTAACTTCCAACATCAAAGTTGTAGAGAATTCAATTTCCTTCAAAATGAGCTTTGGATGGAGGCTTGGTGATGAAGCATGTGAAAGTTATGGCTGGTCAAAGTTAAGTTGACTTTTACTGAGGAAACCCTAATTTAGAAACTCTTGATTATTGATGATCTGGAATCTCCTTGATGAATCATGATCAACCCTTGATCAAATGATGAATTTTACTTCATATACTTGATGTTGGCAAAAAATCATGAAGTTTGACTTTGGTTTGACCACAGTTGACCTTAGTTTTGACTTTTTAACTGCATTGACTGATTTTGACTTATCTGATCATCTGACTGAGCAAACTTTTGGGAAAAGTCTTGAAACTTGACATGGGGGTTCTTATACACATATAAGATATTATGAAACTCACTTGAGGTATTGGAAGTCCATTTAGCCTGATTAAAGTCAAAACCCTAGTTTTGGATGCACTGCTTAGGAGATGCACTGTCTGAGGGAATTGTCAACTTCTTTGGCCAATTGTGAACTATGTGAACCTTGTGAATCTTCATAAAATGTCTTGTGACACCTATAAGAGGTATTGTGAAGCTTGTGAACCTTGTGAACCTCATGAAGTGGCTTTGTAGACCTCATGATCCTCAGGGAAGTTTTGTAATCTTTGTGAAACTTGTGAACTTTGTGAACCTTCAAGAAGTAACTTGTGGACTTCATGAACCTCATGAAAGGTCTTGTAAATGTTGAGAAACTTGTGAACCTTGTGAACCTTCAAGAAGTGACTTGGTAGACTTCATGAACCTCATGAAAGGTTTTGAAAGCATTGTGGGACTTGTGAACCTTGTGAACCTTCTTAGAACACAAAGTCTTGTATTGTGAGGGCAAATTTTGGGGTGCAACACACGCGCGTTTTAAAGGCCAGGATTCATTCTGATTAAATTAATTCATTTAAACCTAATTAATCTAATTAATTAATGTTTAGGGTTAATGAACTCATCTGGACCGTACGCTACCTAATCTAATCCTAATCTAAGGGCTCACAATAAAACGGGGAAATGAAACCCTAATTAATCTCAGGTGACCGGAGCAAGCTCCGGTCATCTTCTCCGGCCAACCTCACATGCTATCTCTCTCAATACGCCATGAAAATGCATCAAACTCTCCAAAAATGATCCTCACATCATTATAAACATGAATCATCCAACAAAATCCATTTATTTCACATGAACAACACAAATCAAAGCAAAACGGAAAAAAATCTAAAATTTCAGAAGCTCGTGAAATGCTTAAAACTCAACCATTTTCAAAACAAATCATATCATCGCAATCAGGGGAGCATGTAGAATCATTCTATAACATAAAAGAGAGGTTCTGGAAAAAAGTTTGAAGGTGACTACCTGAGCTGGAGCTTTCACTTCTGGAGCTTTCTGGCCTCTTCTCCTGTGCAAATCCACCTCAATGAACTCCTGGATGATGTTAAGAAGCTTTGAATGAGTTTAAAATGGCTGGATTGAGAGGTTGCAAGTTAGCTGGTCCAAAATCGTGTTTGTGTTTTGCTGACTTTTAGTGCTTGGCAATGGTTGGGAAATGATCTGTGGATGATGGTGAGTTGATCTATGGAAAAATATTGGATGTTTGATGCTTGTGCAGTGTGTTTCGAAGAGATGAAGGTTGAGGGTGATTTTGTGGAACTTGGCTTGTGTGTGGTTCTGAGCTCCAATGTTATGTGAACTGGCTTGCTTTTGGTCCACATAACAAGTCTCTATTGGCCAGAGAGTGGGTGGTGGCCTGTGGTGATTGGTATGGGAAAGTTGCAAAAAAGTCAATTTGTGTGTACTTGAGGTATGGGCTATGGCAGGAGTTGTTCAAGGCCATGTCTGGCCTCATATTTGTTCAAGGAGAGCCATGGGATTCATTTTATGCAGCTGGCACAAGTGGAAGCATGGCTGCAAGAGATTTTGCAAGTGTTATGCAATTTTGCCCCTTTGTGATTTCTTGTGATGCAAGCCATGGAAACTTGTGATTCTTTGGGCAATTCTGATCATAATGCATTGTACTATGTTTGTATGATGCTTAGAGATGCATTAGAGGTTATAAAATGACTTGGCAAGTGGTTTTGCAAAAAATCCTCTTTGGTTCCATTGTTGGGGGCCTCAGATGCCCTGATTTTGCTCTGACTTGCTCAAGAAGTTACTCAGTGAACAAATGACTTCCACAATGAATTTCTTCATCAAACTTGGTACATATGATCCTTATAACATCCTAAGAACAATAGAAACAAGAATGACCAATAAATTTGGAGTTAATGCCTCTGAAACCAAAATCCTAATTTTTGTCATTTGTGTAGTGAAAACCCTAGCTCTGCTTCCATGCCTTGCCAGTTCTTGTGATTTCTTGACTTCCTTGAACTTTGAGAGGCATAATATGATGATATAATACACATGGACCCTCTTGAAATGCTTGGAGGCCTTTGGAGTGGCTCAGATGGATCCTTGGATTGCTCAGATCATAAACCCTAGATGCAGATGAACTTGAACTAATGCAGTGAAACAAAAATGCAATATGAGATGATATGCTTAAACTTATGCAAAGATGAAAGATCACAAGCCATGGTGTGAAATTAGTGAGGGAAAATTTGGGGTGTTTACAGCTGCCCCTATTCAAGCATGAGTTAGCTGTGCAGGATGTAAGCGCCTGGCTTAACAGATAAACGAGATAACTTGTGGTTGAATACCAAAGACAGTCCAAAATTTGCACTCACTGGGGAGAAGAAGTAAAGGGATATAAATTGTAAAAGATGGTATAGTATAATTATAAAGTGCGGGCGATGGAGGACGACCATCGAGCAGAGGACGACTGCTGGGGATAAAACGATAACTAAGCAATGACGGGGACGATCGACAAGCTGGGGATATAAAGAGACCACGACAGGGACGGTCATCGGGAAAATAAACAAGATTCTCTGGGAATTAAAGATAAAGGCGATGATGGGGATGGCCATCAGGTTTACATAGTAAAGGTAAACCACGATGGGGACGACCATCGGGTTAAAGAATAAATGAAATAATGATGAGGGACGGTCATCAAAGGTGAAGGACGATCACCTAGCAGGGGACGACTGCTCTTTATCACGACATAGGACGAATGTCGGATAAAAAAGGTCGACGATGGGGACGACCATCGGATAAACATGATGAAGGACGATCATCAAGAGGTGAAGGACGATCACCTAGTAGGGGGCGACTTCTCTTTATCACGACATAGGATGAATGTCAGATAGAAAAGGGTTCCAATAATGGAGACTCCACTGGGGAAAGGATGAGGGACGATCATCCAAAGGTGAAGGACGATCACCTGGCAGGGTACGGCTGTCGAAAGTATCGCGACATAGGACGAATGTCGGATAGGGGAAAAGTTGTTCTGCTGGGGAATGGTAAACTCGGACGAGTGTCTACGCTCAAGAATAAAAGGTATAAGTGTTTTGACGCTGTGTATAGATTAAAGATGCGGACGAGCATCCTTAAGACCATGATACGAACGAGTATCGGTAGAAACAAACGCTAATGCGTGTTCAGAGATGATCATACGAACGAGTACCAACCGGTTAACAAAGAACACGGACGAGTGTCGAATCTGTTGAAGAGTGGTACATATATACGAGATACGGACGAGTATCAAAGATTTCTGTATAAGTATTGGTAAAGTATGAGCAAGACACAGACGAGTGTTCGACTTGCTGGGGAACGTATGACACAGACGAGTGTCAGAAGAGAATTTATAAGTTATGAACAAACATTTGTATACGAGAGTGTGAAAGGTGTTTTGGCGACCTGTGGGGATAGGATGACACGAACGGGTGTCGACAAGAGCGTATTATGAAGAAGTGTTGGGGAAAGGTGACACAGACGAGTGTCAAAAGAGAGAGTGCATATAAGTTTCTGAATGCAAAGATGTCTTGGCCTACATCTGCAGAGGAATAATATGACGCGGACGAGTGTCGAAAAGGGTATATATGAACATGCATTTGTGTTGGATAGTGCAAAGGGGACGCTTTGGCTTTTATTTGCAAGGGATGTGAGCTTTATATATATTGCCGATGAAATACCGATGGTAATTGCAGGTGACTGGCTCGAACCTAACTTGTGATCATGCAAAAGTTTGATTTATGCCGTAATGCTCCGTATTAGACGAAATGCTACGCTTTGTGGGGAAAAATGATGCGAATGCTATGATTATGCAAAAAGAAACCGATCCGAGATTCGAATCCTGCTGTTGTAAAGATCTCTGGTTGATCTGCTTGGAGGAGTATCCCAGCTAGGGAAGATCATTGGTAGATCTGTTAAGATATATAGCTCTGCTTGGGGAACTAGATCATTGATAGACCTATCTTGTAAGGAGAAGCCCAGCTGGGGATAAGGAAACTTCCGTCACTTTGTTGTGCGAGAAATTCAGGCATTGCTCTTCTGAGGAGAGGCTAGAACTCTGCGGGGAGATAGTTCTTTTATCTTTGAGAGACCTGGCACTCTGTTTGGGGAAGAGAAGATCACTGAACGATCTTCCTAGAGAACTCTGTGGGGATCCCGGCTGGGGAAGGCCCCTGTTGAATAGACTTATGCTGGTGATGAGGAGGTTTTGACAACTTCGCTGGGGAAAAGCATTCCAGATGCTGCTTGAAGGAGGTATGCTGGGGAAGTGCTGCTTGGTATGCCCCATGCTGCATATTGAGTACCCACAACCTGTTAAGATAAAAGAAACACGCAAATATCCCGAGGTATCCCTTACCGGATTCCTTCATAGGAGTTAGATATTCCTGAGAGTAAATACATTTCCTGCAAGCATTTATTAAGAATGGCTCATTTGTTTTATGCAAATATTATATCATGGATATTAGACATTTTGCAAACGAAACAAAAAATGTACAAGAAAAGATGTGACTAGAAATCTCTGATTTTATTAATTTGGGTGCCCTGAATTGGCAGATACAGTCAAAGAAACAGATTCCCTAGAATGAGGGGATTGTTACAAATTGAGAAAAGTAAAAGTGCTGGCAATGTTGACGACGCTCCGACGAGCTTCCTTTGTTATGACCTGTATGACCTTGACATTCTTTTCGTCTTGCTTTCTGAAGAAGGTTGATTCTGGCTGATGCTTTATCCTTTCGAAGCTTACCGTGTTGTGAGTGATACAGACGAATTCAGAATACAGTTGTTCGCTTATTCCCTAATTTTGCGTGGATCGCCCTTTCGGGTTTTCAATCCACCGGAATACCCATTTTTGCCTGAGTTGTCCAATGCGGCTTTTCAACTCAGCGGGTGTACATTTTTTTCAATTTTTTTCCTTATTTTTGCCCGAGTTTTTTTATTCTGTTTTTGACTCACTGGGATGCCCTATTCTTGCCTGGACTTACATTCTGTTTTTATGTCCAGCGGGTCATTTTATGCGAAGTATTTTTTAACTACATCTGAATTCACAGGGGATAAGAAATCTTCACCATCCATAGTAGTGAGCATCAGTGCTCCACCAGAGAAAACTTTCTTTACTATGAATGGACCATCGTAGTTCGGAGTCCACTTGCCCCTGTGGTCTGTATGAGGAGGAAGAAGTCTTTTCAGCACAAGATCTCCTACTTGGTATTCCCGAAGTCTGACTTTCTGATCAAAGGCTTTCTTCATTCGTTTCTGATATAACTGCCCATGACAGATTGCAGCTAATCTCTTTTCTTCGATCAGGTTCAGTTGATTGTACCGAGAACCGACCCATTTTGCTTCATTCAGTTTGACATCCATCAGTACTCTTAAGGAGGGTAACTCAACTTCAACAGGTAGGAATGCCTCCATACCATACACAAGCTGATAAGGTGTTGCCCCAGTGGACGTTCTGATTGAGGTTCGGTACCCATGCAAAGCAAATGGTAGCATCTCATGCCAGTCTTTATAAGTAACCACCATCTTCTGCACAATCTTCTTAATGTTTTTGTTAGCTGCCTCAACAACGCCATTCATCTTTGGCCTGTAAGGAGAAGAGTTGTGATGTTGAATTTTGAAGTCCCGGCACAGTTCTACCATCATTTTGTTGTTCAAGTTGGAACCATTGTCAGTAATGATTCGCTCGGGCACTCCATATCGACAGATGATGTCTCTTTTCAGAAATCTGGCTACCACTTGCCTGATGACGTTTGCATACGAAGCTGCTTCAACCCATTTGGTGAAGTAATCAATGGCTACCAAGATGAATCTATGGACATTTGAAGCAGTCGGTTCAATCTTCCCAATCATGTCAATGCCCCACATGGCAAAGGGCCAAGGTGAAGACATCACATTCAAAGGATTTGGAAGCACATGCACCTTATCCGCATAAATCTGGCATTTATGGCACTTTCTGGCATAGGCAGAACAGTCTGCATCCATTGTGATCCAGTAGTAACCTAATCGTAACAATTTCTTTGCCATTGCATGTCCTCCAGCATGGGTACCGAAAGATCCTTCATGCACTTCGTGCATCAACAAGTCTGCTTCTTTCTTATCAACACGTCTGAGAAGCACCAAAGTTTCGCTTGTATAATGAACCATCAGCATTAAGGAAGAAACTACCGGCCAGCCTTCTTAATGTCTTCTTATCATTGGATGATGCCCCAAGTGGGTATGTTTGATCCTCTAAGAAGCATTTGATGTCATGGAACCAAGGCTTGTCATCTTTAGCAATGTCCACAGAGAATACGTACGCTGGTCAGTCTAGTCTGGATACCGAAATTCGAGGCACAAAATTGGCAGTTTGAACCTTGATCATGGAGGAAATGGTAGCTAGAGCATCTGCAAACTGATTTTCGTCTCGAGGGTTGTACTCAAGTTTGACCGTTGTGAAGAAAGTCATTAATCTCCTCGTATAGTCACGGTATGGGATCAGAGGCTCTTGGTGAGTGTACCATTTGTCGTTGGTCTGATTGATTACCAAAGCTGAATCTCTAAGTACAATTAATGTCTTGATCCTGAGGTCAATGGCTTCCTCAAGACCCATGATACATGCTTCGTATTCTGCTTCATTGTTAGTGCAGGCAAAGGTGAGTTTTGCCGAAAAAGGCATATGAACTCCCTTAGGTGTAATGAGCACTGCACCAACTCCACGACCATTCATATTGACAGCCCCGTCAAACATCATTGTCCATTCTTCTCCTGGGTCATGCCCTTCAGTGTGAACAGGATCTTCATGATCTTTTGCTTTTAGGAACATGATATCTTCATCAGGGAAGTCAAATCTCATTGGCTGGTAATCATCAATGGGTTGCTCAGCTAGATAGTCAGACAGTATACTGCCTTTGATGGCCTTTTGAGATGTGTACTGAATGTCATACTCTGTCAGAATCATTTGCCATCTTGCAACCCTTCCGGTAAGTGCTGGCTTCTCAAATATGTACTTGACATGGTCCATCTTTGAGATCAACTAGGTAGTGTGGGTTAACATATAATGTCTTAGTCGGCGAGCAGCCCACGCTAAAGCACAACAAGTTTTCTCGAGCAGTGAATAACGTTGTTCACAGTCGGTAAACTTTTTGCTTAGGTAGTATATTGCATACCCTTTTCGACCAGACTCGTCATGCTGGCCCAACACACACCCCATTGATCCTTCTAATACTGTCAGGTACATTATTAGAGGCCTTCCTTCAACTGGAGGCATAAGAATTGGAGGTTCTTGCAAGTACTCCTTGATTTTGTCAAAAGCCTTCTGACAATCTTCGTTCCATCTAACCGTTTGTTCTTTTCTTAACAATTTGAACAAGGGCTCACAGGTTACAGTAAGGTGAGATATGAACCTTGATATGTAGTTCAATCTACCTAAGAACCCCCAAACTTCTTTTTTAGTCCTAGGTGCAGGCATCTCCTGAATGGATTTGACTTTGTCAGGATCAACTTCAATTCGCTTTTCACTTCTAATGCACTAGGTAATGGTGTTGGTGTTGTGATCAGTTCCCCTGAAGGTTGTCATACCCCGATTACTGCCAGACTTTGTTTCTATTGTACCAATAACGTGGCTGAGTACGAGGCATGTATCCTGGGTATTAAAGCTGCTATTGATATGAAGATTCAGTTCCTTGACATATATGGAGATTCAGCCTTGGTAGTAAGTCAGATCAAAGGAGACTGGGATACCAAGCATGATAATCTCATTCCTTACAGAGAATATGTGTTGTCCTTGATCCCACATTTCAAAGAAATTACCTTTGGACATATTCCACGAAGAGAGAATCAGTTGGCAGATGCCTTAGCCACCATGGCATCCATGTTTGAGATCAATTGGGATGATGAAGCTCCCAAGATTACTATTGATAGATTTGAAAAGCCTGCATACTGCAATGAGATTGACACTGAAGAAACAGAGGAGAAGCCTTGGTTCTATGAGGTGAAAAGATATCTTGAAGCTCAGGAGTTCCCTGAAGGGGCATCTGTCAAAGATAGGAAGTTTCTGAGAAGGTTTTCTTCTAAGTTCTTCTTGAGTAATGGGATTTTGTACAAGCGCAATCATGATTCAACTTTGCTTCGTTGTGTGGACAAGAAGGAAGCAATAGAGATTATGGAAGACATGCATGATGGGATCTTTGGCACTCATTCTAGTGGTCATACCATGGCAAAGAAGATATTGAGAGCAGGTTACTATTGGTCTACCAGGGAAGATGACTGCTATCAACACTCCAGAACATGTCATAAATGTCAAATTTATGCTGATAAAGTGCATATACCTCCATCACCATTGAATGTGTTGACTGCTCCTTGGCCTTTTGCCATGTGGGGCATTGATATGATTGGTGAGATCAAACCTACTGCTTCTAATGGGCATCGTTTCATCCTGGTTGCTATTGATTACTTCACGAAGTGGGTAGAGGCAGCTTCATTTGCATCTGTTACCAAGAATGTTGTGGCTCGATTCATTAAGAATAATCTCATATGTAGGTATGGCATCCCCGAAAGGATTATTACTGACAATGGCTCTAATCTGAACAACACTATGATTACTGATCTCTGTATGCAATTCAAGATTAAGCATCACAACTCTTCTCCGTATCGTCCGAAGATGAATGGGGCAGTTGAAGCTGCTAATAATAACATTAAGAAGATTATACAGAAGATGACTGTTACTTACAAGGATTGGCATGAGATGTTACCATTTGCTCTTCATGGTTATCGTACTACAATACGTACTTCAACAAGGGAAACTCCATTCTCCTTAGTCTATGGTATGGAAGCAATTCTGCCCATTGAAGTTCAGATTCCCTCCTTAAGAATCATGAAGGATGCAGGCTTGGATGAAGATGAGTGGATTCAGACTCGACTTGACCAGATAAATTTGATTGATGAGAAGAGGTTATCAGCAGTTTGTCATGGCCAGATGTACCAAAAACGAATGATCAAAGCTTTTAACAAGAAGGTTAAGCCAAAGGTATATCAGGCTGGTGATTTGGTAATCAAGCGTATCATATTACCACAGGGTGATCCTAGGGGCAAGTGGACTCCTACATATGAAGGACCATTTGTGGTCAAGACAGTATTCTCAGGAGGTGCCATGATACTTACTACTATGGATGGTGAAGACTTCCCACAGCCTGTAAACGCAGACATAGTTAAAAAATACTACGCGTAAAAAGAGACCCGCTAGGTTGACTGGCCTAGGCAAAAATAAGGGCATCCCGACAAACCAAAAGGGTTTGGGCAAAAATTAGGGATATATATATAAAATGTACACCCGACAAGCCGAAAACCTAAAAAGGCGGCTTGGGCAAAAAAGGGTATCCCGGTGGATTAAAAACCTGAAAGGGCAATCCAGGCAAAAGTTAGGGATAAAAGCGTATGACTATGTCTCGTTTGGATCACCCATGAAACTACAACCAGTTGTACAACTTACTCGAGTTCGAACAGATAAATCTCAATTCAATCGTTTCTGTCTCGACAGTAGAAGATGGGATACTTGAAGATAATGGCAATAGTAGAATTGGAACTCAATAAGATTATTTCCCACATAGCTGATTTTCTTTGTTTTGTAAAACTTTTATGACAAATTCCTCTTACTAGGATTTCTGTCTCCTTGTACAAACCTACCTATGTATAGGTCACTTTTTGATATAAATAAAATTCCATCTTTTAATCCAGATTTACTTTTACCCTATTTACATAAGCGAAACGTCCATTGGCTGTGTTTGAATGTATGTATGCTTTTGAATATGATTGATGTTTACCAGAAATGCATAAATGCTTAATATGATTGATGTTTACCAGAAATGCATGAAAATGCAGTAATAGTATTTACTAAGGACGAACGAGGGAAGGATTCCAACGAAGCTTCACCGGTTCATCCCTACAAGACATTTACAAATCCCCAGTAGGGCAAATCCATTTTCATGAAGTACTTCAAGATACATCTCCCCTGGAATTTATATCCATCTCTTTTATCCTCATACGGATAGTCGGGAATTTATTTTTCAATAGGAGTATGACGAACGAAGGCGGGAGGTTATGTATATCTTACTATCCCAGTAGACGGGAGGTTATGTATACCTTACTATCCCCAGCAGACGGGAGGTTATGTATATCCTACTATCAAACGAAGACGGGAAGTCTTGAATACTATATTATCAAGACGGGAACGAGTTCCTCATATCCTTCAGCAACGAATCGGGATTTATTTTCCCTGGCCAGCAGTTGTTATACGAAGACATCCAGATGCTTCAAGTTACATGATTCATACATACATCATTTACATCATATCATACATATACATAAATACATAATACATTACTTAAATGCATCATATCATACATGCATACATAGTGCATAAACTAATATTATCATATAGAATGTTATAATCTTGTTTTTCAGATTAATTCTCCAGCAGACAGACTTCATCAATAACTTGTGACTTTGGGCCGTTGTCTATCTTCCCAAAGGTTACTTATACCTCAGGACGTTGTTTATCCTCCTAAAAGCATATCATTTCCTCGGGACGTTGTTATCCTCCTGAAAGCATATCTTGACCTTGGGCCGTTGCTTATCTTCCCAAAGGTTATATTATTTCCTCAGAACGTTGTTCATCCTTCTGAAAGCATATCATCACCTCAGGACGTTGTTTATCCTCCTGAAAGCTATCATTTCCTCAAGACGTTGTTTATCCTCCTGAAAGCATATCATTTCCTCAGGACGTTGTTTATCCTCCTGAAAGCTATCATTTCCTCAGGATGTTGTTTATCCTCCTGAAAGCATATCGTGACTATTGGGTCGTTGTTTATCCTCCCAAAAGTTATACTTATACCTCAGGACGTTATTTATCCTCCTGAAAGCATATCAAGACTTTGGGCCGTTGTTTATCGTCCCAAAGGTTACATCACGTCCTCAGGACGTTGTTTATCCTCCTGAAAGCATATCTTGACCTTGGACCGTTGTTTATCTTCCCAAAGGTTACATTATTTCCTCAGAACGTTGTTCATCCTTCTGAAAGCTATCATCATTACCTCAGGACGTTGTTTACCCTCCTGAAAGCATATCATTTCCTCAGAATGTTGTTTATCCTTCTGAAAGCATACCACTACCTCGGGACGTTGTTTATCTTCCTGAAAGCTATCACCATTACTTCAGGACGTTGTTTATCCTCCTGAAAGCATATCATTACCTCAGAACGTTGTTTATCCTTCTGAAAGCATATTATTTCCTCAGGACGTTGTTTATCTTCCTGAAAGCTATCATCATACCTCAGGATGTTGTTTATCCTCCTGAAAGCATATTTTGACTTTTGGCCGTTGTTTATCTTCCCAAAGGTTACATCACTTCCTCAGGACGTTGTTTATCTTCCTGAAAGCTATCATCATACCTCAGGATGTTGTTTATCCTCCTGAAAGCATATTTTGACCTTGGGCCATTGTTCATCTTCCCAAAGGTTACATTTTTTCCTCAGGACGTTGTTTATCTTCCTGAAAGCATATCAAGACTTTGGGCCGTTGTTTATCTTCCCAAAGGTTACATCACTTCCTCAGGACGTTGTTCATCTTCCTGAAAGCTATCATCATACCTCAGGATGTTGTTTATCCTCCTGAAAGCATATTTTGACCTTGGGCCGTTGTTCATCTTCCCAAAGGTTACATTATTTCCTCAGGACGTTGTTTATCTTCCTGAAAGCATATCAAGACTTTGGACCGTTGGTTATCTTCCCAAAGGTTACTTCCTCAGGACGTTGTTTATCTTCCTGAAAGCTATCATCATACCTCAGGATGTTGTTTATCCTCCTTAAAGCATATTTTGACCTTGGGCCGTTGTTCATCTTCCCAAAGGTTACATTATTTCCTCAGAACGTTGTTTATCCTTCTGAAAGCATATCATTTCCTCGGGACGTTGTTTATCTTCCTGAAAGCTATCATCATACCTCAGGACGTTGTTTATCCTCCTGAAAGCATATTATTACTGTGGGCCGTTGTTTATCTTCCCGAAGGTTACACCATTTCTTCAGGACGTTGTTTATCTTCCTGAAAGCTATCACCACTACCTCAGGACGTCGTTTATCTTCCTGAAAGCTATCATTATATCTTCATATTTTGGACTGCTTTATCCTCCAAGAAATGTACCTGAAGAATTTTCCTCCAAGTGGCATCTTTAAGCCCACTCAAGCATATTTCAACTAATCATCAATATCACTCTATGCACTGGTGAGTGCAAATTTTTGGGCTTTTGTGTTCAATCCCCTTCAACCTTCCAGGTCACGACTGGCACATATACCAATCTAACCCCTCAGGTTTTGGAAAATTGAACAGGGGCAGCTGTTGCACCCCAAAATTTGCCCTCACAATACAAGACTTTGTGTGCTTATAAGGTTCACAAAGTTCACAAGACCTTCCATGAGGTTCATGAAGTCTACAAGACACTTTATGAGGTTCACAAGGTTCACAAGACCTTCCATGAGGTTCATGAAGTATACAAGACACTTTATGAGGTTCACAAGGTTCACAAGACATCTTGTGAAGTTCACAAGGTTCACAAAGTTCACAAATAGTCAGAAGATTTGACAATTCCCTCAGACAATGCATCCTCCTAAGCAGTGCATCCAAAACTAGGGTTTTGACTTTAATCAGGCTAAATGGATTTCCAAGACTTCAAGTGAGCTTCATAACATCTTATATGTGTCTAAGAATCCCCATGACAAGTTTCAAGACTTTTCACAAAGGTTTGTTCAGTCAAATGATCAGATAAGTCAAAATCAGTCAAAGCAGTTAAAAAGTCAAACTTGGGTCAACTGTGGTCAAACCAAAGTCAAACTTCATGATTTTTTGCCAACATCAAGTATATGAAGTAAAATTCATCATTTGATAAAGGTTTGATCATGATTTATCAAGGAGGTTTCAGATCATCATGAATCAGGAGTTTCTAAATTAGGGTTTTCATAGGAAAAGTCAACTGAACTTTGACCAGCCATAACTTTCACATGCTTCATCACCAATTCTCCATCCAAAGCTCATTTTGAAGGAAATTGAATTCTCTACAACTTTGTGTCTCACAAGCCAAGCCCAAAAATGCTTCATTTGGAAGGTATGAGCTAAGACATTATAGGTCCTTTTGAAAGTCAACAAAAAGTCAACAACTTCAAAAGGGCATAACTTGATAATGGTAAATGATATGGACATGAAACCAGTGGGGTTGGTTAGAGGACTCTTCAAGCTTTCCAAAATGTCCAAGAACACCCTCATAGCATTAAAATTGAAGGATGTGTGCCCTTGCAAAGTTGGGAAATTTTTGGTTGGTTTATGAAGAAAATGGAGGTTTAAAACCAATTTTTTCTAAATGGGCTTGCCATATGATGACCCAATCCATACCAATACTTCATGCACGACCCAAATCTCTAAAATTCAGATTTTTCATCATTTTATTTTATTTATTTTGATTTAATTCATTTAAAATCATTTTAAATTAAAATAAAATAGAAAAGTCAAATATTTAAATGGGATTTTGTTTCTAGAAATTCATAAAAATAATTTAGATCAAATTGATATGAGAATTATGAAGATTGGATTGAAATAGAAAGGTCTAATTCACAAATATTTGAAGTTTAAAGCTTAATCTTTTTCAATCTTTTTCAATCAAATCTTCCACACAATGATCCACTCTTTTGACCTAAATTCATCACACTATAAGTACATAACACAAACCTAATGCAAGGACACGAAATTCTGGCCTAAAAGACAACTCTCAAACTTTCAAATTCATCAATTTTTTCAAATTCGGATTTTGATATTTTGTAACTTTTCAGGTGAAATAAGAGCTTCAATCGTTTCCTTGATCATCACTGAATGCATCCCAATCATTATCACCATCAAAAACAGGCCCATATGCATGAACCGAATCATATTTGTTGTGTGTTTTTGAATTTTTCGAACTCATAGATTTATGATCTTTCACTGGATTTTGTTGATTGTATAATGTTTGTTGTGCTCCATACATTGTTTCTGGGCAATTCAATTTGATTTTTGATGCAGGATTAATGAATCACCATGGTTAGGGTTTCGGCCATGGAATTAGGGCATTTCTTTAAACCTAACATAAACCAATTCTAAGAACACAGGACGATTCTATGAACCTTGGGGATCATGAAACATCAACTAATTTTAAGAAATTGTACGGTTTTGATGATGTTTCAAATTCGTAGGGTTTCTGTATTTGAAATTTCGCAGGAAAGTTTGTGGGAAATTACGCAGGAAATGTTGTAGGTACCAAGGAAGAAGAAGAAGCTGGCGCACGCATGTTCAGATTCAAATATTAATCATAATATTTTTTGATTTGTTTGTGGTTTTGTGTTACAATTGCAGTGCTAGCTCAGTTGGTTAAGGGACGCGCGTATGAGGTTTAGGTCCAGGGATCGAATCCTGGTTTTCACAATTTTTCTTATTTTTCTCTTTTAACTATTAAGCTTAAAATATAATGAATTGAGATGAGTATAATAACAGATGCGCCCTCCCGGCTGGAATGGTAAATGCGTTTGTGTGATGTTTAAAGGTCCTGGGTTCGATCCTCCCCCAGGCCTTTTGTGTTGTTTTATTTTTTCATGAATTTTTCAGGATTGAACAACAAAACCAATTGGATCCCTCTCCTTAGCACCTGCGCGCGCTGGCCCAGTGGTTAGTCTTGCTGGTTGGAGTTCATGAAAGCAAAGGAGCTGGGTTCAATTCCCAGCCAAGGTAAGTTTTTTTTTACTTCATTATTCTTGTTTTTATTTGTTTATTATTATTATTAATTTAATTAAACTATAATCCTAATTTAAATAAATCCTAATATATTTTCATAAACCAAAGTTAACCCTAATTTTCTAAAAATATTTCTATAAAAGCTAATTATTTTTATAAACCCTAATGGTAAATATTAATTTATTTGTTAGTTATAATTTCTAATTTATTTACTTATAAAACTTTAATTATGTAATTGGTTTATAATTATTCTTTAATATAATTCTTGTATGCTAATAATTTTAAAATAATTAGAATTCTTAACTTAATTTTTGTAAATATAATAATATGACTATTTGATTATAATTAATCCTATTTTCATAATATGTAAATATTCTATAAATTGTTTATAATTTAATTTTGTAAATAATTTTTATTATATGTTTGAAAATAGTTAAAAATTGCTAATTTAATTTTTGTAATTATAGTTTTATTTTCATGATATGTTCATAATTAACTTAATTTTTATAATTTGCATATAACTTAAAACTTTATAATTAATATAATTGTTCATATTTTCTTATTAATCCTAAATAATTGTTTATATAAAAATTTGATCTTTTAATTATTATAATATTCTTGCTGATTTCATTATTATTATAATTAATTATGTTTATATGCTATTTTATTACTAACCCCATTTAACTTTGTATTATTTATTATTATTATTTCACTAACCCAATTATTATTATTATTTAATATTTTGCTTATTTATTTAATTTTCTTTAATTATTATTATTATCATGTAATTGTTCCTGGATGTAATATTTTAGTAATAATGTTTAAATATTTATTTTTTATGCTATGGTTAGTAAAATAGGGAGTGTAACATGTTTGTATATTTAAAATTAGTTTAGCTCACTAATTTAAAAGATAAATATTAAAATTGTACACTCACACACGTAAGTCGATCTTTGATCGCCGTCTCACTTCCTTAGGGATACCTCTCATGTTGCCTAATCAAAAGGTCAAGTAGGGTGTATAAAGCAAACTCCCTCAATTTCACATCATCTAGTCCCTTAACAGATAAAAGATCAAGTCCCTTTCGAATGTTGCCTTCGTAATGATCTTGTCCCTTTCAAATAAAGATGATAGTCCCTTCGAATTGCTTATACACCCCATAGTTGCCTACATAAACAGATGGCCCTTCATTTGTCCCTTACATCCAAGGTAATGACTACCTATTCCTTAATAATAGGGATAGTCTTACCATTTAAAGGATTCAAGAACAAAAAAGACTTAAACTTAGGGTAGGTTTTCTCTTAGATACTTGCTCACTTTTCAAAAACATTTCAAATACTTCACACATTTTAAACAATTTTCAAAACAAAGGTTTTTTACGCATCCGTACATGGATCATTATAAAACTCTTAAGAAAATTTCTATTCACACACTTCACATTCCAAAAACATTTTAAAGTGAGCTAAGTAACTAAGAGCCCATGGATAACCATGGATGTAAAGGGTGCTAACACCTTCCCTTTACATAACCTACCCCCCGGACCCAAAAATCTTTTAAAAAGGTCTTTCCTGTTCTTTTATGCCTTTCCTTTGGATAAAATAAAAGTCGGTGGCGACTCTTGCTATCCGCAACATAACTAAAGTCAGTTCTCCCACCGTGTTACAGAACTGGCGACTCTGCTGGGGACTTAATAAAAGAGGGGCACCCTTAGGAATTAGATCACTTTAAAATTGTTTGCCTTGTTTGCTTTATACTTATCTGTTGGGTGCTCTTATGTGTGAAAGATCCTAACCCCAATCTAGTGTACCTTAGGTAAATGGCAATAGACCAAGGAAACTGTACAGCGTATACCGATATGGTTGATCTGGTGGCCATAGTTAGTGTGACTTCTTGGTTGGTGCTTATGTTCCTTAAGTCAAGTTGAGGATAATATGAGGCTGCCATATGTTGTCAATGCACTAACTAACTTTTAGAACCCTAGTTATCCCATCTTGGCCTTTAGAAAGTAGTGAGATAACCGGCTTTGGTGAAGACTGAAGTTGGTTGATACTCGATACTACGCTCATTGAGATTCTAAACTTGGAGGGTTTTGGTTGGCAAGTAAGTTGCCTACTGAACAACCACCCTTGTGAAGGATCAATGATATTGAGATTCTTTAGAACCTGGTTACTTTATAGGACAGGATGAACCAACTAACTTCAGGGGAGGGTACTTACCTTAAACCTCATGCAAGCCTCTAAACCTAGGGCTATTGTGTGACTTGTTTGTGTGTGCCACATGTTTGTGATTGAACATAACATCATGACATCATCATGCATCATAAGCATAGCATTTTCACTAACCATTTCAAGGACAAAAGGATTTATCTTTGTTCTTTGTTGCAGGTCATGACTTCTGCTCGTAGAAACACCATCAGGATCAACTTTGTGGGCATACCTGCTAAGCTTAAAGAGTTGGTTTCTCAAGTGTCTGATCATTCCCAGTTCATCAAGAGACATGGTCACCTATTGGATCTAGTCACCTCAGGGTTCAATGAAGAAATGATGAGTGTTCTGTTCCAGTTCTTTGATCCTAAGCACCATTGCTTCACGTTCCCCGACTATCAGCTAGTTCCTACAATGGAAGAGTTCTCTAAACTTCTGGGTATACCTATTCTTGATCAAAGACCCTTCACAGGCTTGGAGAAAGAGCTTAAACCAGAGGTTATTGCTGCAGCTCTACATTTGAAGAAGTCTGACATTGTTCTAGAAACGAGAAGCGGAGTTAAGGGTATTCTTGCTAAGGTATTAATGGATAAAGCTCAAGTGTTCTTGAAAGCTATGAGCTATGATGCTTTTGAGGAGATCTTAGCCTTGCTGATTTATGGCTTAGTGTTGTTCCCCAATCCTGATCAGTTCATAGACATTCATGCCATCAACATATTCCTGAGTCACAATCCAGTGCCTACATTGCTTGGAGACATCCTTCATTCTCTTCATACTCGTACTACAAGGGCAAGAGGAACTCTGATGTGCTGCATACCTTTGCTTTCTAGGTGGTTTATTTCTCACCTTCCTCGCTCAGTGATGAAGAATGAACAGGGATTCAGGTGGTCTAAGAGGATCATGTCACTCTCTCATTCAGATATCCATTGGTGCTCCAGATCTATGGAGAATGTTACTATTATTGATCGTTGTGGGGAGTTTCCTAATGTGCCACTTCTAGGCATAAGAGGAGGCATTACTTACAACCCTTCTTTAGCTTTACGACAGTTTGGTTACGCTCGGAGCGATGGCCCACATGACATGTTGATTCAAGGCATTGTGTTTGATTACGACAACGATCTTCAAGGTTACCGTCAGAGATTCATACGAGCATGGGGAAAAGTGAACAAGGTTGACAGCAAGACTCTGGAGCCTAAGTACACTATTCCTATGGAGGCTTATCTCAGATGGGTGCGATCTCGTGCTCAGACCCTCATGATGCCATATCCTGCTATCCTGCCAGTTACCATGGAACCTGTTGCTGAAGGAGATACTTCTTATACCATCCTTCACCCAGACATGCCTACTGACATGGAAGACTTACAGAGATCCTGGATCCAGTTGAAGGAGCAAAGGGATACTTTCGAGGCTCATTAAAAAGCAAGTCAAGAAAGAATCCTGGAGCTAACAAAGCAAATTCACGAGGAGTGGAATCTCAACTCATACCTCAACACAAAGAGGAAACGTCCATGGGAGACTTAAAACCCCATCTTTTGTACTTATTTCATTTCATTTTGTAAGCACAAGAGGCAAAACAAATTTATTACTAATAAAAGTTTACCTTCTTGTTTGTTTAAGCAAATTTAAATCCTACGGTCCTTGAAAACATTGCATACGCATTCACATATCATATCATTGCATCACAGGTTTATTGTGCACCGGTTTCTCATCTTCTCACTGTTTATTTCAGCAATGGCTCTTGAACAAACACTTAAGGATCTCCAGGCACAAAATGCACAGTTCCAAGAGCTGATCCTGAACTTGTCCAAGGGGCAAGATGAATTGAAGACACTGCTGGCCAAGAAGACTAAGAAGACTAGAAGGTCAGGTGGCCTGATCAACATGGGAAGAAGGTACAAAGGTCCTGTCAAGACCAAAGAACCAGTTGAAGATTATGAATCTGAAGAGTCTGAGAAAGAGGGAGGCAGTCTCCACAACACAATGGGGGACTCTGATTCTGAAGCTAACTACTATCATGAGCCTAATGAAGATAAGTTCAAGATGCTGGTGGATAGAATGGATGCTATGGAATTGCAAAAATCTTCTGGGCTGGATTTTGAAGACCCGAGTCTGATATCTGGGGTAGTCATACCCATTGGTTTCAAGGTTCCTACTTTTGTTGTTTATGATGGGGTCTCTTGTCCCAAGCTGCATCTGAGGTCTTATGTCCGAAGGATCCAACCCCATACTGCTGATAAGAAGTTGTGGATCCATTTTTTCCAAGAGAGCTTATCTGGAGCTCAACTGGAATGGTACTATCAGTTGGAGAGTGTCAACATCCGTGATTGGAATGATCTTGCTGAAGCCTTCTATAAGCAGTATCAATACAATGCTGATTTAGCCCCTACTCGCATGCAACTTCAGAGCATGTCTATGGGTCCTAAAGAGAGCTTCAAGGAGTATGCTCAGAAGTGGAAAGACTTAGCTGGAAGAGTACAACCCCCTTTAACTGACAGGGAGTTGGTTGATATGTTCATGTGTACGTTGAATGGTCCTTTTTACAGTCATCTCATTGGAAGCTCATCATCAGGCTTCACTGAGTTGATAATGACAAGAGAGCGCATAGAAAGTGGTATAAAGAGTGGCAAGATTCAAGTGGGTGCTTCTTCATCAGGTGTTGCAAAAAAGCCTCCCAGTGGGAAGAAAGAGTCAAATGCTGTTTATGGTCAACCTGATCGTAATAGGAGGCATCAGTCTGTGAGTGCAGTCCATATCTCTAATCCAACTACTGCAACAACAGAGCAGCCACAGGGAAATCAACAGAGGGCTAGAAGGCAGTTCACCAAGATCAACATGTCAATGGCCCAAGCCTTGCAACACTTGTTGAAGGCTGAACTTATCACTCTGAAAGATGCTCCTCAGAATCCTAATGTTACCTCTCCCAGGTACAATCCTAATGCACGATGTGCATATCATTCAAATTGTCAGGGACATGATACCAATAGTTGCTGGGTATTGAAGAACAAAATTCAAGATATGATTGAGGCTGGAGAAATTGAGTTTGACCCTCCGGGTACTCCAAATGTGATAACTGCTCCCATGCCAAATCATGAGAAGACTGTCAATGCCATTGAAGAAGATTCACATATTTCCTCAGTTGCAGATTTGACTACACCATTGTCTGTTATCAAGAAGAAGTTAGTACAAGCTGGGTTCTTTCCAGGTTGTCGTGAAGATTGTGTCTATGGTGCCTATAGGCCGGATAGTTGCTGGAGGTTGAAGGACGGAATTCAACGCCTCATGAATAATTACACCATAGTATTTGAGAGAACACCACCTTCTGTGGAGAGTATGGTGGATCATATTACTAAAGGTAAGAAGATTGAAGAGGTGGATATGGTTGATAAAGTGCCGGTAAGGATTACTTCCAAGGGACCTGTCAAAATCACTCATAAGGGTCCAATTAAGATTACTGCCGAAGGCCCTGTGAAGATTGTTGCTGAAGCTAGAATGGCTCCTGTGGTCATTACCACTCCTGGTCCTATTCTGTATACTTCTGATAAAGCTGTGCCTTGGCATTATGGGTCCGATGTTTATATCCATGGTGTTAAGCAGGAACCCTTAGCTGATATGCCTGTTGATGTTGATAATATTGCTGGATCTAGTAAGATCACACGAAGCGGAAAAGTGTTCTCTCCTCCAATTACTTCCAAGAATGCAGTTACTCCAGCTGCTACCTCCACCACTGATGCTCGGGGCAAAGGTCCTGATATTGAACCTATACCTACTGATGTGCCAGCTGCTGATGATCTTTCTAAGCAGATGGATGAAGTATTGAAAATCATTCGCAAGAGTGATTATGACATTGTTGATCAATTGGGGCATACTCCCTCCAAGATTTCTATGCTGTCTTTATTATTGTGTTCTGAAGCTCATGCCAAGGCCTTGATCAAGTTTCTGAAGACTGCTCATGTACCAAATGAAATATCTGTTGACCAGTTTGAAAATTGTGTTGCACACTTGACCTATGATAATGGGTTAGGTTTCTCCGATGCTGATTTGACTCCTGCCAAGAGGGATCATAACAGGGCTCTACATATCTCAATTGAGTGCAGGGGCACTACCCTGTCACATGTATTGATAGACAATGGTTCCTATCTGAATGTGTTGCCCAAAGAAGTCCTGAATAAGCTTAGTCCTGAAGATGCTGTGCTAAAGCCCAGTAACATAGTGGTGAAGGATTTTGATGGTTCGAGAAGAGTGGTGCATGGAGAAATTGATCTCCCAATCAAAGTTGGTTCTCAGGTTTTCAATGCTACCTTTTATGTAATGGATATTCGTCCATCGTATTCTTGTTTGCTTGGGCGTCCCTGGATCCATGGGGAAGGTGCTGTAACATCTACATTACATCAGAAGTTGAGATATCCAGTAGAAGGGAAGGTTGTTACGGTCTATGGAGAGGAAGGGTATATGATTAGCCATGTGAACACCTTTAAGTATCTTGAAGTGGAAGGTGAATACGTTGAAACTCCGTGTCAAACATTTGAAGTGGTTCCTTGGATTGTTAATGATTATGAAGCTCCTCCTGTGGTCAAGAAAGTTCCTGTGGTCACCAGAGTACCTCCAACAATGGCCTCCCTTAAAGATGCTAGAGCTGTGGTGGATGAAGGTGGTTGTACTATTTGGGGTCAGCTTCCTGATATTCCGTACAAGTCTGACAAATTTGGTTTGGGTTTCACTGCAGAGTCCCAGAAGGCTGTTCGTCGTGCTCGTGCTGTTCGTATCACCAATCAGGGGATTATGAAAGACCATATCAATGTTGTGGGTGACTATGATGAAGACTACAACTTGGATGCTTGGATTTTTCCTACTGTGGGTGCTGGGCTCAACAACTGGAAGGCTGAAGATGTTGTTCCTATCTACTTTAGTCAGGAGTAAATACTATTACTGTGTTGTTACTTTTTAAAGTTTGTAATTTCTTGAACAATTAAACTCTTAAGCCTTGTGCCTTACCCGGGGCACAATGGTGTGCTTGTTACGGGATGTCATTTCATTTGCATACTTCATTCAATAAAAATCAGTGGACGTTTCGTTTTCGTAAATATTGTGTTCCTTGTCTTTCTTTTCTTTTCTTTTTGTTTTATCAGCTATGTGTTCTTACACACACCCACATCACTAAAATGCAGATCCTCATCCACTCTGGATCCTGTTGATAACAGTTCTACTATTGCCAATTATAATTTCGAGAATCCGATCTATCAAGCCAAAGACGGAAATGAGGACGATTGTGAAGTACCTGTAGAGCTTGCTAGGTTATTACAACAAGAAGAGAAAGCTATACAGCCACATGAAGAGCCAGTCGAAGTTGTGAATCTGGGAACTGATGAAAACAGGAAAGAAGTCAAGATAGGGGCTGAATTGGAGGATAGTGTCAAGAGCAGATTGATTCAGATGCTGCATGACTATATGGAGATTTTTGCTTGGTCTTATGAAGATATGCCAGGGTTGGATACAGATATTGTAGTTCACCGTTTACCAGTAAAAGAAGATTGTCGTCCAAAGAAGCAGAAGGTTCGTCGAATGCGTCCTGAAATGTCAGAGAAGATTAAAGCAGAGGTGATGAAACAGTTTGATGCAGGGTTCTTAGCAGTGACTTCTTATCCTCAGTGGGTTGCAAATGTGGTACCAGTACCTAAGAAAGATGGTAAGGTACGTATGTGCGTAGACTACAGGGATTTGAACAAGGCCAGCCCCAAAGATGACTTTCCACTTCCTCATATTGATGTTCTGGTAGACAACATTGCTCAGCATAAGGTATTCTCTTTTATGGATGGTTTCTCTGGTTACAATCAAATCAAGATGGCACCTGAAGATATGGAGAAGACAACATTTGTTACACAGTGGGGCACCTTTTGTTATAAAGTGATGCCATTTGGTTTGAAGAATGCAGGGGCAACATATCAGCGTGCTATGGTAGCTTTGTTTCATGATATGATTCATCATGAGATAGAGGTATATGTGGATGATATGATAGCCAGATCCCAAAATGAAGAACAACACCTTGATCATCTGCATAAGTTGTTTGAGAGGTTGAAGAAATACAAGTTGAGATTGAACCCAAACAAGTGTACTTTTGGAGTTAGATCTGGAAAACTCCTGGGTTTTATTGTCAGTGGAAAAGGTATTGAAGTAGATCCTGCAAAAGTGAAAGCTATACAAGAGATGCCAGCTCCCCGTACTGAGAAGTAGGTTAGAGGTTTCTTAGGACGATTGAATTACATTGCAAGATTTATTTCCCAGTTAACAGCCACCTGTGAGCCAATCTTCAAATTGTTGAAGAAAGATCAGGTAATGGAGTGGAATGATGAGTGCCAGACTGCCTTTGATGAAATCAAGAAATATCTGCTGGAACCTCCAATTTTGATGCCACCAGTTGATGGAAGACCGTTGATTATGTACTTAACAGTGTTAGACAATTCAATGGGGTGTGTATTGGGGCAACATGACGAGTCTGGTCGAAAAGAGCAGGCAATATACTACCTTAGCAAAAAGTTTACCGACTGTGAAACAAGATACTCACTGCTCGAGAAAACTTGCTGCGCTTTGGCATGGGCTGCTCGCCGACTAAGACAGTATATGTTGACCCATACTACCTTGTTGATTTCGAAGATGGATCCAATCAAGTACATATTCGAGAAACCTGCTCTCTCCGGAAGAATTGCAAGATGGCAAATGATCTTGACAGAATATGACATACAGTATACTACTCAGAAGGCCATTAAGGGGAGTGTTGTGGCTGATCATTTGGCTCATCAAGCAGTGGATGATTATCAGTCAATGAGCTTTGAGTTCCCTGATGAAGACATTATGATTATTACCAAAGAACCTGGACAATATGACGGACCTGAAAAAGGATCCCGATGGACTATGGTTTTTGATGGTACTTCTAATGCACTAGGTAATGGTGTTGGTGTTGTGATCAGTTCCCCTGAAGGTTGTCATACCCCGATTACTTCCAGACTTTGTTTCTATTGTACCAATAACGTGGCTGAGTACGAGGCATGTATCCTGGGTATTAAAGCTGCTATTGATATGAAGATTCAGTTCCTTGACGTATATGGAGATTCAGCCTTGGTAGTAAGTCAGATCAAAGGAGACTGGGATACCAAGCATGATAATCTCATTCCTTACAGAGAATATGTGTTGTCCTTGATCCCACATTTCAAAGAAATTACCTTTGGACATATTCCACGAAGAGAGAATCAGTTGGCAGATGCCTTAGCCACCATGGCATCCATGTTTGAGATCAATTGGGATGATGAAGCTCCCAAGATTACTATTGATAGATTTGAAAAGCCTGCATACTGCAATGAGATTGACACTGAAGAAACAGAGGAGAAGCCTTGGTTCTATGAGGTGAAAAGATATCTTGAAGCTCAGGAGTTCCCTGAAGGGGCATCTGTCAAAGATAGGAAGTTTATGAGAAGGTTTTCTGCTAAGTTCTTCTTGAGTAATGGGATTTTGTACAAGCGCAATCATGATTCAACTTTGCTTCGTTGTGTGGACAAGAAGGAAGCAACAGAGATTATGGAAGACATGCATGATGTGATCTTTGGCACTCATTCTAGTGGTCATACCATGGCAAAGAAGATATTGAGAGCAGGTTACTATTGGTCTACCATGGAAGCTGACTGCTATCAACACTCCAGAACATGTCATAAATGTCAAATTTATGCTGATAAAGTGCATATACCTCCATCACCATTGAATGTGTTGACTGCTCCTTGGCCTTTTTCCATGTGGGGCATTGATATGATTGGTGAGATCAAACCCACTGCTTCTAATGGGCATCGTTTCATCCTGGTTGCTATTGATTACTTCACGAAGTGGGTAGAGGCAACTTCATTTGCATCTGTTACCAAGAATGTTGTGGCTCGATTCATTAAGAATAATCTCATACGTAGGTATGGCATCCCCGAAAGGATTATTACTGACAATGGCTCTAATCTGAACAACACTATGATTACTGATCTCTGTACGCAATTCAAGATTAAGCATCACAACTCTTCTCCGTATCGTCCGAAGATGAATGGGGCAGTTGAAGCTGCTAATAAGAACATTAAGAAGATTATACAGAAGATGACTGTTACTTACAAGGATTGGCATGAGATGTTACCATTTGCTCTTCATGGTTATCGTACTACAATACGTACTTCAACAGGGGCAACTCCATTCTCCTTAGTCTATGGTATGGAAGCAGTTCTGCCCATTGAAGTTCAGATTCCCTCCTTAAGAATCATGAAGGATGCAGGCTTGGATGAAGATGAGTGGATTCAGACTCGACTTGACCAGATAAATTTGATTGATGAGAAGAGGTTAGCAGCAGTTTGTCATGGCCAGATGTACCAAAAACGAATGATCAAAGCTTTTAACAAGAAGGTTAAGCCAAAGGTATATCAGGCTGGTGATTTGGTAATCAAGCGTATCATATTACCACAGGGTGATCCTAGGGGCAAGTGGACTCCTACATATGAAGGACCATTTGTGGTCAAGACAGTATTCTCAGGAGGTGCCATGATACTTACTACTATGGATGGTGAAGACTTCCCACAGCCTGTAAACGCAGACATAGTTAAAAAATACTACGCGTAAAAAGAGACCCGCTAGGTTGACTGGCCTAGGCAAAAATAAGGGCATCCCGGCAAACCAAAAGGGTTTGGGCAAAAATTAGGGATATATATAAAAAATGTACA
Organism: Lathyrus aphaca; assembly: GCA_963966055.1. Lineage (NCBI taxonomy): Eukaryota > Viridiplantae > Streptophyta > Magnoliopsida > Fabales > Fabaceae > Lathyrus > Lathyrus aphaca. Next base: position 335,257,809 of record OZ014520.1, on the reverse strand, counting down.
CCCGGCAAGTCGAAAACCTGAAAAGGCGGCTTGGGCAAAAAAGGGTATCCCGGTGGATTGAAAACCTGAAAGGGCAATCCAGGCAAAAGTTAGGGATAAAAGCGTATGACTATGTCTCATTTGGATCACCCATGAAACTACAACCAGTTGTACAACTTACTCGAGTTCGAACAGATAAAGCTCAATTCAATCGTTTCTGTCTCGACAGTAGAAGATGGGATACTTGAAGATAATGGCAATAGTAGAATTGGAACTCAATAAGATTATTTCCCACATAGCTGATTTTCTTTGTTTTGTAAAACTTTTATGACAAATTCCTCTTACTAGGATTTCTGTCTCCTTGTACAAACCTACCTATGTATAGGTCACTTTTTGATATAAATAAAATTCCATCTTTTAATCCAGATTTACTTTTACCCTATTTACATAAGCGAAACGTCCATTGGTTGTGTTTGAATGTATGTATGCTTTTGAATATGATTGATGTTTACCAGAAATGCATAAATGCTTAATATGATTGATGTTTACCAGAAATGCATGAAAATGCAGTAATAGTATTTACTAAGGACGAACGAGGGAAAGATTCCAATGAAGCTTCACCGGTTCATCCCTACAAGACAGTTACAAATCCCCAGTAGGGCAAATCCATTTTCATGAAGTACTTCAAGCTACATCTCCCCTGGAATTTATATCCATCTCTTTTATCCTCATATGGATAGTCGGGAATTTATTTTTCAATAGGAGTATGACGAACGAAGGCGGGAGGTTATGTATATCTTACTATCCCCAGTAGACGGGAGGTTATGTATACCTTACTATCCCCAGCAGACGGGAGGTTATGTATATCCTACTATCAAACGAAGACGGGAAGTCTTGAATACTATATTATCAAGACGGGAACGAGTTCCTCATATCCTTCAGCAACAAATCGGGATTTATTTTCCCTGGCCAGCAGTTGTTATACGAAGACATCCAGATGCTTCAAGTTACATGATTCATACATACATCATTTACATCATATCATACATATACATAATACATAATACATTACTTAAATGCATCATATCATACATGCATACATAGTGCATAAACTAATATTATCATATAGAATGTTATAATCTTGTTTTTCAGATTAATTCTCCAGCAGACAGACTTCATCAATAACTTGTGACTTTGGGCCGTTGTCTATCTTCCCAAAGGTTACTTATACCTCAGGACGTTGTTTATCCTCCTGAAAGCATATCATTTCCTCGGGACGTTGTTATCCTCCTGAAAGCATATCTTGACTTTGGGCCGTTGTTTATCTTCCCAAAGGTTACATTATTTCCTCAGAACGTTGTTCATCCTTCTGAAAGCATATCATCACCTCAGGACGTTGTTTATCCTCCTGAAAGCTATCATTTCCTCAGGACGTTGTTTATCCTCCTGAAAGCATATCATTTCCTCAGGACGTTCTTTATCCTCCTGAAAGCTATCATTTCCTTAGGACGTTGTTTATCCTCCTGAAAGCATATCATGACTATTGGGTCGTTGTTTATCCTCCCAAAAGTTATACTTATACCTCAGGACGTTATTTATCCTCCTGAAAGCATATCAAGACTTTGGGCCGTTGTTTATCGTCCCAAAGGTTACATCACGTCCTCAGGACGTTGTTTATCCTCCTGAAAGCATATCTTGACCTTGGGCCGTTGTTTATCTTCCCAAAGGTTACATTATTTCCTCAGAACGTTGTTCATCCTTCTGAAAGCTATCATCATTACCTCAGGACGTTGTTTACCCTCCTGAAAGCATATCATTTCCTCAGAATGTTGTTTATCCTTCTGAAAGCATACCACTACCTCGGGACGTTGTTTATCTTCCTGAAAGCTATCACCATTACTTCAGGACGTTGTTTATCCTCCTGAAAGCATATCATTACCTCAGAACGTTGTTTATCCTTCTGAAAGCATATTATTTCCTCAGGACGTTGTTTATCTTCCTGAAAGCTATCATCATACCTCAGGATGTTGTTTATCCTCCTGAAAGCATATTTTGACTTTGGGCTGTTGTTTATCTTCCCAAAGGTTACATCACTTCCTCAGGACGTTGTTTATCTTCCTAAAAGCTATCATCATACCTCAGGATGTTGTTTATCCTCCTGAAAGCATATTTTGATCTTGGGCCGTTGTTCATCTTCCCAAAGGTTACATTATTTCCTCAGGACGTTGTTTATCTTCCTGAAAGCATATCAAGACTTTGGGCTGTTGTTTATCTTCCCAAAGGTTACATCACTTCCTCAGGACGTTGTTTATCTTCCTGAAAGCTATCATCATACCTCAGGATGTTGTTTATCCTCCTGAAAGCATATTTTGACCTTGGGCCGTTGTTCATCTTCCCAAAGGTTACATTATTTCCTCAGGACGTTGTTTATCTTCCTGAAAGCATATCAAGACTTTGGGCCGTTGGTTATCTTCCCAAAGGTTACTTCCTTAGGACGTTGTTTATCTTCCTGAAAGCTATCATCATACCTCAGGATGTTGTTTATCCTCCTAAAAGCACATTTTGACCTTGGGCCGTTGTTCATCTTCCCAAAGGTTACATTATTTCCTCAGAACGTTGTTTATCCTTCTGAAAGCATATCATTTCCTCGGGACGTTGTTTATCTTCCTGAAAGCTATCATCATACCTCAGGACGTTGTTTATCCTCCTGAAAGCATATTATTACCGTGGGCCGTTGTTTATCTTCCCGAAGGTTACACCATTTCTTCAGGACGTTGTTTATCTTCCTGAAAGCTATCACCACTACCTCAGGACGTCGTTTATCTTCCTGAAAGCTATCAATATATCTTCATATTTTGGACTGCTTTATCCTCCAAGAAATGTACCTGAAGAATTTTCCTCCAAGTGGCATCTTTAAGCCCACTCAAGCATATTTCAACTAATCATCTATATCACTCTATGCACTGGTGAGTGCAAATTTTTGGGCTTTTGTGTTCAATCCCCTTCAACCTTCTAGGTCACGACTGGCACATATACCAATCTAACCCCTCAGGTTTCATAAAATTGAACAGGGGCAGCTGTTGCACCCCAAAATTTTCCCTCACAATACAAGACTTTGTGTGCTTATAAGGTTCACAAAGTTCACAAGACCTTCCATGAGGTTCATGAAGTCTACAAGACACTTTATGAGGTTCACAAGGTTCACAAGACCTTCCATGAGGTTCATGAAGTATACAAGACACTTTATGAGGTTCACAAGGTTCACAAGACATCTTATGAAGTTCACAAGGTTCACAAAGTTCACAAATAGTCAGAAGATTTGACAATTCCCTCAGACAATGCATCCTCCTAAGCAGTGCATCCAAAACTAGGGTTTTGACTTTAATCAGGCTAAATGGATTTCCAAGACTTCAAGTGAGCTTCATAACATCTTATATGTGTCTAAGAATCCCCATGACAAGTTTCAAGACTTTTCACAAAGGTTTGTTCAGTCAAATGATCAGATAAGTCAAAATCAGTCAAAGCAGTTAAAAAGTCAAACTTGGGTCAACTGTGGTCAAACCAAAGTCAAACTTCATGATTTTTTGCCAACATCAAGTATATGAAGTAAAATTCATCATTTGATAAAGGTTTGATCATGATTTATCAAGGAGGTTTCAGATCATCATGAATCAGGAGTTTCTAAATTAGGGTTTTCATAGGAAAAGTCAACTGAACTTTGACCAGCCATAACTTTCACATGCTTCATCACCAATTCTCCATCCAAAGCTCATTTTGAAGGAAATTGAATTCTCTACAACTTTGTGTCTCACAATCCAAGCCCAAAAATGCTTCATTTGGAAGGTATGAGCTAAGACATTATAGGTCCTTTTGAAAGTCAACAAAAAGTCAACAACTTCAAAAGGGCATAACTTGAGAATGGTAAATGATATGGACATGAAACCAGTGGGGTTGGTTAGAGGACTCTTCAAGCTTTCCAAAATGTCCAAGAACACCCTCATAGCATTAAAATTGAAGGATGTGTGCCCTTGCAAAGTTGGGAAATTTTTGGTTGGTTTATGAAGAAAATGGAGGTTTAAAACCAATTTTTTCTAAATGGGCTTGCCATATGATGACCCAATCCATACCAATACTTCATGCACGACCCAAATCTCTAAAATTCAGATTTTTCATCATTTTATTTTATTTATTTTGATTTAATTCATTTAAAATCATTTTAAATTAAAATAAAATAGAAAAGTCAAATATTTAAATGGGATTTTGTTTCTAGAAATTCATAAAAATAATTTAGATCAAATTGATATGAGAATTATGAAGATTGGATTGAAATAGAAAGGTCTAATTCACAAATATTTGAAGTTTAAAGCTTAATCTTTTTCAATCTTTTTCAATCAAATCTTCCACACAATGATCCACTCTTTTGACCTAAATTCATCACACTATAAGTACATAACACAAACCTAATGCAAGGACACGAAATTCTGGCCTAAAAGACAACTCTCAAACTTTCAAATTCATCAATTTTTTCAAATTAGGATTTTGATATTTTGTAACTTTTCAGGTGAAATAAGAGCTTCAATCGTTTCCTTGATCATCACTGAATGCATCCCAATCATTATCACCATCAAAAACAGGCCCATATGCATGAACCGAATCATATTTGTTGTGTGTTTTTGAATTTTTCGAACTCTTTCACTGAATTTTGTTGATTGTATAATGTTTGTTGTGCTCCATACATTGTTTCTGGGCAATTCAATTTGATTTTTGATGCAGGATTAATGAATCACCATGGTTAGGGTTTCGGCCATGGAATTAGGGCATTGCTTTAAACCTAACATAAACCAATTCTAAGAACACATGACGATTCTATAAACCTTGGGGATCATGAAACATCAACTAATTTTAAGAAATTGTACGGTTTTGATGATGTTTCAAATTCGTAGGGTTTCTGTATTTGAAATTTCGCAGGAAAGTTTATGGGAAATTTCGCAGGAAATGTTGTAGGTACCAAGGAAGAAGAAGAAGCTGGCGCGCGCATGTTCAGATTCAAATATTAATCATAATATTTTTTGATTTGTTTGTGGTTTTGTGTTACAATTGCAGTGCTAGCTCAGTTGGTTAAGGGACGCGCATATGAGGTTTAGGTCCAGGGATCGAATCCTGGTTTTCACAATTTTTCTTATTTTTCTCTTTTAACTATTAAGCTTAAAATATAATGAATTGAGATGAGTATAATAACAGATGCGCCCTCCCGGCTGGAATGGTAAATGCGTTTGTGTGATGTTTAAAGGTCCTGGGTTCGATCCTCCCCCAGGCCTTTTGTGTTGTTTTATTTTTTCATGAATTTTTCAGGATTGAACAACAAAACCAATTGGATCCCTCTCCTTAGCACCTGCGCGCGCTGGCCCAGTGGTTAGTCTTGCTTGTTGGAGTTCATGAAAGCAAAGGGGCTGGGTTCAATTCCCAGCCAAGGTAAGTTTTTTTTTACTTCATTATTCTTGTTTTTATTTGTTTATTATTATTATTAATTTAATTAAACTATAATCCTAATTTAAATAAATCCTAATATATTTTCATAAACCAAAGTTAACCCTAATTTTCTAAAAATATTTCTATAAAACCTAATTATTTTTATAAAACCCTAATGGTAAATATTAATTTATTTGTTAGTTATAATTTCTAATTTATTTATTTATAAAACTTTAATTATGTAATTGGTTTATAATTATTCTTTAATATAATTCTTGTATGCTAATAATTTTAAAATAATTAGAATTCTTAACTTAATTTTTGTAAATATAATAATATGACTATTTGATTATAATTAATCCTATTTTCATAATATGTAAATATTCTATAAATTGTTTATAATTTAATTTTGTAAATAATTTTTATTATATGTTTGAAAATAGTTAAAAATTGCTAATTTAATTTTTGTAATTATAGTTTTATTTTCATGATATGTTCATAATTAACTTAATTTTTATAATTTGCATATAACTTAAAACTTTATAATTAATATAATTGTTCATATTTTCTTATTAATCCTAAATAATTGTTTATATAAAAATTTGATCTTTTAATTATTATAATATTCTTGCTTATTTCATTATTATTATAATTAATTATGTTTATATGCTATTTTATTACTAACCCCATTTAACTTTGTATTATTTATTATTATTATTTCACTAACCCAATTATTATTATTATTTAATATTTTGCTTATTTATTTAATTTGCTTTAATTATTATTATTATCATGTAATTGTTCCTGGATGTAATATTTTAGTAATAATGTTTAAATATTTATTTTTTATGCTATGGTTAGTAAAATAGGGAGTGTAACATGTTTGTATATTTAAAATTAGTTTAGCTCACTAATTTAAAAGATAAATATTAAAATTGTACACTCACACACGTAAGTCGATCTTTGATCGCCGTCTCACTTCCTTAGGGATACCTCTCATGTTGCCTAATCAAAAGGTCAAGTAGGGTGTATAAAGCAAAGTCCCTCAATTTCACATCATCTAGTCCCTTAACAGATAAAAGATCAAGTCCCTTTCGAATGTTGCCTTCGTAATGATCTTGTCCCTTTCAAATAAAGATGATAGTCCCTTCGAATTGCTTATACACCCCATAGTTGCCTACATAAACAGATGGCCCTTCATTTGTCCCTTACATCCAAGGTAATGACTACCTATTCCTTAATAATAGGGATAGTCTTACCATTTAAAGGATTCAAGAACAGAAAAGACTTAAACTTAGGGTAGGTTTTCTCTTAGATACTTGCTCACTTTTCAAAAACATTTCAAATACTTCACACATTTTAAACAATTTTCAAAACAAAGGTTTTTTACGCATCCGTACATGGATCATTATAAAACTCTTAAGAAAATTTCTATTCACACACTTCACATTCCAAAAACATTTTAAAGTGAGCTAAGTAACTAAGAGCCCATGGATAACCATGGATGTAAAGGGTGCTAACACCTTCCCTTTACATAACCTACCCCCCGGACCCAAAAATCTTTTAAAAAGGTCTTTGGTGTTCTTTTATGCCTTTCCTTTGGATAAAATAAAAGTCGGTGGCGACTCTTGCTATCCGCAACATAACTAAAGTCAGTTCTCCCACCGTGTTACACGTAGCATTCAATTTCTTTGTGGATCATGTCGTGGAATAATGTTACCATAGCCCATTGATAAGTTGCACCGGCATTCTTCAGTCCAAAAGGCATTACCTTATAACAAAACGTGCCCCAAGGTGTAATAAAGGTAGTCTTCTCCATGTCTTCGGATGACATTTTGATCTGATTATACCCAGAAAAACCATCCATGAAGGAAAACACCGAGAACTGAGTTGTGTTGTCAACCAATACATCAATATGAGGTAATGGGAAGTCATCCTTCGAGCTAGCTCTGTTCAGATCCCGGTAATCTACACATATCCGTACTTTACCATCCTTCTTAGGCACTGGTACAATATTAGCGACCCACGACGGGTAACTAGTTACAGCAAGGAAACCGGCGTCCCACTATTTTTGTACCTCTTCCTTAATCTTCATGGCCATATCTGGACGAGTACGACATAGCTTTTGTTTCACTGGAGGGCAATCTTCTTTTAAAGGCAGCTTGTGCATAACAATATCCATATCCAGACCTGGCATGTCTTGATAAGACCAAGCAAAGACGTCAACGTATTCTCGAAGCATGTCAATAAGCTGTTCTTTCACTGAAACCTGCAGACTGTCCCCAATCTTCACTTCTTTCAAATCCTCTTCGGTACCAAGATTAACTGTTTCAACCACCTCCTGACGAGGAGTGATCACTTTCTCTTCTTGCCTTAACAACCTGGCTAACTCTTCAGGTAACTCAGTCTTCTTCAACCCCTTCATCAGCTTGATTAATCGGATTGTCGAAGTCATACAAGGTCATAGCAGTGCTGTTGTCGGTGCAATCTGGAGGATAATCTCTGCAAGGGTTGAGATTGGTTCGTTTTAGTGATCAATTTTAATCTTGTTTAGAAAAAGTGAAAATGAAGTTATTTATTTTGAAAACATTGCCATTTTATTGTTTTGTACAAAAGTGAAAAATGAAAAGACAGTGAGCGAAAAAAGAGACTTGTTTGCAAAAGATGTCCGATATTCATTGATTAATCCATTTGCACAAAATTACAATATGTTCCTATTACAAAATGAGTCCTGACACCTTGGGCAAGATGAAGGACTTGATGCATGCTGAAAAAAAGCAGGAAATAATAACTACTCTGCAGGAGTAACCCTTATAATTTCCTGGGAAGACCAGTTAAGGACTTGGTTCCCTAGGATCCTTGGACGTATCCAGCTCTCCAGGTTGCGGTCGCTTTCCGCCTCGTCTTCCAGGTTGTTAACAACATCTGGGGTGAGCATCCCCCACTGATGAACTTGGGCTCTTTGGCAGCCTCTGATTGATCTTGTCGGAATGGTCTGTAACCCAAACCGAATCTATCCTCCTTCTTTTCTACTGGCAGCAGCTTGCCCCAGCCTTGAGCATTACCATCTTCAACAACCTTCCGGGCTTGCTGATAGGAGACAATTGAAATACCCATCCTATCTTCCTAGGATGCAGCAAATACTTCAGTTGTCGCCTCATTGACATTTAGGGCCTCGAACCCTTGGCTCATAGTTTCATGGATTTCACCATCCATTTCAATATACTTGTATGTAGCCAGATGGCTAACAAATATGTCCTCTTCACCACAGATGGTGATAATCTGTCCTTCCCACTCATATTTCAGTTTCTGGTGAAGGGTTGACGTTACTAAGCCTGCGGTGTGAATCCATGGTCGACCTAACAAACAGCTGTAAGCAGGCTGTATGTCCATCACATAGAAAGTGGTCTTAAAGACATGAGGACCGATTATCACTGGTAGCTCCACCTCTCCAAGAACAGATCTTTTGGAGCCATCAAAAGCTCTGACCACAAGGTTACTTGGCCGGAGAGCTATCCCATCATATTCGATCTTGAAAAGAGCTTTCTTGGGTAAGACATTGAGTGAGGACCCAGTGTCTACAAGAACGTGAGAGAGTACAACTCCTTTGCACTCCAGGGTTATGTGCAAAGCTTTATTGTGGTGACGTCCTTCTGTTCTTGAATCAGCATCAGTGAAACCTAGTCCATGGCTAGTATTGACATTTGACATAACTATTTCGAGCTGATTCACTGTGATCTCTTCTGGCACGTAGGCAGCGTGCAGAACTTTGAGTAGTGCATCCTGATGAGCTTCGGAACACAGCAGCAGAGATAGTATAGAGATCTTAGAAGGAGTCTGGTGGAGCTGATCTACAACTTTATAGTCACTTCTTTTAATTATCCTCATAAATTCATCCACATCCTGATCAAAGGATGATTTTTGAGTCTCTTTCGTTGCAGATTCTTCAGGTACACACTCTTCCCTTTGGCTTTGGCAGCAGCTTCTGCCTCAATATTGGTTCTTGGAGCTTGTGACGCGAAGAGGCGTCTGCTTCGGGTGAAGCCTCCGCCTCCCCCGACATTGTCCACTTGGGGAGTAAGAACTGGAGAATCAAGAAGGACTTTTTCTCCGTTGCAGTAAAGGTCAGCACCATAATGCCATGGTATAGCACTGTCTTTATCATATGGAATTGGCCCTGGCACCGTGATGGTGACTGGGCTTACTGCAGCTGAAGTTGGAACCGTAATAGTCTGTGGATCATAAAAGATAGTGATAGGACTTCTTGTGGATGTTGGTAGTGGTGGATTGAAGCTTGGTTGAAACTATTGTTGAGATTGTTGAAAGTTGCTGGAATTCGGGACCGTTGTCAGGTCATAATAAATTATAACTGTGGAGACTTCATTGTTGGTGCTTGCTGGAGTTGTAGAATGAGATGAAATGGAACTATTGTTTGTTGAAGTAATGGAAGATATGGTTGCTGAAGTTGTAGATGAATCAGTAGGAACAATGGTTGTTGCAGTTGTAGAAGATTCACTTGTTGTTGACAAAAGAGTTGCTGGTGTTGTAGAAGCGGTTATGGTTATTTGCATAATGCCTTCTTTGACCAAGCCATTAATTCCACTCCTCAAGCTTGCACACCTATTCTCAGAAAGTTTGCATGACTCGCAACAGGCCTCACAACCTGGAAACACTTGGCATTTCAAAAGCTGAGCTTTAACCTCTGCCAGAGGTGTCTGAATACATGCAATGTCTTCTATAAAACTCATGGGCGAGCCTTCCTCTATAGCATTAATCCTTGGCCCGCTGTGGTTTGGCATAGGATTTTTCATGACTTTGGGAGGAGGTGCAAAGTTCAGGGCCTTTGAATCTACCAGATCCTGGACCTTCATATGCAGAGCTCTGCATTTTTGCGTAGAGTGACCAGGTGCATTGGAGTGAAAAGCACACCTAGCGTTGACATCGTAGTTTTTTGGAAGGTTCTGAGGATCAGGTGGAGCCAATGTCCTAAACTCAACAAGATTGATCTTTAGGAGTTGTGGCAGCAATGTAGCATATGGCATGGGGATAGGGTCAATCACCCTGTTGTTCTGAGATGGCCGCTGTTGAAAAGGGCGTTATTGTTGATTGTTGTTGTTGTTGTTATAAGATCTCTGTTGAGGAAATTGTTGTTGTTGCGAAAAATATTGTGGTTGTTGAGTATACTGAGGAGGTGGAGCAGGGATAGTAACATCAACAACTGTTATGGGCAGGTATTGGGGTCTCCCTCTTCCCATGTGTACAGAGTTTGTTTCACCAGATCTACAGGGCCCAGCAAATGGCTTCCTTGCACTGCTTGAACTGGCACCGTTATCGGAGATCTTTCCCATCTTCAGTAGGCTCTCTATTCTTTCCCCAGATATCACCACATCTGCAAAGCTGGTGGAAGAAAATGCAGCCAATCTGTCAATATAAGTACCCTGGAGAGTATTCATGAACATGTCTGCCATCTCCCTTTCAGACATAGGGGGTTGAACTGCAACGGTAAGTTGCCTCCACCTTTGGGCATACTCCCTAAAGCTTTCACGGGAAGACTGAGACATTCCCAATTAGAAGGGTCCTGTTTGGAGCCATGTCCAGATTATATTGATACTGACGGATGAAAGCTTCAGCCAAGTCTTTCCAGTTTCTTACTGTGGCTCTGGTCAAGTGAGAGTACCATTCTCGGGATGCCCCTGTCAAGCTATCCTCGAAGTAAAACATCCACAGCTTCTCGTCCATGGTGTATGCCTTTAATCTTCCCAAGAATGACTGAAGGTGGGTGCGTGGGCAGGATGTCCCATTATACCTTTCAAAATACGGGGGTTTGAACTTGTGAGGAATTCTCACCCCTTCCACCAATCCCATGTCCATGACATCAAAACCTAGGGAATTTTAGGATTCAAGAGACCTCAGTTTCTCAGCAATTTCATCTAACCGATGGTCGTAAACTTCGTCTCCAGCCCCTACCACAATGAAATGCTCTTCTTGAGGATCTTCCTGCAAGAACCTTCCTCCAGCAGTGTTACCCTGAGTATTTCTTATGGCAATGATTTCTGGGTTCAGATGAGGTCCAAACTCTGGTGGATCAGTGCGAGGCTGCACGTGATCGTTGTTACTGGTACCTCCTGTACCTGGATGGTGTTCTTCAGGAGTTTGCCTCTCAACCAACTCCCTTAGTTTTTCCTGGCTCTGAGCTAAACCAGTCATCACTGCCATGAATTGAGTCATCTGATTTCTCATCTCAACCCTCTCATTGGCCATTTGGGTCCTCACTTCATTCAAGTCTTGCTGAACTTGATCCATCTGAAGTCCCAGAAGGTTGTTTCTTGTCGGGTACCAGTGTATTCTATTGACAGGGAACACTCTTCTGCGAGCAATGTTTCCTGAAACCACAACAAAGTGAGAAACAACAACAAAAAAAAAACCTACAAAACAAAGAAAATGTTAGTATGCAATGCAGGATGCCTATTTGTCTTCCAAGGGTATCCGGTTTGGTTTTTTTTGGTTTTGACCTTTCCAGACCTCGAGGAAATGCTGATGATGAAGAGAGATTAAGCCCACCAAAAATAATACAAACCACATATATTACAAAGAGTGAAAATACATAGTTTGATTACAAATAACATTCCCATGGTGGGTAAAAATACAACAACAAAATCAAAAGTACAACAAAAGGAAAGTACAAGTACAAGGAAATCAAACATCCAATCCAAAGTCATCCTCCCTGACTTCCTTCAGAAGGGCCTCAGTCACTGGACCAACCGGGTGCTCTGTGATAGTCCTGATGAGGAGGTTCCTGGTAGCAATGGCACTGGTTAACTTCTTATGCTTGTCATGATCCTTTGACCTCTTCAACCCCGCCCGGAGTTTCAATTCAGATATCTCTTTCTGTGCTGCCAATAATGCCTCCTGATGCTTCTTCTCACTAGCCTCCAGTTGCTCTATCTTAGCCTGAGTCCTTTGATCTTCTTGTGCACGGGCCTCAGTGATCCTGATCCACCTAGCCTGACTCTCCTCTAAGTAATGCTCTGCCCTAGCCTTCTGAGTCTTTGCTTCTTTGCAAGCATTCTTCAGTACTAACTCCCCTGCCCTAACTTTTCTGATGTAGTCATCCGTCTTCTCAATCTTGGTCAAGTGCTCAATCCTGAGCCTCTCTAATCTCTCATTATCCAGACAACTATCATTTCTCTCCCAGAGAGTCTTCTTCAAGGCTTCAGAGAGCTGAGTATTCCTTTCCTTCAGCTTCTCAAACTCTTCCAAACTGACAATAGCTGCAGGTTGTACTATTGAAGGTCCAGGTACATCTTCTAAGGTGAATGGCATCCGGGTGATCTGTTCCCTGGTACGAGACCAATCAAGATACTGTGCTGAAGCTATATTGTTTCATTTTCCCAAAATGGTTGTCCCTTTGGTCTGGATGTTGTCCCAGGCCCAGGCTGCCTGTCTGACAACAGTAGAGTTGTGCTGGATTTCACAATAGAGGGTCTCAGTCAAGTTTTGCCCTCTTGGTGGATGAACCAAAGCATACCCTAACTGTCTCTTAAAAAGCAATGAGTTATAGTTGATGCAACCTTTTACTCCAATCAAAGGCACATTAGGATATTGCCCACAACTAGTAATGATGTCTTTGCCCTTGGTGCTCTGAGTGCACCATCTGATGTCTTCTGATGTCAAGGCAATCAATCTCTTAGCCCAGTTCCTTGGCTGATGAGGGTTCAGGAAAGTATCTGAATTTGGAAGTCTCATTCCTCTTTACTTCTCATTCCTCTGGTGTACTGAATAATAGAAGTCTACAAGCAAGGTAGGCACTAGGTTCCTCAGTAAGAATAGGTGAATGGCATTCTTGCTTACAAACTTTGGCTCATCTACAAACAAGATAACTCCATATATGCTGAGGGCTAAGAGTGCACAAACAACACCCCACTTCCCTACTGCAGCATGCAGGGTGGCTTGGGAGATCAAGAAGTCCAAGTGAAGGCCTGGAACCCCAACCTTGGTGGTCATGCTTTGATCAATGAGGGCAGGCTCCAAATGCAATGCCCTAGCTGTGTCTTCATTCTTGGGAGCAACCATCTCAAGGTTGAAAGGAACCCCCTCCTGATGGGAACCCCTAACAACATGGAAAATTCTTCTAGCATAGGTCCCAACTAAAAATCAGGAAATATGAAGCATCTGAGTGGAGGATCATAAAACTGCAAGCAAGTATGGATCATGCTCCTTTGGGATGCATCCAGGTCCATGATCATGTCCAATATGCCTCCATAATGTTCTATGAATAGTGGGACATGATCAGGAGTAATGAGAGACTGGATCTGTCTGATGCTTGTCAGAGTAGGCTCAAAGAAATGGTATGTGATGTTGCTCTTTCTGGAAGTGTCCATGCTGATGATGGGTGCTGGTGAAGGGAACTGAGGGTGACTGCTGATGAAGGTCACTGAGGAAGATGCTGAAGCAAGGTCTCTAATGAAGACAAGATGGAGAGGAATCTCTGATGAAGATAGACTGATGAAAGTGCTGGAGAAGAAACACTGATGAAGATGGTGGAGAAGATGACTGAAGAAGTCTGAGCAGCAGAATGGGTCAAAACATAACCAAAGGTAATAAGGGAGATACCCTGTAAAACAAATAGGCAAATGTTAAATGATGCAAAAATGATGTATGCAGAATGATATGCAAAGGGTTTATGATCAAGTGTTGTATCTGCCTTGATAAGGTCCATGTGTGTTCAAAAGTTCGGATGGAGGCTTAGAAATCCAATAACCAGGTGGGGGACTCAAATAAAGAGTCACAAGTCCAGGGTAATCACAAGAACTGTCCAAATAATACAACCTTAGCAAATCTAGTAACAAGTTATGATGAGGCCAAGGGTTCCTGCAAACCTGTAAACATCCCAACCCCCTCACATGTATTGTTTTAGAACAAGGATCCTCAGACTTGGATCAGTTATGAGAAGTGTAAACACTTCTAACCCGGAGGTACAGTGTTTACAATAACCATAAAGGATCCTACTCTAATTCACCTCAGATGCTGAAGGTCATAAAAGGTCATCCAGACTTAACAGGCTTCCTAGATAGCCCTAGTACTACAGGAATATTCGTAGCACAGAGTTATCAAGAAGAAACCCATGTCTGAACCGTGTTTCATATTGCCGCACCAGACCGAAATGGAATGGGAAAGAATATGAAGCCAGCCTATGTGTCACTCAGGTCCCCGATATAGGACCTAAATCACTCAATGATCCCCACCCACCAAAGAAACAGCAGATCCAGCATATGATAATAACAGTATGAAATGCATAAAGCTGTAAATGAAAGCAATAAATAAAACTATACAGAAAGCAATAAATAAAGCAATAAATAAATAAGCACAAGTAGCACATAACACCCCTGTAAACACAAATCAAAAAAGCGCTAGGAGGAACCCACAAAAAGAACCAGAAGCCCTGGTTGCAATCTCCTGTTCCCCAGCAGAGTCGCCAAGCTGTTGCTCCCAAAGATTTGCATCCCGGTACAAGCGCGAACGGTCGGCGAAAAGAGAAATGAAAGTGAATATGAATAGAGTCGCCAGCTAGGCATTTTTATCCCGAAGGAAAGGTAATGCTGCATAAACCTAAGAAAAGATGGATAAGACGATCGCGAACCAGAGAAACTGAGAAAGGGGGTTGGTTATAACCTGGGAAGGTATTAGCACCCAGGTTGTCCGTCGTACTCGACAGGATCCACGCTTAAAAGATTGTGTTTAAAAGGGTAGTGTATGTGCTATCTGTATGCAAAAGCTGGAAAAGAAATGTACAAGTGTCAGTGCAAAAGGGTGAATGCTCAGGAGCTGAGGCTTAAAAGAGAATGCTGAAAGAGGGGGAAGACACAAAGACTTTTGTTCGATAACAGTTAAGTTATGCCTACGTATCCTCGCGTGAAATGAGGAAGTCAGAACACCGTAGTTCTACTCAAAGAGACTAAAATATAAATTGACTTGTGAACTGCTTGCTTGTCTATGCTCAAGTGTATGACTTGTCTGGCTCGAGTGCTAACTGTCTTGCATTAGACGGAAGTAGCGAGTTCTCGTTTGCGAATGAGTATGATGAGAACCAGAGAAACATGAAGATGAAGATGAACGGTCGGCGAAAGGAGAACATGAAGATGAACTGAAAAGAGTCGCCAGCTAGGCATTTTTATCCCGAAGGAAAGGTAATGCTGCATAAACCTAGGAAGAGATGGACAAGACGGTCGCGAACCATAGAAACTGAGAAAGGGAGTTGGTTACAACTTGGGAAGGTATTAGCACCCAGATTGTCCGTCGTACTCGACGGGATCCACGCTTGAAAGTTTGTGTTTAAAGGGGTAGTGTCAGTACTATTTTGTGTGCAAAAGCTGGAAAAGAATACAAGTGTCAGTGCTGGAAAGAAGTGTGAAGTGAAATAAAGGAGTGTCAGTGTAAGGAAAGAATGCAATGCTCAAGACAATGAGGCTTAAAGAATAATGCTGGAAGAAGGGGGAATATACAGAGACTTTTGTTCAATAACTGTTAAGTTATGCCTACGTATCCTCTCGTGCAATGAGGAAGTCAGAACACCGTAGTTCGACTCAAAGAGACTGAAAGATAAATTGACTTGTGAACTACCTACTTACCTATGCTCAAGTGTATGACCTGTCTGGCTTAGGTGCAAACTGTCTTGAATTAGACGGAAGAAGCAAGTTCTCGTTTATGAGTGATTGAGGTGAGAAAAGAATCCCGGAGGAGACGATTATTGTTTGTTTTTGGTATTTTCAATCTTTTATTGCTTTTTTTGTGTTTGTCATAAGAAAATGAGCTTAAGCCTAAACCAAGGGTTAGTAAACTCATCACATCTTCCCTCTGATTAGGGGTAATGAGAATACCTTAAGTATGAAGTAAGCACTTCACACTTAATCACCATGATGTAGGATTAAGATCAATAAACCTACTTGCAATTATTTAGATGTTTTTGGAGTTTTTGTTTTGTGTTAAGTAATGAGTTTAAGCCATAATCAAGGATTTAATGGACCCATTACGCCATCCTAATAGAAGGATAATAGATGAGAACATTTAAGCTGAGGAAGATACCTCAACTTAATCCATGATTATGGATTAACCTCATGACAAAACAAAGCCTTTATTAAAGTGGATTTTAGTTAATGGTAAGATTAAGAAATAGATTTTAGGGTTTGTAAGACAACTTGAGAGGGACTTGTCCATTAACACTAGGGTTAGTCCTTCTTAACCAATTAAGGAAGAATTAGAACCCTAATGCAAGGCCCAAGTTACAAGCTTGATGTCTTAGTGATTATTAGATGAATTGATTAAGGGATTTAAACACATTAAGGGTTTAATACTTAGGATTAAAGTTATACACTCCATCCTAAGAGAAGGATGCAGGCATAACCTTAATCACAAAGCCTTAAAACCTCCAAGGTTTAGTCCCTGATTATGAGATGAGAAGAGAAGACACAAAAGATGACACAAAGGTAAAAATAATGGGGGACTAATCAAACCCTAATTGTTATCATGCTTGGGTATTCCTAGGGTTTATGAGGCTTGCAAGAGATCTTCAAGAAGGGCCACCAAGGAAGAAGAGAGATGGAAGGAGGAGAAGCAGAAAGAAGCAAGTCAACTTACTTCACTTAAGAAGATAAGTTGCTTAAAGAAAGAAAGTGAGGAAGGAACATGAATGAGCAAGCTCACTCTAATGCAAATACAAAATTCAGCAATGAATGTATAAGAGATATGAGAAGAGATTGTGAGAAGTGAAGGCAAATTCACTTCTCAAAGTAACCTACCACCTGAAAAGTTAGCAAAAGGAAATGAAATGAAATGAAAATGAAATGAATGCATGGATGAAAACCAAAACCAGAAGCAAATTTATGATGCAAATGATTCTAAGAGATGATGCAAATGTATGTCAAGATATGTGAATGATCATACAAGTAATGAGGATGCAAAGGAAGCATGAAAGGAGCATGAAAGTTCATGAATGCACATGAAATGAAATGAAAGCATAACATGGAAAATGGATGATTTAATGATCAAACATGATTCTAATGTGTCCTAAGATGTCTTAGAAGTCATGTGGATGCATAAAATGTCATGGCAAGTTCATGGATGCAAGCATATACAAGATGAATGCAAGTGAAGATACAAAATTAGGGTTATATGAACATGTGAGATGGTATAACCCTAAATTCAAAGAAAAAAATGTCAAAATGATTCAAAACCAAAAATAAATTTGTGTGGATGGTATGCCAATGTCTCTAAATGTTTAAAGATGCAATGTGAATTTTTTGGGATTTTTTAGAAACCTAAATGATATTTTAATTAATTAATTTTCATTAATTAATTAAAATAAACATTTAAATGTCTAAAAAATAATTTTTAAATTCAAAAAATAAAAATAAAAATATTTTTGGGTTGAGAAGATTATTTGGAATGGAAATGCAGAAAGAAAATATTTTTTTGGATTTTCTATGTATTTTAAATAAAACGTGCAAAATAAATAAGAAAAATGAATTAAAAAATGAAATAAACAAAAGTATGCTGAATGGATTGTTTGGATTGATTATGGGTTTGGATCTGTTGACCTGGCGCGCTATCCTACGACCCAAATTCAAATTCTATTAATCCTAATTAAATTATTAATTAATCCAGATTAATCACTAATGAAAAGATCTTGGCCATTCACTGCATGCGGGAAAGATTAATCTAACGACTCAGATTCAAAAAATGCCCTAACCCTAATTAAAACTGCTAATGACTCTCAGGTGGCCGGAGAAGACCTCCGGTTATCTTCTCCGGCCAACCCCTCCCCTGAAAATTCCCAAATCACTCCCTAGGTCATGATAAACTCCCCAAACCTCCAGAAATGATCCCCAAACCCCATGGAACAAGAATCCAGCAACATAATTCATTTATTTTGCATCATGATCATGATTCGAACAAAAACATAAAAATGGACAAAATTTCAGAACACGTATACATAATCAATTCTCAACCATTCTTCAAAAATAAATGTTCATTGGGATCAGGAGAGCAAACTCTATCATCTCATAGCTAAAGAAATGATTTCTGGAAAAATGTTTCAAGAAGATACCTGAGATGAAGCTTTGCCAATGGAGCTGCCTGGGCCTTCTTCTTGATGCAAACACTCTCCTCTAATCACCCTTGAGCTTCTTTGATGCTTTGCTGAAGTGTATGTGACCTCTTTTTGAAGTTCAGTTTAGGGGGGTGGAAAATCGTATTTGGTGTATGGTGAGTTTCAGGCCATTTTAATGGTTGGGTTTTGTTCTATGATTGATGCTGAGTTGAATGGTGAAAGAATTTTGAGGTTTTGATGGATGAGGAGTGAGTTTCGAAGGAAAATGCAAGAGGTGATTTTTGTGAACTAGGGCAATGCTGAGGATTCAGGCTGAGTTCTTGTGTGTTATGGCTTGCATAAAGTCCACATATCAAGTTGTGATAGGTCTGTGGAGTTGGTGTGGGCTATGCTGATTGGTATGGGTGAAAATGCAAAAAGTCAAGGTTGGTTGTACTTTGAGGTATGGGCTGGTTCAGGCTTGGTACAATGGGGTGTCTGGTGCAGAAAGGATCAAGGATGGCCATGGAAATCACTTTGAGGCAATTCAGCATGTTTGTGAAAGGTTATGGGAGGTTTTGCAATTTTGACAAAGTTTGGCCCTTTTGAGATTTCTTCATGGGCAAGGCATGGAATTTTGAAATTCTTTGGGAAATTCTGAGTTTTAGGCATTGCATAATGTTTGTATGATGCTTAGAAGTCAATTAGAGGTCATTAAAAAGCTTGAACATGCCATTTTGCAAAATCCCTCTTTGACATGAAACTTGAAATTATGTGCTTTTTGCCAACTTTGGAAAGCCATAACTTGAGTTCCAAAATGAATTAGATCTTGTTCTTGTACTTTTTGAAAAGGGAATGATCCAATCTACAACTTTCATGACCAATAATTTTTCATTTGAAGCATTTTTGGTTGAGAAAGAGGAGGTTGAAAAACTTTCCTAAAATGGAAAGTTTACATTACAAGTCATTTCCATTTTTGGCAACTTTTGGTTTTGCTCACTTTTCTTCAAACTTGTGAACTTCTAAGCACTTAATTGATCAAATAAAGACCATATAACTTCAATTTGATGAAAAATCCACTTTAGGTCCATTGATGGGGCCTCAGATGCCCTGATTTTTCTCTGACTTGCTCAGGAAGTTACCCAGTGATCAGATGACTTCCACAATGAATTTCTTCATCAAACTTGGTATGCATGATCCTTATATCATATGAGACCATTAGAAACAAGAATGACCAAAAAATTTGGAGTTATGGCCTCTGAAACCAAAACCCTAATTTCAGGCTGTAGCGGTAAAATCGTGAGTGTAAGTTATTGATTAACTTAACTCGATAAACACAGAGTCGCCACCGCGCTTTTCTTTATTTCCGAATGGAAAAAGGTAAAAGAACGAATAAAAACCTAGGATTCTAAAAGCAAAGGCTAAAAGAAATAAACAGATATTGGGTAAGGGGATTGGTTATGAACCGGGAAGGTTTTAGGCACCCGACTCATCCGTGGTATTCCACGGGAGCCCTTTGAAATACTTATTGCTTTTTGGTCTGAAATTGGTTTGTTTAAAGAGATGGAAGAGATGAGAAGAAGAATATTTTTTAATGATTTTGTGTTTGATAAGGTTTTAACGCCTTATGCCTACGTACCCACAAAGTGCAATGCGAGATCAAAACCTCGTAGTTCGTGGTACAAAATTTGAAAAGAATAATGGGTTGAATTGATTTTAGAATGTAGAGATAAGTCGTCATCCTTTAGCGAATAATTCCGCTAGAAAAGATGAATCATATCTAAACATGTGGAAAAGAAAAGGTGCACAAAGGCACAAAAACAATTGAGTGAGTTTTGTGTTTTTTAAAGTATATGAGAAAATGGTTTTGATATATTTACATGAATTATCTTTGATTAAGAAAATAAAGTGAAAAGATTAAAAACCGCTTGACCTAAGTCAAGGTTTATTTATGAAAGTGTTTGAAGTTTAGAAAACAAGAATATTTTTAAAATAGGGAGAAGTTTTGAAAATTAAAGAATGGGGAGGAGATGAAGAGACTAGTCCTAATGCTTGAATTAAAAGATAAGGAAAGAGTTTACCAAACTATAATATGCACAATTCTTCAAAGATCGCTTCAAAGGCTAATGACATAACTTGAGGCCGAGGTTTCTAACCCATTCCAACTTGAGCAAAGGGGAAAGATCTTAAAGTCTAAGTCCAATCTCCAAAAGCAAAGGGATAGTAACCATAATCCACAATTAGAAGTCACAAGTCTTTTAAGTGTTCAATTCTTTATTAAGTGTTTTGATATCCAAATGGACAAAATAAAAACAAGCACAATATGAATATAAACAAGCACAATATGAATATAAACAAATGATATATGATATTATATGGTAAAGCATAATAAAGAGATAAGGGAGCAAGAGATTAAAATAAAAGGATAAGGTGCGAGAGATTAAATTTAAACAATTATATTCACATTATAATAATATTTACAATATAAAGTGGTATGATGAACTTAATCAAGCACAACCACAACAAGGAAAATAAAATCGAGGCAACCGGATCCAAGTGGATCTTTAATTCGAATCGGGACAACTGTAGGTCTATGTTAAGCAATCGCCGAGTAATTTACGGAGTAATTACCCTACAAATGAGGCCGGCCACCACTAATTAAAGTGGAAAATATTCGTGTTAATACATGTTAGAGAAACGATATAATGGATCGTTCTCCGAAAACATGCCACACTAAAAGAAAAAAGGAAGGTCTAATCTTAATCGAGATTTTCGTTGATTTTCTCGAAAAGCAACCTATCACGATCTCAAAGTATGGAGAATGATCCAAATGATCATTCATCCATAGATTTGAAATAATGAAGATTAAACTCAATCGGAAATCAACAACCCCGAATCGGAGATTGTCATCGACCAAAAGAAAATAAAAAGATGAAGCAAAGATGGATCTAAAAAGAAAATAGATCCATAAAAGAGATCCAAATATTTTTAAATTCTTCTTTAAAAAATTATTTCTAAGCATCTCACTAAAAATTCTTTTCTAAAAGATAAAGTTTGAAATGATTTTTTTTAAAAATTGTTTCTAAATATTTCTTAAAATCTTTCTAAAACATTATTTAAAAAAATTCTTTCTAAAAATATAGTTTTATAAGAAATCTTTCAAATATAAAGAAAACTAATATAAAGTCAATTAAAGAAAATGGAAATAAATTAAATAAATAAAAAAAAGAAGAAAGGTGAGGGAAGGGATGAAAACCCGCGGGCAGGTGTAAACAGAAACGGATCCAAAACTGATCCAAGCCCAACTCACTTCACATTTCTCTTAGAATCAATAAAATAAAATAAAAAAAATAAATTATGAACAAAACAAAGAAATAGAAAAGGAAATAAACACAACAAGTATTCTTCCTCTCCAAACACAACGCAAAAACAGGGCAGAAGCAGACAAATCACGGCGGCGGCACCGATCCAAGCTCACCTTCACAAAATTGAAGCAAACAACACGAAATGCTTCTCCTTCTTCTCACCGCGAGTTCTTTCCTCAATTTGGATTCGGTTTCTTCTTGGTGAATGGTTTATGGTTTAAGATCAATTTCAAGTTGTGAGTGATGGAAGGAGAAAGGAATTAGGGATTTGAAAAATTGAATTGAGGGAATGAATTTGGGCAGCGGTTTTGTATGCTATTGAAGCTTTTTGAATTAAGAGGGGAATGCTCTAATTTATAGAAGAGTGAAAGCTTGATTCGGATGCCGTTTTGAGATTTTCAGAAGCGTTTTGGTGTTCACGAAATTCATGCTTGCGTTTTCAATTTTTTTGCGTTTTGATTGTTGTTGAATTGCGTTTTGGGTTTATTGATTTTGCGTTTTGATGCTGAGTTTTTCATGCTTCAGGTGTTGCGGATTGCTTTGTACGTGCGGTAAGCGTGTGGCTAGCTTGCGGAATGGCTGGGAAATGCTGTCTGCGTATCACGTGCGGTACGGCTTGTGTGGCTTGAGCTTGTACTTGAATTGTTTTTGTTGTTAGCTAGCAGCGGCGCAGGGAGTTTGGCTGCAAGTTGAATTGATGTGTGGACTTGTTTGGCTAGTACTTGATGCGTGTTGCAGCTTGTGAAGTGTGAGGCTGTTACGGCTTGGCTCTCGTGAAAGCTTGTTCAGGTGGCTAGTGTTTGGGCTGAGAAGCTTGCGCGCGCATGATGAATACGGGCCTGCGGAAGGCATAAATTTTTGAAGCTGTTGGCTTGATGCGTGCGTGAGGATGAAAATATTTGGCCTCATACGGCTTGGAGTTTGTGAAGTGTGGGGGCTTTGTGCGAAGAGGCTGATGTTGGCCAAGGCTTGTGGATGAAGTTTTGGCTGGTGGGGCCAGGCGTTGTGCGTGATGGCAAGTGCTTGTGGGGCTAGTGGGGCCTGGGCAAAGACTTTGGGAAATGCCTGCGGAAGTTTGGCTTTGGGCATAAGTTTGTGTGGGCCAGGAGATGTTTGGGTGTGCTGGCTTGTTGGTGTATTGTAGATACATGAATTTTTTGTAAAAAAGAACTGAAAGATATTTGGATTCACAAACAAAACAAAAAAACTAAATTGGGCCAAAGGGAAAGAAATATTAAATGGGCCTAAGACTTATAATGAAATTTTTGAATTCTTATGCATTATAAATGGAAAAAAAAAGAATAGAAAAAAAAGAAAATAATGGGAGCGGAATTTAAAATTTGATTCATGGATATTAAAATTTTGAAAGATGATCAATGGGCCAAAAATGGAGTGTAGAATTTTGGTAAATGAATAAAAATGAAGAATAGTTTATATATATAATGACAGTTGGAAATAGTATAGAAAAATTAGAATATGGATTTAAGTGATACCTAGAAGCAATTATATACATAACAAAAAATGGGTAAAGGATAAAATTTGGATAAATGTGATAAAAATATCGAAAAGGATGGATAATGAAAATGGTCATAAAAAAAGGTTTAATCGAAAAATGGATAATCGAAAAAAAAAGAAGGGAAAAAGATGGTTATTGAATAAAATGGATAATGGAAATGATGGAATACGGGTAGATAAATGAATATGAACTGATGATTTTAAGCCCACCACAAACTCCTAATTTTTCTTGCACACAGTCATCACTAAGCCACCGAACAACTCATAACATTGGGCCACAACCACTTGAATCCTCTAAAAATTGCCCAGATTATTTGAGGAAAATAAACCCACAAACAAACCACTGATGAATTGACGATCATTGAAGATTCGAACCAAACTTCGCACAAAAAACACTGTCACACAACCCAACTTGTACTTTGGAAACACATTGTCTGAGAAATGAACTACTGGCACACACAACTGGCAGTCAACACAATTTTTTGATAGTTTGACCAATATTAGGTCAAACGTCCATCTGAATCGAATCAAACGCCTCTGAATTGAAAATATTGTCTTATCTTTGAAAACCTGCAACACAGAGAAGAAGAAGAAGAACACTACAACATATTTTTTTGGTATTTTGGTTAGAAGTTAGTAAATATAAACAAATAATGGCAAGTAAACATGGTGATCCCCTGCGAAGCATAGACCCTACATCTGAGAAGAAACGACCAGTGCGATCTTGCTTGTATGCAAAATGCAGATGATATGCGAAGAAATCTTAGGGCAAAAATTAAGGTGTTACACAGGCCATCTGTGCAGTTAAACCCTAGTTCAGCTTCCATACTTTGCCAGTTCTTGTGATTTTTTGACTTCCTTGATCTTTGGAGGATATAAAATGATGATTGAACATACATGGAACCTCTTGAGATGATTGAAGACCTTTGGGGTGGCTCAAATGGATCTTGGATGGCTCAAATCACAAACCCTAGATGCAGATGAACTTGAACTAATGCAGTGAAACAAAAATGTAATATGATATGATATGCTTATACTAATGCAAATATGAAAGGTCATAAGCCATGGTGTGAACTTAGTGAGGGAAAATTTGGGGTGTTTATAGCTGCCCTATTCAAGCATGAGTTAGCTGTGCAGGATGTAAGAGACGGCTTAACAACCAAACAAGATAACTTAAGGTTGAATACCAAAGACAGTCCGAAATTTGCACTCACTGGGGAGAAGAATAAAAGGGATATATATTGTAAGATGAAAGTATAATATGATTATAAAGTGCGGGCAATGAAGGACGACTATCGAGCAGAGGACGACTGCTGGGGATAAAGCGGTGACGGGTACGGCCGACATGCTGGGGAAATAAAGAGATCATGACGGGGACGGTGTAGACACCCTAAATTTGCCCCCTGGTTTTCTAGTTTTATTCTGGCTTTTCGTTTTTGCATTCATACGCATTTTGTATACCATTTGCATAGGCTCCTGAGACATGGGATCACATTTTCTGAAGAATTAGGTTTTCACATTCCTATTTGCGGATCATCAGAAGAATTTAAAGTCCTTGGCTATGCAGCCATCAATGACATTGTTTTCTTATGCTATTGTCACTCAATTAGGGTTTATTTCCCTAGTTAAGTGTTGTTCAAGGATTTCACGTCTGAAGAATATTCACTGATTCATCTTGCCCATCATCAGTAATGAAGCATGAATTAAGGTTCTTTTCTCCATCAAGTTACAAGACTATCCCTTTCTTCTCAGCATCTCTGGTTATTTTCTTATGTCTCCACCTCTCAAAAGTGTTGGTTTTATCCCAAGTGTGTTGGTTGGTTCATGATCCAGTTCAGATGGACGTTTGACCTAATCTTGGTCAAACTATCAGGAAATCACTTCAATTTCCAGTTATCGGTGCGAGTGTACTTTTTCTTAGGTTTATCAGGATCGTCAAGTTCAGTGATGTCATGTGGATTTATTTTCCTAGAGTTTCTTTCAAATAGATTCATAATAATCCAAGAATTATTTGATCAGAAGTTCAAGAGATGATTGATTCAAATGATCGTCCTTTGAATGGTGAATTACTCAGTGGTTCAAAATCAGTGGTTCAAGAGTTTCATTTTAGTCAAATTTTATGTGGAAGGCTCGAGTGTGGTCAAGGCGTGCTTCATTTATTTTGTGTTGCAGATGTGTTGTTAGAGAATCAGTGGAAGAAAATCCATTCTTAATCCATTTTACGTTTCTTTTACCTGAATTGTACTAATTCATTACCACATTTTCATTATTCATTTACAACCTAAATCGATTTCTTTCCATTTGAACCGTTATTCAATTATCCATTTTTTCAATTAAATCCCTTATACCATTTTTATCATTTTTCCACACACATTTCCATTTGTAAATATATTTTTTCCCACCATCCATATTTAGTCCAATTTTCCATATTAAATTCCATTAATTCATATTCCAATTATTAAAACCATATTTTTGCAGTATTCCACATCCATTTTTGAAGCCCATGTTATTATCTTTCCCATTAAAAAACCCATCTTCCTAAAACAATAAATCCAGGCCCTTATCCACAGATCATGAAGTTTTTGAAGGTTGCATTCCAAGTTATACTTCACCGAGGCCCATTATGCAAAGTTGGAGGAGTTGACCTAGATATTTAAAGGAAATGTCACGGTTCCCATGTGAAAAAAAAAGGGAGAAAACACTGAAAACGGCGCCTTTATCAAAAGGGCTCTCTGAATCTCATCTGGGAATCTCATCTTTTTGTGTAGTACTCAGCATTTTTTCATCATCTTCATGACGGAAATCCCCAGCAACAGCCTTCAAAAATCTCTACCATAATCCTCAATCAATCTCACCACACCATTCCTCACATTCGTTTTCTCCCGCAGCCTAACCATAACCTCCCTCACCACTTCTGTCAAACCAAAAAACAACAAATCAACAAACCTGCTTCAACCCTTTTCCCAATCAGCACCGATTCCATCGACAACAATCTCCCCAAATTCCTTCAACCCTCTTTCAGAACATTTCAAAACCTCCAAACAATTACACAGAACCGCAAAAAACTCTTCACCCTGCATAAAACTCACCACACAACTAGTACCTCACAATCCATTTTCAAAGCCACTGAACCATATCAAACATTGAATCTTTCATTCCCATCCCGCAAACCGCATATCTCGCCATTGAAAATAACAAAAACACATAAACATCACCAACTCAACAACAACATCACCTCACATCAACAAACCAGAAACTCAACAACAACATCATTCACCTCCTCTCAAACCTTCAAACCGCAACCCTCTTCAAATCTCCAAACCACCGAACTCCTCTTCTTCAAACCACCACCTCAACCACACCTTCACAACATCTACACAACAACAACCCAAAACAAGAGCAGAATCAGAAAGCAGAAGAAGAAGATGAAAAGCCGATGGAGGCTGAGAGAAGAATAAGAGTTTTCAAACAAGCCGAGGGACCGAACCTGGAGAAAGCCAAGGAGAACCACTGAACAACCATTCGCCGCCTTGAGCTGAAGCGAAGACGCCCTCGCGAGATCGAGAGGGAGATCGCGAAATCTAAGGAGAACAAGGAAGAAGTCATGGTTGAGAATCGGTGTTGTTTCTGCAAACCTCTACCGCTGCCGAGACATCGTGAGGAACAGAAGCGTTGAATCTGCGATGACGGAGAGAGATCGCGACGGAGAACGAGACTTTAGGAGCGGAGAGCCTCATGTTGATGTGGAGTCCGTCGGCGAGAGAACAAAGTGAAGGTGATCGACTGAGGTGTTCGGCGGCTTGACGCGAGGAAGTAGAGGATTGCTCTTTTCTTTTTTTGTTTTGCTCTGAGGAAGATTGCTGCTAATAACCACACAAACCCTATTTGATTTATTTATTTGCATTTTCTTTTTTTTAATTTTCTTTTTCTGATTTTTCGTATAATTTAATTTATGTTTCTTTTTGGGCTTAGGCCTGCTGATCCATTACCGGCACCCTTCAATTCAGGCCTGTCACTTAATTCTTTAGTTTTTTTTTGTTTTAGATTAATTGTAGATTAATTGGTTTTGGATTAACTATTTAGAATTGGTAATCACTCTTGTTGATTAATTATTGGTTGTCTCTTGATTAATTTTTATTATGATTTCAGGACCAACTTCTTGGTAAGTTTTTTGATTAGAGTGTCAATATTGTGTGTTGAATTTTTATTCGAACCTTGAGTGAATACCATTTGAACTTCATTTGTTTTTTGTAGTTAAATTTAAGTAGATTTTTAATTGAATTTCTTTGTTGAGTTTTCACTAACTTTTTTATTCTCTTGTTAGCAAATTTTGATTGTTGGTCTTGAATCTCAATTGGTGTTATTGAGCACTTGAGCACTAGTTGGATTGATCGCGTAAAGCTTTTGCGAGTGTCCTTGTTCCTGAGTTTTTGCCCGAATTGAGGAGGCAACGGACATTCTCCGTTAGTGGACAATTTGTGTTTGACTTATGAATCCGCTTGGGACTGGATATTCTTTTCTGAGCTCTTGTGCACATATTGAAGAGGCAGCGGACCTTCTCCGTTAGGTAACACTGAGGCCTGATTTTCCTTATTGCATGCTGCTGCATCTGGAAGTCCTACTGGTGTAGGCTCTGTTTGAGCATTACTCCATATCGCACTCTCATCTCTTTATCTTATCTCCATTTTCGCATTCTCATCTTCTTATCTTATGTCTTCTTCATCTTAATTTTTCTTCCTCATCTTCTTTATCTCTTGCCTTGCTTGAGGTGTGCCAAGGCCACCATGGAGCTTTTCCTTTCATCTTTCTCTTCTTCTTTCTTTCTTCTTTAGGATAGTGAGCCTTACTAACCTAGGACCATCCGAGCATGTGAATATTGATCAGTCCCCCACTTAGCTTTTACCTTTGTGTCTCTTTGAGTCTTCTCTTCTCATCTCATAATCAGGGACTAAACCCTAAAGGCTTTAAGGCTTTGTGATTAAGCTTATGCCTGCATCCTTCTATTAGGATGGAGTGTATAACTTTAATCCTAAGTGTTAAACCCTTAATGTGTTTAAATCCTTTAATTAATCCACTTAATAATCATCAAGACATCAAGCTTGTAACTTGGGCCTTACATTAGGGTTCTAATTCTTCATTAATTGGTTAGGAAGGACTAACCCTAGTGTTAATGGACAAGTCCCCCTCAAGTTGTCTTTCAAACCCTAAAAATCACTTCATCATCTTATCATTAATTAAAATCCATTTAATAAAGGCTTTGTTTTGTCATGAAGTTAATCCCTAATCATGGATTAAGTTGAGGAGCTTTCCTCAGCTTAAACATTCTCATCTATTATCCTTCTATTAGGATGGTGTAATGGGTCTGTTTAATCCCTGATTATGGCTTAATCTCATTACTTAACACTAAATAAAAACAACAAAAACATCTAAATAATCACAAGTAGGTTAATGATCTTAATCCTACACCATGGTGATTAAGTGTGAGAAGCTGACTTCACACTTAAGGTATTCTCATTACCCCTAATCAGAGGGAAGATGTGATGAGTTTGCTAATCCATTGGTTTAGGCTTAAACTCATTAACTTATGACAAACTTTCAAAAGCAATAAAAGACTGAAAACCCAAAAACAAACAAAAAACGTCTCCTCCGGGATTCTTTCCTCATCTCATTCACTCACAAACGAGAACTTGCTTCTTCCGTCTAATGCAAGACGGTTAGCACCTGAGCCAGACAGGTCATACACTTGAGCATAGACAAGCAAGCAGTTCACAAGTCAACTCATCTTTCAGTCTCTTTGGGTCGAACTACGGTGTTCTGACTTCCTCATTGCACGAGAGGATACATAGGTATAACTTAACAGTTATCGAACAAAAGTCTCTGTATATCCCCCCTCTTTCCAGCTTTATTCTTTTAGCCTCATAGTCTTGAGCATTTCACTACTGTCCTTACACTGACACTTCACTTATACACTTCACTCCTCTTACACTGACACATGTACATCCTTTTTCAGCTCTTTTATACACAAATTGCACTGACACTACCCCTTTAAAACACAAATCATCTAAGCGTGGATCCTGTCGAGTACGACGGACAAACTGGGTGCTAATACCTTCCCAGGTTGTAACCAACCCCCTTTCTCAGTCTCTCTGGTTCGCAACCGTCTTATCCGTATCTTTCTAGGTCCATGCAGCATTACCTTTCCTTCGGGATAAAAATGCCTAGCTGGCGACTCTTTTCATTTCATCCTTTCGCCGACCGTTCGCGTCTGTACCTTATTTTGAGCTAGTCTCATCTTTTGGGAGCGACAGCTTGGCGACTCTGCTGGGGATTTACTTATACTGCAACCAGGGCTTCTGGTTCTTTTTGTGGGTTCCTCCTAGCGCTTGTTTGATTTGTGTTTACTGGGGTGTTATGTGTGTTTGTATATTTTATTTATTGCTTTATGTACAGTTTTGTTTATTGCTTTCTTTACAGCTTTACATATATCATACTGTCATACTGTTCTGGCTGGATCTGGTTTTGTTGCTTTGGTGGGTGGGGTCCTATTGAGAGTTGAGGTCCTATACCTGGGACCTGAGTGACACCTAGGCTAGAGTGGTTCATGTTCTTTCCCATTCCATTTCGGTCTGGTGCGGGAATATGAAACACGGTTCAGATGTGGGTTTCTTCTTGAGAACTCTGTGCTACAGATTTCCTGTAGTGCTAGGGCTATCTGGGAAGCCTGCTAAGTCTGGATGACCTTTATTATGACCTTCAGAAACTGAGGAGAATTAGAGGAGGATTTTTTATGGTTATTGTAAACACTGTACCTCCGGGTTAGAAGTGTTTACACTTCTCATAACTGATCCATGTCTGAGGATCCTTGTTTTAGAACACTACCTGTGAGGGGGTTGGGCTGTTTACAGGTTTGCAGGAACCCATGACCTCAACATACCCTCATTACCAGTGTAGTCTTATGTTTTGATCTGGTCTCTATGATCCTGGAGTTCTTCAACCTTTGGATCTCGGTTACTATTTTGGGTTATTATGCAGATCTTGTGGTTACAGACACTCGATTCTTGGTCCGGCATTCCAGATTCCAGGCAGTTTCCAGCTGTGATCCCATGTCTTTGCATATTTTGCATTATCATTTTGCATTTCGCATTTGCATCAGCATTGCATTTCCTTCTTCCAGATAGCTCATCCTTCCTCTTTTGTCCATGACCAGCCAGCTGATTTCCCTGTACTCAGTTTGAACAAGTAGTCACAGTTAGAAGACGACAGAGTGTGTGAAACTAGACTGAACAGTGTCAAGAGTTAAGAAGGGTCAGTTTGAAAGCCGTCAGTAGCTATGTCGGAGAGCAACCGTCAGAGTGTTGAGTTTCCACCTGGTTTCACTTCGGTGACCAATCCTCTGTATGGTCTTTCTCCTGATGAAGATCTTCCACAAGTGAGCAATCTTGCTCAAGCTCAGCCTGTACAGACCCCGATCGTGAATCAGAATGTACCTGAACCATCTGTTCCCCAAGGTGGACCTTCATCTTCTTTTGATTCTACAGATTATCAGAGTTTTGCTTTCCCTATGCCGAACTTCCAAGGGGCAATCCCTCTTGTGAAAACCAAGGATCCACAAGTTATTGATCTTGCTGAAAGATTTCGTGTGTTGGACGAGCAACTCAAAGCCTTAGCGAATCCTGATGCCTTCGGTTTTGATGCTCTAACCCTGTGTTTGGTGCCTGGTCTTGTCATTCCTCCAGATTTCAAAACTCCGAAGTTTGAGAAATACACTGGTGTCAGTTGCCCGAAGCGTCATTTGGTGATGTTCTATAGAAAAATGACTTCTTATGCCTGCAATGATAAGTTGATGATTCACTGTTTTCAGGACAGTTTAAGTGGGGCATCTTTAAGTTGGTACATGGATTTGGAAAGTAGTCATATCCGATCTTGGAATGATTTATCCAGAGCTTTCGTAAAGCAATACCAGTACAATATGGACGTGGCGCCCAATCGCACGAACTTGCAGAGCCTATCCCAGAGGAGTGGTGAATCTTTCAGAGAATATGCACAGCGGTGGAGAGAATTGGCAGCCCAAGTGCAACCACCACTTTCAGACAAAGAATTAATTGACCTGTTCGTGGGCACCTTGCAGGGTCCATACTTGGAAAGAATGAGTAGCATTGGGATGATAAGCTTCTCTGATTTGATGATAGTTGGAGTACGCATTGAGAGCCTGCTCAAAAGTGGAAAGATCCAGGACTTTTCAAATATCCCAGCTAGTGAAGGTGAGTCTGTTGTTAGCTCCCAAGAGGAAGAATGGAATGACGTCAGTGCAGTCATGGCAAATATCGAATATTCTAGAACAACATCTTCTAAGAGATCATCTTTTCCAGAATCTGATTACTCTTACGGACATTCGACAATGCTCAGAGCACCGTGTCAGAAACCCTGGGCTCCTCCTCGTCCAAATCTGCAATCTCATGGTCGAAGACCTCAGAATCAACTTCAGAGCCAGCCTAGGCCTCGTAACAATCTGGAAAGAAGGATTGCTCCTCTTCATCCAGTCCCCATGGAATACAGTGAACTCTTGCCACATCTAGTTCAGAGCTCTTTGGTGGTTCCTAAGCCTCTCAAGCCGTTACCAAGGCCGTACCCTCCAGGGTACAATCCTCATGAGCAGTGCGGGTATCATGGTGGATCAATGGGGCATTCAACTGAAGATTGCAAAGCTTTTCAAGCCAAAGTACAACAGTTGATCGACAAGGGCTACATATCCTTTCCAGAAGGAAGCTTGGCTGTGCGTCAACCTCTCGCCTGATTGAATTCAAAGACTTCGAGGGAGCGTCTCCTGTTTTCAGTGGTCCGAGCAAGAGATGTCATCAGAGCTGGTGATCACTGTATCCTTTTATCATTTGTATTGTAGTTTCTTTCCTGTTAGAAGCTACTTGTCTTTTAAGCATTGTTATTTTGAATGGTAATGTTAATGTAGTGATCTTGCATTTTTGAATCGATTATGTCGCATTCGCTCATTTTTCTTTAGTTGCATTGAAAAAAACAAAAAATTGCATCCATATACCTCCCATTTATTTCACTGTTGTTTAGCAGGTTTGAGGGAGGATGATGACAACTGAATACTCATAATTGTTGAAGGTATGCTTTCAGAGTAGAACATGCTGACGATGTACATGCATTGTTTCAATTCCCAAACACCGGAGGTATAAGGGAGATAGACCTTCGTCAACCCCCTTTGAGCCTTGAAGTAGGAGTTCCTTTTCTAAACAAAAAAAACCCTCACATTCAACCCGGGGTAGGGTAGTTATCAGTTAATTTGACCGAGCGTTCAAAATTCCAAAGGAGTGTGCATCCGAGGATCCATTACCTTTATTCATTACACCTCAAGAGGTCAAGGGACGTGAAACCACAATGGTTATCCCTCACCAACAAAGGAATGAGGCAGTCAACCCTTTCAGCAAGTCATGACAAGCCAGTGTCACACGATTTGTTCAAAAAAAATCAAAACGAAAAAAAAGGAAAATAAAGCCCGATAAGTCAAAAGAAAAAGTGAAAACAAATGACTTAGGTAAAAGTTAGGGCATCCTGCTGGACTTCAAAATCGAAAAAAATTCAAAAAAAAAAGATTCAGTCCAGGCAAAAGTTAGGGAATAAAAAATCTGAAAAAAAATATATTCCATAAGAACAAAGTCGTGTGACCAGACACAAAGTCAGAAGGGGTGACTGTTAGTCCAAGAAACCTCATTGGTGCGTAAACCATCAACGTCATTGGTTCCTCAATCATTACAAAACCCTTGTGAGAAGCGAGCGCTTAAGTCGAATTAGCTGAACATAGGACTGGAGAACATCAAGGAGAATGGGTGGGCACAAATAAACTTTGAGCCATAAATCCTTCTTTCTAAAACCGTGAACCAGACCACGTTATAACCCTTGAAGGTCCTAATTGAATCAGGTTCAATTCTGAAAGCATACTACGACAAGGTTGCGTAAACTGACTCCTAAAGGTTTGCTAATTCAGCACTACGTTTGGACTAATCGTCCATTCATCACACACTGTCACAACATTTAAATAAAATAGATTTTCAAAACTTGCATGTGCACTGCATTAAAATTACCATTTGTGAATGTACAGTTTTAATTGCAAGTTAGTTTGTGACACCCGGGAAGTTCCTACAAAGGACAATCAGAGGAAAACTTGATTATTCAACAATGATGACCAGAATCAAGCGCATCGTGTAGGCCTATGAATCAGGGGCATGTTATCCAGTGGTTTTGTTGACCAAGGAATCTGTCAGGGTAAAGAGAGTTCCCAAGCATCAGTTGATCGAGGAACGTCATTCAAAGTCAGTTGATCAGAGCTGAGTCTGCCAAACAGGGGCAGGCCACCCGAAATTTCTGTTGTCCAAGGATGAAATCTTCCAATGCTCAGTCAGAGTGAGTCAAGTCGCTCCCACGCTCATACCGGGGCAGAATAATTCCAGAGCTCACTAAGTGCAACTCTCCTCGAGAGGACATCCAAGTCCGCCATGCCAAGAATTGGATAATTAGTGATAGTCTGTTCAGAGACTCACCCAACAGGGGCAAACTTTAGCTATGCAGAGCAAGTATATCAGTAATCTCAGAGTTCAAGACGAGTGTCGGGAAATCATGCTACCCACCGTCGCCTTTGTCACCCTTCTCAACCAGAAGCCTTGTCATTAAGACCTTTCTTCCCACCTCGGGTGTTTTTCTGGCCTTTCATAATCATGGCATAAATCATTTGCATACGTTATTCATGTCGCATATAGAGCATGTGCATCATAATTGCATTGAGCATAACTCCCCACAAACATCAGTCTCATCCAGAGGGCCTCGTCCCCCAAACCGTTCAAAGTCCAGTTCTCGTCTGGCAAACCGTTCTAAGTCCAGTTCTCGTCTGGCAAAACTTTTCAAAGTCTAGTCCTCGTCTGGCAGACAAACCCAAAGTCCAGTTCTCGTCTGGCGAACCAATTTCAAATACCAGTTCTCGTCTGGTAGGCGAATCTTTTACCAGTTCTCGTCTGGTCACCTTTTCATTCAACCCATTGAATGCCAGTTCTCGTCTGGTAGTCATTCTTTTTTCAGAGTCAATTCTCGTTTGACAATGAACCCAATGAGTCAGTTCTCGTCTGACGACTTATTCTTTGCCCATCAGTTCTCGTCTGTTGGCCTACCTTCAATAAACCAGTTCTCGTCTGGTATTCCACCTTCAAAGTCTAATTGCTTGGCAACCAAAAAAAATATATCTATCAACCTGGCCCTAGCGCCCAACCATCCTTGTTTCATATCTTTGGTTATGAGCATACGTCTGCATTGTACATCATTTGCATTGCATCTTCATACCGCATGGTTTCTGTTTTAGCTCTGATGTGGGGCAAGAATCGTTTCAAGACGTAATCTGGGGCAGTTATCTCAAGACTTGTTGTATTTCTGCGAGAGTTTGAAGATACTGGGGCAATTCTGGATGCCAAGTCTTCTGTAAAATCCTCTGAAGACGATCTTTTTATGGATGATGCAGTATGGTATAATTGAGGAGTTAAGGCAATGTTAGTTCACTCAGGATGATCAGTAATGCTTTTGTTGAGCTCAGAAGTTTGAAGCACTGTGTTAATTCTCAGGGAATGTCTGGTATTTATTTTACCAGCAGAGCATTGGAAGTTTATTTCTTCCCCGAGCGTAAAGATCTTCTTTCAGCCGACAAGGTTTGTTCGTGAGGATTTGGTTATTCTCATTCAGTCAAAGTCCAATTTTCATTGGCATATCTTCCCAACACAGCTGTTATGCTATACTTGGGGCATATTTTGATTCTCCAGCAAAGTCTCTCCTCAGCAGAGCATTGCCAAATCTTTTCTCAACCATGCCAGAGGGTTGACACATCCCCAGCTGAGTTGGAACAGATGATAACCCCAACAGAACTTCAAGGCTAATTGAATCATTCTCGTCCCCAAGCAGACTTATCTTTCCACAACGAAGTTTTCCCAACAGGAAGCTGAAGGCCTTGCTTCCCCACAAAGTTAGAATTATCAGAATTCCCTCCTCAGCAGGATTGTGTGATCAAGCATCTTCCCTAGCCAAGTCTAAAGATGATCTTTCCCCATAGAGTCATCGGGATTCTCATTTCCAAGGGATTTCCCCAGCAGAGCAAGAAGAAATTCTCCCCAGTGGAGTCAGAGCAGGATGATCAGATCCTCAGCAGATGTTCAAAGCAGTTAAACGAAGTATACCTCACGCAGAGTCGTCTTTCCTCCAGTGAAAACCTCTCCAACAGGCATCAGGTTGCCAACACTTCGTTCCCATTAGAGTTAAAAGCTTTCAACCCGTCAGCAGTATACAGAATGCTTCCCAAATTCCCCAGCGAAGAGCTAAAGCTAAAACAATTGCCTTACACTCCCAAACATCAGTATATACTCCTTGTGGCACCCGTCCGTGTCATATCCCCAGCAGAAAGCCAAAGTATCCCCTTTGCACTCACAGATACATATATATATATATAATTTTCTTGACATCCGTCCGTGTCACCTTCCCCAGCATAATTACTTAAACACTTTGTAAAGCATATACTTGTTTATAATATACCTCTTGACACTCGTCTGTGTCACTCTCCCCAGCAGGTTGAACACTCAAATATACACCACTCATACTTATTTCACTTATACAGATACTCGTCTGTATCTTGTATACACCATTCTTGCCTTTGCAGATTCGACACTCGTCCGTGTTCTTTGTTAACCCGTTGGTACTCGTCCGTATCATCATCTCAGAACATGCGTCTAGCGTTTGTTTCTACCTGATACTCGTCCGTATCATAGTCTTAAAGTTGCTCGTCCGCATCCTTAATCCATACACCGTGTCAAACACTTGTCTTCTCGAATATTAGACACTCGTCTGTGTCTACTATTCCCCATAAGAGTCCCCTCAGAATCAACACTCGTTCGTGTTCCTTGTTAACCAGTTGACACTCGTCCGTATCATCATCTCTGAACATGTGTCAGTATTTGTTTCTACCCGATACTCGTCCGTATCATAGTCTTAGGGATGCTCGTCCACATCTTTAATCTATACACAACGTCAAAACACTTATACCTTTATTTCTTGGATATAAACACTCGTCCGTGTTTACTATTCCCCAGTAGATCGCCTGCAAAGCAAAATTTCCTTCCCATCTGACATTCGTCCTGTGTCATGATAAACCCTGAGAGCAGCCGTACCCTGCTAGGTGATCGTCCTTCTCCTCTTGATGATCGTCCTTCATCATGCTCATCCGATGGCCATCCCCATCGTTGACCTTCTATCTGGCATTCGTCCTATATCGCGATACTTTCGGCAGCCGTACCCTGCCAGGTGATCGTCTTTCACCTTAGATGACCGTCCCTTATCTTAACCCTTTCAGAGCAGCCGTCCCTGCTAGGTGATCGTCCTTCACCTTTGATGACCGTCCCTCATCATTATTTCATTAATTCTTTAACCCGATGGCCGTCCCTATCGTGGTCCCTTTTCCTTTTCCTGATGATCGTCCTTCATCAGTTTAGCCCGATGGCCGTCCCCATCGTTGTTTACACTACTTTATGAACCTGATGGCCGTCCCCATCATTTTTCATTAATCCCCAGAGAGTCGTATAGCTTTACTTGATGGCCGTCCCCATCATAACCCCTTTTATCCCCAGCATGTCGGCCGTCCCCGTCATTGCTTTATTTCCCACACTTTCCCCAGCAGTCGTCCTCTGCTCGACGGTCGTCCTCCGTCGCTCGCGCTTTATATTATACTTTATTTTTCTTTTACAATCTATATCCCTTTTCTTCTTCATTCTGTGAGTGCAAATTTCGGGGTCTTTTTGGTATTCAATCACTGTTTATCTTGAACGTCTAATAGTCGTTGCTCTCATCCTTTTCAGATTAACAGTTGCTTGAATAGGGGCAGCTGTAGACACCCTAAATTTGCCCCCTGGTTTTCTAGTTTTATTCTGGCTTTTCGTTTTTGCATTCATACGCATTTTGTATACCATTTGCATAGGCTCCTGAGACATGGGATCACATTTTCTGAAGAATTAGGTTTTCACGTTCCTATTTGCGGATCATCAGAAGAATTTAAAGTCCTTGGCTATGCAGCCATCAATGACATTGTTTTCTTATGCTATTGTCACTCAATTAGGGTTTATTTCCCTAGTTAAGTGTTGTTCAAGGATTTCACGTCTGAAGAATATTCACTGATTCATCTTGCCCATCATCAGTAATGAAGCATGAATTAAGGTTCTTTTCTCCATCAAGTTACAAGACTATCCCTTTCTTCTCAGCATCTCTGGTTATTTTCTTATGTCTCCACCTCTCAAAAATGTTGGTTTTATCCCAAGTGTGTTGGTTGGTTCATGATCTAGTTCAGATGGACGTTTGACCTAATCTTGGTCAAACTATCAGGAAATCACTTCAATTTCCAGTTATCGGTGCGAGTGTACTTTTTCTCAGGTTTATCAGGATCGTCAAGTTCAGTGATGTCATGTGGATTTATTTTCCTAGAGTTTCTTTCAAATAGATTCATAATAATCCAAGAATTATTTGATCAGAAGTTCAAGAGATGATTGATTCAAATGATCGTCCTTTGAATGGTGAATTACTCAGTGGTTCAAGATCAGTGGTTCAAGAGTTTCATTTTAGTCAAATTTTATGTGGAAGGCTCGAGTGTGGTCAAGGCGTGCTTCATTAATTTTGTGTTGCAGATGTGTTGTTAGAGAATCAGTGGAAGAAAATCCATTCTTAATCCATTTTACGTTTCTTTTACCCGAATTGTACTAATTCATTACCACATTTTCATTATTCATTTACAACCTAAATCGATTTCTTTCCATTTGAACCGTTATTCAATTATCCATTTTTTCAATTAAATCCCTTATACCATTTTTATCATTTTTCCACACACATTTCCATTTGTAAATATATTTTTTCCCACCATCCATATTTAGTCCAATTTTCCATATTAAATTCCATTAATTCATATTCCAATTATTAAAACCATATTTTTGCAGTATTCCACATCCATTTTTGAAGCCCATGTTATTATCTTTCCCACTAAAAAACCCATCTTCCTAAAACAATAAATCCAGGCCCTTATCCACAGATCATGAAGTTTTTTAAGGTTGCATTCCAAGTTATACTTCACCGAGGCCCATTATGCAAAGTTGGAGGAGTTGACCTAGATATTTAAAGGAAATGTCACGGTTCCCATGTGAAAAAAAAGGGAGAAAACACTGAAAACGGCGCCTTTATCAAAAGGGCTCTCTGAATCTCATCTGGGAATCTCATCTTTTTGTGTAGTACTCAGCATTTTTTCATCATCTTCATGACGGAAATCCCCAGCAACAGCCTTCAACAATCTCTACCATAATCCTCAATCAATCTCACCACACCATTCCTCACATTCGTTTTCTCCCGTAGCCTAACCATAACCTCCCTCACCACTTCTGTCAAACCAAAAAACAATAAATCAACAAACCTGCTTCAACCCTTTTCCCAATCAGCACCGATTCCATCGACAACAATCTCCCTAAATTCCTTCAACCCTCTTTCAGAACATTTCAAAACCTCCAAACAATTACACAGAACCACAAAAAACTCTTCACCCTGCATAAAACTCACCACACAACTAGTACCTCACAATCCATTTTCAAAGCCACTGAACCATATCAAACATTGAATCTTTCATTCCCATCCCGCAAACCGCATATCTCGCCGTTGAAAATAACAAAAACACATAAACATCACCAACTCAACAACAACATCACCTCACATCAACAAACCAGAAACTCAACAACAACATCATTCACCTCCTCTCAAACCTTCAAACTGCAACCCTCTTTAAATCTCCAAACCACCGAACTCCTCTTCTTCAAACCACCACCTCAACCACACCTTCACAACATCTACACAACAACAACCCAAAACAAGAGCGGAATCAGAAAGCAGAAGAAGAAGATGAAAAGCCGATGGAGGCTGAGAGAAGAATAAGAGTTTTCAAACAAGCCAAGGGACCGAACCTGGAGAAAGCCAAGGAGAACCACTGAACAACCATTCGCCGCCTTGAGCTGAAGCGAAGACGCCCTCGCGAGATCGAGAGGGAGATCGCGAAATCTAAGGAGAACAAGGAAGAAGTCATGGTTGAGAATCAGTGTTGTTTCTGCAAACCTCTACCGCCGCCGAGACATCGTGAGGAACATAAGCGTTGAATCTGCGATGACGGAGAGAGATCGCGACGGAGAACGAGACTTTAGGAGCGGAGAGCCTCATGTTGATGTGGAGTCCGTCGGCGAGAGAACGAAGTGAAGGTGATCGGCTGAGGTGTTCGGCGGCTTGACGCGAGGAAGAAGAGGATTGCTCTTTTCTTTTTTTGTTTTGCTCTGAGGAAGATTGCTGCTAATAACCACACAAACCCTATTTGATTTATTTATTTGCATTTTCTTTTTTTTAATTTTCTTTTTCTGATTTTTCGTATAATTTAATTTATGTTTCTTTTTGGGCTTAGGCCTGCTGATCCATTACTGACACCCTTCAATTCAGGCCTGTCACTTAATTCTTTAGTTTTTTTGTTTTAGATTAATTGTAGATTAATTGGTTTTGGATTAACTATTTAGAATTGGTAATCACTCTTGTTGATTAATTGTTGGTTGTCTCTTGATTAATTTTTATTATGATTTCAGGACCAACTTCTTGGTAAGTTTTTTGATTAGAGTGTCAATATTGTGTGTTGAATTTTTATTCGAACCTTGAGTGAATACCATTTGAACTTCATTTGTTTTTTGTAGTTAACTTTAAGTAGATTTTTAATTGAATTTCTTTGTTGAGTTTTCACTAACTTTTTTATTCTCTTGTTAGCAAATTTTGATTGTTGGTCTTGAATCTCAATTGGTGTTATTGAGCACTTGAGCACTAGTTGGATTGATCGCGTAAAGCTTTTGCGAGTGTCCTTGTTCCTGAGTTTTTGCCCGAATTGAGGAGGCAACGGACATTCTCCGTTAGTGGACAATTTGTGTTTGACTTATGAATCCGCTTGGGACTAGATATTCTTTTCTGAGCTCTTGTGCACATATTGAAGAGGCAGCGGACCTTCTCCGTTAGGTAACACTGAGGCCTGATTTTCCTTATTGCATGCTGCTGCATCTGGAAGTCCTACTGGTGTAGGCTCTGTTTGAGCATTACTTCATATCGCACTCTCATCTCTTTATCTTATCTCCATTTTCGAATTCTCATCTTCTTATCTTATGTCTTCTTCATCTTAATTTTTCTTCCTCATCTTCTTTATCTCTTGCCTTGCTTGAGGTGTGCCAAGGCCACCATGGAGCTTTTCCTTTCATCTTTCTCTTCTTCTTTCTTTCTTCTTTAGGATAGTGAGCCTTACTAACCTAGGACCATCCGAGCATGTGAATATTGATCAGTCCCCCACTTAGCTTTTACCTTTGTGTCTCTTTGAGTTTTCTCTTCTCATCTCATAATCAGGGACTAAACCCTAAAGGCTTTAAGGCTTTGTGATTAAGCTTATGCCTGCATCCTTCTATTAGGATGGAGTGTATAACTTTAATCCTAAGTGTTAAACCCTTAATGTGTTTAAATCCTTTAATTAATCCACTTAATAATCATCAAGACATCAAGCTTGTAACTTGGGCCTTACATTAGGGTTCTAATTCTTCATTAATTGGTTAGGAAGGACTAACCCTAGTGTTAATGGACAAGTCCCCCTCAAGTTGTCTTTCAAACCCTAAAAATCACTTCATCATCTTATCATTAATTAAAATCCATTTAATAAAGACTTTGTTTTGTCATGAAGTTAATCCCTAATCATGGATTAAGTTGAGGAGCTTTCCTCAGCTTAAACATTCTCATCTATTATCCTTCTATTAGGATGGTGTAATGGGTCTGTTTAATCCCTGATTATGGCTTAATCTCATTACTTAACACTAAATAAAAACAACAAAAACATCTAAATAATCACAAGTAGGTTAATGATCTTAATCCTACACCATGGTGATTAAGTGTGAGAAGCTGACTTCACACTTAAGGTATTCTCATTACCCCTAATCAGAGGGAAGATGTGATGAGTTTGCTAATCCATTGGTTTAGGCTTAAACTCATTAACTTATGACAAACTTTCAAAAGCAATAAAAGACTGAAAACCCAAAAACAAACAAAAAACGTCTCCTCCGGGATTCTTTCCTCATCTCATTCACTCACAAA
This sequence comes from Lathyrus aphaca, assembly GCA_963966055.1. NCBI lineage: Eukaryota > Viridiplantae > Streptophyta > Magnoliopsida > Fabales > Fabaceae > Lathyrus > Lathyrus aphaca. The sequence goes on along the minus strand of OZ014520.1, from coordinate 335,216,175 downwards.
CGAGAACTTGCTTCTTCCGTCTAATGCAAGACGGTTAGCACCTGAGCCAGACAGGTCATACACTTGAGCATAGACAAGCAAGCAGTTCACAAGTCAACTCATCTTTCAGTCTCTTTGGGTCGAACTACGGTGTTCTGACTTCCTCATTGCACGAGAGGATACATAGGTATAACTTAACAGTTATCGAACAAAAGTCTCTGTATATCCCCCCTCTTTCCAGCTTTATTCTTTTAGCCTCATAGTCTTGAGCATTTCACTTCTGTCCTTACACTGACACTTCACTTATACACTTCACTCCTCTTACACTGACACCTGTACATCCTTTTTCAGCTCTTTTATACACAAATTGCACTGACACTACCCCTTTAAAACACAAATCATCTAAGCGTGGATCCCGTCGAGTACGACGGACAATCTGGGTGCTAATACCTTCCCAAGTTGTAACCAACCCCCTTTCTCAGTCTCTCTGGTTCGCAACCGTCTTATCCGTATCTTTCTAGGTCCATGCAGCATTACCTTTCCTTCGGGATAAAAATGCCTAGCTGGCGACTCTTTTCATTTCATCCTTTCGCCGACCGTTCGCGTCTGTACCTTATTTTGAGCCAGTCTCATCTTTTGGGAGCGACAGACGACCATCGAGTAAAGTAACAAAGATTCTCTGGGGATTAAAGGTAAAGTCAATGATGGGGATGACCATCAGGTTTGTAAAGTAAGGGTTAACAATGATGGGGACGGCCATCGGGTTAATGAGAAAAATGAAAAAAATGATGAGGTACGGTCATCAAAGTGAAGGACGATCACCTAGCAGGGGACGACTGGTCTATTGAGGATAAGGATGAGGGACGGTCATCCAAGGTGAAGGACGATCACCTGGCAGGGTACGGCTGCCGAAAATATCATGACATAAGACGAATATCGGATAGAAAAGGTCGACGATGGGGACGGCCATCAGATAAGCATGATAAAGGACGATCATCTGGAGGTGAAGGACGATCACCTAGAAGGGTATGGCTGCCGAAAATATCACGACATATGATGAATGTCGGATAGAAAAGGTCGACGATGGGGATGACCATCGGATAAAATGATGAAGGACGATCACCAGGAGGTGAAGGACGATCACCTAGCAGGGTACGGCTGCTCTCGGGGTTTATCATGACATAGGACGAATGTCAGATAACAAGATCAACGATGGGGTTAATCCTAAACCAAAGGCTTGCAAACTCATTATATCCTCCCTGATTAGGGGTAATGAGAATACTTTAAGTATGAGATAAGCATCTCAACTTAATTGCCACAATGATGTAGGATTAAGATCATTAACCTACTTGTGATTATTTAGATGTTTTTTTTGGGTTTTTGTTTAGTGTTAAGTAATGAGTTTAAGCCATAATCAAGGATTAGTGAACTCATTACACTATCCTAATAGAAGGATAATAGATGAGAACACTTAAGCTGAGGAAGATACCTCAACTTAATCCATGGTTAGGGATTAAGCTCATGACAAAACAAACCTTTATTAAAGTGGATTTTAATTAAGGGTGAGATTAAGAAGTGAGTTTTATGGTTTGTAAGACAACTTGAGGGGGACTTGTCCATTAAACACTAGGGTTAGTCCTTCTTAACCAATAAAGGAAGAATTAGAACCCTAATGCAAGGCCCAAGTTACAAGTTAATGTCTTAGTGATTATTAGATGGATTGATTAAGAGGTTTAAACAAATTAAGGGTTTAACACTTAGGATTAAAGTTATACACTCCATCCTAAGAGAAGGATGGAGGCATAACCCTAATTCCAAAGTCCTAAAACCTTAAAGGTTTAGTCTCTAATGACGAGATGAGAAGAGAGACACAAAGAAGACTCAAAGTTAAAAACTAAGGGGGACTAATCACAACCCTAATTATTGTCATGCTTGGATGTTCCTATGGTTTGTAAGGCTTGAGAAAGATCTTCAAGGAAGCCACCAATGGAAGAAGCAGAAGAAAGGAGGAAGAAGCAGAAGAAATAAGTTACTTACTTCACTGAAGAAGGTAAGTAACTTAGAGAAAGAAAGTGAGAAAAGAATTAGCAAGCTCACTCAAAGACAAATAAAAATTCAGCAAAGATGCATATGAAGAAGATGAAGAGAAATGAGAAGTGAAGGCAAATTCACTTCTCAAGTTAACTTACCACCTGAAAATGTTAGCATAAGATGCATAAAGAAAGAAATGACATGAAATGATACATATACAAAGGCAAAGATCAAAACCAGAAGCAATCACATGATGAAAATGATGCTATGACATGATGCAAAGGCATACAAAGTGCAATGGATGATCATTCAAGAGAATGAATGCAAATGAAGCATGTGGGAAGTATGAAAACACATGGATGTTTATGAAATGAAATGGATGAAAAGCATAAAAAATGTATGAATAAATGACCAAGCAATGTTCAAGCAATGTCTTAAGATGTCTAATATGGCATACAAGTGCTTAGAATGTCATTGCAAGTTCATATGTTCATGCAATGCAATGTAAGATGCAAGTATGGATGTAAAATTAGGGTTACATGAAAGGCTGAGATGCAAATGACCAAAACAGAAGCAATCCACATGATAAAATTTGTAAATGGACTCAAACAAACCCTAACCCCATATGATATCACACCCCAAAGGAGAAGGTCTAACTCTTAACCTAAAGAAAGTTATGATTTTTCTAAGTTAACTAGGGTTTTTGGGTACCTTAAAAGGGAAAATGCAAATCAATTGGAAAATGAAAGATAAATTCATGCCAAAAATATCCTAGAATCTACATGTTATATGGAAAACAATGCAAAAAGAATCATCATCAAACCCTTCATGGTTAGGCAGAAAAGATTTTTTAAAGTTAGGGTTCCAAAAAGGGGATTTTATGAACCCTAAATTCAAAGAAAATGTCAAAGTATGTTCAAAACCAAAAAAAAAATTGTATGAATGGTTTGACAATGTTTCTAAATGTCTCAAGATGCAATGTGATTTTTTTTGTGATTTTTAGAAACCTAAATGGCATTTTAATTAATTAATTTCCATTAATTAATTAAAATAAACATTTAAATATTTTTAAAATACTTTTTAAATGTAAAAAATAAAAATAAAAATATTTTTGGTTTCTGAAAATTAATAATAGTCATGGTAAAAATATTCAGAATTTTTTAAAGATTTTTGCTATTTTAAAATAATTATGCAAAAGAAATAGAATAAAAATGAATAAAAATGAATTAAAAGGGAAAGTCAGCTGATCCTAAGGCTGAGATTCAAACCTGGGGGGGAGGGGTTGATTGCGTGCGCGTTTTAAAGGCCAGGATTCAATTTGATTAAATTAATTCAATTAAACCTAATTAATCTAATTAATTAATGTTTAGGGTTAATGAACTCATCTGGACCGTACACTGCCTAATATAATCCTAATCCAAGGGCTCACAATAAAACTAGGAAATGAAACCCTAATTAATCTCAGGTGACCGGAGCAAGCTCTGGTCATCTTCTCCGGCCAACCTCACATGCTATCTCTCTCAATACGCCATGAAAATGCATCAAACTCTTCAGAAATGATCCTCACATCATTCTAAACATGAATCATCCAACAAAATCCATTTATTTCACATGAACAACACGAATCAAAGCAAAACGGAAAAGCAATCAAAAATTTCAGAAGCTCGTGAAATGCTTAAAACTCAACCATATTCAAAACAAATCATATCATGGCAATCAGGGGAGCATGTAGAATCATTCTATAACATAAAAGAGAGGTTCTGGAAAAAAGTTTGAAGGTGACTACCTGAGCTGGAGCTTTCACTTCTAGAGCTTTTTGGCCTCTTCTCCTGTGCAAATCCACCTCAATGAACTCATGGATGATGTTAAGAAGCTTTGAATGAGTTTAAAATGGCTGGATTGAGAGGTTGCAACTCAGCTGGTCCAAAACCGTGTTTGTGTTTGGCTAACTTTTAGGGCTTGGCAATGGTTGGGAAATGATCCGTGGATGATGGTGAGTTGATCTATGGAAAAATATTGGATGTTTGATGCTTGTGCAGTGTGTTTCGAAGAGATGAAGGTTGAGGGTGATTTTGTGGAACTTGGCTTGTGTGTGGTTCTGAGCTCCAAGGTTATGTGAATTGGCTTGCTTTTGGTCTACATAAAAAGTCTCTATTGGCCAGAGAGTGGGTGGTGGCCTGTGGTGATTGGTATGGGCAAGTTGCAAAAAAGTCAATTTGTGTGTACTTGAGGTATGGGCTATGGAAGTAGTTGTTCAAGGGCATGTCTGGCCTCAGCTTGGTTCAAGGAGAGCCATGGGATTCATTTTATGCAGCTGGCACAAGTGGAAGCATGGCTGCAAGAGATTTTGCAAGTGTTATGCAATTTTGCCCCTTTGTGATTTCTTGTGATGCAAGCCATGGAAACTTGTGATTCTTTGGGCAATTCTGATCACAATGCATTGTACTATGTTTATATGATGCTTAGAGATGCATTAGAGGTCACAAAATGACTTGGCAAGTGGTTTTGCAAAAAATCCTCTTTGGTTCCATTGTTGGGGGCCTCAGATGCCCTGATTTTGCTCTGACTTGCTCAAGAAGTTACTCAGTGAACAAATGACTTCCACAATGCATTTCTTCATCAAACTTGGTACATATGATCCTTATAACATCCTAAGAACAATAGAAACAAGAATGACCAAAAAATTTAGAGTTAAAGCCTCTGAAACCAAAACCCTAATTTTGGTCATTTGTGTAGTGAAAACCCTAGCTCTGCTTCCATGCCTTGCCAGTTCTTGTGATTTCTTGACTTCCTTGAACTTTGAGAGGCATAATATGATGATATAATACACATGGACCCTCTTGAAATGCTTGGAGGCCTTTGGAGTGGCTCAGATGGATCCTTGGATTGCTCATATCACAAACCCTAGATGCAGATGATCTTGAACTAATGCATTGAAACAAAAATGCAATATGAGATGATATGCTTAAACTTATGCAAAGATGAAATATCACAAGCCATGGTGTGAAATTAGTGAGGGAAAATTTGGGGTGTTTACAATAGGATGAATGTCGGATAGGAGAAAGTTGTTTTGTTGGCGACTTACTAGGGAATGGTAAACACAGACGGGTGCTTACGCCTTTAAAATAAAAGATATAAGTGTTTGACAGTGTGTATAGATCAAAGATGCGGACGAGCATCCTTAGAACCATGATACAAACGAGTATCGGTAGAAACAATCGTTGACACGTGTTTAAGGGTGATGATACGGAGGAGTATCAATCGGTTAAGCAAGGAACACGAACGAGTGTTGATCTGCTGAGGAGATGATATATACAAGATACGGACGAGTATCAGAGGATTGCATATGTACAAGTGTTGATCTGTTGGTGAAGTATGTGCAAGACACGGACGAGTGTTTGACTTGCTGGGAAAGTATGACACGGGCGAGTGTCAAAAAGAATATGTACAAGTTATGAACAAATATCTGCATTGAGAGTGCAGAAAGTATTCTGGCGACCTGCGGGGGATAAGATGACACAGACGAGTGCAAAAGGGGATGTCTTGTCTCCTATCTGTAGGGTATAAGTTTTGTATATTGCTGGTGAGGTGATGATGGTATCTGCAAGTGATTGGCTCGAACCTGGCTTATGATCATGCAAATGTTTGATTTTTTCCGTAATGCTCCGTACCAGACGGAATGCTACCTTTATTCGGTGAATATGATGCAAATGCTATGATTATGCAAAAGAGAAACTTGAGCCTAAATCCGGATCCTACGGGGATAAAGATCTCTGGATGATCTGTCTGGAGGGAGAACTCAGCTGGGGAAAGAGATCATCGATTGATATATCCGGAGGGAGAATTCCTAATGGGATGAGGAGGTTTCAGCAACTCCGCTGGGTACGTGTTTCAGGTATTGCTCTACTGGTGAGGCAACTCTGTGGGGGAACAATTCCATCAATTCTGCTGAGGATGAGAGAAATCTGGCATTTATGATGGGGAAAAGAAAGTTCTTTGACCACTTTGCTGTGGAAGAGTTGTCAGGCACTGCTCGGGAGGTCCCGCTTGGGGAGGAGATAACTTCTGGGAAGTAGTATGCTGGGGATTTGATGCTTGATATTCCCCATGTTGCGAAAGATTGTCTGCCTTGAGTACATGCAACCTGTTAAGACAAAGGAAAACGCACAAGTGTCCCGAGGTATCCTTAACCGGATCCCGTCATAGGAATTAGATTTTCCTGAGAGCAACATATTTCCTGCAAGAATTTATTGAAAATGGCCTATATGTTTTCATACAAATGTTGTATTACGAACTCTGGACATTTTGCAAACAAAAACCAAAGGTAAAAACAAAGTGTGACTGAAAATTCTGATTTTATTGATTTGTGTGCCCTGAATAGGCAAGTACAGTCAAAGAAGCGAATCTTCTAAAAGGAGGAAATTACTGTAAATTGAGAAAATAAAAGTGTTGGCAATGTTGAAGTTTGGCGTTCCAGTGAGCTTCCTTTGCTATGACCTGTATGACCTTGACGTTCTTCTTATCTTGCTTTCTGAAGAAGGCTGATTCTGACTGACGCTTTGTCTTTTCGGAGCTTTCCATGTTGTGAGGGATACAGACAAATTCAAAATGCAGTTGTTCGCTTATTCCCTGATTTTGCGTGGATCGCCCTTTCGGGTTTTTAATCCACCGGGATACCCATTTTTGCCTGAGCTGTCCAATGCGGCTTTTCAACTCAGCAGGTGTACATTTTTTTTATTTTTTCCCTTACTTTTGCCCGAGTCTTTTATTTTGTTTTTGACTTGCTGGGATGCCCTATTTTTGCCTGGACTTATATTCTGTTTTTATGTCCAGCGGGTCTTTTTATGCGAAGTATCTTCTAACTACATCTGAATTCACAGGAGACGAGAAGTCTTCACCATCCATGGTTGCGAGCATCAGTGCCCCACCCGAGAAGACTTTGTTATCAGATAGGGACCTTCATAGTTTGGTGTCCACTTGCCCCTGTGGTCTGTATGAGGAGGAAATGTTCTTTTCAGAACAAGCTCTCCCACTTGGTATTCCCGAGGTCTGACTTTCTGATCGAAGGCTTTCTTCATTCGCTTATGATATAACTGCTCATGACAGATGGCTGCTAATTTTTTCTCTTCAATCAGATTCAGTTGATTGTACCGAGCCCGGACCCATTCTGCTTCATCTAGTTTCACATCTATCATTACCCGTAAGGAGGGTAGCTCAACTTCAACAGGTAGGACAACTTCCATACCATACACAAGCTGATAAGGCGTTGCCCCGGTAGATGTTCTGATTGAGGTTCGGTACCTATGCAAGGCAAATGGTAGCATCTCATGTCAGTCTTTGTAGGTAATTACTATCTTCTGCACAATCTTTTTGATGTTCTTGTTAGCTGCCTCAACAACGCCATTCATCTTTGGCATGTAAGGAGAAGAGTTGTGATGTTGAATCTTGAAGTCCCGGCAAAGTCCTGCCATCATCTTGTTGTTCAAGTTGGAACCATTATCAGTAATGATTCGCTCGGGAACTCCATATCGACATATGATATCCTTCTTAAGGAATCGGGCTACCACTTGCCTGGTGATGTTTGCATACGAAGCTACTTCAACCCATTTGGTGAAATAATCAATGGCTACCAGGATGAACCTGTGACCATTTGAAGCAGTCGGTTCAATCTTTCCAATCATGTCAATGCCCCACATAGCGAAGGGAAAAGGTGAAGACATTACATTCAAAGGATTAGGAGGCACATGCACTTTGTCCGCGTAGATCTGGCATTTGTGGCATTTTCTGGCATAAGCACAACAATCTGCATCCATTGTGATCCAGCAGTAACCTGATCTTAATAACTTCTTTGCCATTGCATGTCCTCCGGCATGGGTACTGAAAGAACCTTCATGTACTTCGTGCATCAGTAGGTCTGCTTCCTTCTTGTCAACACATCTGAGCAAGACCATGTCAAAGTTTCGCTTATATAATGATCCATCAGTATTGAGGAAGAAACTACTGGCTAGCCTTCTTAATGTCTTCTTATCATTTGACGATGCTCCAGGTGGGTATGTCTGAGTTTCCAAGAAGCATTTGATGTCATGGTACCAAGGCTTGTTATCAGTGACAGTGTCCACAGAGAATACATATGCCGGTCGGTCCAGTCTGGATACCAAAATCCGAGGTACATAATTAGCATCTTGTACTTTGATCAGGATGAAATGGTAGTGAAATCGTCTGCAAACTGATTCTCATCTCGAGGGATGTATTCAAGCTTGACTGTTATGAAGAAGGTAAATAATCTCCTCGTATAGTCACGGTAGGGAATCAGATGCTCCTGATGAGTGTACCACTTTCCGTTGGTCTGGTTGATTACCAAAGCTGAATCTCCGAATACCTTCAAGGTTTTGATCCTGAGGTCAATGGCTTCCTCAAGACCCATGAAGACAGGCTTCGTATTCTGCTTCGTTGTTAGTGCAGGCAAAGGTGAGTTTTGCCGAGAAAGGCATATGAACTCCGTTAGGTGTAATAAGCACTGCACCAACACTGCGACCGTTGCAATTAACTGCCCCGTCAAACATCATAGTCCATGCTTCTTCTGAATCAGGCCCTTCAGTGTGAATAGGCTCTTCACAATCTTTTGCTTTTAAGTACATGATGTCTTCATCAGGGAAGTCAAATCTCATAAGCTGGTAATCATCAATGGGTTGCTCAGCCAGATAATCAGACAATACACTGCCCTTGATGGCTTTTTGAGACGTGTACTGAATGTCATACTCTGTTTGAATCATTTGCCATCTTGCAACCCTTCCGGTAAGTGCTGGCTTCTCAAATATGTACTTGACTGGATCCATCTTTGAGATCAGTAAGGTAGTGTGAGTCAACATATACTGTCTTAGTCGGCAAGCAGCCCACGCTAAAGCACATCAAGTTTTCTCGAGCAGTGAATAACGTTGTTCACAGTCGGTAAACTTTTTACTTAGGCAGTATATTGCATACTCTTTTCGACCAGACTCGTCATGTTGGCCCAACACACACCCCATTGACCCTTCTAATATTGTTAGGTACATTATTAGAGGTATTCCTTCGATTGGAGGCATGAGAATTGGAGGTTCTTGCAGATATTCTTTGATCTTGTCAAAAGCTTTCTGGCAATCATCGTTCCACCTGACTGTTTGTTCTTTCCTTAATAGCTTGAACAAGGGTTCACAGGTTGCAGTAAGATGAGATATGAACCTTGATATGTAGTTCAATCTACCTAAGAACCCTCAATCTTCTTTCTCAGTCTTAGGTGCAAGCATCTCCTCTATGGCTTTGACTTTGTCTGGATCAACCTCAATTCCTTTTTCACTTACAATAAAACCCAGCAACTTACCAGAACGTACCCCGAATGTGCATTTGTTAGGGTTCAACTTCAGCTGATACTTCCTCAGACGCTTAAACAACTTCAGCAGATTCACCAGATGATCTTATTCAGTAAGGGACTTGGCAATCATATCATCCACATAACATTCAATTTCTTTGTGGATCATATCATAGAATAATGTTACCATAGCCCGTTGATATGTTGCACCGGCGTTCTTCAGTCCAAACGACATTACCTTGTAACAAAATGTGCCCCAAGGTGTGATGAAAGTTGTTTTCTCCATGTCTTCGGGTGACATCTTAATCTGATTGTATCCAGAAAATCCGTCCATGAAAGAAAATACCGAGAACTGAGCTGTGTTATCTACCAATATATCAATGTGAGGTAATGGGAAATCGTCCTTCGGGCTAGCTCTGTTCAGGTCCTGGTAATCCACACACATACACACCTTGCCATCCTTCTTAGGTACGGGTACAATGTTAGCAACCCACGGCGGGTAACTAGTTACAATAAGAAAACCGGCGTCCCACTATTTTTGTACTTCTTCCTTAATTTTCATGGCCATATCTGGGCGAGTGTGGCGCAACTTCTGTTTAACTGGCGGGCAATCTTCTTTTAGTGGCAACCTGTGCATGACAATATCCGTATCTAGAGCTGGCATATCTTGATAGGACCAAGCAAAGACGTCGACATATTCCCGCAGCATACTGATAAGATGTTCTTTCACTGGAGCTTGCAGACTGGCTCCAATCTTCACTTCCCTCACATCTTCCTCGGTACCAAGATTGATAGTTTCAACCTCCTCCTGATGAGGAGTAATCACTTTTTCCTCTTGTCTCAACAACCTGGCCAACTCTTATGGCAGCTCATAGTCTTCATTAACCCCTTCATCTGCTTGATTAATTGGATTGTCGAAGTCATACAAGGTCATAGTAGTGCTGTTGTCGGTGCAATCTGGAGGATTATCTCTGTAAGGGTTGAGATTAGTTCATTTTAGTGATTGATTTAAATCTTGTTTAGAAAAAGTGTGAATGAAGTTATTATTTTGAAAACATTGCCATTTATTGTTTTGTGCAAAAATAACAAAAATGAAAAGACAGTGAGCGAAAAAGAAAATCGTTTGCAAAAAGATGTCCATTTTTCATTGATATTCCATTTGCACAAAATACAAATATGGCCCTATTACAAAATGAGTCCTGACACCTTGGGCAAGATGCAGGACTCGATGCATGCTTAAACAGGAAATAATAATTACTCTGCAGGAGTAACTCTTATAATTTCCTAGGAAGACTAGTTAAGGACTTGTTGACCCGGGACTCTTGGACGAATCCAGCTTTCCAGGTTGAGGTTGCTTTCAGCATCGTCTTCCACGTTATTGACAACATTTGGGGCCAGCATTCCCCCATTTACGAACTTGGGCTCTTTAGCAGCCTCTGCTTGATCTTGTCGGGATGGTTTGTAACCCAAACCAAATTTGTCTTCTTTCTTCTCCATAGGTAGCATCTTGCCCCAACCTTGGGTGTTTCCATCTTCAACAACCTTTCGAGCTTGTTGGTAGGAGACAATTGAAGTACCCATCCTATCCTTTTGGGATGCAACAAATGCTTCTGTTGTCGCCTCATTGACGTTCAGTGCTTCGAAACCTTGGCTCATGGTCTCGTGGATCTCACCATCCATCTCAATATATTTGTAGGTAGCCATATGGCTAACAAAAATGTCCTCTTCCCCACAGATTGTGATAATTTGCCCTTCCACTCGTATTTTAATTTCTGGTGAAGGGTCGATGTAACTGCACCAGCGGCGTGAATCCAAGGTCGACCCAACAAACATCTGTAGGCCGGTTAAAGTCCATCACGTAGAAAGTAGTTTGAAAGACCTGCAGGCCAATTATCACATGCAGCTCCACTTCTCCAAAAATAGACCTCTTGGAACCATCAAAGGCTCTGACCACCAGATTGCATGGTCGGAGAGATATATCGTCATATTCGAGCTTAACAAGGGCTTTCTTTGGCAAGACATTGAGTGAGGACCCAGTGTTAACTAGAACATGTGAAAACACAGCCCCTTTACACTCTAGAGTGATGTGCAAAGCCTTATTATGATGACGACCCTCTATAGTCAAATCAGCATTGGTGAAGCCTAGTCCATGACTAGTATTAACATTAGAAACCACTGTCTCTAGCTGATTAACCGTTATCTCCTCAGGCACGTAGGCTGCGTGAAGGACTTTAAGTAATGCATCCCGATGAGCTTCGGAACACAATAGCAATGATAGAATGGAGATCTTGGAAGGAGTCTGGTGGAGCTGATCCACAACCTTATAATCGCTTCTCTTGATGATCCTCATGAACTCGTCTACGTCCTGATCAAAGGACGTCTTCTGAGCTTCTTTTTCCACCGGTTCTTCAGGCACCACATTCTTGCCTTTAGCCTTTGCAGCAGCCTCTGCCTCAGCATTAACTCTCGGAACTTGTGACGCGAAGAGACGTCTGCTTCGGGTGAAGCCTCCGCCTCCCCCGACATTATTGATCTGTGGTGTATGAGTTGAAGAATCAAGAGCGACTCTCTTCCCGTTGCAGTAGAGGTCTGAACCATAGTGCCATGGTACAACATTATCTTTTTCATATGGGAAGGGTCCAGGTACCGTGATGGTGACTGGACTGACTGCGGCGGAAGTAGGAACTGTTGTTGTCTGTGGATCATAATATATGGTGACATGACTTCTAACTGGTGGTGGTGGTGGAAGACTGAAGTTGGATTGTTGTTGAGTTTGTTGCTGAAAATTGTTGGAATCGGGGACCATTTCCGGGTCATAGTATATGGTGACTGTGGAGATGTCATTATTAATGGTTGCTGTTATTGTAGAGGCATATGTGATTGAACTAATGTCCGTTGAAGTAGTAGAAGAGATGATTGTTGACTTTGCAGAAGAGTCCGTCGGAACAATTGTTTTTGAAGTTGTAAGAGGGGTGCTTGTTGGTGTTGTAGGAAGAGAAGTTGTTGATGTTGTAGAAGCTGAAACTGTTGATGTTATCTGCAAGATACCTTCTCTGATAAGACCATTGATGCCACTTTTTAAACTTGCACAACCATTGGCAGAAAATTTGCAAGATTCACAGCAGGCCTCATAACCTGGGAACACCTGGCATTTCAAAAGTTGGGCTTTAACCTCGGCCAGAGGTGTTTGAATACTTGCAGTATCTTCAATTAGGTTCACTGGTTGATCCTCCTCAATTGCATTTATCCTGGGCCCACCATGGCTAGGCATAGGATTCTTTGTGACATTAGGAGTAGGCGACAAATTTAAAGCCTTAGAATCAACTAAATCCTGGACCTTCATGTGCAAGGCTCTGCAATTTTCCGTTGTATGGCCAGGTGCATTGGAATGGAAGGCACATCTGGCGTTGACGTCGTAATTCCTTGGAAGGTTCAGAGGGTCTGGTGGAGCTAAAGTCCTCAATTCAACAAGATTGAGTTTCAAAAGTTGTGGCAATAAAGTGGCATAGGGCATCGAGATAGGATCGATTACCCTGTTGATTTGAGATGGCCTTTGCTGGAAAGGACGTTGTTGTTGGTTGTTGTTGTTGTAAGACCTTTGTTGAGGAAAATGTTGTTGCTGAGGGAAATGTTGTGGTTGTGGAGTGTATTGTTATTGAGGTGATGGAGTGGGAATAGTGACAGCGGCTATTGATCTCGGCATGTACTGGGGCCTACCTCTGCCCATGTGTATTGAATTGGTTTCACTCGACCTGCGAGGCCCTGCAAAAGGTTTCCTTGTGCTGCTGGAGCTGGCGCCATTATCAGAAATCTTACCCATCTTTAACAAACTTTCAATCCTCTCTCCTGCTATGACCACATCAGCAAAGTTAGTGGAAGAAAAAGCAGCCAGCCTATCAATGTATGTCCCTTGTAGGGTGTTCATGAACATATCAACCATTTCTCTTTCCGACATTAGAGGTTGAACAACAGCAGCTAACTGTCTCCATCTCTGGGCATACTCTCGGAAGCTTTCTCTTGAAGACTGTGACATTCCCATTAGGAGAGTTCTGTTGGGAGCCATGTCTAAGTTGTATTGATATTGGCGTATGAAAGCCTCGGCCAAATTCTTCCAATTTCTTACTATTGCTCTGGTCAGATGAGAGTACCATTCCCAGGATGCCCCTGTCAATCTATCTTCAAAGTAGAACATCCATAGCTTCTCATCCATGGTGTAAGCTTTCAAACTTCCCAGAAAAGATTGAAGGTGGGTACGAGGACAGGGGGTGCCATTATATCTTTCAAAGCAGGGAGGTTTGAATTTGTGAGGAATTCTTACCCCTTCAACCAGGCCCATGTCCATAACATTAAATCCTAAGGAGTTTTGGGACTCCAGAGATCTCAGTTTTTCTGCTATTTCGTCCAGACGAAGATCATAGGCTTCATCCCCAGCACCGATGACAGTAAACTGTTCCTCTTGAGGGTCCTCTTGTAAGGCACGCCCTCTAGTGTTACCTTGGATATTCCTGATAGCGTTGACTTAAGGGTTAAGATGAGGTCCAAACTCTGGGGGGTCAGTACGTGGCTGTACGTGATCATTGTTACTAGTACCTCCCGTACCTGGATGATTCTCTTGAGGAGTTTGCCGCTCGACCAACTCTCTTAATCTTTCTTGGCTTTGGGCCAACCCAGTCATACTGCCATGAACTGGTTCATCTGAGCCCTCATCTCATTTCTCTCATTAGCCATCTGAGTTCTTACGTCAGTCAAATCTTGTTGAACTTGGTCCATCTGTAAGCTCGGAAGGTTGTTTCTTGTAGGATACCGGTGGACTCTGTTGATGGGGAAGACCCTCCTACGAGGAATGTTTCCTTAAACCACAACAAAGTGAGAAAATAACAACAAAAATACCTACAAAACAAAGAATGAGGTTAGTATGCAATGCAGTATGTCTATTTGTCTTCCAAGGGTATCCGGTTTGGTTCTTTGGTTTTGACCTTCCAGACCTCGAAGAATGATGATGCTGAAGAGAAATGAAGCCCAAAGGATAACACACAAACCATATATTACAAATGCAAAGATACATAGTTTAATGATTACAACAAGTCCCCATGGTGGGTCAAAATACAACAACAAAATCAACAAAGTACAAACAAAAATGAAGTACAAGTACAAAGAAATCAAACATCCAGCCCAAAGTCATCCTCTTTGACTTCCTTCAGGAGAGCGTCAGTCACTGGTCCAACTGGGTGCTCTGTGATGGTCCTGATAAGAAGGTTCCTGGTAGCAATGGCACTTGTCAGCTTCTTATACACATTTCCATTCAGGAATATCCAACGGTTGCATCAAACTACTAGGCTTCTGATGTTCCACCTTAGACTTCTGACAAGTTAAACACGCATACACAAAATGAGCTACATCTCTCTTCAATCCGGACCACCAAAAGATCTTCTTAAAATCTTGATACATCTTATTCGCTCCCGGATGAATACTTAAATTACTCTGGTGTCCCTCTTCCAATATCATCTTTTTCAACTCCTTATCACCGGGAATACAAATACGACCACGAAATCTCAAAACTCCAAAATTATCAACCTTGAAATCCTCATTCTAATTCATTATCAAATCAACAAATTTCAAATCCAACTTTTTCTTTTCACAAACGGTTGCAAGAAAATCATTCGTAACATGAAGCATACCAAGTCTCACACTTCTCGGCATCATCTCGCAAACACAACTCAAGTCTCTAAAATTCTCCAAAAGTTCCCATTCTCTTATAATCAATGCGGACATATGTAACAACTTACGACTCAAGGCATCGGCCACCACATTCGCCTTACCCGGATGGTAATTCAAACCAAAATCATAATCCTTCAAAAGTTCTAACCATCTCCTTTGTCTCATGTTCAATTCCTTTTGATCAAATAAATACTTCAAACTTTTGTGATCACTAAAAACTTCAAATCTTGCACCATAAAGATAATGCCTCCAAATTTTTAGAGCAAAAACCACGGCCGCTAATTCCAAATCATGCATATGATAATCCTTTTCATGCACTCTCAATTGTCTTGAAGCATAAGCTACAACTTTTCCATCTTGCATCAAAACACCACCTAACCCAAACAATGAAGCATCACAAAACACCACAAATGGTTCCGTCGGATTCAGCAAAATCAAGATCAGAGCCGTTGTTAACCTTCTCTTAAGTTCCATAAAACTCTCTTCACAACGAATATCCCAAATGAAAACTTTACCTTACAAGTCAACTGCGTTAACGGAAGTGCCAACTTCGAAAATCCTTCAATAAACCTTCGATAATAACCCGCCAAGCCTAAAAAGCTTCGAATCTCTGTAACCGATCTAGGAACTTCCCATTGCATTACCGCATCAATCTTGGATGGATCAACATTAATACCACCATCGAAAATAACATGCCCAAGAAAACTTACCTTCGACAACCAAAATTCGCACTTTGACAACTTAGCATACAATTGCTTCTCTTTCAAAATCTGTAACACAATCCTTAAATGCTCTTCATGATCTTCTTGAGACTTAGAATAAATCAAAATGTCGTCGATGAACACAACCACAAAACGATCTAACTGTTCATGGAAAATACTATTCATGTATTTCATAAACACACCCAGCGCATTAGAAACTCGAATGGCATCACAGAATACTCGTAATGACCATACCGTGTTCTAAAAACCGTCTTTTGAATATCCTTCTCTTTCACACGAATCTGGTGATATCTTGATCTCAAATCAATCTTACTAAAACCACGCGCACCAACCAATTGATCCATCAAATCATCGATCCTCGGAAGCGGATACTTGTTCTTAATTGTCACCTTGTTCAAATGTCGATAATCAATACATAACCGTATGCTTCCGTCCTTCTTCTTTACTAACAATACCGGTGCACCACAAGGAGAAACACTCGGCCTAACAAACCTCTTGTCCAGCAATTCATTCAACTGCTTTTTCAACTCTACCAACTTTGAAGCTGACATATGATACAGTCCCATCGAAATCGGTCTAGTACCCGAAACTAGATCAATAGTAAACTCAACCTCTCTTTCCAGCGGTACATCCTTAATATCGTCCGGAAAAACTTCTGGAAAATCACACACCACTGGAAACCTACTTATCTCCACTTCGCTCTCCACTGACAATGATGCAAACAAACCAAACAATTGAGCTTCGTCCACTAAAAGTTTCTTCAACTCTTTCGTGGATAGGAAACTCTCTTCTTCACCATCATCCAAAGAAGGAAACCTTACTAACTTATGATAGCAATCTATATGAACTCGATTAAATTGCAACCAGTTCATACCCAAGATCACGTCAAAACCCTCCAACGGATCTCCTATCAAAGTTTCCCCTATGTTTGCCCTTAACAGAGGGTGTCACATAAGGTCCACTTCTAGCTTGTTTCTTCCCTTTCCTTTCATTCACACTCTTGTAATGTGTAGAACGAGCTCTGCTATCTTCTTCAAAAATTCTACAATATTCAGTCAAATCTGAAAACCTTCCAATCCTCTGATATCCTACAGCTTGCTTAATCTCAGGACGCAAGCCATTCTCATACTTAATGCACTTATAAAACTCAGCAGTAGCAGCAGCATAATGAGGATGAAATTATACAAATTCCATAAATTTAGCAGTATAGTCAACCAATGACATACTACCTTGCTTCAGCTCAAGGAATTCCAGCTCCTTCTTTCCCTTCACACTCTCAGGGTAGTACTTCCCTAAGAAATCAGTACGAAAAACTTCCCAAGTTATCTCTTCATCATCCTTCTCAAGAGCTTGACTTCTACCAACCCACCAATCATCGGCTTCTTCCTTTAGCATGTGAGAACCAAGCCTCACCTTACTCTCTTCAGCACAGTCCATGACTCTGGAGATTCTTTCAATCTCCTTCAACCAATTCTGAGCACCATTAGGATCAAATCTTCCTTTGAAGACCAACGATTGATTCTTCCTGAACCCATCATTAGCATTCACATTTGGCGCTCCTTGCACCACCCTAGCCATTACTTCCAAAGCAGCAGCCATCGCATTGTCATTTCTACCAGCCATATTCCGATTATTCCCAATGATAACAACAAGATTAAACAAAAGTTCAATCACAACAACATCAAGACAGACACAACTGACTCGAACACTGGCTCTGATACCACTTAATGTAACACCCCCTTTCTATACCCCAAATAAGCAATTAAATCACTTAGACACATATTAAAATTTCATCAGAGTATAATTAAAAAACGGTATAAAAGAGTAATGCCACATTATACTTGAAATTGAAAACATACCACACCTGCTCAATAAAGATATGCAACAAACGAGGTAACTTACATGCACAAGGATTTCATCCTTACACACGTATTCATCAATTCATTAAACAGCGGAAACAAAACATAACATTTTCAAACTTATATACGTATCATAAATATGTCTGCAAGTTTGAATCATCAAAATATTCCATGTTTAGATAAAACATTTCACATCAAAATACATATACAAATGTATCCACAAAAGGCATCAAGATGACCCTAGCTACCCGGTGCTACATATCAGAGCCGACCGACCAAAAAGATGAAGACCAAGCCTCACAAAAGACTTCCAACAACCTACTCTGCAATGCCTCATAGAGCATCATAAAACAGCAGAAGGGTGAGAAACATTATCATAATAATATTGCATATAATTATATATCTCAACATATAAAATGCATATAAAACATATTCTCACCATTAATCATTCCTCATTCATCTATACACATCGCAATGTGTACATACACAAAATCAAGCATATTCATCATGCACCAATTCACTATTTACATAAACTCATATTATTTATGTTTATTCCTCAATTCTATTCATTCCGCATAAACATATGTCTAGCTATGTTTAATCACACATATACATTACAAATGTATAAATCACTTACATATACATATATGCAAACAAGTATGTTTCATCACACATACTATCACCTACATAATACTCCAAATAAACATATGCACATTCATGTTTATTTCTGAATATCATAATTAAAATGATAAAATGCAACTTATAGAGACCGACACACGACTCTATGCAGATGCAATGCGGTACCGACTCAACATTTCAGCAGGTTCACTCAGGAACCAAATGGAATCATCGCTTGTTACCTAAAGTAACTCCCCGTCGGGCACACGATGTTCCCCATTGCTCATACCCCACATGGGCACACAATGTTTATGGATTGCTCACACCCCACACGGGCACACAATCCGATTGCTCACACCCCACACGGGCACACAATCAATGTGAACAAATCACCCATCGCTCACACCCCACACGGGCACACGATGTTTCTGGATTGCTCACACCCCACATGGGCACACGATCTAAAATACCCTCTTATCCAATTTTACCCGGAAATTCATAAAACGGTAAAAATCACATATCACACCAATATATCACATTAATTCATCAACATATCATATCATCATATTAATTTCACAAACAAAATAATAATTACTCAATTAAAATAAAAGACTCCAACAAAAATGGGAATTAACGAATCGGGGCGTTACAACATTCTTATTCAGGGTATTGTGTTCGACTACGACAACAATCTTCAGGGTTACCGTCAAAGGTTTATACGAGCTTGGAGCAAGGTGAATAAACTTGAGAGCAAGACTTTGGAACCAAAGTACTCCATTCATATGGAACCTTATCTCAGATGGGTGCGATATCGTGCTCAAACTCTTATGATGCCATATCCAGTTGTTTTGCCAGTTACTATGGAGCCTGTTGCTGAAGGAGATGTTCCTTATACCATTCTTCATCCATACATGTCCACTGATTTGGAAGAATTGCAGAAGTCTTGGATTCAATTGAAGGAGCAAAGGGATACTTTTGAGACTCAGTTCAGAGCTAGTCAAGAAAGAGTTCTGGAGTTGACAAGGCAACTTCACGAAGAGCGGAATCTCAACACATACCTCAACACAAAGAGGAAGAGTCCATGGGAGACTTAAAACCCCATATATTTATTTTTGTACTTTATTTCTATTTCATTTCATTGTAAGCCCAAGGGGCAATTTATATTAAACATTTACTAATAAAAGTTTATTTTTGTTTTTCTTTAAAACAAATTTAAATCATGCGGTCCTTGAAAACATTGCATATGCATCTACATACCATATCATTACATCACAGGTTTCTTACGACAAGTATCTTATCTTCTCACTGTTTATTTCAGAAAAAACTGCTCTCGAACAAATTGTCAAGGAACTCCAGACTCAGAATGCCCAATTTCAAGAGATCATTCTGAATTTGTCCAAGGGACAAGATGAGCTGAAGGCACTTCTGACCAAGAAAAAGAAGAAGACCAGAAAACCAGTGGGCTTCATCAACATGGGTAGAAGGTTAAGAGGTCCAGTAAAGATAGATGAAGAAGATGAAAATCATGGGGATGAAAATTATGAGAGAGAAGAATGCAGTCTCCATGGTACTACTGAAGATTTTGATTATGAAGAGTATTATTACCATGATTCGAATGGTGAGGAGAAATATAAGATACTGGAGAACTGAGTGAATGCTATAGAACTGCAGAAGACTTCTGGGTTTTGTAAACACCCCAAATTGTCCCTCACTTTTTCTCACACCATGGCTTGTGATTTTTCATTTTTGTTTTAGTATAAGCATACCATCTCATATTGCATATTTATTTTATCTGCATCTAGGGTTTGTGATCTGAGCAATCCAAGAATCAATCTGAGCCATCCCAAAGGTCTTGAAGCTTTCCAAGAGGGTACATGTGTGTTACATGATCATAATATGCTCCCCAAAGTTCATGAAATTCAAGAAATCACAAGAATTGGCAAAGGCAAGGAAGCATAGCTAGGGTTTCTCCAGCACAGATGACCAAAATTAGGGTTTGGGTTTCAGAGGCCTTAACTCCAATTATTTTGGGCATTCTTGTTTCTAATGTTCTTAATATGTTATAAGGATCATGTGTACCAAGTTTGATGAAGAAATTCATTGTGGAAGTCATCTGATCATTGGGTAACTTCTTGAGCAAGTTAAGTCAAAATCAGGGAATCTGAGGCCCCAACAAGGGTACCAAAGGATCATTTTCATCAAATTGAAGTTATATGATATTTATTTGATCTTAAAAGTGTTTAGAAAGTCACAAAGTTGAAGAATCTTGAGCCAAATGCAAACTTGCTATTTTTAGAAATGACTTGTAATGGAAACTTTCCATTTTGGGAAAAATATTCAACCTATTCTTTCATGACCAAAAATGCTTCAAATGAAAACTTCTTGGGCATGAAAGTTGTAGATTAGGTCTTTCCATTTTCAAAAAGTACTAGAAAATGTCTTGATTCATCCTAGAACTCAAGATATGGCCTTTCAAAGTTGGCAAAAATCCTATAATTTTCATGTTCATGCCAAAGAGGATTTTTTGCAAATTCAAGTTTCAAGCCTTTCTATGACCTATAATTGACTTCTAAACATCATACCAACATAGTGCAATGCATTTGAACCAGAATTGTGCCTTGGATCACAAGAAACCATACCTCATTTTCAAAAATTATCAAAGTTGGAAATTTGCAAAACACATGATATCTCTTCATCCAAGCCTTCCAGCTGCACTCTATTGATCCAAGAGCCATCCACAAACTCTGCTGAGGCCAAGACACCCCTTGAAATAGCTCTGTACCATGCCCATACCTCAAGTACACAAAGTTTACATTTTTGCAACTTGGCCCATACCAATCACACTATGCCACCACCCACTTTCTGAACACTCTCATTGGCCTATACTGATCTTATGGAGCTCATTACACATAACATTCAAGCCTGAAACATCCCATAACTTAGATTGCACAAAATTTGTCAAAATATTCCCTTCTTCGATTCTCACACCTCAGCCATCAAAACTCCAAATTTCTTTCACCATTCAACCACACACAACCTAAGGATCATTTCCTACCCCTCACCATGGCCTGAAACCAGCTTAAACCAAAACACGATTTATGCATACTCAGAACTGAAACTCATAAACCAGCCATTAAAAACTTGTTCTAAGCATCACAACATCCTCAGGGGGCCCATTGGAGTTGATTTGCGCAAGGGAGGAGGCCAGAAAGCTCAAAAATGCAAAGCTTCATCTCAGGTATCATCAAGAACATTTTTTCCAGAACTTCCATTTTAAGTTCTTAAATGATTCTATATGTCTCTCTAATCATGGTGATGTGTTTAGTTTTCAAAATGGTTAAGAATCAAACATGTATTTAACTTCTGAAAGTTTTGTGTATTTTTCCGTTTTGCTTCGATTCATGATTTTGGTGGAATATAAATGTTGTTTGATGTTGGATTCTTGCTTGGGGATGTTAGGGGAATGATTCTGGAGCTTTAGAGGGGTTGGGTTAGCCTAGGGAGTGAGATATCATGAAGGTGTGGCCGAAGAAGATGACCGGAGCTGGTCTCCGGTCACCTTAATGTTATTAGGGTTTGATTAGGGTTCAATCTTGCCAGTTTGAATGTAGGCCGTAGGATCTTGCTTAGCGCGCATATGGAGGGTCCAGATTAATTCATTAAAACCCTAAATCTAATTAATTAGATTAATTAGGTTTATTAATTAATTTTGCCAGATTAGATCCTAGCCATCAAAATACGCGCACAGTCAACCCCTTTCTCCCAAGTTCAAATCCTGGCCCTTGGATCAGATTACTTCCATTTTATTTTATTTTTATTTCATTTTCTTTGCATTTTCTTTCTCATTTTATTTAAAATAGCAAAACTCATAAAAAAATCACATTTCTTGCATTTCTGATCCAAATATTTTTCTCAACCCAAAAAGGATTTTAATTTTATTTTTTGCATTTAAAAAGTATTTTTAAAATATTTAAATGTTATTTTTAATTAATTAATGGATTTTAATTAATTAAAAATACATTTAGGTTTCTAAAAATCACCCAAAAAATCATGAACCATTCCAATACATTTAGAAACATTTTCAAACTCTTAATACAAATTTATTTTTAAGTTTGATCATAATTTCACAATTTTCTTTGAATTAGGGTTCTTTAAAATCACATTTTTTAACCCTAATTTGAAAATTTCATTTCTGCCTAGCCATGAAGAGTTTGAACTTGATTCTTTTTGCATTGTTTCACATATTGCATTTAGTTTATAGGTTATTTTCCTTATGAATTTATCTTGCATTTTCAAATTGATTTGCATTTTCCTTTGAGAATCACCCAAAAACCCTAGCAAACTTAGGAAATTCATAACTTCCACTAGTTTAGGCTTCTGACTTTCTCCTTTGAGGCGTGTCCTTGAATAGGTTTAGGGTTTGATTGAGCTTGGTTTCAATTTTTTATCATGTTGTATGCTTCTGTTTTGTTCATTTGCATCTCATATGTTCATAAAACCCTAATTTCTCATGTTCATTTGCATTCACCTTGCATATTCATCATCATGTGAACTTGCCATGACATTTCAAGCATTCATATGTCATCTTAGACATCTTAGGACATGCTTGAAAATTTATTGATCATTTCTTCATTCATTTGCTATGTCTTGCATTCATTTCATTTCATAAACATCCATGTGTTTTCAAACTTCTAAACATGCTTTCATGACATCTCATCTTTGTATGAACATACATATGCATCTTGTATGACTTTGCATCACCTTATATGCCATTTTCATTGCATAATCACTCCTGAATTTGGTCCTTGCACCTCATTTCAATTCATTTCTTTATGCTTTATGTCTTATGCATTCATACTAACATTTCAGGATCTTTTGGTAAGTTATTTGGGAGGTGGATTTTCCTTCACTTCCCATCTATTCTCACCTCTTCATATGCATTTTTACATGTCTTTGAAGTGAACTTGTTAACTTATGTTCCATCCTTCTCACTTTCTTTCTTTCAAGTTACTTATCTTCTTCAAGAAGTAAGTAACTTGTTCTTCTTTCTCCTTCTCTTTTCATCTGCTTCTTCCATTGGTGGCCTTGAAGATCTTTTCTCTTAAGCCTAACAAACCATTGGATATCCAAGCATGATAACTTTTAGGTTTCTGTATAGTCCCCCTTAGTATTTTACCTTTGAGTCTCCTTGAGTCTCTCTTCTCATCTCTTAATCAGAGACTAAACTCTTAAAGCTTTAGGACTTTAGAATTAGGGTTATGCATGCATCCTTCTCTTAGGATGGAGTGTATAAATTTAATCCTAAGTGTTAAACCTTTAATTTGTTTAAACCTCTTAATCAATCACACAAATAATCACTAAGACTTTATCTTGTAACTTGGGCCTTACATTAGGGTTCTAACTCTTCCTTATGGTTAAGAGGAACTAACCCTAGTGTTTAATGGACAAGTCCTCCTCAAGTTGTCTTACAAACCATAAAATTCACTTCTTAATCTCATCCCTTAATTAAAATCCAATTAATAAAGGTTTGTTATATAATGAATTTAATCCCTAACCATGGATTAAGTTGAGGTATCTTCCTCAACTTAAGTGTTCTCATCTATTATCCTTCTATTAGGATGGTGTAATGAGTTCACTAATCTGTGATTAGAGATTAAACTCATTACTTAACACTAAACAAAAACCCAAAAACACCTAATTAATAACAAGTAGGTTAATGATCTTAATCCTACATCATCATGGTAATTAAGTTGAGATGCTTATCTCATACTTAAGTATGCTCATTATCCCTAATCAGGGAGGATATAATGAGTTTACAAGCCTTTCATTTAGGCTTAAGCTCATTAACTTACGCAAAACACCAAAAACAATAAAAAACTGAAAACACAAAAACAAACAACAATCGTCTCCTCTGAGATTCTTTTCTCATCACATTCATTCACAACCGAGAACTTGCTTCCCCCGTCTAATGCAAGACAGTTAGCAATCGAGCCAGACGAGTCATACACTTGAGCATAGGCAAGCAAACAGTTCACAGTCAATTTATCTTTCAGTCCCTTTGAGTCGAACTATGATGTTCTGACTTCCTCATTGCACGAGAGGATACGTAGGTATAACTTAACGGTTATCGAACAAAAGTTTCTTTGTCTTCCCCCTCTTTCAGCATTCTTTCTAAAGCCTCAGTTTCTGAGCAATCTCCCTTTTGCACTGACACCTGTACATTCATTCCCTAGCTTTTTTCACACATACATCACATACACCTATCCCTTTTAAACACAATCTCATAAGCGTGGATCCCTTCGAGTACGACGGAAAATCTGGGCGCTAATACCTTCCCAGGTTGTAACCAACCCCCTTTCTCAGTTTCTCTGGTTCGCAACCGTCTTATCCATCTCTTTCCAGGTTTATGCAACATTACCTTTCCTTCGGGATAAAAATGCCTAGCTGGCGACTCTATTCAATTCACTTTCTTTTCTCCTTTCGCCGACCGTTCGCGTCTGTAGCGGGATGCAAATCTTTGGGAGCGACAGCTTGGCGAATCTGCTGGGGAAACTTATCTTGCAACCAGGGCTTCTGGTTCTTTTTGTGGGTTTCTCCTAGCACTTGTTTGATTTGTGTTTATGGGGGTGTTATGTGCTATATGTGCTTTTTGTTTATTGCTTTATTTATTTCTTTATGTACAACTTTATTTATTGCTTTCATTTACTGTTTTGTTATGCATTTCATGTTATTGTCATCATATCATTGTGCTGGATATTGTTTGCCTTGGTGGGAGGGATATTCAGTGAGTAAGGTTCCATACCGGGAGCCTGAGTGACACATAGGATAGAGTGGCTTCATATTCTTTCCCATTCCATTTCGGTATGGTGCGGGAATATGAAACACGGTTCAGACATGGGTTTCTTCTTGATAACTCTGGGCTACAGATTTCCTGTAGTACTAGGGATATCTGGGAAGCCTGCTAAGTTTGGATGACCTTTTTAGATGACTGTTATGGACTGGCCCAATTCCCATAATTGGGCCAAGCAAACCAACTTGGCAGAAGCGCTCGACGTCGAGCAGAATCAAGAATAGTGGTCTCCGTCGACCAAAAGCGTACCGACCAAGATAAAGCCCTTCAACGGCTAGTTTTGACCGTTACCTATTTTTACGGATTCCTCAATCCGCGCCCCACATTATAGACCAATAATCTTCCACTTAGCCCCTTATATAAACCCTCTCATTTGAGAGGGTCAGGTATTCAATTCTTTGACCTTAATTCTTGTACTTGCTCACTCTTTGCTCGGTTACTTACTTTAGCATCGGAGTGCCTTGAAGGTACACCCCCTTTCTCTCCTTACCGACCGTCTTTTAACAACTCTCGAAGCCAGCCGTATCGGATCTTGATCTCCAAGTACGATCAGGTGGCGCCGTCTGTGGGAAACTGATTTCCCCGTTCTTCTCTTTCAAAGTCTTCAAAGAACCAAAGTTTTTACCAAGATCCATGGTTGCTCGGGACAACCAAGAGAACCGATCAAATGACGGCATGATTCTCACGCAACGTGAGAGAAACATTCATCCCCCTCTGCACGAAGAGAAAGGAAAGGACACGCTGATGAATCAATGGGAGACAAACGTCCTCGTCAGTCCTCTCCACGATCTTCTCCTCCAAGAAAATCAAGAAGGAGCAGATCAAGATCTGCATCTCCCCGGTGAACGAAGAAACGCGCTCACAGATCTCCTTCGTTCAACTCCAGCGACGACGAGGACGCTCGGGGTCCCCTCTCGTCAGAAATCATGGCGGCTAAACTTCCAAGAGGTTTAGAGAAACCCCCACCGCTAGGCTCGTACGACGGAACCATAGATCCAGACGAGCATATCGAGAATATCGATGCGCTGCTCGATTACCGGGGAGTACGAGGAGCGATCAAATGCCGCCTCTTTCTTACAACGCTGAGGAAAGGAGCGATGACGTGGTATAAAAGCCTCGAGGCTGAGTCCATCACCTCCTGGAAACAACTTAGACGCACGTTCTCCAGGCACTTCACCGCCTCAAGGCGGCACCCAAAGACAGAGGCTTCGCTCGAAGCGATCATCCAGGGGAAAGACGAACCTTTACGAACTTACATCGAAAGGTTCAATAAAGAGGCAGTCCAAGTATCCACAACCGACGATATGAAGAAGTATCTGTTGGAACAAGGACTACGCCCGTCAACAGATTTTCACCGGGCAGTCGGCATCGAGACCCCTTCCACCCTCGACGCGTTCTTGCTGAAAGCCAAAGCCTATATCCAGTATGAGGAAAAACAGGCAGCCATCTCGGTAAGAGACGTTCGACGTCGTGAAGATGCGAATCCCCACCGAGTCGATGAACCCTCGACATCTCGTCGGGGAGGAGACAAAAGAAAGGATGATCGCTCCCGTGAACCGCGGGAGCACAGAGGACCCATCAGCCGATTCCACGAGTATACTCCTCTCCTGGCCTCCAGGGAGAAAATCTTGTCCGAGTGTGCCAACTCGGAGTTCAAGCAAGCAGGGGTACGCTTTCCAAAGCAGCAACCCAGCAAACCGGGCACGGACAAAACGAAATATTGCAGATTCCACAAGAGTCATGGCCACAACACAGAAGACTGCATCCATCTCAAGGACGCAATCAAAATTCTTATCAAGGACGGGCACCTTAAGCAATTCACCAAATCCAGAGACGCTCCTCGACAAGAAGCGCAGGAGACTCAAAAGGTCGAGGA
Organism: Lathyrus aphaca; assembly: GCA_963966055.1. Lineage (NCBI taxonomy): Eukaryota > Viridiplantae > Streptophyta > Magnoliopsida > Fabales > Fabaceae > Lathyrus > Lathyrus aphaca. The sequence goes on along the minus strand of OZ014520.1, from coordinate 335,189,177 downwards.
GGCTATACCCATCCCTGCGGATGCGAATATGTAGGTTGCCCTGAGCATCTATCGCTCGGAAGACTTCTTCCTACCTGATCACACTGGGAGCCTGGGGTACCTTTCCTCCCATAGTCCATGGGAAACCTTTCCATCCGCAATGGTCATCTCGAGAGGAGGGTTCAACAAAATCACGGTCGGATCCGTGAAACGAAAATTCAACCAACTGATTGCAAAGGGGCCCACGCAAAACGCAACCCTGGACCCACCAAGAGAAGGCTCGGTACCCCTTGCCTTTTACCGAGAAGAACTCCTGGGAGGAGCGCCCAACGCCAACATTCCTTTGCTCATCCGGGCGCGTATGGCAAATTTTGATGTGAGGAGAATCTTGGTGGACCAGGGCAGTTCCTGCGACATTATGTACTCCCAGCTGTTTTCAACAATCCAGTTGAACGATAAACACCTGACTCCGTACGTCGGATCAGACTTGCAGGGTTTCAATGAAGCGGTTTCCTGACCGTGGGGCTACGTCGATCTGTTTGTCACCTTCGGAGCAGCTGAGACGGCCAGGACGGTCAGAGTCCAGTTCCTAGTCGTGGACTGCCCGTTGCTGTAACAGTGCATCCTGGGACGACCAACACTAGCCGAGCTAATCACCGTGCCATCCACCGTCCACATGAAAATGAAGTACTACACTACTTCGGGCAAGGTTGCCACACTGCACGGGGACGTCGATGCTGCTCGCAGGTGTTTCGAAGCAGCATCTAAAGGTCTTAGCTCAATATCGTACCAACCGAACCCTTCGACATCAAATTCACCAGATGTTCTCAGGGCTTTCCCTCAGGTAGACTCAATCGACCTGGACTGCAGGTTCTCGGACGATAACGAGGGCATCCAAAAGCCAACAGATTCGCTATCCCGACCAATCCCGGACGGAGAATTCGAGCTGATTCCCCTGGGAGATGACCCAACCCAGTGTGTTAAGATCAGAGCACATATGCCCGACTTGGTAAAGCGACAGTTAGAAGCTTGCCTCAAAGGGAACGCAGAACTGTTTTCCTGGAGCGCCGCAGAGATGCCAGGACTCGACCCCGAGACAGCCTGCCATCACCTCTCCATCGACCCAACACACAAAGCGGTCGCCCAACGTAGGAGGAAGCAGTCGACCGAAAAAACTAAAGCGGCTGAATCTGCTGTTAAAGACCTCCTAGAGGCAAAATTTGTAACCGAGGCCAGGTACACAACCTGACTCTCAAATGTTGTACTTGTCAAGAAATCTAATGGAAAGTGGAGAATGTGTGTTGATTATACTGATCTCAACCGGGCATGCCCGAAAGATGCATACCCTTTACCTAACATTGATAAATTGGTCGACAATTCGTCCGGTTTCAAGCTGTTGTCCTTCATGGACGCTTACTCAGGGTATAATCAAATACCCATGGCCGTGTCCGACAAAAAATACACGGCCTTCATGACCGAATCGGGCAACTATTATTACAACTTCATGCCCTTCGGTCTGAAAAACGCAGGCGCGACATATCAGCGCATGATGAATAAAGTATTCTGAGTAGAAATCGGAGATATGCTCGAGGTATACATGGACGACATGATCGTCAAATCTTAACAAGAAACAGACCACGCGTCCCACTTACGAAAAGTGTTCGATCAGGCACGAAAATGCAAAATTTGTTTCAACCCCGAGAAGTGCACATTTGGGGTCCGAGCAGGGAAGTTCCTCGGATTCTACCTGACCGAACGAGGCATCGAAGCCAACCCCGACAAATGCCGAGCATTCGCAGAACTCCCGACTCCTACATATAAAAAATCCATACAATCCCTAAATGGGGTCCTTACCTCCCATGCTCGGTTCGTGGCAAAATCCGCTTAATACGCTCTCCCCTTTTACAAGCTCCTCCGCAAAGAGGCAACTTTCGAATGGATGGAAGAGTGCGAGCTAGCGTTGTCCCACCTAAAAAGGGCACTAAGTGAAACCCCAGTTTTGTCTAGACCCGAAGAGGGGGAGATACTTTATCTCTATCTTGCCGTTGCAAACAAAGTAGTAAGCGCGGCCCTCGTACGCGACTTACCCGAGGGGCAGAAGCCTGTTTATTTTACGAGCAAAGCACTCCATGGCCCGGAAATTCGGTATCTCCAGGTAGAAAAGGTGGCTTTGGCCCTCCTTCTCGCAGCCAGAAGGCTCCGCCATTATTTCCTGGCTCACACCATCATCGTAAGAACCGATCAACCCATAAGACAACTGCTCGGTCGGTCAGATATGGCCGGACGAATGCTAAAATGGTCGTTGGAGCTATCCGAATTCGACATCAAATTCGAGGGAAGACAAACTCTCAAAGCTCAAGCGCTGGCCGACTTCGTGGCTGAACTTACTTTCACTGAACAAGGGCCAAAATCTTCCTCCAGGTGGACTATTTTCGTGGACGGGGCATCCGGCCCAGCAGGTAGCGGAGCTGGGATTATCCTGGAGAACGAGGAAGGAAACGTCATCGAAGTATCCTTAACCTTATCTTTTCCCACTTCCAACAACCAGGCAGAGTACGAGGCTTTCCTAGCGGGCATACGACTCGCGACCGACTTGGAGGCAGAAGAAATCATAATCTGCACGGATTCTCAGCTGGTCGCTAGCCAAGTCCGAGGAGACTTTCAAGCCAAAAACGATAACATGGACGAATACCTGGCCCTCGTAAAAGGCGAGCTAAAGCGATTCAAAAGCGTGGAAGTCAAACACGTCCCGCGAGAGAACAATATCTGGGCCGACATCCTTTCCAAGTTGGCGAGCACTAAAAGGAAGGGAAACAACAAATCCGTCATACAGAAAACGCTCCCCCGACCAAGCATTGGGCAATCATCAATCCACGTAGACATTAATCTCGTGGGCGACACGAGCTGCTGGATGACCCCAGTATTTAACTACCTAACTAAAGGAGAATTATCGACCGACCCAAAAGCGGCCAGTACAATACGACGAAGGGCATGCTCATATTCTCTAGTGGGTGGACGTATGTATCGTCGAGGATTCTCTACACCCCTCCTCAGGTGCGTAGAAGAAGAAAACATCCCGCACGTGCTAAGAGAAGTCCATGAAGGAATCAATGCGCAACATCCTGGCGGACGATCGTTGGCTCGAAAAATTCATCGGACAGGATACTATTGGCCCACACTCCAACACGATGCAAAGGAGCACGTAAAAAGGTGCGACAAGTGCCAACGACACGGGGATGTACACATAACACCCCCATCCAAGCTAAAATCATTATCGTCGCCTTGGCCATTCGCATGGTGGGGTATGGATATCTTAGGACCATTCGTCGTCGGGTCCGGCCAAAATAAATACCTAATTGTAGGCGTTGATTATTTCACCAAGTGGATAGAAGCTGAGGCCTTATACAAAATCACTGCCCTCAACATACTACGTTTCTTCAAGAGGAACATCCTCGCCCGGTTCGGAGTACCGCTCGCCATTGTAACCGACAACGGCATTCAATTCACAGATAAACACTTCAAAGAGTTCGTTGCATCAATAGGAACGAAATAGCATTTCGCTTCGGTGGAGCACCCCCAAACTAACGGGCAAGCAGAGGCCGCGAATAGGGTAATCCTAAGAGGCTTGAAACGAAGGTGGACGAACATAAGAAGCACTGGGTCGAGGAACTACATAGCGTGCTATGGGCATATAGGACCACACCCCACTCAACAACCGGGGAGTCCCCGTTCCGATTAGCGTATGGAACCGAGGTAATGATTCCTATAGAAATGCACGTCTTATCCAAACGCACAGAATCCCCCATGGACCAAGACACCAACTCCGAGGCTTTGAGGGATGAGCTCGACCTGGTCGAGGAAGTTCGATCAGAAGCTGCTCTTCGAGAAACCATTCTCAAACAAAAAATAGCCGCTCGGTACGATTCTAAAGTCATAAGACGAACGTTCGAGGTAGGCAGTCTTGTTCTCAGAAGAAATCACAGGGACCCCCGCGAGGGAAAGCTTACACCCAATTGGGAGGGCCCGTATCGCGTCCGGGCAAAAACCGAAAATGGAGCCTATTATTTAGAAAATTTGCACGGGGAAGAGCTCGCTCGGCCGTGGAACACCGAGAAGCTCAAGCAATATTACAACTAACTCACAAAGTCACCTTACTCAACTCTCAAGCGAGGAGCAATAGGTCTGACCAAGAACTGCGTGCCTAGGTACGAGCACGACAGCCCAAAAATGACATAATCAATCGGGATCTCCTTTCGAGGTAAGGAGAAACCTGCCGCACGGACGGATACTCAAACGAGTCCGACGTCACCTAAGTACCACGACCAGGAAGAACCCCAGCTCGCGATGGGACGTTCAAGCCACGGAGCCCGGGCCGTTACCTTGGCCCGGGCACCGGCCAGGAGAAAAACTCCAGAATCTACTTGGTCCCCCAAACCAATGGATCACGAACACACCCCGTATACATTCAATCACATCCAGTTAAATGCAAAAACGCACGACAAACACTTAGCATTTGAAATATAGAGAGAAAAGTCCTCCGACGGACGAGCAATTGAACAATGAATATAACAAAACAAACGACCATTAATAAACATCAAACTGCGAACACAAAAATGCGACCTCGAAGGGCCGACTTGTTCATAATTAATTACAAAGGGGACTACGCCCCAAAACTGAGAAACATAAAATTACAAGGCACGCAGGCCAAAAACTAGTTACCCTCACCCTCTGGGCGGCCTTCTTCTTGGTGAGCCTCATCCTGGTCCGGTTGCGCTTCAGGCTGATCGGGATGAACAATTGACCCCGGCTAAGAATCATCCACTACCAGGTCCGAAGGAACCACAATCTGGCCATCCTCAACCTTGTATAGGTAGCTGATCCGACCAACGTCTAAGGCCAAGTCGGGATGAAAAGCCCTTATCTGATCCACGACATTCTGGAAACTGAGCTCAGTTGATGAGTTCAGATCTTCCATGTCTTGGTCGATCCGAGCAAGAAACTGAGCCCTCGTTACCATACTTTTAGTCTCGTCATCCTCGTCCTCCTTCGGGCAGAAAGCATCCTTCAACTTTTTGTTCTGCTCCAAAACCCTTTTCTTGTCGACCTCCAACTTGGCAATGATGTTGCCTCGTTTAGTTAGCTCCTTGGCCGTGGCACTAGCTTCTTCAGTGGCCGCTTTCAGCTTCGCCTCAGCGGCAGCCAGCTGCTCCTTCAGCCTACCCATCTCCCTCTCCTGCCCAGGACTTCCTTCGGCCGTCAACCAGGCCATTTTCAAGACCCGCATGACCGCACTTGCGTCCTGAGCCAGGGACAACCGCCGGGCAGGACGATCCATGCCTTCCAGAAACAAGGAGTCTGCACGGTACACCTCCATGCTCGTCCCCTCAAAAAAGTTGCGCTTCACGAAGCACGACGACAACCAATGCTTCGGCTTCGGAGGAGCGTTGGCCGTCAGGTCCACAGTTGCTGCGGACTTGTGCTTCTTCATCAGGGAGCCAGTTGAGGCGCTCGGAGAGCCCTGGACCAAGGGGCCCGACCCAGAGCCACTTGTCTCGGTCAGCTTGGTCTGTACAACCCTCGATCTTTTCTTTTGCTGCTGGCGCAAGCGTTCCTGGATTTTGTCAAGCGGGTTCGACAGGAAGGCCTCGAAACTGGCCGCGTCGTCCTCATTCAAAGAGTCCCCCACCTGGACGAACTCACCAACAGACCTCTCGTAATGGGCGTAACTCCAAGAAAAGGGGAACAACCAAAGCCTCCTCGGGATCACCTGCCCTTGATCGTCGAGCTTGGGTTCGTCGTTCTCATCGGTGTCTATCCCCAGAAAGCTCATCGCCCTCACAGCCACCGCGCTCGCGGGTTTGATCAGAAAATAGTCCATCTTGAAAGCTCGCATGGATTCTGAATGGGCCTTGAAAATTTTAGTCCTCTATTTAAAAGACACGAACCCCTTCCGATCAGTTCCTCGCCCGACTTGACGCTGCAGGGAGAACAGACGGAAGAATAGAGGAAGCGTGGCACCAACACCCAGATGGGCGCACATCAACTCAAACGCCTTCAGGAACGCATACGAGTTAGGATGCAGCTGGGAAGGAGCAACACACAGATGCCCGAGCACAACACACACCAAGTCACTGAAGGGCAAAGTTACCCCCAGGACCGAAACCGCATACTCGTACATGGAGAACGCCCGACCTCCAAAATCTGAGAAGATGCGGTCATCATCTCCTGGGCAAGTTACGACCTAATCAGCAGGGTTGCCGACGACGGGTAGCGGCTGTCGCTCCCGATAAATGAAACAGGGTCAGATAAGGGTACAGACGCGAACGGTCGGCGAGAGGGACAATGAGAACACACAGCCGTGAACTCACTGGAGATGAAAAGAGTCGCCAGCTAGGCATTTTTATCCCGGAGGAAAGGCAATGCTGCATAGGCCTGGAAAAAGATGGATAAGACGGTTGCGAACCAGAGAGACTGAGAAAGGGGGTTGGTTACAACCTGGGAAGGTATTAGCACCCAGATTGTCCGTCGTACTCGACGGGATCCACGCTCAAAAGATTTGTGTTTTAAAGGGGTAGTGTCAGTGCAATTTGTGTATAAAATAGCTGGAAAAGATGTACAGGTGTCAGTGTAAAGTGTATAAGTGATGTGAAGTATGAAAGTGTCAGTGTAAGAACAGAGTGAAATGCTCAAGATCATGAGGCTAAAAAATGAAGCTAGAAGGAGGGGGAATATACAGAGACTTTTGTTCGATAACTGTTAAGTTATGCCTACGTATCCTCTCGTGCAATGAGGAAGTCAGAACACCGTAGTTCGACCCAAAGAGACTGATAGATGAATTGACTTGTGAACTGCTTGCTTGTCTATGCTCAAGTGTATGACCTGTCTGGCTCAGGTGCTAACTGTCTTGCATTAGACGGAAGAAACAAGTTCTCGTTTGTGAGTGAAGGTGATGAGAAAAGAATCCCGAAGGAGACGATTATTGTTTGTTTTTGGAGTTTTCAGTCTTTTATTGCTTTTGAAGTTTGTCATAAGATAATGAGCTTAAGCCTAAACCAATGGGTTAGTAAACTCATCACATCTTCCCTCTGATTAGGGGTAATGAGAATACCTTAAGTGTGAAGTCAGATTCTCACACTTAATCACCTCTGGTGTAGGATTAAGATCATTAACCTACTTGGGATTATTTAGATGTTTTTTGTGTTTTTGTTTAGTGTTGAGTAATGAGGTTAAGCCATAATCAAGGATTAAACAGACCCATTACACCATCCTAAAAGAAGGATAATAGATGAGAATGTTTAAGCTGAGGAAAGCTCCTCAACTTAATCCATGATTAGGGATTAAACTCATGACAAAACAAGCCTTTGATTAAGTGGATTTTATTTGGTGATATGATGATGAAATGATTTTTATTGTTTGTAAGACAACTTGAGGGGGACTTGTCCATTAACACTAGGGTTAGTCCTTCTTAACCACTTAAGGAAGAATTAGAACCCTAATGCAAGGCCCAAGTTACAAGTGTGATGTCTTGTTACTTATTAAGTGAATTGATTAAGAGATTTAAACACATAAAGGGTTCAAGACTTAGGATTAAAGTTATACACTCCATCCTAAGAGAAGGATGCAGGCATAAGCTTAATCACAAAGTCTTAAAGCCTTTAGGGTTTAGTCCCTGATTATGAGGTGAGAAGAGAGGACTCAAAGAGAGACACAAAGGTAAAACTAAGAGGGGATACTAATCAAAACCCTAATTCATTGTCATGCTTGGATGATCCTAAGGTTTGTGAGGTTTGCAAGAACAATCTTCAAAAGAACCACCAGGAAGCAGATGAACAGGATCAAGAGAAGCAAAGTGACTTGCTTCATTCAAGAAGTCAAGTCACTTGAAGAAAGAAAGTGGGAAGAACAAGAATGAGCAAGCTCAAACTCAAACACATATATAAATGCAGCAATGGATGCAAGAGAGATGAAAAGAAAAGGTATGAGAAGTGAAGGCAAATTCACTTCCCAAGTTTACTTACCACCTGAAATGTTAGAGAGAAAATGCAATGCAATGCAAGATGAGATGAAATGATATGATGCTAAGCAAAACCAGAAGCATGTTAATGATGATTATGATGTTATGAGGTGCTGCAAACATGAGGCAAAGCAATGGGGATGTTCATACAAGATTATGAATGCAAATGATGCAAGCTAAGGAGCATGAACAAGCATGGAAAGTTATGAAGCACACAAGACAAATGACATGGCAAGTATGGGATGCAATGATCAAAGATGCTTTATACATGTCTTAAGATGTCAAATGGATCACAAGAATGCACAAAATGCAAAGACAAGTCATGTTATGCAAGGAAATGTAAGAAGGATGCAAGGGAAAGCCCAAATTAGGGTTCATGGATCAAACATCAAACCAAAACTCAAGACAGGAGCAAAACCCTAAGATAAAAATGGAAAATGGCACCCAAAGAAACCCTAGGCCTATGATAAACCACTGCCCAAAGGGGAGCTCTCAACTCTCAACCAAACTCAAGATATGAATTTTTTAAGTTATTAGGGTTTTTTTAGGGTTCTTAACAAAACAAATGCCAAACAATTTGAAAATGCAAGAACAATTCATGGCCTTTTTACCCTAGAAACTACATGCCAAATAGAAAACAATGCAAGAGGAATCAATGTCTCAACTTTCTCCAATAGGCAGAAATGAATTTTTAAACTTATGATCAAATTAATGCATAAAAAATGATTTAATTCAATGAAAAATTCTTAAAATGCATCAAGATCAAAAAAAGAAATTTGGTTTGAAGGTTGGACAATGTTTCTAAATATCTTAGAACATTTCATGAATTTTTTTGTAATTTTTAAATACCTAAAAGTATTTTTAATTAATTAATCCCCATTAATCAATTAAAAATAATCTTTTAAATATTTAAAAATACTTTTTTAATGATGAAAAATAAAATAAAAATATTTTTGGGTCATAAAAATTAATAAAACCTTAAGGAAAAAGTTTCATAATTTTTAAGATTTTTTTGCTATTTTAAATTAATTATGCAATTTAAATGAAAGAAAATGAATTAAAAATCAAAATAAATAAAAGTCAGAGGGATGGAGGGCCAGGATGAGCCCAGGATTTGAATTGGTTGACTGGCGCGTGATCTTGTGGTGTGGATTGGTTCTGAGTTAATTACATTTAATTAAAACTAATAATAAAATTAGGGCTAATCAAAGAGATCCTGGCCTTTCCCTTGCGCGCGCAGTCAACAAGTCAATGGCAATCAATGGTCCAAATTCAAACTAGCATTAATGACTGTAATTAGGGCAAATCGCTCTCAGGTGGCCGGAGAAGACCTCCGGTCGTCTTCTCCGGCCAGCACCTCACCTGAAAAATCTCCAAACCTCTCAAAACGTACCAAAAATGAAAACCAAGAACATGGAAATGATCCTCATCCTCTCACGAACCAAACCCCTCTCTCAAAACAAATTTATATTTCCTAAATCAACTGAATCGAAGAGAAAAAGTTCTAGGTCACGCAAGCTTCAGAAACAAATTAAATGCTCAAATCACAACCATTTTCAAAACCAATGGTACCAGAATGATCAGTGAAACAAATAGAACAAGTTTGTAACAAGAAAAATCATTTCTGGAAAAATAAATTTCAGGCTACCTGAGATTTGAAGCTCTCCACTTGAGGACTTTCTGGCTTTTTCTTTAAGTGCAAACCACTCCTTAGGACCCCTTGATGATGTTTGAATGCCTTAGAACAATTTATGTAGGCTGGTTGATGAGTTTCGAAAGCTCCTGCTTCAAGCTCAGTCAACAATGGCTATGGTGATTCTGACTGATTCAGGCCACTGTGAATGATGGTTTATGGTCCAGATGATGTATGGAGAAGCCTTGCAAGGTTTGTTTGGCTGTTTATGGGCTAGGGAGGGAGATTCGAATGAATCTGCAGAATGAGGGTGAAGAATGGCAGTGGGGTGCTTTTGCTGTTTCAGGCTTATGCTTTGGGTGATTTCTACTCAATGATACATGGTGAGTTGAATGGAGGAAAAGGTTTTAGTGTTTGCTTGCTGTGGAGGGGAATTCGAAGGAAGTTGCAACTTGGAGTGTTTTTGTGAATGTGTCTAGTGTGATGGTTTCAGCCTTGCTTCTTGTTATGGCTAGCTTGCAAATTGATAACATAAACAAATCTGATTGGCTGGATGATGTGACTTGTGCTTTTGTGATTGGTAAGTTTGCTTTTGCCAAAAGTCAAAAATCTTGTAAGAGAAGCATGGGCTTGATACTAGGCAAGTACAAGGGCTAGGGCTGGCGCAGCATGGTGAGTGTGTGAGGCTGGCTTGATTCAAGGACCAATGCAGCAAGTTGGTGAAGCATGATCATGAGTTTTGCAACTTGGTTACTTTATGGATTTTCATGAAAAATGCCTTGTTACATGAACTAAGCACATGTGATCTTTGGTTCAAATCTGATTTTTGGGACTTAGAGAATGTTTGTGTGCTGGTTTGAGAGGAATTAGAAGTCACATAATGCATTGGTTCATGACTTTGCAAAATTTCACACTTGGTGCATATCTTGAAAATAAGTGATTTTTGCCAACTTTGCATTGCCATAACTTTTGATCCAAGAAGAGTTTGATCATGTTCTTGTACTTTTTGAAAAGGGAAAGATGAGATCTACAACTTTCATGACCAAAGTTTTTTCATTTGAAGCCTTTTTGGATCATGAATCAAGGCTTGAAAAAATGACCTAAAATGATGCATTCTTGAAAAGTCAACTATGCCCAAAAAGTCAACATTTGCAAAAACCCTAAATTCTTGATTTCTATGAACTTCAACCTTCTTCCATGATCAAATAAAGATCATATACACTCAAAATGATGAAGATCACCCATTGGTTGGGTCATTGGGGGCCTCAAATGCCCTGATTTTACACTGACTTGTCTGAAAAGTCAACTCTTGATCAGATGACTTCCCCATGGAATTTCTTCATGAAAATTGATATGCATACTCCCCATACCATATAGAGATCAATGGAAACAAGAATGACCAAAAAACTTGGGGTTATGGCCTCTGAAACCAAAACCCTAATTTTAGGTCAACTGTGCAGTTCATCCTGGCTCTGCATCCACTCAAACCCTAGTTCTTGTGATTCCTCTGCATTTTTGACTTTGAGGAGATGGAATATGATGTAAGAACACACATGGACCCCTTTGAAGTGATTGGTGGCCTTTGGAATGGCTCAAGATGCTTTGGGATTGCTCAGATCACAAACCCTAGGTGCAGATGCCTTTGAATCTATGCAGTGAATCAAAAATGAGATGTGAGGTGATATGATTGTGTTTATGCATATGAGAATGATCACAAGCCATGGTGTGAATGAGTGAGGGCAAATTTGGGGTGTTTACAGCTGCCCCTATTCAAACATGAGTTAGCTGTGCAGGATGTAAGCGACGGCTTAACAGGCAAACAAGATAACTTGTGGTTGAATACCAAAGACAGTCCAAAATTTGCACTCACAGAATGAAGAAGAAAAGGGATATAGATTGTAACAGAAAAATAAAGTATATTGTAAAGTGTGGGCGACGGAGGACGACCGTCGAGCAGAGGACGACTGCTGGGTAAAGAGCGATGACGGGGACGGCCGACATGCTGGGGTAAATGCGGAGTAAAGCGATGACGGGGACGGCCGACATGCTGGGGATAAAAGGTAAAGCTAAGACGGGGACGGCCGACTAGCTGGAAAAATAAGATATCATGATGGGGACGGCCATCAAGATAAAATTGTAAAATTCTCTGGGGGTTAATGAAACATGACGGGGACGGCCATCAAGTTCATAAAGGCAACCAACGATGGGGACGGCCATCGGGCTAAAAAAGGAAAAGGGACCACGACGGGGACGGCCATCGGGTTAAAGAATAAATGAAATAAACAGATGATGGGGTACGGCCATCAAAGGTGAAGGACGATCACCTAGCAGGGGACGGCTGCTCTGTTGGGGATAAAAGAAATATGATGGGGACGGCCATCAAAGGTGGAGGACGACCACCTGGCAGGGTACGGCTGCCGAAAATATCAACGATGGGGACGGCCATCGGATAGGAAAGGTCAACGACGGGGACGGCCATCGGACGAGCATGATGGAGGACGACCATCAAGAAGTGGAGGACGACCACTCAGCAGGGGACGGCTGCTCTCGAGGTTTGTCATGACATAGGACGAATGTCAGATAACCAAAATCAACAATGGGGACGGCCATTGGATAGAATGATGAAGGACGATCATCATAAGGTGGAGGACGACCACCTAGCAGGGGACGGCTGCTAAAAATCAACGATGGGGACGGCCATCGGATGAGCATGATGGAGGACGACCATCAAGAAGTGGAGGACGACCACTTAGCAGGGTACGGCTGCTCTCAAAGGTATCATAACACAGGACGAGTGTTAGGTAAAAAGAAAATTTGTTGGCGATCTACTGGGGATATAGTAAACACGGACGAGCGTTCACAACCAAGAAAGGAAAGTATGAGTGTTTGGTATTGTGTATAGATTAAAGATACGGACGAGCATCCTTAAGACTATGATACGGACGAGTATCATGTAGAAACAAACTAACACATGTTCAGAAATGATGATACGGACGAGTATCAACTGGTTAACAGAGAACACGGACGAGTGTTGAATCTGAAGGGACTCCTCTGGGGAATAGTAGATACAGACGAGTATCTATATTCAAGAAGACATAAGTGTTTGACATGGTGTATGGATTAAGGATGCGGACGAGCATCCTTAAGACTATGATACGGACGAGTATCATGTAGAAACAAACACTAGACGCAATGTTCTGAGATGATGGTACGGACGAGTACCAACTGGTTAACAAAGAACAAGGACTACTGTCGAATCTGTGGGGATATGAGTGATGATGAATACAAGATACGGACGAGTATCTGTATAGGTACCATGAGTAGTGAGTATTGTATTGTATAGATGAGTGTTTATCTGCTGGGGAGAGTGACACGGACGAGTGTCAAAAGGAGAAGAGTATAATATGAACAAGTATCTGATATACAAAGTTTAGGCGACTGCGCTGGGGATATGACACGGACGGGTGTCAAGAAAAGTGTATGTATAGGTATATGTGAGTGCAAAGAGGACCTCTTTGGCTTTCTGCTGGTGATTTGACACGGACGGGTGTCAGGACGTATCTGTAATAAGGGTGATTTGTTTGTAAAGGGTGTTCAGGCGACTTTACTGGGGAAAGATGGCACGGACGGGTGCCAAAAGGTGTATATACTGGTGTTTGTGATTTGAGAGGCAACTGCTTTCGCTGGGGCTCTGGTGGGGACTCTGGGGGAAAGTAATCTGTGTTCTGATGAATGGTTACTAATCACAAGCATTCAATTCACAACATGACTTATGATTATGCTATGTATTTGATTTTTGCCGTAATGCTCCGTATTAGACGGAATGCTACGCTCTGAGGGTATGATATGATGCGAATGCTATGATTATGCAAAGAGGCACCGATCCGGGACTCGGATCCCATTGCTGCGAAGATCTCTGGATGATCTGCTTGAAGTGAACATCCCAGCTGGGGATGAGATCATTGGTAGATCTAGTGATGTATCTGTTTGGGGATATAGGTCACTGATTGACATATCTTATAACATGGGACCCAGCCGGGGTTTGCAGAAGCCTTCTGTACTCTGTTGTGACTTCTCCGTGCGTTGCTCTTCTGAATAGAGGCTGGAACTCTGTGGGGAGATGGTTCCCTGATTCTTGCATTCTGCTGAGGAAGAATGTTTGGTGCTTCAACTGGGGAATGCTGCTGGTAACTCAGCTGGGGAGAGCAATGAGAGGCAACCCGGCCGGGGAGAAAACATCCTGAGTGTTAAACCTGTTTGTTGATTTGGCAACTTTGCTGGGGAAAGCAATGGGGAGCAACTCAGCTGGGGATAGAGCATTTCGGATGCTGAGATTGAGTGTATGCTGATTTGGCAGCTCCGCTGGGGAAACGGGCACCTTCTAGTGCCATGTGGAAGATAGACCGAGTTGATAATGATTCGCCTACTCGCTGAGACATAACCTGCATGCCCCAGGTTGCATTCTGGATACCTGCAATCCTGCAATAGGTAAGGAAACGTACAAAAGGTCCCGAGGTATCCCTCACTGGATTCCGTCATAGGAGTTAAGTACTTTCGAGAATAATCACATTCCCTGTAAGCATGTGTTTTTTCTTTTTATTTTTAGAGAAAGGCATCTGTACTTATGCAATTGTATTATTTTTTTTAGAGATATCAGACAACTCTTTGCAAAACATAAATGTAAAAACGAGACATGACTGAAAATCTGATTTTATTAATTCCTGTGCCCTGAATTGGCAAAATACAGTCAAAGAAACATATCTCCTGGAATGAGGAGATTGCTACAAATTGAGAAACAAAATGCTGGCGATGTTGACGAGGCTTTCAAGGAGCTTCCTCTTCTGCTATGACTCGTATGACAATGACGTTCTTCTCGTCTTGCTTTCTGGAGAGAGTTGATTCTGATTGAAGCTTGATCCTTCGAAGCTTACCGAGTTGTAGGTGATACAGACGAATTCAGAATGCAGTTGTTCGCTTATTCCCTTATTTTGCATGGATCGCCCTTTCGGGTTTTCAATCCATCGGGATACCCATTTTTGCCTGAGCTGTCCAATGTGGCTTTTCAACTCAGCGGGTGTACATTTTTCATTTATTTCCCTTATTTTTTCCCGAGTCTTTTATTCTGTTTTTGACTCGCCGGGATGCCCTATTTTTGCCTGGACTTACATTCTGTTTTTATGTCCAGCGGGTCATTTTATGCGAAGTATTTTTTAACTGCATCTGAATTCACAGGGGATGGGAAATCTTCACCATCCATGGTGCTGAGCATCAGTGCTCCACCAGAGAAAACTTTCTTTACAACGAATGGTCCTTCATAATTGGGAGTCCATTTGCCCCTGTGGTCTGTATGAGGAGGGAGGATTCTTTTCAGCACAAGATCTCCCACTTGGTACTCTCGGTGCCTGACTTTCTGATCGAAGGCCCTCTTCATTCTCTTCTGATATAACTGCCCATGGCAGATTGCAGCCAATCTTTTCTCTTCGATCAGACCTAGTTGTTCGAATCGGGACCGAACCCATTCTGCTTCACTCAGTTTAACATCCATCAATACCCGTAACGAGGGTAGTTCAATTTCAACAGGTAGGACTGCTTCCATACCATACACGAGTTGATACGGTGTTGCCCCAGTGGATGTTCTGATTGACGTGCGGTACCCATGCAAGGCAAACGGTAGCATTTCATGCCAGTCTTTGTAGGTGATTACCATCTTCTGCACAATCTTCTTGATATTCTTGTTAGCTGCCTCAACAGCGCCGTTCATCTTTGGCCTGTAAGGAGAAGAATTGTGATGTTGGATCTTGAAGTCCCGGCACAGTTCTGCCATCATTTTGTTGTTCAAGTTGGAGCCATTATCAGTAATGATTCGCTCGGGCACTCCATATCGACAGATGATATCTCTCTTCAGAAATCGGGCTACCACTTGTCTTGTAACATTTGCATATGAGGTTGCTTCAACCCACTTGGTGAAATAGTCGATGGCGACCAGGATGAATCTGTGGCCGTTTGAAGCAGTTGGCTCAATCTTGCCAATCATATCAATGCCCCACATAGCAAAGGGCCATGGTGAAGACATTATGTTCAAAGGATTGGGAGGTACATGCACCTTATCTGCATAAATCTGGCATTTATGGCATTTTCTGGCGTAAGCACAACAGTCTGCATCCATTGTGATCCAGTAATAGCCTGATCTTAGCAATTTCTTAGCCATTGCATGTCCTCCAGCATGGGTACCAAAAGAGCCTTCATGCACTTCATGCATCAGTAAATCTGCTTCTGTCTTGTCCACACATCTGAGGAGTACCATATCAAAGTTCCTCTTGTATAAAGACCCATCAGTGTTCAGAAAGAAACTTCCAGCAAGCCTTCTTAAAGTCTTCTTATCATTGGAAGATGCCCCAGGTGGGTATGTTTGATCCTCCAAGAAGCACTTAATGTCATGGAACCAAGGCTTATCATCTTTCACAACATCCGCTGCAAATACATATGCTGGTCTATCAAGTCTTGACACTGAAATCTGAGGTACAAAGTTAGCAGCTTGAACTTTGATCATGGACGAAATGGTAGCAAGAGCATCTGCAAACTGATTCTCGTCCCGAGGGATATACTCAAGCTTGACTGTTGTGAAGAAAGTCAATAACCTTCTTGTATAATCCCTGTAAGGTATCAGATGATCTTGGTGGGTGTACCATTTCCCGTTGGTTTGGTTGACTACCAAAGCTGAATCTCCGAATACGGTCAATGTCTTGATCCTGAGGTCAATGGCTTCCTCAAGACCCATAATGCAAGCTTCGTATTCAGCTTCGTTGTTAGTGCAGTTGAAAGTGAGTTTTGCCGAGAAAGGCATGTGAACTCCCTTTGGTGAAATGAGTACTGCACCAACACCACGGCCATTCATGTTAACAGCCCCATCAAACATCATAGTCCATTCTTCCTCCGGGTCAGGCCCTTTAGTGTGAATAGGCTCTTCATGATCTTTTGCTTTAATGAACATGATGTCTTCATCAGGGAAGTCAAATCTCATAGGCTGGTAGTCATCAATGGGTTGCTCTGCAAGATATTCAGATAGTACACTGCTCTTGATGGCTTTCTGAGAAGTGTACTGTATGTCGTATTCTGTGAGAATCATCTGCCATCTTGCAACCCGTCCGGTAAGAGCTGGCTTCTCGAAAATGTACTTAACTGGATCCATTTTTGAGATTAATAAGGTAGTGTGGGTCAACATATACTGTCTCAGTCGGCGAGCAGCCCACGCTAAAGCACAGCAAGTTTTCTCGAGCAGTGAATAACGTTGTTCACAGTCGGTAAACTTTTTGCTTAGGTAGTATATTGCATACTCTTTTCGACCAGACTCGTCATGCTGGCCCAGCACACACCCCATTGACTCTTCTAATACTGTCAAGTACATAATCAGAGGTCTTCCTTCTACTGGAGGCATGAGGATTGGAGGTTCTTGTAAGTATTCCTTGATCTTGTCAAAAGCCTTTTGGCAATCTTCGTTCCACCTGACCGTCTGTTCTTTTCTTAACAGCTTGAACAAAGGCTCACAGGTCGCTGTAAGGTGAGATATGAACCTTGAAATGTAGTTCAATCGACCTAAGAATCCTCGAACTTCTTTCTCAGTTTTCGGTGCAGGCATCTCTTGAATAGCCTTGACTTTATCAGGGTCAACCTCAATCCCTTTCTCGCTTACAATAAAGCCCAGCAACTTACCGGATCGCACCCCGAATGTACATTTGTTGGGGTTCAGCTTTAGTTGATATTTTCTCAGACGCTTGAACAACTTGAGCAGATTCACCAGATGATCTTCTTCAGTAAGGGACTTGGCAATCATATCATCCACATAACATTCTATTTCTTTGTGGATCATATCGTGGAATAATGTCACCATAGCCCGTTGATATGTGGCACCAGCATTCTTCAGACCGAATGGCATCACTTTGTAGCAGAACGTGCCCCAGGGTGTGATGAAGGTTGTCTTCTCCATGTCTTCAGGTGACATCTTAATCTGATTGTATCCTGAAAATCCATCCATGAAGGAGAATACCGAGAACTGAGCCGTGTTATCCACCAATACATCAATGTGAGGTAATGGGAAGTCATCTTTCGGGCTGGCTCTGTTCAGATCCCGGTAATCAACACACATCCTTACTTTGCCATCCTTCTTAGGCACAGGTACTATGTTAGCAACCCACGGCGGATAGCTAGTCACAGCAAGGAACCCGGCGTCCCATTGCTTTTGTACCTCTTCCTTGATTTTCATAGCCATGTCTGGGCGAGTTCGGCGCAGCTTCTGTTTCACTGGTGGGCATTCTTCCCTCAAAGGCAGCTTGTGCACGACTATATCGGTGTCCAACCCTGGCATGTCTTGATACGACCAAGCAAACACATCAACATACTCCTGAAGCAGATCTACCAGTTGCCTTTTCACTGAGTCTTGTAGGCAGGCCCCGATTTTAACTTCTTTCATGTCTTTGTCAGTACCAAGATTAATCACTTCAATCTCCTCCTGATGAGGAGTAATAACCTTTTCCTCCTGTCTCAACAACCTAGCTAGCTCTTCAGGAAGCTCATATTCTTCATCAACCCCTTCATCAGCTTGATTGATTGGATTGTCAAAGTCATACGATGTCATAGCCGTGCTGTTGTCGGTGCAGTCTGGAAGGCACTCTCTGCAAGGGTTAAGTTCGTTCATTTTAGTGATTGATTTTAATCTTGCTTTAGAAAAAAGTGAAATGAAGTTATCATTTTGAAAACACCGCCATTTATTTTTTTGTACAAAAAGAAAAATGGAAAAACAGTGAACAGAAAAGAAAAAGACTCGTTTGCAAAAAGATGTCTGATATTTCATTAATTTAATCTTGTTTGCACAAAAGTACAGATGGCCCTGATTACAAAATGAGTCTTGTCATCTTGGGCAAGATGCAAGACTTTGATGCATGCTATATATAAAAATACAGGAAATAATAATTACTCTGATCGAGTAACTCTTATAATTTCCTGGGAAGACCAGTTCGAGACACTGCTCCCCGGGATCTTCGGACGAATCCAATTCTCCAGATTGCGCTCCTCTTCCAGCTCGTCTTCCAGACAGTTGATAGTATCGGGGGTAAGCATCCCCCCACTGACAAAACCTGGCTCTGCAGCAGCCTTTGCTTGATGTTGAGTTGGTCTGTAACCCAACCCAAATTTGTCCTTCTTCTCCTCCACAGCTAAAACCTTGCCCCAGCCTAGGGCAGTTCCTTCTTCAACAACCTTCCGGGCTTGTTGGTATGATGACATCGGAGTACCAGATACAGCAGATGCTTCATTGACATTCAAGGCTTCAAAACCTTGGCTCATTGTCTCATGGATCTCTCCATCCATCTCAATGTATTTATAAGTAGCCAGATGGCTAACAAAGATATCCTCTTCCCCACAGATTGTGACAACTTGACCTTCCCACTCAAATTTTAACTTTTGGTGAAGGGTAGACGTTATTGCGCCGGCGGCGTGAATCCAGGGTCTACCCAACAAACAGCTGTAGGCGGGCTGAATGTCCATCACATAAAAGATAGTTTTAAAGGTCTGCGGGCCAATTGTCACTGGAAGCTCGATCTCTCCCAGAACCGATCTCTTAGAACCATCAAAGGCTCTTACTACCAGGTTGCTGGGCCTCAATGCCAATCCATCATATTCAAGCTTCACCAGAGCCTTCTTTGGTAAGACATTCAGGGAAGAACCTGTGTCCACCAGCACATGAGAAAGGACAGCTCCTTTGCATTCCATGGTTATGTGCAAGGCTTTGTTGTGATTGCGGCCATCCGCTGTCAAGTCAGAATTGGTAAACCCTAGCCCATTGCTAGCAGTAACATTCCCAACCACGGTTTCCAATTGGTTGACAGTAATCTCCTCAGGCACGTAAGCTGCGTGCAAGACTTTAAGTAGTGCATTCCGATGGGCTTCGGAGCACATAAGCAGTGAGAGGATAGAGATTTTGGATGGCGTCTGGTGAAGCTGATCCACAATTTTGTAATCACTCTTTTTGATGATTCGCATAAACTCATCAACTTCCTGATCAAATGGAGTTTTCAGGGCTTCTTTGGCAGCTGGATCTTCCTGCACCGGGCCTTTACCCTTTGCCTTGGCAGCAGCTTCTGCTTCGGCAGTAGGTCTTTGAACTTGTGAAGCAAAGAGACGTCCGCTTCGAGTGAAGCCTCCGCCTCCCCCCACATTATCTACTTGTGGTGCAGGTGTGGATGTTTCAAGGGTGATTCTTTTTCCTTCGCAGTACACGTCAGAGCCATAGTGCCAGGGGATGGCCCTATTGCTTTCATATGGTACTGGTCCAGGCACCGTGACAGTGACCGGACTGATTGCTGCTGCTGAAGGGACTGTTATTGTTTGTGGATCATAAAAGATTGTGACTGGTGCTCTGATGGGAGCAGCACCTTCTGAATGATAAGCGGAATTATTTTCAGGATCGTAGAATATGGTAACAGTGGAGACATCTTCATGATTGATTGCTGGTGTTGTAGGAGGTATTGTTGGAAGGACTGATGTTGTTGTTGATGAAGCTGAAGTTGTAGCAGGAGAAACGGCTGAAGTCTGATCATTTGGAAGGACAGGTGAAATACTTGTTGATGGTGCTGATGAATTGTCGGGAACAATAGTTGCTGTAGTTGTAGGAGGGTCTGAAACCGTTGTTGATGAAGTTGCCGGATTTGTCGGAAATGATGTAGTGATCTGTAGCAAGCCACTCTGAATAAGGCTGTCAATGCCATTTCTCAGGTCCTCACACCCATTCCATGAAATATTGCAATAGGGGCATCCTAGTTCACACCCCGGAAATATTTGGTTTTCACGGAGTTGAGCTTTGATTTCCACCAATGGTGTCCTGATCTGATCCACACTAGTTATCAAATAAGACGGTTGGTCTTCTTCAATAGCATTAATTCGGGGACCACCATGGTTTGGCATTGGGTTTTTATTGACATTGGGCGGAGGTGCAAAATTCAGAGCCTTGGAGTCTACCAAGTCTTGTACCTTCATATGCAGAGCCCTGCATTTTTCTGTACTGTGACCAGGTGCGTTGGAATGAAAAGCACACCTAGCATTGGAGTCATAGTTTCTTGGTAGACTGTTGGGATCCGGAGGTGCCAACGTTCTTAGCTCAACTAGGTTGAGTTTCAGAAGTTGTGGCAGCAAGGCAGCATACGGCATTGGGATCGGGTCGATCACTCTATTAGCTTGGGATGGCCTCTGCTGGAATGGCCTCTGTTGATTATTGTTGTTGGAGTTGTTGTTGTTGTAGTTTCTTGGAGGATACTGATTCTGCTGATGATACTGAGGTTGTTGTTGGAAGTTTTGTTGAGGAGGTTGATAGACTGGCTGTGGATGAGCTGGAGCAGGGATAGTGACTGCTGCTACTGACCTCTGAGCATATTGGGGCCTACCCCTGTTGGTGTGAATGGCATTGGTCTCGCCAGTTCTTCTCGGGCCTGCAAAAGGCTTCCTTGTACCACTGGACGAGCTCGCACCGTTATCAGAGATCTTACCCATTTTCAACAGGCTTTCAATTCTCTCCCCAGCTATGACAACATCTGCGAAGCTGGTGGAAGAGAAAGCAGCTAACCTGTCAATATACGTTCCCTGGAGAGTGTTCATGAACATGTCTGCCATTTCTCTCTCAGACATTGGTGGTTGAACGGCAGCAGCCAATTGCCTCCACCTTTGGGCATACTCTCGGAAACTTTCCCTTGACGACTGCGACATTCCCATTAGGAGAGTCCTGTTGGGTGCCATGTCTAAATTGTATTGATACTGTCGGATGAAGGCTTCTGCCAGGTCCTTCCAGCATCTCACAGTTGCCCTTGTCAAATGGGAATACCATTCCCTAGAAGCTCCAGTCAAGCTATCTTCGAAGTAGAACATCCAAAGTTTCTCATCCATTGTATAGGCCTTCAGCCTTCCCAGAAATGATTGCAAATGAGTCCGGGGGCATGAAGTCCCATTATACTTTTCGAAACAAGGAGGTTTGAACTTATGGGGGATCCTGACCCCTTCTACCAAACCCATGTCCATGACGTCGAACCCCAAAGAATTTTGAGACTCCAGTGATCTCAACTTCTCAGCTATTTCATCCAACCGTCTATCATAAGTTTCCTCTCCAGCACCCATTACTGTAAATTGGTCCTCCTGAGGATCTTCTTGAAGTACTCTCCCTGCTGTGGCAGTCCCTTGTATATTGACTGGGATGTTGGCCTCTGGATGGAGATGGGGTCCAAAAACTGGGGGATTGACATGAGGTTGGACCCTCTCGTTGTTACTTGTGCCAGCAGTCCCCACATGGGGCTCATCTTGATTCCTCCCTTCTACCAAAGTTCTGAGCCTCTCTTGGCTTTGAGCTAAGTTGTTCATCACTTCCATGAACTGTGTTATCTGGGTTCTCATCTCCAGCCTTTCGTTGGCCATCTGGTTTCTGACCTCTGTAAGGTCTTGTTGCATCTGATCCATCTGAATTCCCGGAAGGTTGTTTCTAGTTGGGTACCTGTGAGGCCTGTTGAGAGGAAATACCCGGCGGCGAGCAATAATTCCTGAGATTCACAACAGAGGTTAGCAACAACAAAACAAAAAACCTACAAAACAAACAAAAATGGTTAGCATGCAATGCAGTTATGCTTATCTGCTCTCAAGGTATCCGGTTTGGCCTTCAGTTTTGACCCTTCCAGACCCTTGAAGATGATGCTGTTGAAGTTGCTTTTGAAGTAACCCAGATGGAAACTACCACAAATATATTACAAAGGGTGAAATAAATACAACTTGTTCATTTTTACAACACAAGCCCTCAAAGGGGTCAAAATACATCACAAAAAGCAAAAGTACATGGAAAAGGAACAACAACAAGCAAATGATCAAACTCCAAGGCCAAACTCATCCTCACGAACTTCCTTAAGAAGTGCTTCGGTCACAGGATCAGCCGGGAGCTCCGTGAGACCTCTGATGAGAAGGTTTCTTGTTGCAACAGCTGCAGTCAACTTCCTGTTCTGACTTTGGTCCTTAGACCTCTTCACTCCAGCTCTGATTTCTAACTCTGATATCTCCTTCTGGGCTGCTGCCAGGGCTTTTTCCATCTGCTCCATCTTGTCTTGAACTCTCTTGTCTTCCAGGGTACGAGCCTCGGTGATCCTGACCCACCGGGCTTGACTCTCCTTCAAATACAAGTCTGTCCTTGCTCTTTGGAACTGGGCTTCTTTACAAGCATTCTTCAGAATTTGTTCACCAGCTCTAGACTTGTTGATATAATCTCCAGACTTCTCAATCTTAGTCAAGTGTTCCACTTTCAATTTCTCCAATCTCTCAATCTCCCTCACACCTTCACTCCTCTCCCTGAGGGTCTTCTGCAAGGCTTGGGTTAACTTCTCATTTCTTTCCTTCAAGCTCTCAAACTCCTCCAAACTGATGGTGGCAGGGGGTGGTGCTGAAGATGACTCAGGCATGTCTTCTATGGTGAAGGGCAATCCAGAGAATTGGGCCCTAGAATGGGACCACTCATAATATTGGACTGATGCCACATTATTGCACTTCCCCAAAACGGTGATTCCCTTGGTTTGAACATGATCCCAGGCCCAGGCAGCCTGCCTAACAGTTGCCAGACTAACCTTGTTCTCACAGTAGAGGGTCTCAATCAGGTCCTGTGTCTTAGGAGTATGGACCAATGCATAGCCCAATTGCCTCTTGAACAGCAGAGGGTTGTAATTGATACTTCCCTTAACTCCTATTAAGGGCACATTGGGAAAGTGCCCACAGCTGGTGATCATATCTCTGCCCTTGGTGCTTTGAGTACACCATCTGATGTCTGCTGAAGTTAGGACAGTGAGTCTCTTAGCCCAGTTGCTTTGCTGATGAGGATTTAGAAATGCATCTGTCCTGGGTAGATGCCTGAGAAGCCAAGCATGGAATAATGGAGCACAACACCTCACTAGCCTTCCCCTCTGCTTCTCATTCTTCTGATGTACTGAGTAATAGAGATCACCCAGCAAAGTTGGCACTGGGTTCTTCAGGATGAACAAATGGATTGCATTCTTGCTAATGAATCGAGGCTCATCTGCAAACAACACAATTCCATATACACTTAAGGCCAACAGAGCACAAACAGCTTTCCACTCCCCCAAGGAGGCCTTCAGACTAGCTTGAGAAATTAAGAAGTCCAGATGAAATCCAGGGATCCCAGCTTTAGAGGTCATGTGTTGCTCAATCAAAGCAGGTTCCAGGTGCAAAGCTTTTGCTATCTCTCCATTGCTGGGAGAGACCATTTCAGGATTGAAAGGAATTTCCCTCTTGATAGGTAGACCAACCAAAGATGAGTATTCTTCCAAAAGAGGCCCCAACTGAAAGTCTTGAAAGGTGAAACATCTCAATGGGGGGTCATAAAACTGGATGCAGGTGTGGATCAAACTCCTCTGAGATGGGTCCAGATCCATGACCAAGTCAAGTATATCCCCATAATGCTCCCTGAACAAAGGTATGTGATCTGGAGTGATCAGGGTTTGGATCCTCCTGATGTCTGACAAGTCTGGTTGGAAGAAATGATAGGTGATGTTGCTTTTCTTTGGAGCCATAAGTGCTGAGACTGAGTAGAGTGTGGATGAAGATGCTGAGGAGTGGGCCACTGGCTGGCTAGTGCAAGTAACTGAAGTATGTGGCTGACAGGCTGAAGCAAGTGCTGGTGGAGATAGGTCAAAACTGCAGATGGGGTCAAAACCAAAACCAGATGAAAATGGATACCCTGAAACACAAATAAGCACATGTTAATATGATGCAATGAGTATGTATGCAAAATGAAATGCAAGGGTTTGTGACTGAGCTGGATCTGATTAACTGCCTTGATATAAGTCCATGTGTTCAAGAATTCCAGATGGAGGTCTAAAAATCCAGTAACCAGGGTGGGGGACTCAAATAAAGAGCCACAAGTCCAGGGTTTTAGAATCACAAGAACTATCCAACATGGAGCATTCTTAACAAAGTCAAAGTAACAGGGTATTCTGAGGTCAAGGTACCTGCAAACCTGTAAACAGCCCAACCCCCTCACAGGTGGTGATCTAGAACAAGGATCCTCAGACTTGGATCAGTTATGAGAAGTGTAAACACTTCTAACCCGGAGGTACAGTGTTTACAATAACCATAACAATTCCTCCTCTAATTCACCTCAGTTTCTGAAGGTCAGTACTAAAAGGTCATCCAGACTTAGCAGGCTTCCCAGATAGCCCTAGCATTGCAGGAAATCTGCAACACAGAGTTCTCAAGAAGAAACCCATATCTGAACCGTGTTTCATATTCCCGCACCAGACCGAAATGGAATGGGAAAGAATATGATTCACTCTAGCCTAGGTGTCACTCAGGTCCCAGGTATAGGACCTTAACTCTCAATGAAATACCCACCCACCAAAACAAAAACCAAATCCAGCCAGCAACAATGACAGTATGATATATAAATGCAAATAAAGAAAGCAGTAAAGTAACTGTACATAAAGCCATAAACAGAAATAAATACAAGCACAAACAAGCACATAACACCCCAGTAAACACAAATCAATCGATCGCTAGGAGGAACCCACAAAAAGAACCAGAAGCCCTGGTTGCAATATAAGATTCCCCAGCAGAGTCGCCAAGCTGTCGCTCCCGATAAATGAAACAGGGTCAGATAAGGGTACAGACGCGAACGGTCGGCGAGAGGGACAATGAGAACACACAGCCGTGAACTCACTGGAGATGAAAAGAGTCGCCAGCTAGGCATTTTTATCCCGGAGGAAAGGCAATGCTGCATAGGCCTGGAAAAAGATGGATAAGACGGTTGCGAACCAGAGAGACTGAGAAAGGGGGTTGGTTACAACCTGGGAAGGTATTAGCACCCAGATTGTCCGTCGTACTCGACGGGATCCACGCTCAAAAGATTTGTGTTTTAAAGGGGTAGTGTCAGTGCAATTTGTGTATAAAATAGCTGGAAAAGATGTACAGGTGTCAGTGTAAAGTGTATAAGTGATGTGAAGTATGAAAGTGTCAGTGTAAGAACAGAGTGAAATGCTCAAGATCATGAGGCTAAAAAATGAAGCTAGAAGGAGGGGGAATATACAGAGACTTTTGTTCGATAACTGTTAAGTTATGCCTACGTATCCTCTCGTGCAATGAGGAAGTCAGAACACCGTAGTTCGACCCAAAGAGACTGATAGATGAATTGACTTGTGAACTGCTTGCTTGTCTATGCTCAAGTGTATGACCTGTCTGGCTCAGGTGCTAACTGTCTTGCATTAGACGGAAGAAACAAGTTCTCATTTGTGAGTGAAGGTGATGAGAAAAGAATCCCGAAGGAGACGATTATTGTTTGTTTTTGGAGTTTTCAGTCTTTTATTGCTTTTGAAGTTTGTCATAAGATAATGAGCTTAAGCCTAAACCAATGGGTTAGTAAACTCATCACATCTTCCCTCTGATTAGGGGTAATGAGAATACCTTAAGTGTGAAGTCAGATTCTCACACTTAATCACCTCTGGTGTAGGATTAAGATCATTAACCTACTTGGGATTATTTAGATGTTTTTTGTGTTTTTGTTTAGTGTTGAGTAATGAGGTTAAGCCATAATCAAGGATTAAACAGACCCATTACACCATCCTAAAAGAAGGATAATAGATGAGAATGTTTAAGCTGAGGAAAGCTCCTCAACTTAATCCATGATTAGGGATTAAACTCATGACAAAACAAGCCTTTGATTAAGTGGATTTTATTTGGTGATATGATGATGAAATGATTTTTATTGTTTGTAAGACAACTTGAGGGGGACTTGTCCATTAACACTAGGGTTAGTCCTTCTTAACCACTTAAGGAAGAATTAGAACCCTAATGCAAGGCCCAAGTTACAAGTGTGATGTCTTGTTACTTATTAAGTGAATTGATTAAGAGATTTAAACACATAAAGGGTTCAAGACTTAGGATTAAAGTTATACACTCCATCCTAAGAGAAGGATGCAGGCATAAGCTTAATCACAAAGTCTTAAAGCCTTTAGGGTTTAGTCCCTGATTATGAGGTGAGAAGAGAGGACTCAAAGAGAGACACAAAGGTAAAACTAAGAGGGGATACTAATCAAAACCCTAATTCATTGTCATGCTTGGATGATCCTAAGGTTTGTGAGGTTTGCAAGAACAATCTTCAAAAGAACCACCAGGAAGCAGATGAACAGGATCAAGAGAAGCAAAGTGACTTGCTTCATTCAAGAAGTCAAGTCACTTGAAGAAAGAAAGTGGGAAGAACAAGAATGAGCAAGCTCAAACTCAAACACATATATAAATGCAGCAATGGATGCAAGAGAGATGAAAAGAAAAGGTATGAGAAGTGAAGGCAAATTCACTTCCCAAGTTTACTTACCACCTGAAATGTTAGAGAGAAAATGCAATGCAATGCAAGATGAGATGAAATGATATGATGCTAAGCAAAACCAAAAGCATGTTAATGATGATTATGATGTTATGAGGTGCTGCAAACATGAGGCAAAGCAATGGGGATGTTCATACAAGATTATGAATGCAAATGATGCAAGCTAAGGAGCATGAACAAGCATGGAAAGTTATGAAGCACACAAGACAAATGACATGGCAAGTATGGGATGCAATGATCAAAGATGCTTTATACATGTCTTAAGATGTCAAATGGATCACAAGAATGCACAAAATGCAAAGACAAGTCATGTTATGCAAGGAAATGTAAGAAGGATGCAAGGGAAAGCCCAAATTAGGGTTCATGGATCAAACATCAAACCAAAACTCAAGACAGGAGCAAAACCCTAAGATAAAAATGGAAAATGGCACCCAAAGAAACCCTAGGCCTATGATAAACCACTGCCCAAAGGGGAGCTCTCAACTCTCAACCAAACTCAAGATATGAATTTTTTAAGTTATTAGGGTTTTTTTAGGGTTCTTAACAAAACAAATGCCAAACAATTTGAAAATGCAAGAACAATTCATGGCCTTTTTACCCTAGAAACTACATGCCAAATAGAAAACAATGCAAGAGGAATCAATGTCTCAACTTTCTCCAATAGGCAGAAATGAATTTTTAAACTTATGATCAAATTAATGCATAAAAAATGATTTAATTCAATGAAAAATTCTTAAAATGCATCAAGATCAAAAAAAGAAATTTGGTTTGAAGGTTGGACAATGTTTCTAAATATCTTAGAACATTTCATGAATTTTTTTGTAATTTTTAAATACCTAAAAGTATTTTTAATTAATTAATCCCCATTAATCAATTAAAAATAATCTTTTAAATATTTAAAAATACTTTTTTAATGATGAAAAATAAAATAAAAATATTTTTGGGTCATAAAAATTAATAAAACCTTAAGGAAAAAGTTTCATAATTTTTAAGATTTTTTTGCTATTTTAAATTAATTATGCAATTTAAATGAAAGAAAATGAATTAAAAATCAAAATAAATAAAAGTCAGAGGGATGGAGGGCCAGGATGAGCCCAGGATTTGAATTGGTTGACTGGCGCGTGATCTTGTGGTGTGGATTGGTTCTGAGTTAATTACATTTAATTAAAACTAATAATAAAATTAGGGCTAATCAAAGAGATCCTGGCCTTTCCCTTGCGCGCGCAGTCAACAAGTCAATGGCAATCAATGGTCCAAATTCAAACTAGCATTAATGACTGTAATTAGGGCAAATCGCTCTCAGGTGGCCGGAGAAGACCTCCGGTCGTCTTCTCCGGCCAGCACCTCACCTGAAAAATCTCCAAACCTCTCAAAACGTACCAAAAATGAAAACCAAGAACATGGAAATGATCCTCATCCTCTCACGAACCAAACCCCTCTCTCAAAACAAATTTATATTTCCTAAATCAACTGAATCGAAGAGAAAAAGTTCTAGGTCACGCAAGCTTCAGAAACAAATTAAATGCTCAAATCACAACCATTTTCAAAACCAATGGTACCAGAATGATCAGTGAAACAAATAGAACAAGTTTGTAACAAGAAAAATCATTTCTGGAAAAATAAATTTCAGGCTACCTGAGATTTGAAGCTCTCCACTTGAGGACTTTCTGGCTTTTTCTTTAAGTGCAAACCACTCCTTAGGACCCCTTGATGATGTTTGAATGCCTTAGAACAATTTATGTAGGCTGGTTGATGAGTTTCGAAAGCTCCTGCTTTAAGCTCAGTCAACAATGGCTATGGTGATTCTGACTGATTCAGGCCACTGTGAATGATGGTTTATGGTCCAGATGATGTATGGAGAAGCCTTGCAAGGTTTGTTTGGCTGTTTATGGGCTAGGGAGGGAGATTCGAATGAATCTGCAGAATGAGGGTGAAGAATGGCAGTGGGGTGCTTTTGCTGTTTCAGGCTTATGCTTTGGGTGATTTCTACTCAATGATACATGGTGAGTTGAATGGAGGAAAAGGTTTTAGTGTTTGCTTGCTGTGGAGGGGAATTCGAAGGAAGTTGCAACTTGGAGTGTTTTTGTGAATGTGTCTAGTGTGATGGTTTCAGCCTTGCTTCTTGTTATGGCTAGCTTGCAAATTGATAACATAAACAAATCTGATTGGCTGGATGATGTGACTTGTGCTTTTGTGATTGGTAAGTTTGCTTTTGCCAAAAGTCAAAAATCTTGTAAGAGAAGCATGGGCTTGATACTAGGCAAGTACAAGGGCTAGGGCTGGCGCAGCATGGTGAGTGTGTGAGGCTGGCTTGATTCAAGGACCAATGCAGCAAGTTGGTGAAGCATGATCATGAGTTTTGCAACTTGGTTACTTTATGGATTTTCATGAAAAATGCCTTGTTACATGAACTAAGCACATGTGATCTTTGGTTCAAATCTGATTTTTGGGACTTAGAGAATGTTTGTGTGCTGGTTTGAGAGGAATTAGAAGTCACATAATGCATTGGTTCATGACTTTGCAAAATTTCACACTTGGTGCATATCTTGAAAATAAGTGATTTTTGCCAACTTTGCATTGCCATAACTTTTGATCCAAGAAGAGTTTGATCATGTTCTTGTACTTTTTGAAAAGGGAAAGATGAGATCTACAACTTTCATGACCAAAGTTTTTTCATTTGAAGCCTTTTTGGATCATGAATCAAGGCTTGAAAAAATGACCTAAAATGATGCATTCTTGAAAAGTCAACTATGCCCAAAAAGTCAACATTTGCAAAAACCCTAAATTCTTGATTTCTATGAACTTCAACCTTCTTCCATGATCAAATAAAGATCATATACACTCAAAATGATGAAGATCACCCATTGGTTGGGTCATTGGGGGCCTCAAATGCCCTGATTTTACACTGACTTGTCTGAAAAGTCAACTCTTGATCAGATGACTTCCCCATGGAATTTCTTCATGAAAATTGATATGCATACTCCCCATACAATATAGAGATCAATGGAAACAAGAATGACCAAAAAACTTGGGGTTATGGCCTCTGAAACCAAAACCCTAATTTTAGGTCAACTGTGCAGTTCATCCTGGCTCTGCATCCACTCAAACCCTAGTTCTTGTGATTCCTCTGCATTTTTGACTTTGAGGAGATGGAATATGATGTAAGAACACACATGGACCCCTTTGAAGTGATTGGTGGCCTTTGGAATGGCTCAAGATGCTTTGGGATTGCTCAGATCACAAACCCTAGGTGCAGATGCCTTTGAATCTATGCAGTGAATCAAAAATGAGATGTGAGGTGATATGATTGTGTTTATGCATATGAGAATGATCACAAGCCATGGTGTGAATGAGTGAGGGAAAATTTGGGGTGTTTACAGCGGCTCCACTCGAGGCCTTGAGAACGAGGACACCTTGTCCAGCAGATCCTCCACCACCCATTCTTCGGGCGAGATCCTTGTCTGTTCGGGGCATTGTGGCGAGTCTGTTGATGCTCCCTCTTCTGTAGTGCTCGCGTCCGAATCTTCCGAGGAACTCCCAAAACCAGAGGGGACTGACGCAGAAGATCCAGAGTCTTCCGAGGACGTCTCTTCCGTGGACACGTCTAACGGGTCCATAAGCGAGTTTTCACCTGAAAAGCAGAGGAAAGGCGTCAGTGAATTCGATTGAGAATATCAAATCCACCCTTCCACCGCTCGACAAGTGAAAGGGCGCGCATCAGCCTAGGGACAAGGTCCCGAGCTGTAGCCGTGGCTGACCATCGCTCGGAGCGATGGCTTACGCCCAACGTCAGGAGTTACGGGATCTAACCTAAATACTTGTCAAATCCCATGTCAAGGTCGACCAACGCCTATGTCGACCATGAGTTAGGGTTTGCAGCCGATCAACGACGGTGGCATAAGTTCTAAAGTTTACCGGTTCTAAATCTAAGACTACTGTTAAAACTATCCTAAACCACATACATTTCTATGATATCTAACCTATAACTACTGAAAACAGCGAAAAGGAACCGTACCTTGTGCTTGAGAAGCCATTTGCAGAAGATGAAGGTTCTGGAATCGGTGGTCGACAGTGAGATGCGGTGGTCGATGGCTGGGAGTGGTGGTGGTTGAACGAGCAAGATGTCGGAGAAGAAGATGAAGCGAAAAGTTCAAAATGGAGCCTGGAAACCCTATTTATAAGGGGGGGAAACGCGTGACCCCTACACGTTAGCCCCTAGGCTATCCGTCATATCATTAATAAGCACGAATTCCCAAATATTCCAGCTTTTCGTTTCACATTCTCCCGTCGAGCAACGTACCAACTGCTCGCCCCTCGAAGGTCGGCAGCATGAAATTCCTAGCCCAGATACTGCTCATCCTCAAGCACGAAACCATTACTAAGTCACTGCTCCTCCGCACGAGCAATGACTTGGGGGGCTCCTGTTCTGGACTGGCCCAATTCCCATAATTGGGCCAAGCAAACCAACTTGGCAGAAGCGCTCGACGTTGAGCAGAATCAAGAATAGTGGTCTCCGTCGACCAAAAGCATACCGACCAAGACAAAGCCCTTCAAAGGCTAGTTTTGACCGTTACCTATTTTTACGGATTCCTCAATCTGCGCCCCACAATATGGACCAATAATCTTCCACTTAGCCCCTTATATAAATCCTCTCATTTGAGAGGGTCAGGTATTCAATTCTTTGACCTTAATTCTTGTACTTGCTCACTCTTTGCTCGGTTACTTACTTTAGCATCGGAGTGCCTTGCAGGTACACCCCATTTCTCTCCTCACCGATCGTCTTTCAACAACTCTCGAAGCCAGCCGTATCGGATCCTGATCTCCAGGTACGATCAATGACCTTCAGCATCTGAGGTGAATTAGAGGAGGATCCTTTATGATTGATGTAAACAATGTACCTCCGGGTTAGAAGTGCTTACACTTCTCATAACTGATCCAAGTCTGAGGATCTTTGTTCTAGAACAATACTTGTGAGGGGGTTGGGATGTTTACAGGTTTGCAGGAACCCTTAGCCTCATCATACCCTGTTACCAGATTTGTTTTAAGGTTACATCATTTTGGACTGATTCTATGAAACCCTGGACTTGTGACTCTTTATTTGAGTCCCCCACCTGGTTACTGGTTCTCTAAGCCTTCATCTGGACTTATGAGCACATATGGACCTTATCAAGGCAGATAACAGATCCAACACTTGATCACAAACCCTTGCATATCATTCTGCATACATCATTTTGCATCATTTTAACATTTGTCTATTTTTTTTACAGGGTATGCACATTATCTTTGGTTTTGGTTTTGATTGTTCATCTTCATCAGATATCTTCACCAGCTATCTTCATCAGAGATTCCCTTCAGCACCTTCATCAGTTACCTCCATCAGTGCTTCTCCTCAGTTATCTTCATCAACATCCATTATTAGTATGGACCCATCCAGGAAGAGCAACATTACCTATCATTTCTTTGAGCCCACTCTGGCAGGCATCAGACAGATTCAGACACTCATCACTCCTGATCACGTCCCTTTATTCAGGGAATATTATGGTGGCATTATGGACATGATCATGGACTTGGATGCATCACAGAGGAGTATGATCCACACTTGCCTTCAGTTCTATGACCCTCCCCTCAGATGTTTTACCTTTCTAGACTTTCAGTTGGGTCCCTTGTTAGAGGAGTTTTCCATGTTGTTGGGTGTCCCCATCAGGAGAGGGATTCCTTTCAACCCTGAGATGACTGCTCCTAGGAATGAGGATATAGCTAAGGCTCTATATTTGGAGACCACCATCATTGATAAAAATCTGACTACTAAGGCTGGAGTCCCAAGCCTCCATTTGGATTTCTTGATCACTCAGGCCACTAGTCATGCTGCAGCAGGGAAGTGGGACACTGTCTGTGCCCTTTTGGCCCTTAGCATATATGGTATCATCTTTTTTGCAGACGAGCCTAAGTTTGTAAGCAAGAGTGCTATCCATCTTTTCTTGCTGAAGAATCCAATTCCCACCTTGCTAGGGGATTTCTATTACTCAGTGCATCAAAGAAATAAGAAGCAAAGGGGAAGATTAGTCAGATGTTGTGCACCTCTTTTCTACTGCTGGTTATTGAGACACTTGCCAAAGTCAGAAGCTTTCTTGAATCCTCATCAGTCAAGAAATTAGGCTAAAAGAATGATTGCTCTCACTTCAGAAGACATCAGGTGGTGCACTCAGAGCACCAAGGGCAGAGACATAATCACCAGCTGTGGGCAGTATCCCAATGTACCTCTGATTGGAGTGAAGGGTTGCATCAACTACAATCCTTTGATGTTCAAAAGGAAACTAGGGTATGCCTTGGTACATCCACCAAGAGAGCATGACTTATCAGAAATCCTGTACTGTGACATTAAGAATAATCATGCTATCATCCGACAAGTAGTCTGGGCTTGGGATAATATTCAGATAAAAGGGACTGCCATTCTTGGAAAATGCAACAACATAGCTTCGGCTTAGTATATTGATTGGTCTCGTATCAGAGGATAGATCACCCGCATGCCTTTCACCCTGGAGGATGTGCCTGGACCATCAACAGTAGATCCTGTAGCTACAGTTAGCTTAGAAGAGTTTGAGAAGTTGAAAGAAAGGAATACTCAGCTTTCTGAAGCCTTAAAGAAAACCCTCTGGGAGAGGAATGATAGTCGTCTGGACAATGAGAGGTTAGAAAGGCTCCGGATCGAGCATATGACCAAGATTGAGAAGACAAATTATTACATCAGAAGAGCCCAAGCAGGGGAGTTGGTATTGAAGAATGCTTGCAAGGAAGCCAAGATTCAGAAAGCCAGAGCTGAGCACTACTTGGAAGAGAGTCAAGCTAGATGGATCAGAATTACTGAGGCTCGTTCACAGGAAGATCAGAAGACACAGGCTAGGATAGAGCAACCGGAAGCTAATAAGAAGAAGAATCAGGAAGCCTTGTTAGCAGCACAAAAGGAAATCTCTGAGTTGAAACTCCGGGCGGGGTTGAAGAGATCAAAAGACCAAGACAAATATAAGAAGTTGACAAATGCTATTGCCACCAGGAACCTTCTTATAAGGACCATCACAGAGCATCCAGTTGGCCCAGTGACTGATGCTCTCCTGAAGGAAGTTAGAGAGGATGATTATGGGCTGGATGTTTGATTTCTTTGTATTTGTACTTCATTTTGTTTGTACTTTTGTTGATTTTGTTGTATTTTGACCCATCATGGTGTAACACGGTGGGAGAACTGACTTTTAGTTATGTTGCGGATAGCAAGAGTCGCCACCGACTTTTATTTTATCCAAAAGGAAAGGGTATAAAAGAACAGGAAAAACCTTAAGAGATATTTTTGGGTCCGGGGGGTAGGTTATGTAAAGGGAAGGTGTTAGCACCCTTTACATCCATGGTTATCCATGGGCTCTTAGTTACTTAGCTCACTTTAAATTGTTTTTGAAAGTGTAGTGTGTGAATAGAAAAATTTTCAGAATAGTTAATAATAATTCATGTACGGATGTGTAAAAACTTGTTTTTGAAAATTTGTTTGAAATTGTGAAGAGTTTGAAAAAAA
The DNA here is from genome assembly GCA_963966055.1 of Lathyrus aphaca. Taxonomy (NCBI): domain Eukaryota; kingdom Viridiplantae; phylum Streptophyta; class Magnoliopsida; order Fabales; family Fabaceae; genus Lathyrus; species Lathyrus aphaca. The sequence continues at coordinate 335,154,592 of OZ014520.1, read as the reverse complement.
GTTTTCGAAGTGAGCAAGTACATAAGAGGAACCTACCCTAAAGTTTTAAGTCTTTCTTGTTCTTTATCCTTTAATTGGTAAGACTATCCCCACTATTAAGGAGTAGGTAGTCATTACCTTGGATGTAAGGGACATGAGAGGGACAATCTGATTATGAAGGCAACTGTGGGGTGTATTAAGCATAAAGGAGGGACTATCATCATTTATTTCGAAGGGACTCGATTCGTATAGGCAGCCATTAGGGACTTGATGATTTTTCTTTTAAGGAACTTGCTTTATACACCCCACTTGATCTTATTAGTAGGCAACTTGAGGGATAACCTTAGAAATGTGAGACGGCGATTAAAAATCGACTTACGTGTGTGTGAGTGTTTAATATTAACTATCGTATTATTAAAGTGATCTAATTTATTTTAAATAAAATACATATTAACACTCCCTAATTACTAACCATAGCAAAAATAATTAAATAATTATAAAATTTACATCCAAGAAGCAATTACAAAATTATAATAATAAGCAAAATAATAAGCAAAATAAATAAATAACAAAATAAATAAAATATAAATAAATAAGCAATAAATAATAAGAAATAAATAATAGGGGTTAGTGATAAATATGATCAAAAATAAGGTTAGTGAAAATAATAATAAGAATAATTAGAAATAATAAACAAGGTTAGAATAATATAACATAATACATAATAGTTTAGTTAGTAACAATAATTAAAATAAATAGAAACAATTTTATAATAATACTAACATAAAGTCTAATTCCAAATATATAATAAGAAAAATTTTTAAGCATAATATAATTATAAATTTTAATCATTTACAAAAATTCAATTATTCATGAATATATATATCAACAATTAAAAAAATTTACATATTATGACGAAAGTGGGTTTTAAATATTATGTTCGTAAAATAATTATATTTACAAAATTTATAAGAATTATAATAAATATATATATATATAATAATTACATTAAGAATTGGAAAATAAATTTATTTAGAATAGAATTAGGTTTAAAAAATAAATTAGGATTTGTTTAGAGAAATATTTTTTAAGGGTTTAAATTATAGTATACAAAATTATTCTAATAATATACATATATTTTTTAATTACATAAGAGAAATAATAATTTTTTTTATGATTTTTGAATATTTGAACCTATTTGAATATATACTTATGAAATAATTTTAATTACATGTATATTTAAAATATAAATCAATTAACAAAAGTGAGAAAAACAGATAAATAAAGAAAATAGCAAAACATACCTGGCTGGGTTTTGAACCCAGGAGGCTTAGCTCACAAGATCACATGCTCTACCACTGGGCCAGGTGCTGGTTGGTGCAAGAAGAATTGCCTCCAAATGGTTTTGTTCTTTCAATCCAATAATCAGCAAAATAAGTGAAAAACAAAAGTCCTGGGGGAGGATCGAACCCAGGACCTTATGTATACAAGTATGCGCGCGTTACCACCTGGCTGGAAGAGCCCATTTGCTTATAAACCAACACCAATTCATAATATGTAATAATCAATACGTAAATAAGGAAAATAACCAAAATTTTGTCATGGCCAGGATTCGAACACAAGTCATACGGCCAGCATGCATACGCCTCCTTCCACTGGGCCACAAGCACACCTGTGATAAACAAACAACAATAATTCAAAACATATTTTCACCAGTATTTGAATTTTCCAGCGCGCGGGAACTGGTCTTCTTCTTCCTTGAGACCTTCGAAATCACCTGCGAATATTGTTGCAATTTTTCCTGCGAAAACCAACTTCCAGCAAAACCTACGAATATCAACAAGCAACAAAACCATACAATTTTTAAAAATTAAGCACAGCAGCATGTTCCTGGCATCCACACGATTCATTCTATGTCTTTAGAATCAATTTATATTCACTAAATCAAAAGTCCCTAAACCTAAGTCCAAACCCTAATAATGGCATCTTGTGAATTAGGTACGGGTTCTTGAGTTTTCCTGCCCAGAAACGTTCTACAACATACAACAAACAATATTAGCCAAACAAAATCCATTTAAATGCAATGAATCATTAGAATCGAAAAAAGTTTATTCAAGAACAAATTGGCTTCGGGTTGTTCATATATGCATGCTATAGATGCGTATGGGCATTGGTTTTGCATCATGGAAGATCAAGGAACATCTCTATGATCATAGTTTACCTTCTAATGCCCTGTAACTCAAAATCCGAATCTCACTTTTTTGATGAATTTTTGAACAATGAACTTACACTTTTGGCTGCTGGAATTCGTGTATGAGGCTAGGGTTATGATCAACATATATAGGTGAATGATTCTAGGTTAAAAAATTGATGGATCATGTGGAAGAATTGATTTAAAAAGATTGAGAAAGATGGTGCTTTGAATTTCAAATATTGGCTTATGAAGACTTGCTATTTTTGTATTAATCACATGATTTCATTCCTCTTTGACTCTAATCACCAATTAAGACTTTTTAAAATCAATCACAAAAATAAATCTTCATTTTTAATATTTTATTTAAATTTAAAATGATTTTAAGTATAAAAAATCATAATAAATTAATTAAATAAAATAAAAATTATGAAAATATTATGGAAATTTCGTGCAAGATATTTTTGTATGGGTTGGGTCATGAATTGGCCAGCCCATTTGGAGAAAATTGCTTTTAGGCCCTCATTTTCATCATAAACCATCACAAATTTTCCCAACTTTGCAAGGGCACATCTCCCTCAATTTTAAAGGTATGAGGATGTTCTTGGACTTTTTGGAAAGCTTGAAGAGTCCTCTAAACAACCCCATTGGTTTCAGGTCCATATCATTTACCAATCTCAAGTTATGCCCTTTTGAAGTTGTTGACTTTTTGTTGACTTTTGAAATGACCTATAATGTCTTAGATCATATCTTTCAAATGAAGCATTTTTGGGCTTAACTTTCAACATCAAAGTTGTAGAAAATTCAATTTCCTTCAAAATGAGCTTTGGATGGAGACTTGGTGATGAAGTATGTGAAAGTTATGGCTGGTCAAAGTTCAGTTGACTTTTACTAAGGAAACCCTAATTTAGAAACTCCTGATTATTGATGATCTGGAATCTCCTTGATGAATCATGATCAACCCTTGATCAAATGATGAATTTTACTTCATATAATTGATGTTGGCAAAAAAAATCATGAAGTTTGACTTTGTTTTGACCACAGTTGACCTCAGTTTGACTTTTTAACTGCATTGACTGATTTTGACTTATCTGATCATCTGACTGAGCAAACTTTTGAGAAAAGTCTTGAAACTTGTAATGGGGGTTCTTATACACATATGAGATGTTATGAAACTCACTTGAGGTATTGGAAGTCCATTTAGCTTGATTAAAGTCAAAACCCTAGTTTTGGATGCACTGCTTAGGAGGTGCATTGTCTGAGGGAATTGTCAACTCTTCTGACCCATTGTGAACTCTGTGAACCTTGTGAACCATCATAAAATGTCTTGTGAACCTCATGGGAGATATTGTGAAGCTTGTGAACCTTGTGAACCTCATGAAGTGGCTTTGTAGACCTCATAAACCTCAGGAAAGGTATTGTAAGCATTGTGGAACTTGTGAACCTTGTGAATCTTCATAAAGTAACTTGTAGACTTCATGAACCTCATGAAAGGTCTTGTAAATGTAGAGAAACTTGTGAACCTTGTGAACCCTCAAGAAGTAACTTGTAGACTTCATGAACCTCATGAAAGGTTATGTAAATGTTGAGAAGCTTGTGAACCTTGTGAACCTTCATAAAGTAACTTGTAGACTTCATGAACCTCATGAAAGGTGTTGAAAGCATTATGGAACTTGTGAACCTTGTGAACCTTCTTAGAACACAAAGTCTTGTATTGTGAGGGCAAATTTTGGGGTGCAACAGCTGCCCCTGTTCAATTTTCTGAAACCTGAGGGGTTAGATTGGTATATTTGCCAGTCGTAACCTGGAAGGTTGAAGGGGATTGAACACAAAAGCCCAAAAATTTGCACTCACCAGTGCATAGAGTGATACAGACGGCTAGTTGAATATGATTGAGTGGGCTTAAAGATGCCACTTGGAAAGTTCTTCAGATATGTTTCTTGGAAGATAAGGCAGCCCAGAATATGGAGGTATAATGAAAGCTGTCAGGAGTCTGGAGCAGTCTTGAGGTATTGATGATATACTTTCAGGATACTGGAGTAATACTGATGTAACAGCATGTCTTCATGAGGATAGAGCAATCAATAATGATAACCCTAAAGCAGTCTTGAAGTAATGATATGATTTCAGGAGGATAGAGCAATCAATAATGATAACTTTAAAGCAGTCTTGAAGTAATAATATGATTTCAGGAGGATAGAGCAATGAATAACTCTAAAGCAGTCTTGAAGTAATGATTTCAGGAGGATAGAGCCATCAATAACTCCAAAGCAGTCTTGAAATAATAATGTGATTTCAGGAGGATAGAGCAATCAATAGCTCTAAAGCAGTCTTGAAGTCATGAGAATTTATCAGGAGGATAAAGTAACCCTGAGGTGACAATAAAGCAGTCCCAAAGTAATAAGGAGCTTATCAGGAGGATAAAGTAACCCTGAGGTTACGATAAAGCAGTCCCAAAGCCATAAGAAGCTTATCAGGAGGATAAAGTAACCCTGAGGTTACGATAAAGCAGTCCCAAAGTAATAAGAAGCTTATCAGGAGGATAAAGTAACCCTGAGGTTACGATAAAGCAGTCCCAAAGTAATGAGAAGCTCATCAGGAGGATAAAGTAACCCTGAGGTTACAATAAAGCAGTCCCAAAGATCATAAGTTTGTTTGTTGGGTAATTAACCTGAAAACAAAGTAGCATTCGGTATAATAATATTAGTTTATGCTTTATGTATGCATGTATGATATGATGCACTTAGGTAATGTACTATATGTTTATGGATATATATGCTATAGTATGATGTAAATGATGTATGTATGATATAATACTGCCGGAAGCATCTGGATATCTTCGTATAACAACTGCTGGCCAGAGAAAATAAATCCCGATTTGTTGTTGAAGAATATAAAACCCTCTGTCTGCTGGGAATAATAAGGTATAGATATAACCTCCCGTTGTTGGGGATGGCACGGTATATATAACCTCCCGTTGTTAGGGATAGTAGGGTATATATAACCTTCGTCTTCGTTTGATAGTAGGATAAGTATAACATCCCGTCTTCGTTCGTCGTACCCTTATTGGAAAGTAATTTCCCGTACATCCGCATGAGGATAAAAGAGATGGATATAAATTCCAGGGGAGATGAGACTTTATGAAGATGGATTCGTCCTACTGAGGGTTTTGTAACTGCGAAGCTTCGTTGAAATCCTTCCCTCGCGTTCGTCCTTAGTAAATACTATTACTGCATTTTCATGCATTTCTGGTAAACATCAATCATATTAAAAGCATACATGCATTTCTGGTAAACATCAATCATATTCAAAAGCATACATACATTCAAACACAACCAATGGACGTTTCGCTTATGTAAATAGGGTAAAAGTAAATCTGGATTCAAAAGATTGAATTTATTTATATCAAACAGTGACCCATACACGGGTAAGTTTGTACAAGGGGACATAAACCCTAGTAAGAGGATTTTGTCATAAAGTTTTACAAAAGAGAATCAGCTATGTGGGAAATAATCCTATTGAGTTTCAATTCTACTATTGCCATTCAAGTATCTCATCTTCTTGCTGTTGAGACGGAAACGATTGAATTGAGCTTTATCTGTTCGAGCTTGAATAAGTAGTACAACTGGTTGCAGTTTCATGAGTGATCCAAACGAGACATAGTCATACGCTTTAATCCCTAACTTTTGCCTGGATTGCCCTTTCAGGTTTTCAATCCACCGGGATACCCTTTTTTACCCAAGCCGCCTTTTCAGGTTTTCGACTTGCCGGGTGTACATCTTTTTATATATATCCCTAATTTTTGCCCAAACCCTTTTGGTTTGCCGGGATGCCCTTATTTTTGCCTAGGCCTGTCAACCTAGCGGGTCTTTTTTTTTTATGCGTAGTATTTTTTAACTATGTCTGCGTTTACAGGCTGTGGAAAATCTTCACCATCCATTGTAGTGAGTATCATGGCACCTCCTGAGAATACTGTCTTGACTACAAATGGTCCTTCATATGTTGGAGTCCACTTGCCCCTAGGATCACTCTGTGGTAATATGATACGCTTGATTACCAAGTCACCAGCCTGATATACCTTTGGCTTAACCTTCTTGTTAAAAGCTTTGATCATCCTTTTCTGGTACATCTGGCCATGACAAACTGCTGCTAACCTCTTCTCATCAATCAAATTTATCTGGTCCAGTCGAGTCTGAATTCACTCATCTTCATCCAAGCCTGCATCCTTCATAATTCTTAAGGAGGGAATCTGAACTTCAATGGGCAGAACTGCTTCCATACCATAGACTAAGGAGAATGGGGTTGCCCCTGTTGAAGTACGTATTGTGGTGCGATAACCATGAAGAGCAAATGGTAACATCTCATGCCAATCCTTGTAAGTAACAGTCATCTTCTGTACAATCTTCTTAATGTTCTTATTAGCAGCTTCAACTGCCCCATTCATCTTCGGACGATACAGAGAAGAGTTGTGATGCTTAATCTTGAACTGCGTGCAGAGATCAGTAATCATAGTGTTGTTCAGATTAGAGCCATTGTCAGTGATAATCCTTTCAGGGATGCCATACCTACATATGAGATTATTCTTAATGAACCGAGCCACGACATTCTTAGTAACAGATGCAAATGAAGCTGCCTCTACCCACTTCGTGAAGTAATCAATAGCAACCAGGATGAAACGATGCCCATTAGAAGCAGTAGGCTTGATCTCACCAATCATATCAATGCCCCACATGGCAAAGGGCCAAGGAGCAGTCAACACATTCAGTGGTGATGGAGGTACATGTACTTTATCAGCATAGATTTGACATTTGTGACACGTTCTGGAGTGTTGATAGCAATCAGCTTCCATGGTAGACCAGTAATAACCTGCTCTCAATATCTTCTTTGTCATAGTATGACCACTGGAATGAGTGCCAAAGGTCCCATCATGCATCTCTTCCATAATCTCAATTGCTTCCTTCTTATCCACACAACGAAGCATAGTTGAATCATGATTACGCTTGTACAGAATCCCATTACTCAGAAAGAACTTAGCAGAAAACCTTCTCAGAAACTTCCTATCTTTGACAGACGCCCCTTCAGGGAACTCCTGAGCTTCAAGATATCTTTTCACTTCATAGAACCAAGGCTTCTCCTCTTCCCCTTCTGTATCAATCTCATTGCAGTATGCAGGCTTTTCAAATCTGTCAATAGTAATCTTGGGAGCTTCATCATCCCAGCTAATCTCAAACATAGATGCCATGGTGGCTAATGCATCTGCTAACTGATTCTCTCTTCGTGGAATGTGTCCAAAGGTAATCTCTTTGAAATGTGGGATCAAAGACAACACATGCTCTCTGTAAGGAATGAGGTTATCATGCTTGGTATCCCAATCTCCTTTGATCTGACTTACTACCAGGGCTGAATCTCCATACACATCAAGAAACTGAATCTTCATATCAATAGCAGCTTTAATACCCAGGATACATGCCTCATACTCAGCCATGTTATTAGTACAATGGAAACAAAGTCTGGCAGTAATCGGGGTATGACAACCTTCAGGGGAACTAATCACAACACCAACACCATTACCAAGTGCATTAGAAGCACCATCAAAAACCATAGTCCATCGGGATCCTTGTTCAGGTCCGTCATATTGTCCAGGTTCTTTGGTAATAATCATAATGTCTTCATCAGGGAACTCAAAATTCATTGACTGATAATCATCCACTGCTTGATGAGCCAAATGATCAGCAACAACACTTCCTTTAATGGCCTTCTGAGTAGTATACTGTATATCATATTCTGTCAAGATCATTTGCCATCTTGCAATTCTTCCGGAGAGAGCAGGTTTCTCAAATATATACTTGATTGGATCCATCTTAGAAATCAATAAGGTAGTATGGGTCAACATATACTGTCTTAGTCGGCGAGCAGCCCATGCCAAAGCGCAGCAAGTTTTCTCGAGCAGTGAGTATCTTGTATCACAGTCGGTAAAATTTTTGCTAAGGTAGTATATTGCCTGCTCTTTTCGACCAGACTCGTCATGTTGCCCCAATACACACCCCATTTAGTTGTCTAATACTGTTAAGTACATAATCAAGGGTCTTCCATCAACTGGTGGCATCAAAATTGGAGGTTCTAGCAGATATTTCTTGATTTCATCAAAGGCAATCTGGCACTCATCATTCCATTCCATCACCTGATCTTTCTTCAACAACTTGAAGATTGGCTCACAGATGGTGGTTAACTGGGAAATAAATCTTGCAATGTAGTTCAATCGTCCCAAGAAACCTCTAACCTCCTTCTCAGTGCGGGGAGCTGGCATCTCTCGTATAGCTTTCACTTTTGCAGGATCCACTTCAATACCTTTGCCACTGACAATGAAACCTAGGAGTTTACCAGATCTAACTCCAAAAGTACACTTGTTTGGGTTCAACCTCAACTTGTATTTCTTCAACCTCTCAAACAACTTGTGCAGATGATCAAGATGTTGCTCTTCATTTTGATACCTGGCTATCATATCATCCACATATACTTCAATCTCATGATGAATCATATCATGAAATAAAGCCACCATAGCACGCTGATATGTTGCCCCTGCATTCTTCAAACCAAATGGCATTACCTTATAGCAAAAGGTGCCCCACTGTGTCACAAATGTTGTCTTCTCCATATCTTCAGGTGCCATCTTGATTTGATTGTAACCAGAGAAACCATCCATAAAAGAGAATACCTTATGCTGAGCAGTGTTGTCTACCAAAATATCAATATGAGGAAGTGGAAAGTCATCTTTGGGGCTAGCCTTGTTCAAATCTCTGTAGTCCACACACATACGTACCTTACCATCTTTCTTAGGAACTGGTACCACATTTGCGACCCACTGAGGATAAGAAGTCACTGCTAAGAACCCTGCATTGAACTGTTTCATTACCTCTGCCTTAATCTTTTCTGACATTTCAGGACGCATACGACGAACCTTCTGCTTCTTTGGACGACAATCTTCTTTCACTGGCAAACGGTGAACCACAATGTCTGTATCCAACCCTGGCATATCTTCATAAGACCAAGCAAAGATCTCCACATAGTCACGTAACATCTGAATCAACCTGCTCTTGACACTGTCCTCTAAATCAGCCCCTATCTTGACCTCTTTTCTGTTTTCTTCAGTTCCCAGATTCACAACTTCGACTGGCTCTTCATGTGGCTGTATAGCTTTCTCTTCTTGTTGTAACAACCTAGCAAGCTCTACAGGTATTTCACAATCGTCCTCATTTCCGTCTTCAGTTTGATAGATCGGATTCTCGAAATCATAATTGGCAATAGTAGAACTGTTATCAACAGGATCCAGAGTGGACGAGGATCTGCATTTTAGTGATGTGGGTGTGTGTAAGAACACATAGCTGATAAAGCAAAAATAAAGAAAAGAAAAACAAGGAACACAATATTTACGAAAACGAAACGTCCACTGATTTTATTGAATGAAGTATGCAAATGAAATGACAGCCCGTAACAAGCACACCATTGTGCCCCGGGTAAGGCACATGGCTTGAAAGTCTTATTGTTCAAGAAATTACAAATTTAAAAACATAACACAGTAATAGTATTTACTCCTGACTAAAGGAGATAGGGATAACATCTTCAGCTTTCCAATTATTGAGTCCAGCACCCACAGTAGGAAAAATCCATGCATCCAAGTTGTATTCTTCATCTTGATCTCCCATAACATTAATCTGGTCCTTCACAACCCCTTGATTAGTGACACGGGCGGCACGAGCACGACGAACAGCCTTCTGGGACTCTGCAGTGAAACCCAAACCAAACTTGTCAGACTTGTATGGAATATCAGGAAGCTGACCCCAAATAGTACAACCACCTTCATCCACCACAGCTCTAGCATCATTGAGGGAGGCCATTGCCATTGTTGGAGGTTTTCTGGTGACCACAGGAACTTTCTTCACAGCAGGAGGAGCTACACAATCATTAACAACCCAGGGAACCACTTCAAATGACTGACACGGAGTCTCAATGTATTCACCTTCCATTTCCAGATACTTGAAAGTGTTTACATGGCTGACAAAGTACTCTTCTTCTCCATAGACCGTAACAACCTTTCCATTCACCGGATATCTCAACTTCTGATGCAATGTAGAGGTCACAGCACCTGCCCCATGGATCCAGGGACGACCAAGCAGACAAGAGTACGAAGGACGAATATCCATCACATAAAACGTAGCAGTAAACATCTTGGAACCAACTTGGATTGGAAGATCAATTTCTCCATGCACTACTCTTCTAGAACCATCAAAAGCCTTTACCACAATATTACTGGGCTTCAGCACAGCATCTTCAGGACTCAGCTTGTTCAGGACTTCCTTAGGCAACACATTCAAAGAGGAACCATTGTCTATCAGCACATGAGACAGTGTAGTGCCCCTGCACTCAATTGAAATATGCAAGGCCCTGTTATGATCCCTCTTGGCAGGGGTCAAGTCAGCATCAGAAAATCCTAACCCATTGTCGTAGGTCAGGTGGGCAACACAGTTTTCAAATTGGTCAACAGAAATTGCACTGGGTACATGAGCCATCTTCAGAAACTTGATCAATGACTTGGCATGAGCCTCAGAACATAATAACAGGGAGAGCATAGAAATCTTCGAGGGAGTATGCCCCAACTGATCAACAATGTCATAATCACTCTTGCGAATGATTTTCAATACTTCTTCCATCTGCTTAGAGAGATCATCAGCAGCTGGCACATTAGTAGATACAGGCTCAATAACAGGACCTTTGCCCCGAGCATCAGTGGTGGAAGTAGCAGCAGGAGTAACTGCGTTCTTGGAAGCAACTGGAGGAGAGAAGACTCTTCCACTACGAGTGATCTTGCTAGATCCAGCAATATTATCAATGTCAACAGGCACATTAGGTAAAGGCTCTTGCTTAACACCATGGATGTAAACGTCAGACCCATAGTGCCAAGGCACAGCTTTGTCAGATATATAAGGAATAGGACCAGGAGTGGTAATGATCAGAGGAGCCACTCTGGCTTCAGCAACAACTTTCACAGGACCTTCAGCAGTAATCTTGATTGGGCCCTGATGAGTGATTTTGATGGGACCTTTTGAAGTGATTCTTACCGGTACTTTGTCAACCATGTCAACCTCTTCAATCTTCTTATCCCGAGTCAGATGATCCACCATACTTTCTACAGATGATGGTCTTCTTTCAAACACTATAGTATACTTATCCATGAGACGTTGAATGCCATCTTTCAACCTGAAGCACTTCTCTGGATTATACTCACAATAAACACAATCTTCACGACAACCCGGAAAGAACCCAGCTTGCACTAACTTCTTTCTGATGATGGCCAATGGTGTGGTCAATTCATCAACTGAACGGATATGCAGATCTTCCTCAATGGCATTGACAGTCTTCTCGTGGTTTGGCATTGGAGCAGTAATCACATTGGGGGTACCCGGAGGATCAAATTCAATTTCTCCAGCATCAATTATATCTTGAATTTTGTTCTTCAAGACCCAGCAGTTATTAGTATCATGTCCTGGACAATTTGAATGATATGCACATCGTGCATTGGGATTGTACTTGGGAGAGGTAACATTGGGATTCTGAGGAGCCTCCCTCAGGGTAATAAGTTCAGCCTTCAACAAGTGTTGCAATGCCTGAGCCATTGACATGTTGATCTTCGTGAACTGTCTTCTAGCCCTCTGTTGGTTGCTCTGAGGCTGCTCTGTTGTTGCAGGAGTTGGATTTGAAATATGAACTGCACTAACAGACTGATGCCTTCTGTTACGATCAGGTTGACCATAAACAGCATTGGATTCTTTCTTCCCAGTGGGAGGCTTCTTTGCAGCACCTGATGAAGAAGTGCCCACTTGGATCTTACCACTCTTGATACCATTCTCTACTCGCTCTCCTGTCATGATCAACTCAGTGAAGCCAGATGATGAGCTTCCAATGAGATGACTGTAGAACGGACCATTCAGCGTACACATGAACATATCAACCAATTCCCTGTCAGTCAAAGGGGGTTGAACTCTTCCAGCTAAATCTCTCCACTTCTGAGCATACTCTTTAAAACTTTCTTTGGCACCCATAGACATGCTCTGAAGCTGCATGCGAGTGGGGGCTAAGTCAGCATTGTATTGGTACTGCTTATAGAAAGCTTCAGCAAGATCATTCCAGTCTCTGATATTGACACTCTCCAACTGATAATACCACTCCAACTGAGCTCCAGATAAACTCTCTTGAAAGAAATGAATCCACAACTTTTTATCAGCAGTGTGGGGTTGAATTCTTCTGACATAGGACCTCAGATGCAGCTTGGGACAAGAGACCCCATCATAGACAACAAATGTAGGAACCTTGAAACCCACAGGTATGACCACCCCAGATATCAGACTCAAATCCTCAAAATCCAGCCCAGATGATTTCTGCAACTCCATAGCATCCATCCTATCCACCAGCATCTTGAATTTGTCTTCATTAGACTCATGGTAGTAGTTAGCCTCAGAATCAGAGTCCCCCATTGTGTGGTGGAGACTGCCTACCTCTTGCTCAGATTCTTCAGATTCATAGTCTTCAACCTGTTCCTTGGTCTTGACAGGACCTTTGAACCTTCTTCCCATGTTGAGCAACCCAGCAGACCTTCTATCCTTCTTAGTCTTCTTGGCCAGCAGTGTCTTCAATTCGTCCTGCCCCTTGGATAGGTTCAGGATCAGCTCTTGGAACTGTGCATTTTGTGCCTGAAGATCCTTAACTGATTGTTCAAGAGCCATTGCTGAAATAAACAGCGAGAAGATGAGAAACCTGTGCACAATTATAAACCTGTGATGCAATGATATGATATGGGAATGCATATGCAATGTTTTCAAGGACCGCAGGATTTAAATTTGCTTAGACAAACAAGAAAGTAACTTTTTATTAGTAATAACTTGTTTTGCCTTTTAGGCTTACAAAAAATGAAAGTAAAATGAGTACAAAAGATGGGGTTTTAAGTCTCCCATGGACGTTTCCTCTTTATGTTGAGGTATGAGTTGAGGTTCCGTTCCTCGTGAAGTTGTTTTGTTAGCTCTAGGATTCTTGCTTGGCTTGCTTTGTAATGAGCCTCGAAAGTATCCCTTTGCTCCTTCAATTGGATCCATGATCTCTGCAAGTCTTCCTTATCAGTAGGCATGTCTGGGTGAAGGATGGTATAAGCTGTGTCTCCTTCAGCAACAGGTTCCATGGTAACTGGTAGGACGGCAGGATATGGCATCATGAGTGTCTGAGCACGAGATCGTACCCATCTGAGATAAGCCTCCATAGGAATAGTGTACTTAGGTTCCAGTGTCTTGCTGTCAATCCTGTTTACCTTTCCCCAGGCTCGTATGAATCTCTGACGGTAACCCTGAAGATCGTTGTCGTAATCAAACACAATGCCCTGAATCAACATGTCATGTGGACCATCACTTCGGGCGTAACCAAACTGTCGTAAATCTAGAGAGGGGTTGTAGGTGATGCCTCCTCTTATGCCTAGAAGTGGCACATTAGGGAACTCCCCACAACGGTCAATGATGGTGACATTCTCCATAGATCTGGAGCACCAATGGATGTCTGAGTGAGAAAGTGACATGATCCTCTTGGACCATCTGAACCCTTGCTCATTCTTCATTACTGAGCGAGGAAGGTGAGAAATAAACCACCTAGAAAGTAAAGGTATGCAGCACATCAAAGTTCCTCTTGCCTTTGTAGTACGGGTATGAAGAGAATGTAGGATATCTCCAAGCAATGTAGGCACTGGATTGTGACTCAGGAAAATGTTGATGGCATAAACATCTATGAACTGATCTGGATTGGGGAACAATACTAAGCCATATATCAGCAAGGCTAAGACCTCCTCAAAAGCATCATAGCTCATGGCCTTCAAGAACATCTGAGCTTTATCCATTAATACCTTAGCAAGAATACCCTTGACTCCACTTCTCGTTTCTAGAACAATCTCAGACTTCTTCAGATGTAGGGCTGCAGCAATAACCTCTGGTTTGGGCTCCTTCTCCAAGCCTGTAAAGGGTCTTTGATCAAGAACAGGTATACCCAGAAGCTTAGAGAACTCCTCCATGGTAGGGACTAACTGATAGTCAGGGAATGTAAAGCAATGGTGCTTAGGGTCAAAGAACTGAAACAGCACACTCATCATGTCTTCATTGAACCCTGAAGTGACTAGATCCAATAGGTGACCGTGTCTCTTGATGAACTGGGAATGATCAGACACTTGAGAAACCAACTCTTTAAGTTTAGCAGGTATGCTCACAAAGTTGATCCTGATGGTGTTTCTACGAGCAGATGCCATGACCTGCAACAAAGAACAAAGATAAATCCTTTGGTCCTTGAAATGGTTAGTGAAAATGCTATGCTTATGATGCATGATGATGTCATGATGTTATGCTCAATCACAAACATGTGGCACACACAAACAAGTCACACCATAGCCCTAGGTTTAAAGGCTTGCATGAGGTTTAAAGGTAAGTACCCTCCCCTGAAGTTAGATGGTTCATCCTGTCCTACAAAAGTAACCGGGTTCTAAGGGATCTCAATATCATTGATCCTTCACAAGGGTGGTTGATCAGTAGGCAACTTACTTGCCAACCAAAACCCTCCAAGTTCAAGATCTCAATGAGCGTAGTATCGAGTGTCAACCAACTTCAGTCTGCACCAAAGCCGGTTACCTCACTACTTTCTAAAGGCCAAGATGAGTTAACTAGGGTTCTAAAAGTTAGTTAATGCATTGACAACATATGGCAGCCTCATATTATCCTCAACTTGACTTAAGGAACATAAGCACCAACCAAGAAGTCGCACTAACTATGGCCACCAGATCAACCGTATCGATATACGTCGTACAGTTTCCTTGGTCTATTGCCATTTACCTAAGGTACACTAGATCCGGGTTAGGACCTTTCACACATAGAGTACCCCAACAAGATAATGTAAAGCAAACAAGACAAACAATTTAAAGTGATCTTAATTCCTAAGGGTACCCCTCTTAAATTATTATCCCCAGCAGAGTCGCCAGTTCTGTAACACGGTGGGAGAACTGACTTTTAGTTATGTTGCGGATAGCAAGAGTCGCCACCGACTTTTATTTTATCCAAAAGGAAAGGGTATAAAAGAACAGGAAAGACCTTAAGAGATATTTTTGGGTCCGGGGGGTAGGTTATGTAAAGGGAAGGTGTTAGCACCCTTTACATCCATGGTTATCCATGGGCTCTTAGTTACTTAGCTCACTTTAAATTGTTTTTGAAAGTGTAGTGTGTGAATAGAAAAATTTTCAGAATAGTTAATAATAATCCATGTACGGATGTGTAAAAACTTGTTTTTGAAAATTTGTTTGAAATTGTGAAGAGTTTGAAAAAAAGTTTTCGAAGTGAGCAAGTACATAAGAGGAACCTACCCTAAAGTTTTAAGTCTTTCTTGTTCTTTATCCTTTAATTGGTAAGACTATCCCCACTATTAAGGAGTAGGTAGTCATTACCTTGGATGTAAGGGACATGAGAGGGACAATCTGATTATGAAGGCAACTGTGGGGTGTATTAAGCATAAAGGAGGGACTATCATCATTTATTTCGAAGGGACTCGATTCGTATAGGCAGCCATTAGGGACTTGATGATTTTTCTTTTAAGGAACTTGCTTTATACACCCCACTTGATCTTATTAGTAGGCAACTTGAGGGATAACCTTAGAAATGTGAGACGACGATTAAAAATCGACTTACGTGTGTGTGAGTGTTTAATATTAACTATCGTATTATTAAAGTGATCTAATTTATTTTAAATAAAATACATATTAACACTCCCTAATTACTAACCATAGCAAAAATAATTAAATAATTATAAAATTTACATCCAAGAAGCAATTACAAAATTATAATAATAAGCAAAATAAATAAATAACAAAATAAATAAAATATAAATAAATAAGCAATAAATAATAAGAAATAAATAATAGGGGTTAGTGATAAATATGATCAAAAATAAGGTTAGTGAAAATAATAATAAGAATAATTAGAAATAATAAACAAGGTTAGAATAATATAACATAATACATAATAGTTTAGTTAGTAACAATAATTAAAATAAATAGAAACAATTTTATAATAATACTAACATAAAGTCTAATTCCAAATATATAATAAGAAAAATTTTTAAGCATAATATAATTATAAATTTTAATCATTTACAAAAAATCAATTATTCATGAATATATATATCAACAATTAAAAAAATTTACATATTATGACGAAAGTGGGTTTTAAATATTATGTTCGTAAAATAATTATATTTATAAAATTTATAAGAATTATAATAAATATATATATATAATAATTACATTAAGAATTGGAAAATAAATTTATTTAGAATAGAATTAGGTTTAAAAAATAAATTAGGATTTGTTTAGAGAAATATTTTTTAAGGGTTTAAATTATAGTATACAAAATTATTCTAATAATATACATATATTTTTTAATTACATAAAAGAAATAATAATTTTTTTTTTAATGATTTTTGAATATTTGAACCTATTTGAATATATACTTATGAAATAATTTTAATTACATGTATATTTAAAATATAAATCAATTAACAAAAGTGAGAAAAACAGATAAATAAAGAAAATAGCAAAACATACCTGGCTGGGTTTTGAACCCAGGAGGCTTAGCTCACAAGATCACATGCTCTACCACTGGGCCAGGTGCTGGTTGGTGCAAGAAGAATTGCCTCCAAATGGTTTTGTTCTTTCAATCCAATAATCAGCAAAATAAGTGAAAAACAAAAGTCCTGGGGGAGGATCGAACCCAGGACCTTATGTATACAAGTATGCGCGCGTTACCACCTGGCTGGAAGAGCCCATTTGCTTATAAACCAACACCAATTCATAATATGTAATAATCAATACGTAAATAAGGAAAATAACCAAAATTTTGTCATGGCCAGGATTCGAACACAAGTCATACGGCCAGCATGCATACGCCTCCTTCCACTGGGCCACAAGCACACCTGTGATAAACAAACAACAATAATTCAAAACATATTTTCACCAGTATTTGAATTTTCCAGCGCGCGGGAACTGGTCTTCTTCTTCCTTGAGACCTTCGAAATCACCTGCGAATATTGTTGCAATTTTTCCTGCGAAAACCAACTTCCAGCAAAACCTACGAATATCAACAAGCAACAAAACCATACAATTTTTAAAAATTAAGCACAGCAGCATGTTCCTGGCATCCACACGATTCATTCTATGTCTTTAGAATCAATTTATATTCACTAAATCAAAAGTCCCTAAACCTAAGTCCAAACCCTAATAATGGCATCTTGTGAATTAGGTACGGGTTCTTGAGTTTTCCTGCCCAGAAACGTTCTACAACATACAACAAACAATATTAGCCAAACAAAATCCATTTAAATGCAATGAATCATTAGAATCGAAAAAAGTTTATTCAAGAACAAATTGGCTTCGGGTTGTTCATATATGCATGCTATAGATGCGTATGGGCATTGGTTTTGCATCATGGAAGATCAAGGAACATCTCTATGATCATAGTTTACCTTCTAATGCCCTGTAACTCAAAATCCGAATCTCACTTTTTTGATGAATTTTTGAACAATGAACTTACACTTTTGGCTGCTGGAATTCGTGTATGAGGCTAGGGTTATGATCAACATATATAGGTGAATGATTCTAGGTTAAAAAATTGATGGATCATGTGGAAGAATTGATTTAAAAAGATTGAGAAAGATGGTGCTTTGAATTTCAAATATTGGCTTATGAAGACTTGCTATTTTTGTATTAATCACATGATTTCATTCCTCTTTGACTCTAATCACCAATTAAGACTTTTTAAAATCAATCACAAAAATAAATCTTCATTTTTAATATTTTATTTAAATTTAAAATGATTTTAAGTATAAAAAATCATAATAAATTAATTAAATAAAATAAAAATTATGAAAATATTATGGAAATTTCGTGCAAGATATTTTTGTATGGGTTGGGTCATGAATTGGCCAGCCCATTTGGAGAAAATTGCTTTTAGGCCCTCATTTTCATCATAAACCATCACAAATTTTCCCAACTTTGCAAGGGCACATCTCCCTCAATTTTAAAGGTATGAGGATGTTCTTGGACTTTTTGGAAAGCTTGAAGAGTCCTCTAAACAACCCCATTGGTTTCAGGTCCATATCATTTACCAATCTCAAGTTATGCCCTTTTGAAGTTGTTGACTTTTTGTTGACTTTTGAAATGACCTATAATGTCTTAGATCATATCTTTCAAATGAAGCATTTTTGGGCTTAACTTTCAACATCAAAGTTGTATAAAATTCAATTTCCTTCAAAATGAGCTTTGGATGGAGACTTGGTGATGAAGTATGTGAAAGTTATGGCTGGTCAAAGTTCAGTTGACTTTTACTGAGGAAACCCTAATTTAGAAACTCCTGATTATTGATGATCTGGAATCTCCTTGATGAATCATGATCAACCCTTGATCAAATGATGAATTTTACTTCATATACTTGATGTTGGCAAAAAAAATCATGAAGTTTGACTTTGTTTTGACCACAGTTGACCTCAGTTTGACTTTTTAACTGCATTGACTGATTTTGACTTATCTGATCATCTGACTGAGCAAACTTTTGAGAAAAGTCTTGAAACTTGTAATGGGGGTTCTTATACACATATGAGATGTTATGAAACTCACTTGAGGTATTGGAAGTCCATTTAGCTTGATTAAAGTCAAAACCCTAGTTTTGGATGCACTGCTTAGGAGGTGCATTGTCTGAGGGAATTGTCAACTCTTCTGACCCATTGTGAACTCTGTGAACCTTGTGAACCATCATAAAATGTCTTGTGAACCTCATGGGAGATATTGTGAAGCTTGTGAACCTTGTGAACCTCATGAAGTGGCTTTGTAGACCTCATAAACCTCAGGAAAGGTATTGTAAGCATTGTGGAACTTGTGAACCTTGTGAATCTTCATAAAGTAACTTGTAGACTTCATGAACCTCATGAAAGGTCTTGTAAATGTAGAGAAACTTGTGAACCTTGTGAACCCTCAAGAAGTAACTTGTAGACTTCATGAACCTCATGAAAGGTTATGTAAATGTTGAGAAGCTTGTGAACCTTGTGAACCTTCATAAAGTAACTTGTAGACTTCATGAACCTCATGAAAGGTGTTGAAAGCATTATGGAACTTGTGAACCTTGTGAACCTTCTTAGAACACAAAGTCTTGTATTGTGAGGGCAAATTTTGGGGTGCAACACATGGGGACTTGCTTTTAATCACAAAACTATGTATCTTTGCATTTTGTAATATATGGTTTGTGTGTTATTCTGTGGGCTTAATTTCTCTTCAACATCATCATTCCTCGAGGTCTGGAAGGTCAAAACCAAAGAACCAAACTGGATACCCTTGGAAGACAAATAGACATACTGCATTGCATACTAACCTCATTCTTTGTTTTGTAGGTATTTTTGTTGTTATTTTCTCACTTTGTTGTGGTTTAAGGAAACATTCCTCGTAGGAGGGTCTTCCCCATCAACAGAGTCCACCGGTATCCTACAAGAAACAACCTTCTGAGCTTACAAATGGACCAGGTTCAGCAAGATCTGACTGACGTGAGAACCCAGATGGCTAACGAAAGAACTGAAATGAGGGCCCAAATGAACCAATTCATGGCAGTAATGACTGGGTTGGCCCAAATCCAAGAAAGATTAAGAGAGTTGGTCGAGCGGCAAACTCTTGAAGAAAATCACCCAGGTACAGGGGGTACCAGCAACAATGATCATGTACAACCTCGTACTGACCCTCCGGAGTTTGGGCCTCATCTCAACCCTGACATTAATGCTATTAGGAATACCCAAGGCAATACTAGGGGACGGGCCTTGCAAGAGGACCCTCAAGAGGAACAATTCACTGTAGTTGGAGTAGGAGATGAAGTCTATGATCGTCGGCTAGACGAGATAGCAGAAAAGTTGAGATCTCTGGAGTCTCAAAACTCCTTAGGGTTTGATGTTATGATTATGGGGCTAGTGGAGGGAGTAAGAATTCCTCACAAATTCAAACCTACCTACTTTGAAAATTATAATGGGACATCTTGTCCTCGCACTCATCTTCAATACTTTATGGGAAGATTGAAGGCTTACACTATGGATGAGAATCTATGGATGTTCTATTTTGAAGATAGCTTGACCGGGGCATCCCGTGAGTGGTACTCTCATCTGACTAGGGCAACAATCAGAAATTGGAAAGATTTGGTCGAGGCTTTCATTCAGCAATATCAATACAATCTTGACATGGCTCCTAGAGAACTCTTCTAATGGGTATGTCACAATCCTCCATAGAAAGCTTCAGAGAGTATGCTCAGAGATGGAGACAATTAGCTGCTGTCGTTCAACCTCCAATGTCGGAAAGAGAAATGGTAGATATGTTTATGAACACCCTACAGGGGACATACATTGATAGGTTGGCTGCTTTCTCTTCCACTAGCTTTGTAGATGTGGTCATAGCTGGAGAAAGGATTGAGAGTTTGTTAAAAATGGGTAAGATTTCTGATAACGGCGCCAATTCAAGCAGCACAAGGAAACCTTTTGCAGGGCCTCGTAGGTCGGGTGAAACCAATTCAGTACACATGGGCAGAGGAAGGCCCCAGTATATGCCAAGATCGATTGCTGCCATCACAATTCCTACTCCACCACCTCAACAACAATACACTCCGAAACCACAACATTTCCCTCAACAACACTTTCCTCAACAAAGGTCCTACAACAACAACAACAACCAACAACAACGTCCTTTCCAGCAAAGGCTATCTCAATTCAACAGGGTAATTGATCCTATACCAATGCCTTATGCCACTTTGTTACCACAACTTTTGAAGCTTAATCTTGTTGAATTAAGGACTCTGGCTCCACCAGATCCTCAGAACCTTCCAAGAAATTATGATGTCAATGCCAGATGTGCCTTCCATTCTAATGCACCTGGCCATACCACAGAAAAGTGCAGATCTTTGCACATGAAGGTCCAGGATCTAGTTGATTCAAAGGCTTTAAATTTTTCACCACCTCCTAAAGTCACGAAGAATCCTATGCCCAACCATGGTGGGCCCAGGATAAATGCAATTGAGGAGGATCAACCCATGAACTTAATTGAAGATACTGCAAGCATTCAAACACCTCTGGCCGAGGTTAAAGCTCAACTTTTAAGGTGCCAGGTGTTCCCAGGTTGTGAGGCCTGCTGTGAATCTTGCAAAGTTTCCGTCAATGGGTGTGCAAGCTTGAGAAATGGCATCAATGGCCTTATCAGAAAAGGTATCCTACAGATAACATCAACAGTTTCTACAACATCAGCAATTCCTACTACATCAACAACAAGCACTCCGCCTACAACTGCAAAAACAATTGTTCCAACAGACTCGTCTACATATTCAACAACCATCTCTTCCACCATTTCAACAAATGTTAGTACAACCGCATCCGCTTCTACAACTACAACAACCATTAACAACGACATCTCCACAGTCACCATATACTACGACCCGACAATGGTCCCCGATTCCAACAATTTTCAGCAACAATCTCGACAACAACCCAACTTTAGTCTTCCACCAACACCATCAGTCAGAAGTCCTGTCACTATATATTACGATCCACAGACGATAACAGTTCCTACTTCCGCTGTAGTCAGTCCAGTCACCATCATGGTACCAGGACCCATTCCATATGGAAAAGATAATGATGTACCATGGCACTATGGTTCAGACCTCTACTGCAACGGGGTGAGAGTAGTTCTTGATTCTTTAACTCATACACCACAGGTTGATAATGTCGGGGGAGGCGGAGGCTTCACTCGAAGCGGACGCCTCTTCACGTCACAAATTCCAAGAGTTAACACCGAGGCAGAGGCTGTTGCCAAAGCTAAAGGCAAAAATGTGGTGCCTGAGGAACCAGTTTTGAAAGAAGCCCATAAAAAATCATTTGATCAAGATGTAGATGAATTTATGAGGATAATCAAGAGAAGCGATTACAAGGTTGTGGATCAGCTCCACCAGACTCCTTCCAAGATCTCCATTTTATCATTGTTATTGTGTTCCGAAGCTCATCGGGATGCATTACTTAAAGTCCTGCACGCAGCCTACGTGCCTGAGGAGATCACGGTAAATCAGCTAGAGACAATGGTTTCCAATGTTAATACTAGTCATGGACTAGGCTTCACCAATGCTGATTTGACTACGGAAGGTCGTCATCATAACAAAGCTTTACACATCACTCTGGAGTGTAAAGGGGTTGTGCTTTCACATGTTCTAGTTGACACTGGGTCCTCACTCAATGTCTTACCAAAGAAAGCCCTTTTCAAGCTTGAATATGATGGTATAGCTCTCCGACCAAGCAATCTGGTGGTTAGAGCTTTTGATGGTTCCAAGAGGTCTGTTCTTGGAGAAGGGGAGCTTCCTGTGATAATTGGCCCACAGGTCTTTCAAACTACTTTCTATGTGATGGACATTCAGCCGGCCTACAG
Organism: Lathyrus aphaca; assembly: GCA_963966055.1. Classification (NCBI taxonomy): domain Eukaryota; kingdom Viridiplantae; phylum Streptophyta; class Magnoliopsida; order Fabales; family Fabaceae; genus Lathyrus; species Lathyrus aphaca. Next base: position 335,131,871 of record OZ014520.1, on the reverse strand, counting down.
CTGTTTGTTGGGTCGACCATGGATTCACGCCGCCGGCGCAGTTATGTCGACCCTTAACCAGAAATTAAAATACGAGTGGGAAGGGGAAATTATCACAATCTGTGGTGAAGAGGATATTTTTGTTAGCCATCTAGCTACCTACAAATACATTGAGATGGATGGTGAAATCCACGAGACCATGAGCCAAGGTTTCGAAGCACTGAACGTCAATGAGGCGGCAACTGAAGTATTTGCTGAATCCCAGGAGGATAGGATGGGTACTTCAATTGTCTCATATCAACAAGCTCGGAAGGTTGTTGAAGATGGAAACGCCCAAGGTTGGGGCAAGTTGCTACCTGTGGAGAAGAAGGAGGACAAATTCGATTTGGGTTACAAACCATTCCGACAAGATCAAGCAGAGGCTGCTAAGGAGCCCATGTTCATAAGTGTGGGGATGCTAACCCCAAATGTTGTCAATAACTTGGAAGACGAGGCTGAGAGCAACCTCAACCTGGAGAGTTGGATTCTTCCAAGGATCCCGGGCCAACAAGTCCTTAACTGGTCTTCCCAAGAAATTATAAGAGTTACTCCTGTAGAGTAATTATTATTTCCTACTTTTTAGCATGCATCAAGTCCTGCATCTTGCCCAAGGTGTCAGGACTCATTTTGTAATAGGACCATATTTGTATTTTGTGCAAATGGAATATCAATGAACAATGGACATCTTTTGCAAACAATTTTCTTTTTTTCGCTCACTGTCTTTTGATTTTTGTTTTTTTTCGCACAAAACAATAAAATAGCAATGTTTTCAAAATAAATAACTTCATTTTTTCTGAACAAGATTAAAATTGATCACTAAAAAGAACAAATCTCAAACCTTGCAGAGATAATCCTCCAGATTGCACCGACAACAACACTTCTATAACCTTGTATGACTTCGACAATCCAATTAATTAAGCAGATGAAGGGGTTGATGAAGACTATGAGTTTCCCGAAGAGTTAGCCAGGTTGTTGAGGCAAGAAGAGAAAGCGATTACTCCTCATCAGGAGGAAATTGAAACTGGTAATCTTGGTACCGAGGAAGATTTGAAAGAAGTGAAGATTAGGGCCAGTCTGCAAGCTCCAGTAAAGGAACAACTTATCAGCATGGTCCGGGAATACGTCAACGTCTTTGCTTGGTCCTATCAAGACATGCCAGGTCTAGATACGGATATTGTCATGCACAGGCTACCGTTGAAAGAAGATTACCCGTCAGTTAAACAGAGTTGCGCCGCACTTTCCCGGATATAGCCATGAAGATTAAGGAAGAAGTACAAAAACAATGGGACACCGGTTTCCTTGCTATGACTAGTTACCCGCCGTGGGTTGCTAACATTGTACCCGTGCCTAAGAAGGATGGCAATGTGCGTATGTGTGTGGATTATCGGGACCTGAACAGAGCTAGCCCGAAGGATGACTTCCCATTACCTCACATTGATGTATTGGTCGACAACACAGCTCAGTTCTCGGTATTTTCTTTCATGGATGGATTTTCTGGGTATAATCAGATCAAGATGTCACCCGAAGACATGGAGAAAACAACTTTCCTCACACCTTGGGGGACCTTTTGTTACAAGGTAATGTCGTTTGTACTGAAGAATGCTGGTGCCACTTATCAACGGGCTATGGTAACATTATTCCACGATATGATCCACAAAGAAATCGAATGCTATGTGGATGATATGATTTCCAAGTCCCTCACTGAAGAAGATCATCTAGTGAATCTGCTGAAGTTGTTTAAGCGTCTGAGGAAGTATCAGTTGAAGTTGAACAGCTGAATCTGCTGAAGTTGAACAGCTAAAGTTAAACAACTGAATCTGCTGAAGTTGTTTAAGCGTCTGGTAAGCTGCTGGGTTTTATTGTAAGTGAAAAGGGAATTGAGTTTGATCCCGACAAGGTCAAAGCTATTCAGGAGATGCCTGCACCTAGGACTGAGAAGGAAGTTTGGGGGTTCTTAGGTAGATTGAACTACATCTCAAGGTTCATATCTCACCTCACTGCAACCTGTGAACCCCTGTTTAAACTGTTAAGAAAGGAACAAACAGTCAGGTGGAATGACGATTGTCAGAAAGCTTTTTACAAGATCAAGGAGTACCTGCAAGAACCCCCAATTCTCATGCCTCCAATTGAAGGAAGACCTCTGGTAATATACCTGATAGTATTAGAAGGGTCAATGGGGTGTGTGCTGAGCCAGCATGACGAGTCTGGTCGAAAAGAGTATGCAATATACTACCTAAGCAAAAAATTTATCGACTGTGAACAATGTTATTCACTGCTCGAGAAAACTTGTTGTGCTTTAGCGTGGGATGCTCGCCGACTAAGATAGTATATGTTGACTCACACTACTTTGTTGATCTCAAAGATGGACCCCGTCAAGTACATATTTGAGAAGCCAACACTTACTGGAAGGGTTGCAAGATGGAAAATGATTCTAACAGAGTATGACATTCAATACACTTCTTAAAAAGTCATCAAAGGCAGTGTATTGTCTGAATATCTGGCTGAGCAACCCATTGATGATTACCAGCTGATGAGATTTGATTTCCCGGATGAAGACATCATGTTCTTGAAAGCAAAAGATTGTGAAGAGCCAGTTCACACTGAAGGGCCTGATCCAGAAGAAGCATGGACTATGATGTTTGATGGGGCTGTCAATATGAATGGTCGTGGGGTTGGTGCAGTGCTTATTACACCTAAAGGAGTTCATATGCCTTTCTCGGCAAAACTCACCTTTGCCTGCACTAACAACGAAGCAGAATACGAAGCCTGTATCATGGGTCTTGAGGAAGCCGTTGACCTCAGGATGAAAACCTTGAATGTATTTGGAGATTCAGCTTTCGTAATCAACCAAACCAATGACAAATGGTACACTCATCAGGAGCATCTAATCCCATACCGTGACTATAAGAGGAGATTATTGACTTTCTTCACAATAGTCAAACTTGAATACATCCCTCGAGATGAGAATCAGTTTGCAGATGCTTTAGCTACCATTTCCTCCATGATCAAAGTTCAAACTGCCAATTATGTGCCTCAGATTTTGGTATCCAGACTGGACCGACCGACATATGTTTTATCTGTGGTCACTGCTAGTGATGACAAGCCGTGGTTCCATGACATCAAATGCTTTTTGGAGGATTATACATACCCACCTGGGGCATCATCCAATGATAAGAAGACATTAAGAAGGCTGGCCGGCAGTTTCTTTCTCAATGCTGATGGTTCATTATACAAGCGAAACTTCGACATGGTCCTGCTCAGATGTGTTGACAAGAAGGAAGCAGACCTGCTAATTGTAAACACCCCAAATTTTCCCTCACCCATTCACACCATGGCTTGTGATCTTCTCATATGCATAAGTTCAATCATAGCATCTCATATTGCATATTTGCTTCACTGCATTGATTCAAAGTCATATGCATCTAGGGTTTGTGATCTGAGCAATCCCAGAGCCACTGGGGCCTTTCCAAAGGTTTTCAATCACTTCAAAAGGGTCCATGTATGTCCTAGCATCATATTATATCCCCACAAAGTCAAGAAAGTCAAAGAATCACAAGAACTGGGAAAGGCATGGAAGCAGAGCCAGGTTTAACTGCACATATGACCTAGAATTAGGGTTTTGGTTTCAGAGGCCATAACTCCAAAATTTTTGGTCATTCTTGTTTCTATTGGTCTCTATATGGTATAGGGATCATGCATATCAATTTTCATGAAGAAATTCCATGGGGAAGGCATCTGATCAAGAGTTGACTTCTTGAGCAAGTCAGTGCAAAATCAGGGCATCTGAGGCCCCCAATGACCCAACCAAAGGGTGTTCTCCATCACTTTGAATGTGTATGATCTTTATTTGATCATAGAAGATGTTATAAGTTTACAAAATTGAAGAATTTCAAGCCATTTGCAAAATTGCCTTTTTGGGAAAGTGACTTGTAATGTAAACTTGCCATTTTGGGAAAGTTTTTCAACCTCCTCAAATTGATTCAAAAATGCTTCAAATGAGAAAACTTTGGTCATGAAAGTTGTAGAATGGATCACTCCCTTTTCAAAAAGTACAAGAACTCATTCTAATTCATTTTGGATCAAAAGTTATGGCTTGTCAAAGTTGGAAAAAATCACATAATTTCAAGTTTTACACCAAAGAGGCAAAGTTGCAAAACCTCTTGCCAAGGCAAAATGTGACTTCAAATGGACTTCTAACTTTTGCACAAACATAAACCAATGCCTAAAAGTCAGAATGCACCAAAGAACCTCCCATTTTCATGACTTATGCTTCAAGTAATCACAAAGGGGCCAAAATTGTACCAATTTGCAAAAACTCATGTAACCATGCCTCTACTTGTTACAGCTCACAAAATCTGATCCATAAGCAATCCATGATCTCAGCTGAGCCAAGCCATGCCCCTATCACAGCCTCCCACTTGCCCATACCTCAAGTACACCTAACATTGACTTTTGGCAAAATGGACCATACCAATCATCATAGGCCACACCAACTCCACAGACCTATCATAGTGTGATAAGTGGACCAAAAGCAACTAAAAGCATAACACACACAAGCCTGAAACATCTCACAAGCCAGCATTCTCCAAACTCACCTCTTATGCATTTTCATTCGAATCTCCTCACATAAGCTTCAAACATCAAAATAAACTTCACAGAAACACTCACCATGATCCACTGACCAGTTACCAACCATTACTTTGCCCTGAAACCCTACATATCAAAAACACGATTCTCATCCCTCACTGAACAGAACTCCATCAATCTCACAAACTAGTCACAATAAACTCCATACAAGCTTTGCAAACTCCTCAGGAGGTTCATTGGAGTCATTTTGAAGCAAGGAAGCAATCAAAAAGCTCCTGGATTGAAAGCTCCATCTCAGGTAGCCATGTGAAAACATTTTTCCAGAACTCTTGTTTTAAGTTTCTAAATGATTAAGCTTGCTTCCCTGGTCACACTGAACTTTAAATTTTCGAAAATGGTTGAGAAATGAGTGTGTATGGCTTGTCTGAAATTTCTGCCATTTTTGTACCTTGCTTCGAATCTTGTTAATGGTTAAGGATAATATGTTTTTGAGGTCAGGGATGAGTTTAGGGAGGTGAGAGGAAGTGATCTGGAGCTTTAGAGCTCCAGAAATGGCCTGGGGAGTGATTTGGGAGATTCTCAGGGGAGGTGTGGCCGGAGAAGATGACCGGAGGTCATTTCCGGCCACCTGAATGTCATTAGGGAATTAATCACGTTTAGGGTTCAGTTTGAATCTTAGCCATGGATCTGTCTGACTTTTGTTGACTCCCGCATGTTTGAATGGCCTGGATCATTTCATTAAACCCTAATCTTAATTTATTAATTTAATTAATTAGGTTTAGTTAAATCCAGTCAGTTTGAATGTCAGCCATTGGATGTGGCGCGGGTCAATTCCCTCCAATTTTGTTTGAACCTCAGCCTCTAGATCTGCATACTTCTCATTAATTCATTTTTATTTTCATTTTATTTGATTTATTTTGCACGAATTATTTAAAATAGCAAAAAGAATTTAAAAATTCTGAAATTTTTTGTCAAACATTTTATTAATTTTCAGAACCCAAAAATATTTTTATTTTTATTTTTTGCATTAAAAATTATTTTTAAATCATTTAAATGTTTATTTTTAATTAGTTAATGAAAATTAATTAATTAAAAATGCATTTAGGTATTTAAAAATCACAAAAAAATTCACATTGCATTTAAAAACATTTAGAAACATTATCCAACTCTCAAAACAAATTTCTTTTTGGTTCTTGATTCCTTTTGGTCATTTTCATTGGAATTAAATTCATTTTAAGGCAATATTTTGGTTCAAACTTTGAAAAATCCATTCTGCCTAACCATTGAGAGTTGGGTGATGTTTCTTCTTGCATTGCATCCTTCATGGCATGTAGTTTATAGGATAAATTTGGTTTGATTTGATCTCCCATCTTCAATTTGTTTTGCATTTTTTATGATGAGGTACCTTAAAACCCTAATTGACTTGAGAAATTTATAACTTTCACTAGGTTAAGAGTTAGGTCCCCTCCTTTGGGAAGTGAACTTGTATAGGTTTAGGGTATCTTTGATTGCATTTTCAATTTTTTATCATGTCATTTTCTTCTGATTTTGAATTTTGCTTTGTGTGTTGATCATAAACCCTAATTTGTGCCTTCCTTTGCATCTATCTTTCATTTGCTTGCATCCAACAACTTGCCATGACATTTTGTGCATCCACATGATTCATAATACATCTTAGGACATATTAGAATCATGTTTGATCCTTGCATCTTTCATTTGCCATGTTATATGTCCTATGCATTTCATAAACTTTTCTTGAACTTCCATGGTTCAAAGCATGCTTCATTTGCATCCTCATGCTTGTATGATCATTCTCATCTCTTGTCATGTGTTTGCATCATCTCCTAGCATCATTAACATCATTTGAATGCTTCTGACTTTGGTTTTCATCATGGCATTTCATCTCATTTGCATTGCATCTCATTTCTTTTGCTAACCTTTTCAGGTGGTAAGTAATTTGAGAAGTGAATTTGCCTTCACTTCTCACAATTTCTTCTCATCTCTCTTGCATCCCTGCTGCATTTTATCTTATGTATTAGAGTGAGCTTTCTCATTCATGTTCATCTCTTACTTTCTTTCTTCAAGTAACTTGTCTTCTTAAGTGAAGCAAGTTGTTTTGCTTCTTGCTCCTTTCATCTGCTTCTTTCCTTGGTGGCTCTTTGAAGATTCTTTCTCTCTTAAGCCCCACAAACCCTAGGACTTCCAAGCATGATAACGTTTTAGGATTGATCAGTCCCCCCCCCCCTTAGACTCTTTCCTTTGAGTTTTCTTTGAGTCTTTTCTTCTCACCTCATAATCAGGGACTAAACCCTAAAGGCTTTAAGGCTTTGTGATTAAGCTTATGCCTGCATCCTTCTATTAGGATGGAGTGTATAACTTTAATCCTAAGTGTTAAACCCTTAATGTTGTTTAAATCCTTTAATCAATTCATTTAATAATCATCAAGACATCAAGCTTGTAACTTGGGCCTTGCATTAGGGTTCTAATTCTTCCTTAATTGGTTAAGAAGGACTAACCCTAGTCTTAATGGACAAGTCCCCCTCAAGTTGTCTTACAAACCATAAAAATCACTTCTTCATCTTACCATTAACTAAAATCCATTTAATAAAGGCTTTGTTTTGTCATGAGGTTAATCCCTAATCATGGATTAAGTTGGGGAGCCTTCCTCAGCTTAAATGTTCTCATCTATTATCCTTCTATTAGGATGGTGTAATGGGTCCATTAAATCTCTGATTATGGCTTAAACTCATTACTTAACACTAAAAAAAAACAACAAAAACATCTAAATAATTACAAGTAGGTTAATGATCTTAATATTACATCAAGGTGATTAAGTGTGAGGTGTTTACCTCATACTTAAGGTATTCTCATTACCCCTAATCAGAGGGAGGATGTGATGAGTTTACTAACCCTTGGTTTAGGCTTAAGCTCATTAACTTATGACAAACTTCAAAAGCAATAAAAGATTGAAAAACACCAAAAACAAACAATAATCGTCTCCTCCGGGATTCTTTTCTCATCTCCTTCATTCACAAACGAGAACTTGCTTCTTCTGTCTAATGCAAGACAGTTTGCACCTGAGCCAGACAGGTCATACACTTGAGCATAGACAAATAAGCAATTCATCAGTCAATTTCTTTTTCAGTCTCTTTGGGTCGAACTACGGTGTTCTGATTTCCTCATTGCACGAGAGGATACGTAGGCATAACTTAACAGTTATAGAACAAAAGTCTTTGTATATTCCCCCTCCTCCCAGCATCATTCTTTTAGCCTTATTATCTTAAGCTTTGCACTTTTATTCTTACACTGACACTTCCCATATTTCACTTCACATTCTTTTTACACTGACACTTGCATTCTTTCCAGCTTTGATACACAGATTGCACTGATACTACCCCTTTAAAACACAAACCTTTTAAGCGTGGATCCCGTCGAGTACGGCGGACAATCTGGGTGCTAATACCTTCCCAGGTTGTAACCAACCCCCTTTCTCAGTCTCTCTGGTTCGCAACCGTCTTATCCATATCTTTTCTTAGGTCTATGCAGCATTACTTTTCCTCCGGGATAAAAATGCCCAGCTGGAGACTCTTGTCTTTCTGAGTTCACCCTTGTGTGTTCTCCCTCCTTCGCCGACCGTTCGCGTCTGTACCCCTCTTGACTTAGCCTCATTTGGTGGGAGCGACAACTTGGCGACTCTGCTGGGGACCCTTATACTGTAGCCAGGGCTTCTGGTTCTTTTTGTGGGTTCCTCCTAGCGCTTGTTTGATTTGTGTTTATTGGGGTGTTATGTGCTATGTGTGTTTGTTTATTTTCTTTATTTACTGCTTTATGTACAGTTATTTATTGCCCTCTTTACAGCTTTATGCATCATGCTGTCATTATCTGTTGGATCTGGTTTTCTGTTTTGGTGGGTGGGGTTCCATTGAGAGTTTGAGGTCCTATACCTGGGACCTGTGTGGCACCTAGGCTAGAGTGGTTCATATTCTCTCCCATTCCATTTCGGTCTGGTGCGGGAATATGAAACACGATTCAGATATGGGTTTCTTCTTGAGAACTCTATGCTACAAATTTCCTGTAGTGCTAGGGCTATCTGGGAAGCCTGCTAAGTCTGGATGACCTTTATTATTGACCTTCAGAAACTGAGGTGAATTAGAGGAGGATCTTTTATGGTTATTGTAAACATTGTACCTTCGGGTTAGAAGTGTTTACACTTCTCATAACTGATCCAAGTCTGAGGATCCTTGTTCTAGAACACCACCTGTGAGGGGGTCGGGCTGTTTACAGGTTTGCAGGTACCATTGGCCACATCATACCCTGATACTATGTTTTGGTTAAGAGTACTCCATTTTGGGACAGTTCTTGTGATTAACCCTGGACATGTGACTCTTTATTTGAGTCCCCCACCTTGGTTACTAGATTTCTGAACCTCCATCTGGACTTCTTGAACATACATGGACTTTATATCAAGATAGATAATCAGATCCAGCTTGATCACAAACCCTTGCATATCATTTGCATACATCATCATTGCATCATTTAACATTTGTTTATTTGTCTTTCAGGGTATCCACATTATATATGGCTTGGTTTTGACCCCTTCTTCTGCATAGACCTCTGCTTCAACTGTCTTCATCAGCCATCTGCTTAAGCTATTCTCATCATCACCAGCATCAGCCTATCAGTGGCTCATCTCCAGTACCAGTCTTGATCTTCATCAGCACTTGTCTTCAGCCCTTCATCAGCAGTCATGGCTCCCAGGAAGAGCAACATATCATACCATTTCTTTGAGCCTGTGTTGACTGGCATCAGGCAGGTCCAGTCACTTATCACCCCTGACAACATCCCATTATTCAGAGAGCATTACGGAGGTATCCTTGATATGGTCATGGATCTAGACCCTTCTCAGAGGAGTATGATCCACACCTGCCTACAGTTTTATGACCCTCCTTTGAGATGCTTCACATTCCCAGACTTTCAGCTAGGACCTCTGTTGGAAGAGTTTTCATCATTGATTGGAGTACCTGTCAGGGGTGAGTCGCTCCCACCAAATGACACGGGGCCAAGAGGGGTACAGACACGAACGGTCGGCAAAAGAGAAGAGAACACACAGGGGTGAACTCAGAAAGACAAGAGTCGCCAGCTAGGCATTTTTATCCCGGAGGAAAGGTAATGCTGCATAGACCTAGAAAAGGATATGGATAAGATGGTTGCGAACCAGAGAGACTGAGAAAGGGGGTTGGTTACAACCTGGGAAGGTATTAGCACCCAGATTGTCCGTCGTACTCGACGGGATCCACGCTTAAAAGATTTGTGTTTTAAAGGGGTAGTGTCAGTGCAATTTGTGTGCAAAAGAGCTGGAAAAAGATGTACAGGTGTCAGTGTAAGAGAAGTGTGAAGTGGATAAGAGAAGTGTCAGTGTAAGGACAAGAGTATGAAGCTCAAGACTATGAGGCTTAAAGAATAATGCTGGAAGGAGGGGGATATACAGAGACTTTTGTTCGATAACTGTTAGGTTATGCTTACGTATCCTCTCGTGCAATGAGGAAGTCAGAACACCGTAGTTCGACTTAAAGAGACTGAAAGGTAAATTGACTTATGAACTGCTTGCTTGTCTATGCTCAAGTGTATGACCTGTATGGCTCAGGTGCAAACTGTCTTGCATTAGACCGAAGAAGCAAGTTCTCGTTTATGTGTGAATGAGATGAGAAAAGAATCCCGGAGGAGACGATTATTGTTTGTTTTTGTGTTTTCAGTCTTTTATTGCTTTTTGGAGTTTGTCATAAGTTAATGAGCTTAAGCCTAAACCAATGGGTTAGTAAACTCATCACATCCTCCCTCTGATTAGGGGTAATGAGAATACCTTAAGTATGAAGTAAGCACCTCACACTTAATCACCATGATGTAGGATTAAGATCATTAACCTACTTGTGATTATTTAGATGTTTTTGGTATTTTTGCTTAGTGTTAAGTAATGAGTTTAAGCCATATTCAAGGATTTAATGGACTCATTACACCATCCTAATAAAAGGATAATAGATGAGAACATTTAAGCTGAGAAAGACTCCTCAACTTAATCCATGATCAGGGATTAACCTCATGACAAAACAAAGCCTTTATTAAAGTGGATTTTAGTTAATGATAAGATGAAGAAGTGATTTTTATGATTTGTAAGACAACTTGAGGGAGACTTGTCCATTAACACTTAGGGTTAGTCCTTCTTAACCAATTAAGGAAGAATTAGAACCCTAATGCAAGGCCCAAGTTACAAGCTTGATGTCTTGATGATTATTAAGTGAATTGATTAAAGGATTTAAACACATTAAGGGTTTAACACTTAGGATTAAAGTTATACACTCCATCCTAATAGAAGGATGCAGGCATAAGCTTAATCACAAAGCCTTAAAGCCTTTAGGGTTTAGTCCCTGATTATGAGGTGAGAAGAGAAGACTCAAAGGAGACACAAAGGTAAAACTAATGGGGGACTAATCAAACCCTAATTGTTATCATGATTGGGTATTTCTAGGGTTTATGAGGCTTGCAAGAAGTCTTCAAGATGAGCCACCAAGGAAGAAGCAAAGATGGAAGGAGAAGAAACAGAAAGAAGCAAGACAACTTACTTCACTTAAGAAGATAAGTTGCTTGAAGAAAGAAGATAAGGAGGGAGCATGAATGAGCAAGCTCACTCTAATACACAAGTAATAATTCAACAAGGATGCATAAGAGAGATGAGAAGAGGTTATGAGAAGTGAAGGCAAATTCACTTCTCAATGACTTACCACCTGAAAAGTTAGCAACAAGAAAATGGAATGGAATGAAAATGAGGGAGATGCAATGATGCAAACCAAAACCAGAAGCATAAACATGATGTTAATGATGCTAAGGGATGATACAAACATAAGGCAAGACATGAGAATGATCATACAAGGACATGGATGCAAATGAAGCATGCTTTGAACCATGAATGTACATGAAAAGTATTGAAATGCAAAGGACATATAACATGGCAAATGAAAGATGAAATGATAAAACATGATTCTAATATGTCCTAAGATGTATTATGAATCATGTGGATGCACAAAATGTCATGGCAAGTCATTGGATGCAAGCAAATGAGAAATGGATGCAAAGGAAGGCACAAATTAGGGTTTCATGCATCATGCAATGCAAAAAATTCAAAACTAGAAGCAAATGACATGATAAAAAATTGAAAATGCAATCAAAGGTACCCTAAACCTATACAAGCTCACTTCCCAAAGGAGGGGATCCAACTCTTAACCTAGTGAAAGTTATGAATTTCCTAAGATTACTAGGGTTTTAAGGTACCTCATCAAGAAAAATACCAAACAAATTGAAAATGCAAGATCAATTCAAACCAATTTTATCCTATAAACTACATGCTATGCAAGATGCACTGCAAAAAGAACCATCATCAAACTCTCAAAGGTTAGGCAGAATGAATTTTTTATAGTTTGAACCAAAATATTGCCTTAAAATGAAATTAATTCCAATGAAAATGATCAAAAGGCATCAAGAACAAAAACGAAATTTGTTTTGAGGGTTTGATAATGTTTCTAAATGTTTCTAAATGCAATGTGAATTTTTTGGTGATTTTTAAATACCTAAATGCATTTTTAATTAATTAATTTTCATTAACTAATTAAAAATAAACATTTAAATGATTTGAAAATAATTTTTAATGCAAAAAATAAAAATAAAAATATTTTTGGGTTCTAAAAATTAATGAAATCTTTGACAAAAAATTTCATAATTTTTAAAGATGTTTTGCTATTTTAAATAATTCGTGGAAATTAAATATGAAACAAATAAAATAAAAATGAATTTAAATGAAAAATGAGAAAGTCAAATGATCCAAGGGCTGTGGTTTAAATTCAGGGAAGCGGGAATTGACTGCGCGCGCGAACGAACGGCTCAAATTCAAACTTGCTTAATTATGATTAAGCCCTAATCAGAAACCCTAATGACTTTCAGATGACCGGAACAGTGTTCCGGTCATCTTCTCCGGCCAACCAATTTCTCAATCTCACTCAAAACGCATCAAAACCTCACTAAACTCTCCAGAATCAATCTATGAACATCATTAAACAAAAACCCTATAACAAACATCATTTATTCTTCGTGAATCAAGAGAAACAAGTAAAAACATTTTCACGGGCAAACTTTCAGACAGTCAATACATGCTTGTTTCTTGACCATTTTCAAAACTAAACACATCCAGATGATCAGTGCAACTCATAGAATCATTTTATAACAAGAAATTAAAGTTCTGGAAAAAAAGTTCTTGAGCTCACCTGAACTGGAGCTTTCGAAACAAGGACTTTCTGGCTGCTTCTTTGGTCCAAACAAGCTCCAATGATCCCCCCCAGAAGTTTGTGATGCTTAGCTGGAGTTTATATGGTCTCTAGAGGAAGTTTGCAGAAGCTCAGGCCAATGGAGTGTTGAAATTGTGTTTTGGATGAGGGTGGTTTCAGGCCAAAACAATGGTTGGGAAATGATCAGAGGATCATGGTGAGTGATTCTCTGAAGTTTGTTTGGATGTTTGATGGTTGTGTGATGAGTTTCGAAACAAAATGCATAAGAGGTGAGTTTGGAGAATGCTGGCTTGTGGGATGTTTCAGGCTGAGTTGTGTTGTGCTTTCAGTTGCTTTTGGTCCACTTATCACATTGTGATAGGTCTGTGGAGTGGGTGTGGCCTATGCTGATTGGTATGGGCCATTTTGCATAAAGTCAAGGTTATGTGTACTTGAGGTATGGGCAAGTGGGAGGCTGTGATAGGGGCATGGCTTGTCTCAGCTGAGATCAGGGAGAACCATGGAAATGGATTAGAGGCAATGCAGCAAGTGGATTAGGGTTTGTGTGAGGTTTTGCAACTTTTGCAAAGTTTGGCCCTTTTGTGATTACTTGAAGCATAAGTCATGAAAATGGGCAATTCTTTGGTGCATTCTGATTTTTAGGCATTGGTTTATGTTTGTGCAAAGGTTAGAAGTCCATTTGAAGTCACATTTTGCCTTGGCAAGAGGTTTTGCAACTTTGCCTCTTTGGTGCAAAACTTGAAATTATGTGATTTTTCCCAACTTTGACAAGCCATAACTTTTGATCCAAAATGAATTAGGACAAGTTCTTGTACTTTTTGAAAAGGGAATGATCCATTCTACAACTTTCATGACCAAAGTTTTCTCATTTGAAGCATTTTTGAATCAATTTGAGGAAGTTGAAAAACTTTCCCAAAATGGCAAGTTTACATTACAAGTCATTTTCCCAAAAAGGCAACTTTGCAAATGGCTTGAAATTCTTCAATTTGTGAACTTCTAACATCTTCTATGATCAAATAAAGATCATACACATTCAAAATGATGGAGAATACCCTTTGGTTGGGTCATTGGGGGCCTCAGATGCCCTGATTTGGCACTGCCTTGCCCAAGAAGTCAACTCTTGATTAGATGCCTTCCCCATGGAATTTCTTCATGAAAATTGATATGCATGATCCTTATAACATATAGAGACCAATAGAAACAAGAATGACCAAAAAATTTGGAGTTATGGCCTCTGAAACCAAAACCCTAATTCTAGGTCATCTGAGCAGTTAAACCTGGCTCTGCTTCCATGCCTTCCTCAGTTCTTGTGATTATTTGACTTCTTTGATCATGAAATTAGGGTTACAAGGATCCTATGGTTCAAATTTGATCAAGAAATGATGGAGGAATCAAGTGAAATCAAGAAAACCAAAACTTACCATTTTTGGAAAATTAGGTTTTCCAAAAATGGCAAGTTTTGGCCATTTTTGCAGCCACTTCAAGAGAAGCCTTCTCCCAAAATAGAAGGGCTATGAAAATTCTACCTTGAGCCAATTAAATAGGGCATCTGAAGCTTCAAATCCATATGTGGAACTCACTCATAGAATTAAAATTGAGAGAGATATGGTCATGCAAAGTTTGTGCAAAATATGGCAAGAACTAGGTCATGGGCGAGGCAGCCTGCTAGCCTGCGCATGCGCCCTGCCTGGCATTTCCACAAACAGGTGGTGATCAACAAGTCAAGCCATGTTTCTTTATCATGCAAGCCTCAAATGTAATTTCTCTGAATTGCAAAGTTGTTCATTTACAAATTTCCAACAACTTTGATGTTCAAAGATTTTTCATTTGATCAGTGGTTTAAAAGTTATGGAGGGGAAAAGTATGGGTCTCACAACTGGTCATGCATAGGAACGAATGGCACAAGGCAAGGCAAGTCATGCAGGCCCATTGTGCAGTTTTGTTACTCAATTTTCCATGACATTTTCAATGTACCAAATGGCATTATCCCATCATGTCTCAAACATCAAAGTTGTTCTATGAAATATGATCTTCAATTTGCTCACAAGAATCATTCCAATTAATGCCTTGGTCAAAAAGAAATCATCCGTGGAAGACCATTACACCAAACTTGTTTCTTGCTGCATAAACTATTAAGTCAATGGATACCTGCAAATTCAGCTCAAGGTGCATATTCCATTACTTCATGTTATGTTCAAAGTTCATCACATTAGGGCACATAATCAGATGGATGTATGATCATTCCATTTGCCATACACCACTTTTGGATAACAAGCTAAATGAAGAGCATCAAGTATGTTGCAATGTTCAAATGAATCAGTCCCATTGCATCACCATAAGCCTCACCACACTTATCATAGGATCTAGCTCGAGCAAGTTCAGTCACACCATGTATTCCATTTGCTTCAGCTTATTACACTTGCCATAATAAACATAACAAACTTAACTCAGTCCCAACTGAGTTGACTCAGTTAACCATGGTGCTAACCATGGTTCTAACTGCAAACTATGCTGAGTTAAGAGCCTAACCTCCACTATAAAAGCCAAGCCTAACTGAATTAAGATCACTTTTTTCATTGTGCGCGAAATTTCACTCCAAACTTCAACATTTTTCTCTGCATTCTTTCTAAAGTTTCAGTGCAGTTTGAGGGGATCAAGATTCATATCTCATTTCCATTCTTCATATTCTTCATTGATCATCATCATCATCACTTCAAAACATCACTTCCATGGAGAAATTCAGTGGTGTTTGCAGAATTGCACCAGTGCAGATCACTGCATTTTAGTGAGATTTTCATTGATCTTCATCAATCACATCTCAATCTTCACATGTCCATCATCATCTGCAACTTGTGATCATCAATCATGGCTAGATTCAATTGAATACTCAAGAAAACTCTCAAGCTCATTTCTGCATTTTGATAATTCAACAAGGATTCCAGTGGTTCATAGTGATTAATTCATCCTCTGAAGGTCAACACCAGTTGCTGAGCATAATTGGAACCTCGTCTCTGGATTTCTTCAACCTCCGCACATCTGCATTTTCAGGTTTCCTCTTGAAATTCAGTTGCACGATTTTGTTTATTTTTGCTTGATTTGTGTGATTTAGAGCTTGGTAGAAGCCATGGATCATCTGTTTAGTTGATAGGCATCTTAGACGCTTAGATGCAGAATTTTAGGTTGATGTTGTTTGGTTCGATTTGCACGGTGTGTTTAAGATTAATGGATTTTGAGCCTAGATCATTGTTGTGCGTAGTCTTCTGATTATTTCCATGGCCATAGCTTGAGTTTTAGTGAAGATATCATGTTTCCCTAACTGGTAGTTCACCAGATAAGGTGATCGGAGACTAGCTCCGGTCACCTGAATAGTAACCCTAGTATTAATGAGAAAATAAGTCCCAGCCACACGATCACTTCCATCCAACGCACACAAACTTGCCAGCAAATTAAAAAAAAACACCTGCATCTCACGTGCGTTTTTAAAGGGAAAAGTTCAGGTTACTTTTAACACCCCAGTGCGTATGCCTTAGGCCCATTCTAGTTCATTTCCTTACTGTTTTCACCCCCCAGGCCAATCTCTTTTAATCATTTTATTTCTTTTATTCATTTCATTTTAGTTTTCGTTTCCAATTTTTTAAAATGCCAAAACACTTCCAAAAATTCTCTAAATATTCACATATGATCTTCAAAGTTTTCTTTAATTTTCCATAATTTTGGTTTTCATTTTTGTCCATTTTTTAAGGTAGAATTAATTTCCCAATTAATTTTTTTCCCATTTTCTTCATTTTTGACCAATCTTCTTGTCTAATTTTGTTCTCTAAAACCATAAATGATAAATGGTCCATCCTTTTTTAATTATTCAGAGGACTCACTAAACCTCCCAAAAATAGTTTTGTTTTGATTTTTAGGTCATGATAAGTCATATTTTGGTCCTATTCTTTCACATGTGTGCACATAAACCCTAATATCATTCCTAATCTCATCTGACCATTCAAAAATAGGAATTTTTGTGAGATTTTTTTGACATAAGTCACCTTATTGATTGTGATACCAATTGTCAAGTTTCATAATTGTTCATAATGATTTGATATTTTTCTAAGTTGCTTAGGCCATAAGTAACATTTTTGGTCTTTCCCTTCACTTCCTTTGATCCAAATTGAATATGGCATTTATTCCATTACCTTAAGGTCTTGATTTTGAGTCTAATAGGTCCTATGGGATGTCTACAAGTGTTGAGTACCCTCCTTAGGTATTTACCTTTGTTGTTTTAGGTTTTCTTGAGTCATAAGTCATACTTGCCTTACTTTGACCTAATTTCACTTCTTTTTCTACATTAGCCATCTCAAATTCCATTTGTGCATAAGCTAACCTTGTAATATCATTGTTTTGTGTCTCATGAGTGTATTTTGATCATCTCCATACATTTACCTAAAGTTTAGAGCCTTTGTATTCTTTTTGAACTTCATTTGTCACCTAAAGGTCCTTAAAACCCTAATTTGTTACATTTAGCCTTAAGACAATTCTTACCACTACATTTGTGAGTACTTTGTGAGTCTAAATTTCATTCTAACTTTTCATCAAGCCTCTAGTTTTTCTATGGGGAGTTCAATCTTCCTTGGTCATTTTTATTTTTCTTATTAAGTCATTAGTTTCACTTCTAAAACCATGTTTCCATGTTCATTTTTTCATCTTTCAATCTCATGTTTGAATCTCTTTAACTTGAATCTCTTCTTTCCCATATGATCTAATATCATCCTATACTTTCATTTAGTTCTAAGTTCTGGACTTTGCATTCATCTTTGATTTTAGGAGATTTTAACATTATGAAACACTTAGGTGTCCCTTTAATTCATCCTTAGGTTTAATTAGGGTTTAATAACACTTTAGGGCATAGTTTGAATTTGATTCACTTCATCCATTTAGATACTTTTAATATGACTTAGCTCCTGCCCTTAGAAGTTATCTAACATGTAGATTGCTTTAGAGCTTAGTTTTTAGGCTTAGAAGTTCATTAGTGCCCTTATTAGCTAGTGTGAGTTCTTAATTGAATTTTGCCATGTTATAATTGTTCAAATTGCTTCATCATGCTAACATTTGTTTTGTAGGGGGAAGATTGAGGTAAGCATTACTTCATTCCTATATCTTATGCATGTTAATTGTGTTTGCCTTAGCACTTGGTGCTTTGTTCATAGGCTTCCCTTTTGTTCTTTAGATTCAACTTAACTTCCTTATGAAGTAAGTTGAACTCTAACTTTCTTTTCTTTTCTTTAGGTTTAGAATACCTCATAAACCATAGGATCACCTTTTGTACATAATAAGATAACTTAGGGTAGTGTCTTAGTCCCCCATTAGCTTTGACCTTTTGCCTCTTGAGTCTTATTCTCTCATCTTGAAACTAAATCAAAAACACTTAATAAATGCATGAAAGAATCTCTTGTGTATAGCCTTATTCCATGGGGCACTCATATTCATTCCATATTGGAATAGTGTGGGCTTGTCTAGCATGATTTACAAGTTTGATCAAGAGATTATTTTCACATAAAAAATCTAAAAGATACTTCTTCACAAAAGCTACAAAAAACATGTAATAAGTTCAATAAGCTAGTGAACTTAGACCTTAATCCTTGGAAACAAGTCTTGGATAAATTCCCCTTACTTGGTGTGCTTGTAATACTATTCCATCTTGGAATGTAGTATCAAGTACACATTCCATGGAAAAAGTTTGAACTCACTTCCTTGTGCCAAATTCATACAAAAGAAAACAACGAACAATAAGCGACTTTCCTGCGGGAACTTCTTTTCTCACCTCACTCATTCTCAACGCGAACTCGCGACGACTTGTCTCGCATGCAAGACAGTAAACTCACTCATACCAGACGAGCCTGCAACACCTATGCATAGACATAAGCAGTTCCAGCGCATAAAAAATACAAACAAATTTCCCGCCTGGTTAGGCGAACTACGTCGACTCTGATCCTCATTTTCCCGATGAGGTACGTAGGCAGCGGGGTAGGGCCCGTTCGAGCACGTTCTTTATTTTCCCTACATTTCCCCCCTTTTATTCTCATTCTCCTTTTCCAATTCCCTTTCTCATTTTCATTCTCATACCAATTAGCATTTCATTTGTTCAGCAGCTTTATTCTTTCTCACCCTTTGAAACAGACAAACAAGCGTGGATCCCATTGGGTACGGCGGACGATCTGAGGTGCTAATACCTTCCCAGGCTATAACCGACTCCCGAACCCAGATCTTTGGTTCGTGAGGCATTGTCCTTTCGTTCTTTCTTAGATTTGTGCAGCATTACCTTTCCCGTTCCATTTGGGATAAAAATGCCTGGCTGGCGACTCTACCTTTTCCGCGCCACTTTCGCGTTTGTACTAGGATGAAAATCCCGGGAGCGACAACATTTTGCATTGTCGAATTGGAAAATGGGCACTAGTATTAACTGAATATTCATTAACTTATAAACCCTTAAAAGTTGTTAAAGGGAAAGTTGTTGCAGACTTCATAGTCGACCACTCTATAAATGAAAGTCTTTTAAATTATCTAGAGATTGAGCCCTGGAAGTTATACTTGTCGAAATAATGGGATATTTAGAGGCAACTCATGTCGAAATAATGGAATTAAGGGCAACTCATGTCGAAATAAAACAAGTCACCAAAGAGTACAAAAACATAAAAGAAAATTTAATTATGTATTTTGTAGTGGTAAACAGACTGCTGAAAAAATTCGAAGTAGTTAACTTTCGACACATTCCTAGACTAGAAAATCAAGTTACAAAGGAATTGGCTCAAATTGCATCAGGGTATAAAATTTCAAAAGAAATATTACAGTATGAAATTGAGGTCAGAGGAAAAGTTGTGTTAGTTGGGTTGGCCCCAACAGATTTAGAAGAGACTAAGCTTGGATATGTTGATGAAGAAAATTTTGCAATATTGGTAGTCGATAGTGTTGTACCCCAAAATTTTCCCTCCCATATTCAAGATCATATACTTCAAGAGGTCTCTTAATAGTCATAATATTCTCAATTGGTCAAAAGGATTGAAGGTTTCACCAGACAAAGCCTCCTCCCGAACAATGGATCTTAGAACTAGGGTTTGAAGTTTCCCCAAGAAAATTAGACTTACAAGGCCTCAAGTGGACTTAATGACATCCCATACACCTTAAAGAATCCTCATGTCAGTCAGATGCTTTACCAACAAGTTTGGTCAGTCAGATGCTTAGATACTTGAAACTCAATTAACTTGGTCAAAAAGTCAACTGAGGTCAACTCAAAGTCAAACTTCAAGATATTTGGTCAACATCAAGATTATGAGGTGAAATTCATCATTTGATCAAGGGTTGATCATGATTCATCAAGGAAACCTCAGATCATCAAGAATCAGAAGTTGCTAAATTAGGGTTTTGTGTAGGAAAAGTCAATTGAACTTTGACCATCCATAACTTTCACATACTTCTTCAAGAATTTCCCATCCAAATATCATTTTAAAGGAAATTCAATTATCTACAACTTTGTGTTTCACAAGCCAATCCTAAAAATGCTTCATTTGGAAGGTATGAGCTAAAACATTATAGGTCTTTTTGAAAGTCAAGAAAAAGTCAACTTTTTCCAAAGCTCATAATTTGAAAATGGTAAATGATATGGACATGGGACCAAAAGGGTTGATTATAGGACACTCTAAGCTTTCTAAAAAGTCCTATAACACCTCTATAGCATTAAAATTGAGGAAGTTATGAATTGTCAAAGTTGGAAATTTTTCAAGGGGTGTATGAAGTAAAAAGGGCAATAACTCCAATTCTTTCCAAATGGGCCCATAAAAGTGCAACCCAAACTTGAAGATGAAGTCATGCACGACCCAATGATCAATTATTCTGATTTGTATTATTTATTTTACATTATTTTGGATTTTAATCATTAAAATTCATTTTTAATTAAAATAAAATATGAAAAACAAATATTTGATCTAATGTCTATTTTTGGATCAAAGATTTGGTGTTTAAGATGATTGGAATCACACAAATTCGTGCAAGACTTTTGAGGAATATGGAGATTTGATTTTTTTTTACATTTATGATCATGGATTTCTTCAAACTCAAGTAATCCACAAAAACTCATCAAAAGCCCAAAATATTTACCCTAATTCATTCCATGATAAAAACACAACAAGACCAAAGCATAAGGGGACGATTTTCTGCAGACCAATCACCATATCAACATCAAATTTTTTTCCAAAAATTCAACTTTCGGTTTTGACTTTCCAAAGGCCCTTAAGGTGTTTTAAAGGTTTAAACATGTTCTTGAGAACCTCCTGAACGCATTGCACTCATCACCATCATCAAACTCATCCAAATTCGTGCAAACCGAATCGTTTTTGTTCTTTATTTTTATGCCTTTCAATTTCATGCATTTGGACCTTATAAACTATACTTTATCATTGACTTATGTTTGTTTTGAAGCATAGAAGCTTTCTGGATAAACCATTTGGAGTTTCATGGCCGGATTCGATAGTTGCCATTTTTAGGGTTTCCACCTTAAAATTGGGGTTTTACAGTTTAAATAGTTTAAATGATTTCTAACAATATATTTGGATTGTGTGTGATGTGCGGATTGATTTGGTATAATCAATTTGAACAAATTGTACATGGATCGAATGCTATGGTGTTTGCAGGTTTACCTACGAATGTACAATGCGCAGCAAAACTCCCAACAAAATTCGCAGGAAATTTTGTAGGGATCAAAGTTGAAGACGAAGCCAATGGCACGCTCTGGGAAATTCAAATTTCTACTTTTGTATTTAATTACTTTATTTCATATGGTTATTACAACACACACGTTGGTCTGGTGGTTGAGGGCATGCACATGTGACACAGAGGGCTAGGGATCGAATCCAGCCTCTGGCAATTTTTTTATAACTCAATTATTTTGCTTGTTTTATTATGTATTGAATGTGTTTCAGGTATATATCACCAGCGCGCCTGTAGCCTGGTGGATAGACCTGAAGGCTGGACTAGGAGGGTCATGAGTTCAATCCTCCCCTCCAACATTTTGGTTATTTCTCCTTTATTCTTTCTTTAAATTATATATTTTCTTTTTTCTAATATCTTTTTTTTTATTTTTAAATTTAACCTTTTTCTAAAACCTTTTCTCATAACCTTTTTTTATTATTATTAGTTTATTTATTTTTTTAGGTTAATATTTTTTAATTAATTAGTATCATTAGGATTTAATAAATTTAATCTTAATCTAATTTTTTAATATAAACCCTAATATTTTATAAACCTAAACCCTAACATTTTTCTCAAACCTTTAGACCCTGTTTTCTTTGAACCCTAAAAAACCTTTTTAAAAATCTTAACCCTGTTTTTTTATTAAACCTAATTTTCAAACCTTTACTTTATTTCTACCCTCATTTATTTTTATGTTATTCATATAATTTGTCTTGTTATTATTGCTCTGAAATTTTTATTATTATTTATTTTTTCGCCATTATTTTCATGTATCTGCCCCGAAGCCCTGTAATAGTTTGGATTATTTATCTTTCCTGTTTTTTTATTATTCCTTATTTTATTTTATTATAACTGTGTGGGTTAGTAATATAGGGCATGAAACCTAATTGAATTAACCTGGACATAGATCATTAAACAATAAGATAAATATCTGAAAAATAACACTCACACACATAAGTCGATCATTATATGATCGCCATCTGCACTTCCTAGGGTTCCTCTCTTTGTTGCCTTAATATGGTCAACTCCCTCGAATAAAATGGGTGTCTAAAAAGCAATGTCCCTTAATAGAAAAACCATCAAGTCCCTCTCATATTCAAAAAGATCTTAAATCCCTTCGATGTTGCTTACGAGAAAAGATCTGGTCCCTACGGAAAGATGATGATAGTCCCTACGAATTGCTAAAGACACCCCTATAAGTTGCCTTCATTGACCATACGATGACCCTACGCCCGTGTCTTCACGAAATCCAAGGTAATGACTACCTACTCCTTAATAGTAGGGATAGTCTTACCCTTGAAAGGAAATAAAAGAATACGAAAGACCAGTCTAGGGTAGGTAGTTCTTAGTTACTTGTTCAAATTTCAAAATTTCTTATTCACACCCCACTTTTCAAATAATTTTCAAACTTAAAAACTTTGTATACATCCATACGAGGATCATTACGAAGACTTATGAAAAGTTTTAAACACACTACACATTTTTCAAACAAATAAGTGAGCTAAGTAACTAAGAGCCCATGGATAACCATGGATATAAAGGGTGCTTACATCTTCCCTTTATATAACCTACCCCCCGAACTTAGAATTTTTAAAAGGTCTTTCCTGTTCTTTTATACCCTTTCCTATTGGATAAAATAAAAGTCGGTGGAGACTCTTGCTATCCGCAACATAAATAAAAAGTTCTCCCACTGTGTTACAGAACTGGCGACTCTGCGTGAAAGATCCTAACCCGGATCTAGTATACCTTAGGTAAATGGCAATAGACCAAGGAACTGTACGGCGTATAGCGATATGGTTGATCTGATGGCCATAGTTAGTGTGACTTCTTGGTTGGTGCTTATGTTCCTTAAGTAAGTTGAGGATAATATAGGGCTGTCATACGTTGTCATTAACATTAACTTCCCTTTAGAACCTTAATTGACCCATCTTGGCCTTTAGAAATTAGTGAGATAGCCGACTTTGGAGAAGTCTAAAGTTGGTTGATACTCGATGCTACGCTCATTGAGATTCTAATCATGGGGGGTTTAGGTTGGCAAGTCAGTTGCCTACTGAACAACAACCCTTGAGAAGGATCAGTGATATTGAGATCCATTAGAACCTAGTTACTATTGTAGGACAGGATGAACCAACTAAACTTCAGGGGGGTACTTTCCTTTAAACCTCATGCAAGCCTCTAAACTTAGGACTATTGTATGATTTGCTTGTGTGTGCCACATGTTTTTTTGATTGAACATAACATCATGACATCATAAGCATGGCATTCTCACTAATCATTTCAAGGACCAAAGGATTTATCTTTGTTCTTTGTTGCAGGTTATGGATTCTACTCATAGGAACACTATCCGGATCAACTTTGTAGGGATACGTTTCAAGCTTAAGGATTTGGTCTCAAAACTTCCTGAAAGCTCTCAATTCATCAAGAAGCATGGTGATTTACTTGACTTGGTTACCTCAGGGTTTGATGAAGATATGATGAGTGTCCTATTCTAGTTCTTTGATCCTAAACATCATTGTTTCACATTTCCCGATTATCAGTTGGTGCCCACAATGGAAGAATTCTCCAAGTTACTTGGGATACCTATCCTTGATCAGAAACCCATCACAGGCTTAGAGAAGGAGCTTAAACCTGAAGTCATTGTTGCATCCCTATATTTGAAGAAATCATACATTGTCCTAGAAACAAGAAGTGGAGTTAAGGGTATCCTTGCCAGAGTATTAATAGAGAAAGCTCAGGTGTTCTTGGATGCTATGAGTTACGATGCTTTTGAGGAGATCTTAGCCTTGTTGATTTATGGTTTGGTACTATTCCCTAATCTAGACCAGTTTATAGATGTACACGCCATCAACATATTTCTGACTCACAATCCAATGCCTACCTTTCTTGGGGATATCTTACACTCTCTTCATACTCGTACTACAAAAGCGAGAGGAACTCTGATGTGTTGCATACCTCTGTTATCTAGGTGGTTTATTTATCACATTCCTCGATCCGCGATGAAGAATGAACAAGGTTTGAGGTGGTCCAAAAGGATAATGTCACTCTCTCATTCAGATATTCACTGGTGTTCCCGATCTATGGAAAATGTCACTATCATTGATTGTTGTGGATAGTTCCCTAATGTGCCACTCCTGGGCATAAGAGGGGGCATTACCTATAATCCTTCTTTAGCTCTACGTCAGTTTGGTTATGTTCTGAGTAATGGTCCTCATGACATTCTTATTCAAGGTATTGTGTTTGATTACGACAATGATCTTCAAGGTTACCGTCAAAGGTTTATACGAGCTTGGAGTAAAGTGAACAAGGTTGATAGTAAGACTCTGGAACCAAAGTACTCCATCCCTATGGAACCTTACCTCAGATGGTTCGGTCTCGTGCTCAGACTCTTATGATGCCATATCATGTCGTTCTACCAGTTACTATGGAGCCTATTGCTGAAGGAGATGTTCCTTATACCATCCTTCATCTAGATATACCCACTGATTTGGAAGAGCTGCAGAAGTCCTGGATCCAAATGAAGGAGCAAAGAGATACCTTTGAAGCCCAATTCAGGATTAGCCATGAAAGAGTGTTGGAGCTGACAAAGCAACTTCACGAGGAGCGGAATCTCAACACATATCTCAACACCAAGAGGAAGCGTCCATGGGAGACTTAATTCTTAGATGTTTTATTTTCTTTAAAAACATTTGTTTGTTTTAATTTGTAAGCCTAGGGGGAAATATTATTTCAAACCTACTAATAAAATTTTTGTTTTTGTTTTTTTATAACAAATTTAAATCCTGTGGTCCTTGAAAACATTGCATATGCATCCACATACCATATCATTACATGACAGGTTTTCACAACAGGTTTCTCATCTTCTCGCTGTTTATTTCAGCAAAAATGGCTCTCGAACAATTTGTCAAAGATCTTCAGATTCAGAATACCCAGTTTCAAGAGAGGATTCTGAACTTATCCAAGGGACAAGAAGAGCTAAAAGCACTCATGACCAAGAAGAAGAAGAAGAAGAAGAAGACCAAAAAGCCAGTTGGCTTCATCAGTTTGGGAAGAAGATTCTGAGCTCCAATCAAGACAAATGATGAGGTTGAAAACCCTGGAGATAAAGATTCTACAGAAGAGGAAGGAAGTCCACATGGTACTATTGTAAATTCTGATTATGAGGAGAATTATTATCATGATTCAACTGGTGATGAGAAGTATAAGTTGCTGGAGGATCGTGTGAATGCTATGGAATTACTGAAGGCTCCTGGGTTGGATTTTGAAGATCTTAGTTTGATTTCTGGATTTGTCATTCCTATTGGTTTCAAGGTTCTTACTTTTGTGGTGTATGATGGTGTGTCATGTCCTAAGCTGCATCTGAGGTCTTATGTCCGGAGGATCCAGCCACATACTGCTGACAGGAAGTTGTGGATTCATTTATTTCAAGAAAGTTTATCTGGAGCTCAATTGGAATGGTATTATCAACTTGAGAGTATCAATATTCGTACTTAGAATGATCTTGCTGAGGCCTTCTATAGGCAATATCAATATAACTCTGATTTAGCACCAACTCTCATGCAACTCCAAAGCATGTTTATGGGTTCTAAAGAAAGTTTCAAGGAGTATGCCCAGAAGTGGAGAGATCTTGCAAGTAGAGTTCAACCTCCTTTGACTAACAGGGAATTAATTGATATGTTTATAAGTACATTGACTGGTCCTTTCTACAGTCATCTCATTAGAAGTTCATCATCTGGTTTCACTGAGCTAATAATGACTGGAGAATGTGTGTAGAGTGGAATATGAAGTGGTAAGATACAAGTGGCTGCCTCTTCAAGTACTACCAAGAAGCCCTCTAATGGGAAAAAAGAATCTAATGTTGTGTATGGCCAACAAGGTCGTAATAGGAACAACCAATCTGAGGGAACAGTCCTAATCTCTAATCCTGTACCTACACCACAAGATCAACAACAGAATAGTCAGCCTAAGCCTAGGAGGCAATTTACAAAGATCAATATGTCATTGGCTCAGGCTCTGCAACACATGTTGAAAGGAGAATTGATTACTTTGAGGGATCCTCCTCAGAGTCTCAATACTACCTCTCCTCGTTTCAATCCCAATGCAAGATATACATATCACTCCAATTTCCTAGGCCATGATACTAATATCTGTTGTGCGTTGAAGAATAAAATCCAGGATATGATTGATGCTAGAAAAATTGAGTCCTCCTGAGACTCCCAATGTGATTACTACTCCTATGCCCAAGCATGAGAAGACTGTTAATGTTGTTGATGATGTTTCTTATGTTTCTACGGTGACTGATTTGACTATTCCTCTATCCATCATTAAGAAGAAGCTGCATCAAGCCGATTTATTTTTGGGTTGCAATGAATATTGTTTTTATTGTGCCTCTCAACCTAATGACTGTTGGAAGCTGAAAGAAGGTGTTCATCGTTTAATGGAAAACCGTACTATACTGTTTGAAAAAACCCCTTCTGTAGAGAGCTTATGTGAAGGCATATCCCAAGACTTGAATATTGAAGATGTGTATGTGGTTACTAGTACTCCTGTGAAGATTACTTCTAAGGGTCCTGTGAGGATTACCTCTAAAGGTCACGTGAAGATTACCGTTGAGCCAAAGGTGGATCCCGTGATTATTACTACTCCTGGTCCAATTCCATATTCTTCTGACAAGGCTATCCCTTGGAATTATGGGTCTGATGTTTATATCCATGGTATTAAGCAAGAGCCTTTGACTGATACACCTGTTGCAGATACTAATCATGATATTGACAATATTGTTGGGACTAGTAAGGTTACTAGGAGTGGAAGAATTTTCTCTCCAGAAGACACTTAAAAGACTGTTTCTACTCCGGTTCATATCTCCAACCCTGGGCCAAGTACTGAAGCTCGGGGCAAAGGACCGTTGATTGAGCTTGTTCCAGTTGAAGCTCCAGTTACTGAAGACCTCTCTAAACAAATGGATGAAGTATTGAAGATCATCTGCAAGAGTGATTATAATATTGTTGAACAATTGGGGCATACTCCCTATAAGATCTCTATATTGTCTTTGTTACTATGTTCTGAAGCCCATGCCAAGGCTTTAGTGAAGTTCCTGAAGGCCTCTTGTTGGATTTATTAATTCATTCAGCGTCACCCTTAGGGATTCGATGGGCTTAACATCCCAACCCATGGCGCTTAATAGGCGCAGCCCCTTGAAAGACTCTATACTATAAGGAAATAAAGTTGCGCCTTCACTAACAGCAATTGCTTTTAGTGCAGTGGTAAGCGCTTGATCCTACAAGTGGTATCAGAGCCAGGTCATGGGTTCGAATACCCCCGGCTGACACTGGGGGGGAGATTGATGGATTTATTAATTCAGCGTCACCCTTAGGGATTCGATGGGCTTAACATCCCAACCCATGGCGCTTAATAGGCGCAGCCCCTTGAAAGACTCTATACTATAAGGAAATAAAGTTGCGTCTTCACTAACAGCAATTGCTTTTAGTGCGGTGGTAAGCGCTTGATCCTACACCTCTCATGTACCACATGAAATATCTGTGGACCAGTTTGAAAATTGTGTTGCCAACCTGACTACTGATAATAGCTTGGGCTTTTTTGATGCTAATATAACTCCTACTAAAATAAACCATAATAGAGCTCTACATATCTTCATTGAGTGTAGGGGCACTACCCTATCTCATGTTTTGGTGGATAATGGCTCCTCTTTGAATGTGTTACCGAAGGATGTTCTGGACAAACTCAGCCTTGAAGATGTTGTGCTGAGACCCAGTCACGTGGTGGTGAAAGCCTTTGATGGATCAAGAAGAATGGTGCACAGAGAAGTTGATCTCCCAATCAAAGTGGGTTATCAGGTCTTTGATTATACATTCTATGTGATGGATATTCTTCCTTCCTATTCCTGTCTGCTTGGGCGTCCCTGGATACATGGGGCAGGTGTTGTGACTTCCACTTTACACTAGAAGATGAAATATCCAATGAAGAGAAAGATTGTCACTGTTTATGGCGAGGAAGAGTATATGGTCAGTCATGTAAATAATTTCAAGTATGTTGAGATGGAGGGTGAATTTATTGAGACTCCTTGCCAAACATTTGAAGTGGTTCCTTAGGTTATTCCTGCTGCTGAGTCCATCCTTGCTGCTAAACCAGTTCCTGTTGTTACTAGAGTACCTCCTACAATGGCCACTCTGAAGGATGCTAGAGCTGTAGTTGAAGAAGGTGATTGTACTATTTGGGGTCAGCTTCCTGACATTCCTTACAAGTCTGACATGTTTGGTTTGGGTTTTACTGCAGAATCTCAGAAGGTTGTTCGTCGTGCTCGTTCTATTCGTATCACCAACAAAGGAGTTCAGAAGGATCAAGTCAATGCTGTGGAGGATTCTAATGAAGACTACAACTTGGATAGCTGGATCTTTCCTACCGTTGGCAGTGGCCTCCCTTTCGGGTTTTCGACTTGTCAGGTGTACAGTTATATATATATATATATATATATATATATATATATATATATATATATATATATATATATCCCTATGGAAAGATGATGATAGTCCATACGAATTGCTAAAGACACCCCTATAAGTTGCCTTCATTGACCATACGATGACCCTAAGCCCGTCTGTAGCGGTAAAATCATGAGTGTAAGCTATTAATTAACTTAACTCAAGGTAAACAGAGTCGCCACCGCGCTTTTATTTTATTCCAAAAGGAAAAAGGAAAAAGAACGAATAAAACCTAATGAATCTAAAAGCAAAAGCTAAAAGAAACAAACAGAGAACGGGTAAGGGGATAGGTTACAAATCGGGAAGGTTTTACGCACCCAAAATGTCTGTGGTACTTCACGGGAGCCCTTTGAAATATTTATTGCTTTTTTGGTTTGAAATTGGTTTACTTGAATAAGATTGAAGGGATGAGAAGAAGAATGTTTTTTAAGATTTTGTTTGAAGAGGTTTACCGCCTCATGCCTACGTACTCACAAAGTGCAATGCGAGATCAAAACCTCGTAGTTCGTGGTACAAAATTTGAAAATAAACAATGAGTTGAATGGATTTTAAAATGTAGAGATAAGTCGTCATTCTTTAGCGATTAATTCCGCTAGAAAGAATGAATCATATCTAAACATATGAAAAAGAAAAAGTGCACAAAGGCACAAAAAACAATTGAGTGAGTTTTGGATTTTTTAAAGTATTTAAGAAAAGAATTTCAATACATTTACATGGATTAGAGTTTATTAACAAAATAAAGTGAAAAAGATAAAATCACTTGACCTAAGTCAAGGTTTGGTTGCGAAAGCGTTTAAAGTTTGAAAACAAAGAAAATTTTTGAAATAGGGAGAAGTTTTGAAAATTTAAGAGTTGGGAGGAGATGAAGTGACTATCCTAAGACTTGAATTTAAAAGTTAAGAGAAGAGCGATCAAACCATATTATGAACATTTCTTCAAAGTAAACGAAATTCCATCTTCATAGACAAATGAGGTTAATTCGAGACCAAGGTCTTCAACCAATCACAACTTGAGCAAAGGGAGAGATCCTAAAATCTAATTCCAAACTCCAATGCTAAGGATAGTAACCATAGTCCGAAATTAAAAGTCACCAATCTTTTTAGATGTTTAATCCTATATTAGTGTTTTCGTGTCCAAATGGACAAAAGAAAAATCACAAGCAACAATATAAACATAAACAATATGATAGATGATATAATATGATAATAGCATAATAAAAGAGATAAGGAGCGAGAAATTGAAATAAAGAGGATAAGGTGCGAGAGATTGAATTTAAATGGTTAGTATATTAATATTATTATAATATTTACATATAAGTGGTATGATGAACTTAATCAAACACAACCACAAAAGATAACAAAAATATCGAGGCAACCAGATCCAAATGGATCTTATTCCGAATTCATGACAAATTTAGGTCTATGTTAAGCAATCGCCGAGTAATTTACGAAGTAATTACCCTACAAATGAGGCCGGCCACCACCAATTAAGGTGGAAAATATTTGTGCTAATACATGTTAGAGAAATGATATTATTGATCATTCTCCGAAAACATGTCGCACGAAAAGAAAAAAAGATGGTCTAATCTTAATCGAGATTTTCGTTGAATTTATCGAAGGTAACCTATCACGATCTCAAAGTATGGAGAATGATCCAAATGATCATTCATCCATAGATTTGAAATAATGAAGATTAAACATCTTCGAAAACCAACAATCTACGAATCGGAGATTTTCATCGACCAAAACAAAAAAAGGATGGAAAAGAAATATGGATCTAAAAATAAAATCCATAAAGAAATTAAAATATTTTTTATATTCTTTTTTGAAATATTCTTTTCTGATTTTTTATATCAAAAATAAACTTGGAAAATAACATTTAAAAAAAAAGAAACTAAACTAAAGAATAAAATAATAAAAAAAGGACAATTAAATGGGAAGGGGGATCCGCATGTTTTGGTGTTGGATAGCAAATGATCCAATGGCCTAAAGGCCCAAATCACATATTCAGATTTTATTAAAAATAAAATGACAACAAAATATAAAAAAAACACAGAAGATCCAAGTCTTCTTCTTCGCATGAAAAACAGGGCCGGCTACTTCTTCCTCACCTTCACACAACAATGGAGTAAGAAGAAAAAATTGCCGTGAATGAATCGGTCTTTCCCTCAATCTCTTAGAAAAGATCACCACGACTCTCTCTCTCACTCAATGAAGTCACAAATAGCTTTCTTCTTCTTCTCTTTCTCACTCGCCGATTTTGGCTTCTTCTTCTTATAAATCCGGTTTTTGATATTGAAGGTAATTTTGAAAGTGAAGGTTAAATTGAAGGTTTTATGTGAAGGATTGATGAATCTTTGAATCGAAATTGTGATTATTTGAAGATTATGAAAATTTGGAATTGAAGTGTGATTTTGTTTGGGCAGGGTTTCTAGGGGCTGAAGAGCTTGAAGTTGATTGAAGGAGAAGGGCTGTATATATAGGGAAGAAGTGAAAATCATTTCAATTTAGGATGCCGTTTCATGACGATTTGAGGTGCGTTTTAAGGGTCACGGTTTCTGCATTTTTTGTTCAAAAATTCTGCGTTTTATTTGTTTTTGTGATGCGTTTTGATGTTGCTGCATTTTGAATGTGTTGAGATGAGTTTTTTTTCTTTTGCAGGTGAACATCTCATGCGTTTTGCGTTGTGACATTTTGCTGAGTTTCTATCATTTGGCCTGCGTTTTGTTTGCTTTCAAATTCCGTTTCGGTTGATGTACCAAACGCGTGCAAGTTGTTCACGTGAGTTTGATGGCTGGAGAGGCTTGAAGCTGCTGCTTGTGTTTGTGTGTGCAGGACGGCGTGAAGAAGGTCTTGCGGCTTGCGTTTTGCTGGCTGTTGGCTTGTGATGATGTGAAGTTGGGCTTGTGCGCTGTTGTTGTGGTCACGTGTGCGGAATGCTGTTCAGCTTGGCTGGTGTTTGATGGTGAAATATCACGTGCGGATGGGAAAGGCTCGCGTGTTGGCTAGTATCATTTGGGGCTGTTGAAAGTTGAAGCTGGCTGTAGCTGATTTGTGAGGCTGCTGCGTGTAAGCTGGCTTGAAGGCGTGGGATAACTGAGGCTAGCTGAAGTTTGGAAAAATGTTGTCACGCGAACAGCTTTGTGCTGGCTATGACTTTCTTTCCCTTTTTTTCACATTTTTTATATGGAAACTGAAATGGGCTAAAAAAATATGGGCCTTTTTGTATTTTTTTCAATTTTGCTCTTTATAATAATTTTTGGATAATAGGTTGTAAAAAAAAATTAAAGTGAGCCTATTAAAATTTATGAATAAAAAAAATGTTGATAAAAATATGAGAAAAGAAGAAAAAAAGTAATGAATATAGAAATTGGAAAATTGTTAGAATAGTGATTTGGATAAAAAAAATCGGATAATCGAGAAAAAAATGGAAAAAAAACGCATTGAATAAAATGGGTAATAGGAACTAGAGAGAGAAAAAAAATGGTTTTAATGGATAATGGATGAAGTCTGGTCTTAAACCCACAATCAATCCTTGATTTTTTCCACAAGCCACTTGATGAACACAGTCAATCTTAAACCACTGAACAAAGCGCAACTTTGTCACCTAAGCCACAACCATCGTCTGAAATTTGCCTCAATTATTTGAATCCATGCTGAGGAAAATAAATCCTCAGATGAACTATTGATAAACTGGTGAACTTGAAGATTCAAACCAAACTTTGCACAAGACACTGTCTGATAACTGATGACTTTCACACACAATACAACTTGAACTTTGAAAACGCACCATCTGAGAAACGAAACATTGATACACATAACTTGCAATTGAAACAATCCTTGATAGTTTGACCATGATCAGGCCAAACGTCCATCTGAATCGAATTGTGACTGAACAAACGCATCTAAATTGAAATCACTGTCTTATCTTTTAAATCCTGCAACACAGAGAGAAGAAGAAGCAAACTGCAACATTTTTGGTATTTTGGTTAGAAATTAGTAAATATAAACAAATAATGCAAGTAAAAACAATGGTGATCCCCTGCGAAGTATAGACCCTACATCTGAGGAGAAACTGAGAAACTGGTGTGATCTTGTTTGTATGCAAAATGCAGATGAGATGCAAAGAAATCTTAGGGAAAAAATTAGGGTGTTACAGCTGCCCCTATTTAAGTTTCTTCAATCCGGAGATATGAAGATTGGCATCTTCGTCTCTACAAGATGGGATAGACTTAAATACAGAAAACCTAATTTTTGTCCTAAGAGAACATGATATGAGATGAATATGATATGCAAGCCCAAGATCTCCGTGGGGAAAATATGACCACTAGAGGAAAGCAAAAACTTGGGGACATAGAAGAAAATCCCGTCGGGGAAACAACAGACAACAAAAGAGTTTACCAGGAAAATAAATCACTGGATAGCTGACTCCACTTGGGAAAAGATATGATATAATCAGGGTGCAATATTCAACCAGGGAGAGTAAACACTCTGCCAGGAACTAACGACCAAACAAAGTATTCGAGTCCAAGAATGGAGAAATACTGAGTTGGAAAAGAATCATCAACTACCTGTTTACTGGGTAGGAAATATAAAGGACTCGACTATCGATTTACTGGATAAGAGCAAAATAAAGAGGGATAATCTCCACTACCCTTTTACTGGGAAGAAAACATTCTCAACTACCTGATTTACTGGGTAGGAGCAAAATAAAGAGGGATAACTGTCGCTCCCAAAAGATGAGACTGGCCCAAATAAAGGTACAGACGCGAACGGTCGGCGAAAAGAACAATGAGAACACACAGCAGTGAACTCACTGGAAAAGAAAAGAGTCGCCAGCTAGGCATTTTTATCCCGGAGGAAAGGCAATGCTGCATAGACCTAGAAAGATATGGATAAGACGGCTGCGAACCAGAGAGACTGAGAAAGGGGGTTGGTTACAACCTGGGAAGGTATTAGCACCCAGATTGTCCGCCGTACTCGACGGGATCCACGCTTAAAAGATTTGTGTTTTAAAGGGGTAGTGTCAGTGCAATCTGTGTATAAAAGAGCTGGAAAAGGATGTACAGGTGTCAGTGTAAGAGAAAAGTGAAGTGTATAAGTGAAGTGTCAGTGTAAGAACAGGAGTAAAATGCTCAAGATCATGAGGCCAAAAGAATAAGGCTGGAAAGAGGGGGAATATACAGAGACTTTTGTTCGATAACTGTTAAGTTATGCCTACGTATCCTCTCGTGCAATGAGGAAGTCAAAACACCGTAGTTCGACCCAAAGAGACTGAAAGATGAATTGACTGATGAACTGCTTGCTTGTCAATGCTCAAGTGTATGACCTGTCTGGCTCAGGTGCAAACTGTCTTGCATTAGACGGAAGAAGCGAGTTCTCGTTTATGAGTGAAGGTGATGAGAAAAGAATCCCGAAGGAGACGATTATTGTTTTTTTTGAGTTTTCAGTCTTTTATTGCTTTTTGAAAGTTTGTCATAAGTTAATGAGCTTAAGCCTAAACTAATGGATTTGGTAAACTCATCACATCTTCCCTCTGATTAGGGGTAATGAGAATTACCTTAAGTGTGAAGTCAGCTTCTCACACTTAATCACCTTTGGCGTAGGGTTAATATCATTAACCTACTTGTGATTATTTAGATGTTTTTGGTGTTTTTGTTTAGTGTTAAGTAATGAGGTTAAGCCATA
The DNA here is from genome assembly GCA_963966055.1 of Lathyrus aphaca. Taxonomy (NCBI): domain Eukaryota; kingdom Viridiplantae; phylum Streptophyta; class Magnoliopsida; order Fabales; family Fabaceae; genus Lathyrus; species Lathyrus aphaca. The sequence continues at coordinate 335,097,023 of OZ014520.1, read as the reverse complement.
ATCAGGGATTAAACAGACTCATTACACCATCCTAATAGAAGGATAATAGATGAGGGTGTTTAAGCTGAGGAAAGCTCCCCAACTTAATCCATGATTAGGGATTAAACTCATGACAAAACAAGCCTTTGATTAAGTGGATTTTATTTAATGATAAGATGATGAAGTGAGTTTTAGGGTTTGTAAGACAACTTGAGGGGGACTTATCCATTAACACTAGGGTTAGTCCTTCTTAACCAGTTAAGGAAGAATTGGAACCCTGATGCAAGGCCCAAGTTACAAGTGTGAAGTCTTGATGATTATTATGTGAATTGATTAAAGGATTTAAACACATTAAGGGTCTAACACTTAGGATTAAAGTTATACACTCTATCCTAATAGAAGGATGCAGGCATAAGCTTAATCACAAAGCCTTAAAGCCTTTAGGGTTTAGTCCCTGATTATGAGGTGAGAAGAGAAGACTCAATGAGACACAAAGGTAAAACTAAATGGGGAGACTAATCAAAACCCTAATCATTGTCATGCTTGGTTGTTCCTAAGGTTTGTGAGGTTAACAAGAGAAATCTTCAATGGAACCACCAGGAAGAAGATGAAAGGATCAGGAGAAGCAAAGTAACTTGCTTCATTTAAGAAGTCAAGTCACTTAAGGAAAGAAAGTAAGAAGAAGAAGAATGAGCAAGCTCAATCTCAAACACAAATTAAAATGCAGCAAGGATACATGAAAGAGATGAAAAGAAGTTATGAGAAGTGAAGGCAAATCCACTTCTCAAAGTAACTTACCTCCTGAAAAGTTAGTGAAAGGAATGCAATGCAATGCAAAATGGGATGAAATGGCATGATGCAAACCAAAACCAGAAGCATATGTGAGATGATAATGATGCTATGAGATGATGCAAACATGAATCAAGACATGGGGATGATCATATGAGCAAATGGATGCAAATGGAGCAGGTTAGAACCATGAACATACATGAAAAGCTATGAGATGCAAATGATATACAACATGGCAAATACATGATGCAATGATCAAACATGCTTTCAATATGTCTTAAGATGTCTAATGAATCAAAAGAATGCATAAAATGCTATGGCAAGTCAAGGTATGAATGCAAATGCAAGATGGATGCATATGGAAGCCCAAATTAGGGTTTATGAACAAAGCATCAAACACAAACCAAAATCAGAAGCAAACATCAATATAAAAAATTGAAAATGCACTTAAAGGATCCCTAAACCTATACTAAAAGTTATGAATTTCCTAAAATTTCTAGGGTTTTAGGGTTCCTTAACAAGAAAAATGCCAAACAAATAGAAAATGGGAAATCAAATCATGACCATTTAATCTCACAAACTAGATGCTAAATACAATTCAATGCAAAAAGAATCAAGGTCCAACTCTTAATGGTTAGGCAGAAATGATTTTTGGAAGTTTGGATCAAAATAATGCATTAAAATGATTTTAATTCCATGAAAAATTCTCAAAATGCATCAAGATCAAAAAATAAATTTGTTTTGAGGGTTGGACAATGTTTCTAAATGGTTTTAAATGTTTCATGAATTTTTTGGTGATTTTTAAATACCTAAAAGCATTTTTAATTAATTAATTTTCATTAATTAATTAAAAATAAACTTTTAAATATTTAAAAATATTTTGAAATTGCAAAAAATAAAAATAAAAATGTTTTTGGTTTCTGAAATTTAATAAAAGTTTGTATAAAAAAATTCAGAATTTTTAAAATGATTTTGCTATTTTTAATAAAATGGAGAAAACAATGTAATTAAATGGAAAATAAAAATGAAATAAAACTGAAAAATGAGAAAGTAATCAAATCCAATGGCTCACGTTTGAACTGGCTGCGCGCGCGTTTGACCTGGCGCCATATCCAATGGCTGACATTCAAACTTGGCTAATTATGATTAGCCCTAATTAATTGTGCCCTAATCACTTTCAGGCGACCGGAACACTGTTCCGGTCGTCTTCTCCGGCCATCCCATTTCTCAAACTCTCTCTACACGCACCTAAAACAAAATCCAACTGCCCAGAACTCTTCCCCACTCAAACACGAATCAAACCCCTCATTCAAACAACATTTATCATTCCTAAATCAGCCAAATCGAATCAAAATAGTTTTAGGGCAAAAAGTTTCAGAGACTGCATACATACTCATTTTTCACTCATTTTCGAAAACAATCACATATTCATGATCAGGGAAGCATGTAGAAGCTATTAAGAACTTAAAATCATGCTTCTGGAAAAAAAGTTCATGAAGCTACCTGAGTTTGAAGCTTTTTCAGTCTGGAACTTTCTGACCCTTTCTCTTGTGCAAAACCACTCCTATGACTTCCCTTATGCTTCTGAAAGGCTTGGAACAAATTTATTTGGGCTGGTTTGAGAGTTTACAGAAGTTCTGTTCAAGCTCAGGTGAGGATCGTATTTCTGATTCTTTGAGTTTCAGGCTGCTTTGAAGGTTGGTTTGGGTTCAGTGAAGCATGGTGAGAAGGTTTGTGAAGTTTGTTTATGAGTTTGTGGCTTGAGGAGAGTGTTTCGAAGAGTTTTGCAAAATGGGGTGAAAATGAGAGAGCTGTGTTCTGGCTGGTTTCAGGCTTGCTTGTGCTTATGTTTAGCTTGCATTTGATTTGTATAAAGAAATGTGATTGGTCAGAAGAAGTGACATGTCCTTTTGTGATAGGTATGGGTGCTTTTGCAAAATGTCAACTTTTGTGTAAGAAGGGCATGGGAAACTTGCTAGCCTAGTACAACAAGGGTGTGCTGCGCAGCATGATGAGGGAAAAGGGCTAGGATGGTTCAGCAAACTAGGCAGCAAGTGGGTGAGGAGATATGATGACTTTTGCAACTTGCCTTGCCTTTGGTTCTCATGAAGGAAACTTGATCCATGGGCCATAAAACATGTGATTCCTTGGGTGCATTCTGAACTTTAGATGTTGTGTGATCATGTTGTGTGGATTAGAAGCCCATTTGATGACTTAATTGGCCTTGAGAAGTGAATTTGCAACTTTGCCTCTTTGGTGCATGACTTGAAATTTAGTGATTTTTGCCAACTTTGACAAGCCATATCTTTTGATCAAAAATGAATTAGGTCATGTTCTTGTACTTTTTGAAAAGGGAAAGATCTGTTCTACAACTTTCATGACCAAAGTTTTTCCATTTGAAGCATTTTTGGATCAAAAAAGTAAGGGTTGAAAAAGTTGCCTAAAATGAAATTTTCACCAAAAGTCAACCTTGTCCAAAAAGTCAACTTTGCAAAAGACTTGAAATTCTTCAATTTTGTGAACTTCCAACTTCTACCATGATAAAATAAAGATCATATACAATCAAAATGATGAAAAACACCCCTGGGTTGGGTCATTGGTGGTCTCAGATGCCCTGATTTTGCACTGACTTGCTTGAAAAGTCAACTCTTGATCAGATGACTTCCCCATGGAATTTCTTCATGAAAATTGATATGCATACTCCCTATACCATATAGAGACCAATAGAAACAAGAATGACCAAAAAAAATTGGAGTTATGGCATCTGAAACCAAAACCCTAATTTTAGGTCATCTGTGCATTCCAGCCTGGCTCTGCTTCCATACCAATCTCAGTTCTTGTGATTCTTTGGAATTCTTGACTTTGAGGGAGTATAATATGATACTTGAACACACATGGACCCCTTTGAAGTGATTTATGGCCTTTGGAATGGCTCAAGAGGCTCCTGGATTGCTCAGATCACAAACCCTAGATGCAGATGACTTAGAACCAATGTAATGACTCAAAAAATGGGATATGAGATGTTATGATTGAGTTTATGCATATGAAAATGATCACAAGCCATGGTGAAATGGGTGAGGGCAAATTTGGGGTGTTTACAGCTGCCCCTATTCAAACATGAGTTAGCTGTGCAGGATGTAAGCAACGGCTTAACAGGCCAACAAGATAACTTGTGGTTGAATACCAAAGACAGTCCAAAATTTGCACTCACGGAATGAAGAAGAAAAGGGATATAGATTGCAAAAGAAAATAAAGTATATTGTAAAGTGTGGGCGACGGAGGACGACCGTCGAGCAGAGGACGACTGCTGGGTAAAGAGCAATGACGGGGACGGCCGACATGCTGGGAAGTGCGGGAAATAAAGCGATGACGGGGACGGCCGACACGCTGGGGATAAAAGGTATTATGATGGGGACGGCCATCCAGTAAAGCTGTAAAATTCTCTGGGGACGGCCATCAAGTTCATAAAGTAAAGTAACCAACGATGGGGACGGCCATCGGGTTAAACTGAAAGGAAAAGGGACCACGACGGGGACGGCCATCGGGTTAAAGAATAAATGAAATAAACAGATGATGAGGTACGGTCATCAAAGGTGAAGGACGATCACCTAGCAGGGGACGGCTGCTCTGTTGGGGATAAGATGAGGGACGGTCATCTAAGGTGGAGGACGACCACCTGGCAGGGTACGACTGCCGAAAATATCGCGACATAGGACGAATGCCGGATACAAAGTCAACGATGGGGACGGCCATCGGATGAGCATGATGGAGGACGACCATCAAGAGGTGGAGGACGACCACCTAGCAGGGGACGGCTGCTCTCAAGGTTTATCATGACATAGGACGAATGCCAGATAACCAAAATCAACAATGGTGACGGCCATTGGATAAAATGATGAAGGACGATCATCAAAAGGTGGGGGACGACCACCTAGCAGGGGACGGCTGCTAAATATCACGACATAGGGCGAATGTCGGATAGAAAATCAACGATGGGGACGGCCATCGGATGAGCATGATGGAGGACGACCATCAAGAGGTGGAGGACGACCACCTAGCAGGGTACGGCTGCTCTCAGGGTTTATCATGACACAGGACGAATGTCAGATAAAAAGAAAATCTGCTTTGGTAGTGATCTACTGGGGAATAGTAAACACGGACGAGTGTTTATATCCAAGAAATAAAGTATAAGTGTTTAGATGTTTGTGTATAGATTAAAGATGTGGACGAGCATCCTTAAGACTACGATACGAACGAGTATCGAGTAGAAACAAATACTGACACGTGTTCAGAGATGATGATACGGACGAGTATCAACTGGTTAACAGAGAACACGGACGAGTGTTGATTCTGAAAAGACTTTTCTGGGGAATAGTAGACACATACGAGCGTCTATATTCAAGAAGACAAGAGTGTTTGACACGGTGTATGGATTAAAGATGCGGGCGAGCATCCTTTAAGACTATGATACGGACGAGTATCAGGTAGAAACAAACGCTTGACACATGTTCTGAGATGATGGTACGGACGAGTACCATCTGGTTAACAAAGAACAAGGACTAGTGCTGAATCTGCGGGGATGTATAAATAGTGTATACAAGATACAGACGAGTATCTGTATAAGTATGAGTATGAATGGTGTGTAGATGAGTATTTAACCTGCTGGGGAGAGTGACACGGACGAGTGTCGAAGAGAAGAGTAGTATAAACAAGTATCTGATGTACAAAGTGTTTATGTTACTGTACTGGGGAAAACGACACGGACGGATGTCAAGGAAGTTATATAAGTATACGTGAGTGCAAAGAGGACGTCTTTGGCTTTCTGCTGGGGATATGACACGGACGGGTGTCAAAAAGGTATCTGTAATGCGGGTGGTACTGTTTGCAAAGAGTGTTCAGGCGACTTTACTGGGGAATGATGACACGGACGGGTGTCTAAAGGAGTATATACTGGTGTTTGTGAATGTGAGGCAGATGCTTTTGCTGGGGAATCTGGGGGGTATTCTGTATATTGCGGATGGATTGTCATTATTCACAAGTGTTTGATTCGAAAAATGGCTTATGATTATGCAACATGTTTGATTTTTGCCGTAATGCTCCATATTAGACGGAATGCTACGCTTTGTGGGTGAATATGATGCGAATGCCATGATTATGCAAGGATATCAATCCGGGATTCGGATCCCGTTGCTGTGAAGATCTCCGGTCGATCTGCTTGAAATGGACATCCCAGCTAGGGATGAGATCATTGGCAGATCTGACGAGATGTGTTTGCCTGGGGATATAGGTCACTGATAGACATATCCTCAAATAATGAGGGACCCAACTGGGAGTTTGTAGAAGCTTTCGTCACTCTGTTGTGATCCTTCATGCGTTGCTCTTCTGGATAAAGGATGGAGCTTTGTGGGGAGATGGTTCCCCGACTTTTGTACTCAGCTGAGGAAGAATGATTGGCATCTCGGCTGGGGAGAAATAGCAAGTGGAAACTCAGCTGGGGAGAAAACACTTTGGGTGCTAAGACTGAGTGTTGGTTTGTCAGCTTGCTGGGATGAAGTTTACAGGCCCCCTGTTGCGTTCTGGATACCTGCAATCCTGCAAAGATAGGGAAGCGCACAAGTAATCCCGAGGTATCTCTTACTGGATTCCGTCATAGGAGTTTAAACACTTCTGAGAGTAAGTATATTTCCTGTAAGCATGTGACTTTTATTACATATATTTTTGAAGATAAGCATCTGTATTTATGCAATCAGTTTTTTCTTAAGACATCAGACATTTTTGCAAATAAAATGTACAAGACGAAAAATGACTGAAAATCTGTTTTTATTAATTCACGTGCCCTGAATTGGCAAGATATAGTCAAAGAAACATATCTCCTAAAATGAGGAGATTGTTACAAATTGAGAAACAAAATGCTGGCAATGTTGACGACGCTTTAAGGAGCTTCCTCTTTTGCTATGACTCGTATGACATTTGACGTTCTTCTCGTCTTGCTTTCTGAAGAAGGTTGATTCTGATTGAAGCTTGATCCCTTCGAGTCTTACCAAGTTGTAAGAGATACAGACGAATTCAGAATGCAGTTGTTCGCTTATTCCCTTATTTTGCATGGATCGCCCTTTCGGGTTTTCAATCCATCGGGATACCCTTTTTTGCCTGAGTTGTCCGATGTGGCTTTTAACCTCAGCGGGTGTACATTTTTTTGTTTATTTCCCTTATTTTTGCCCGAGTCTCTTATTCTGATTTTGACTCGCCGGGATGCCCCATTTTTGCCTGGACTTACATTCTGTTTTTATGTCCAGCGGGTCGTTTTATGCGAAGTATTTTTTAACTGCATTTGAATTCACAGGGGACGGGAAGTCTTCACCATCCATGGTGCTGAGCATCAGTGCTCCACCAGAGAAAACTTTCTTCACTACAAATGGTCCTTCATAGTTCGGAGTCCACTTGCCCCTGTGGTCTGTATGAGGAGGGAGGATTCTTTTCAGCACAAGATCTCCTACTTGGTACTCTCGGTGCCTGACTTTCTGATCGAAGGCTTTCTTCATTCTCTTCTGATATAACTGCCCATGACAGATTGCAGCCAATCTTTTCTCTTCAATCAGACTCAGCTGCTCGTATCGGGATCAGACCCATTCTGCTTCGTTCAGCTTAACATCCATCAATACCCGTAGGGAGGGTAATTCAACTTCGACTGGTAGGACTGCTTCCATACCATACACAAGCTGATACGGTGTTGCCCCAGTGGATGTTCTGATTGACGTGCGGTACCCATGCAAGGCAAATGGTAGCATTTCATGCCAGTCCTTATAGGTGACTACCATCTTCTGCACAATCTTCTTGATATTCTTATTAGCTGCCTCAACAGCGCCGTTCATCTTTGGCTTGTAAGGAGAAGAATTGTGATGTTGAATTTTGAAGTCCCGACATAGTTCTGCCATCATTTTGTTGTTCAGATTGGAACCATTATCAGTAATGATTCGCTCGGGAACTCCATATCGACAGATGATATCTCTTTTTAGAAATCTGGCTACCACTTGTCTTGTAACATTTGCATAAGACGCTGCTTCGACCCACTTGGTGAAATAGTCAATGGCAACCAGGATGAATCTGTGGCCGTTTGAAGCAGTCGGTTCAATCTTGCCAATCATGTCAATTCCCCACATAGCAAAGGGCCAGGGTGAAGACATCACATTCAAAGGATTGGGAGGCACGTGCACCTTATCCGCATAAATCTGGCATTTATGGCATTTTCTGGCATAGGCACAACAGTCGGCATCCATTGTGATCCAGTAATAACCTGATCTTAGCAACTTCTTAGCCATGGCATGCCCTCCAGCATGGGTACCAAAGGATCCTTCGTGCACTTCATGCATTAACAAGTCCGCTTCTGTCTTATCAACGCACCTGAGGAGTACCATATCAAAGTTTCTCTTGTACAGGGAACCATCAGCGTTCAGAAAGAAACTACCAGCAAGCCTTCTCAAAGTCTTCTTATCATTGGAAGATGCCCCAGGTGGGTATGTTTGATCCTCCAAGAAGCACTTAATGTCGTGGAACCAAGGCTTATCATCTTTGACAATGTCTGCTGCGAATACGTATGCTGGTCTGTCAAGTCTGGATACCGAAATCTGAGGTACAAAGTTGGCAGCTTGAACTTTGATCATGGATGAAATGGTAGCCAGGGCATCTGCAAACTGATTCTCGTCCCGAGGGATATACTCAAGCTTGACTGTTGTAAAGAAAGTCAATAACCTCCTTGTATAATCCCTGTAAGGTATCAGATGATCCTGGTGTGTGTACCATTTGCCGTTGGTTTGATTGATTACCAGAGCTGAATCTCCGATACGGTCAATGTCTTGATCCTGAGGTCAATTGCTTCCTCAAGACCCATAATACAAGCTTCGTATTCAGCTTCGTTGTTAGTGCAGTTAAAGGTGAGCTTTACCGAGAAAGGCATGTGAACTCCTTTGGGTGTAATGAGTACTGCACCAACACCACGACCATTCATGTTAACAGCCCCATCAAACATCATAGTCCATCCTTCTTCCGGGTCGGGCCCTTCAGTGTGAACAGGCTCTTCATGATCTTTTGTTTTTATGAACACGATGTCTTCATCAGGGAAGTCAAATCTCATAGGCTGGTAATCATCAATAGGTTGCTCAACAAGATATTCAGACAATACACTGCCCTTGATGGCTTTCTGAGAAGTATACTGAATGTCATATTCTGTGAGGATCATTTGCCATCTTGCAACCCGTCCGGTAAGTGTTGGCTTCTCGAATATGTACTTAACTGGGTCCATTTTGGAGATCAATAAAGTAGTGTGGGTCAACATATACTGTCTTAGTCGGCGAGCAGCCCACGCTAAAGCACAGCAAGTTTTCTCGAGCAGTGAATAACGTTGTTCACAGTCGGTAAACTTTTTGCTTAGGTAGTATATCGCGTACTCTTTTCGACCAGACTCGTCATGCTGGCCCAGCACACACCCCATCGACTCTTCTAATACTGTCAAGTACATTATCAGAGGTCTCCCTTCAACTGGAGGCATCAGGATTGGAGGCTCTTGTAAGTATTCCTTGATCTTATCAAAAGCCCTCTGGCAGTCGTTGTTCCACCTGACTGTTTGTTCTTTTCTCAATAGCTTGAACAAAGGTTCACAGGTTGCTCTAAGGTGAGATATGAACCGTGAGATGTAGTTCAATTGACCTAAGAACCCTCGAACTTCCTTTTCTGTCTTCGGTGCAGGCATCTCTTGAATAGCTTTGACTTTATCAGGGTCAACTTCAATCCCTTTCTCGCTTACAATAAATCCCAGTAGCTTACCAGATCGCACCCCGAATGTGCATTTGTTGGGATTCAATTTCAGTTGGTACTTCCTCAGACGCTTGAACAGCTTTAGCAGATTTACCAGGTGATCTTCTTCAGTAAGGGACTTGGCAATCATGTCATCCACATAACATTCTATCTCTTTATGGATCATATCATGGAATAATGTCACCATAGCCCGTTGATATGTTGCACCAGCATTCTTCAATCCGAATGGCATTACCTTGTAACAGAACGTGCCCCAGGGTGTGATGAAGGTTGTCTTCTCCATGTCTTCAGGTGACATTTTGATCTGGTTGTATCCTGAAAATCCGTCCATGAAGGAGAATACCGAGAACTGAGCCGTGTTATCCACCAATACATCAATGTGAGGTAATGGGAAATCATCTTTCAGGCTGGCTCTGTTCAGATCCCGGTAGTCAACACACATTCTCACTTTGCCGTCCTTCTTAGGCACAGGTACTATATTAGCAACCCACGGCGGATAGCTAGTTACAGCGAGGAACCCGGCGTCCCACTGCTTTTGTACCTCTTCTTTGATTTTCATTGCCATGTCTGGGCGAGTACGGCGCAGTTTCTGTTTAACTGGCGGGCATTCTTCTCTTAAAGGCAGCTTGTGCACAACAATGTCGGTGTCCAACCCCGGCATATCTTGATAAGACCAAGCAAACACGTCCACATACTCTTGAAGCAGGTCAATCAGTTGTCTCTTCACTGAGTCTTGTAGGCAGGCCCTGATTTTAACTTCTTTCACATCTTCATCTGTACCAAGATTGATTGTTTCAACCTCCTCCTGATGAGGGGTGATAACCTTTTCCTCCTGTCTCAACAACCTGTCTAGCTCTTCAGGAAGCTCGTACTCTTCTTCAACCCCTTCATCAGCTTGATTGATTGGATTGTCAAAGTCATACGAAATCATAGCCGTGCTGTTGTCGGTGCTGTCTGGAAGGCATTCTCTGCAAGGGTTCAGTTTGTTCATTTTAGTGATTTGATTTTAATCTTGTTTAGAAAGGTGAAATAAAATTGTCATTTTGAAAACACTGCCATTTATTTTTTGTACAAAAAGAAAAAATGGAAAAACAGTGAGCGGGAAAAGAAAAGGACTCATTTGCAAAAAGATGTCTGATATTTCATTGATTAATCTTGTTGCACAAAAATTACAGATGGCCCGATTACAAAATGAGTCTTGTCATCTTGGGCAAGATGCAAGACTTTGATGCATGCTATAAAAATACAGGAAATAATAATTACTCTGCAGGAGTAACTCTTATAATTTCCTGGGAAGACCAGTTTGAGATACTACTCCCCGGGACCTTTGGACGGATCCAACTTTCCAGGTTGCGGTCGCTTTCATCCTCGTCTTCCAAATTGTTGACAGCATCAGGGGTGAGCATCCCCCCACTAACAAAGTTGGGCTCCTTGGCAGCCTCTGCTTGATCTTGTTGAGTTGGTTTGTAACCCAACCCAAATCTATGCTCTTTCTTCTCCACAGGTAGCAATTTGCCCCAGCCTTGGGCAGTTCCTTCTTCAACAACCTTCCGGGCTTGTTGATAAGATGTCATTGAGGTTCCAGGTACAGCAGAAGTTTCATTTATGTTCAAGGCCTCAAACCCTTGACTCATTGTTTCATGGATCTCCCCATCCATCTCTATATATTTGTAGGTAGCCAGGTGGCTAACAAAAATATCCTCCTCTCCACAGATAGTAACGACTTGGCCCTCCCACTCGAATTTTAACTTCTGGTGAAGGGTTGAGGTCACGGCGCCAGCGGCGTGAATCCATGGCCTACCCAATAGACAGCTGTAGGCAGGCTGTATATCCATCACGTAGAAGGTCGTTTTGAAAGTTTGTGGGCCAATCGTTATAGGCAACTCAATTTCTCCCAGAACTGATCTCTTAGAACCGTCAAAGGCTCTCACTACTAAGTTACTGTGGCGTAATGCCAATCCTTCATATTCTAGCTTCACAAGGGCTTTTTTAGGTAAGACATTGAGGGATGATCCTGTGTCTACCAGCACATGGGAAAGAACTGCACCTTTACATTCCATGGTAATGTGCAAAGCCTTGTTGTGATTGTGGCCTTCCGTAGTCAAATCAGTGTTGGTGAATCCTAGCCCATTACTAGCATTAACATTTCCAACCACAGCTTCCAACTGATTGACGGTGATCTCTTCTGGCACATAAGCTGCGTGCAAGACTTTTAGTAGTGCATTCCGATGAGCCTCGGAGCACATAAGCAATGATAGGATTGAGATCTTGGAAGGCGTCTGGTGAAGCTGGTCCACTATTTTGTAATCACTTTTCTTGATGATTCTCATGAATTCATCAACTTCTTGATCAAAAGGTGTTTTCAAAGCTTCTTTAACAATTTGCTCTTCCTGCACCAAGCTCTTCCCTTTTGCCTTGGCAGTAGCTTCTGCTTCGGCAGTGGGTCTTTGAATTTGTGGAGCGAAGAGACGTCCGCTTCGAGTGAAGCCTCCGCCTCCTCCCACATTATCTATTTGTGGTGCAGGGGTTGATGATTCAAGAGTGATTTTCTGTCCTTCGCAGTATAGATCAGAGCCGTAATGCCAGGGAATGGCATTACTGCTTTCATAAAGTACTGGCCCAGGCACTGTGATAGTGACTGGACTGATTGCAGCTGCAGAAGGGACCATGATAGTATGTGGATCGTAGTATATTGTGACTGGTGCTCTGATAGGAGTGGCATTTTGTGAGTTGTAAGCGGAATCATTTTCAGGATCATAATAAATCGTAACTGTTGAAACACTTGCTGCTGAAGTTGTAGGAGACATTGTTGGAAGGATGGGTGTTGTTGTTGTAGGAGATTCTGAATGAAGGGGTGCTGAAGTTGTAGAAGGGATGTTTGCTGATATCTGGTCCGTTGAAAGAACAGATGAAGCACTTGTTGATGAGATTGAAGAGTTGCTTGGAACAATGGTTGTTGCATTTGTAGAAGACTCGGGGATTGTTGTTAAGGAGATTGCTGGATTGGTAGGAATAGATGTTGTGATTTGAAGCAGGCCACTCTGGATGAGACCATCTATGCCATCTCTCAAGTTATCACAACCATTCACTGAAATGTTGCAATAAGCACACCCTAGCTCACATCCCGGGAACATTTGACATTCAAGGAGTTGAGCTTTGATCTCTACCAACGGTGTCCGAATTTGACCCACACTGGTTATCAAGTAAGACGGCCTGTCTTCTTCAATAGCATTGATTCTGGGGCCACCATGGTTTGGCATAGGGTTCTTGTTAACATTTGGTGGTGGTGCAAAGTTTAGAGCCTTAGAGTCTACCAATTCTTGTACCTTCATGTGCAAAGCTCTGCACTTCTCTGTACTATGGCCAGGTGCATTTGAATAAAAAGCACATCTGGCGCTGGCGTCATAATTTCTGGGTAGACTGGCAGGATCTGGAGGTGCCAACGTCCTTAGCTCAACCAGGTTGAGTTTCAGGAGTTGTGGCAGTAATGTGGCATATGGCATAGGGATCAGATCAATTACCCTATTGGCCTGAGAAGGTCTCTGTTGGAACGGTCTTTGCTGATTGTTGTTGTTGGTGTTGTTGTAGTTTCTCTGAGGAGGATACTGAGTCTGTTGTTGATAACTTTGCTGCGGTGGTTGATAAGCTGGTTGTGGATGAATTGGAGCGGGAATGGTGACTGCTGCCACAGACCTATGAAAATATTGGGGTCTGCCCCTGTTGGTATGGATAGCATTGGTCTCTCCAGTTCTTCTTGGGCCCACAAAAGGCTTCCTTGTGTTGCTGGATGAGCTGGCACCGTTGTCAGAAATCTTGCCCATCTTTAATAGGCTCTCAATTCTCTCTCCAGCTATAACGACATCTGCAAAGCTGGTAGAAGAGAAAGCAGCTAGCCTGTCAATGTATGTTCCTTGGAGGGTGTTCATAAACATATCTGCCATCTCCCTCTCTGACATAGGTGGCTGGACAGCAGCATCAAGCTGTCTCCACCTCTGGGCGTACTCCTGGAAGCTTTCTCTAGATGATTGTGACATCCCCATCAAGAGGGTCCTATTGGGTGCCATATCCAAATTATACTGGTATTGTCTAATGAAGGCCTCTGCCAAATCCTTCCAACACCTGATGGTTGCTCTAGTCAGATGTGAGTACCATTCCCTTGAAGCTCCCGTTAAGCTATCCTCAAAATAAAACATCCATAGCTTCTCGTCCATGGTGTATGCCTTCAACCTCCCCAGAAAGGATTGAAAGTGGGTTCGCGGGCAGGAGGTCCCGTTGTACTTTTCAAAACAAGGAGGCTTAAACTTATGGGGAATCCTGACCCCGTCCACTAAGCCCATGTCCATAACATCAAAACCCAAAGAGTTTTGAGACTCCAAGGATCTTAATTTTTCAGCAATTTCGTCCAGCCTTCTGTCATAGGCCTCATCCCCAGCACCCATTACTGTGAACTGATCCTCCCGGGGGTCTTCTTGCAGCACTCTGCCTGCAGTGGCAGTCCCTTGTACATTAGCAGGAATGTTGATCTCTGGATGAAGGTGGGGTCCAAATACAGGGGGGTTGACATGAGGTTGGACCCTCTCATTGTTGCTTGTCCCAGCAGTCCCTAGATGGGGATCTTCTTGATTCTGCCTCTCTACCATTGCCCTTAATCTCTCTTGGCTCTGAGCCATATTGTTCATCACCTCCATGAATTGTGTCATCTGAGCCCTCATTTCCAATCTTTCATTGGCCATTTGGTTCCTGACCTCTGTAAGGTCCTGTTGTACCTGGTCCATCTGTATACCCGGAAGGTTGTTACGGGTTGGATATCTGTGTGGACGGTTGAGTGGGAACACCCGTCGGCGAGCAATAGTTCCTGAAATCATAACAGAGTTAGTAACAAAAACAAACCTACAAAACAAACAAAGGTTAGCATGCAATGCAGTATGCTTATTTGTTTCCAGGGTATCCGGCTTGGCAATTGGTTTTGACCTTTCCAGACCCTTGAAGATGCTGTTGATGTTGCTTGAAAGAAACTCAGATGGAACAAACTGACACATATATTACAAAAAGCAAATGATACATAGTTTGTTTCTTTTTACAAGTACATGCCCTCTGAGGGGTCAAAATACAGCATAAGAAAGTAAAAGTACATAAAATGAAATCAACAACAAGCAAAAGTCAGACACCAAGACCAAACTCATCCTCCTGAACTTCCTTGAGAAGTGCTTCAGTCACAGGATCAGCTGGACGCTCTGTGAGATTCCGGATAAGGAGATTCCCCGGTAGTAACAGCTGTAGTTAGCTTCTTGTGTTGACTTTGGTCCTTTGACCTCTTCACTCCAGCTCTAATCTTCAACTCTGAGATTTCTCTTTGGGCTGCTAGCAGGGCTTCCTGTTGCTCCTTTGCACAAGCCTCCAACTGCTCAATCTTGTCCTGAGTCCTCTTATCTTCCAGAGTACGAGCTTCGGTGATCCTGACCCACCTAGCTTGACTCTCCTTCAGATACAAGTCAGTCCTGGCTTTTTGGAACTGGGCCTCCTTGCAGGCATTCTTCAGAATTTGTTCTCCAGCCCTAGACTTCTTGATATAATCCTCTGACTTTTCAATCCTGGCCAGATGTTCCACTTTCAGCTTTTCTAACCTCTCAATATCCAACCTACCGTCACTCCTCTCCCAGAGGGTCTTCTGTAGAGCCTGAGTCAACTTCTCATTTCTCTCTTTCAATTGCTCAAACTCCTCCAAACTGACAGTGATTGGAGGTGGTGCTGAGGATGGCCCAGGCATATCCTCCATGGTGAAAGGCATTCCAGAAAATTGAGCCCTGGCATGGGACCACTCGTAGTACTGTGCTGATGCCACATTGTTGCACTTCCCCAGAATGGTTACTCCTTTAGTCTGAACATTGTCCCAAGCCCAGGATGCTTGCCTGACAATAGCCAGATTAGGCTTGTTCTCACAGTAAAGAGTCTCAGCCAAGTCTTGTGCCTTAGGAGTGTGGACCAATGCATAACCCAGTTGTCTTTTGAATAACAGAGGGTTGTAATTGATGCAACCCTTAACTCCTATCAGGGGTACATTGGGAAACTGCCCACAACTAGTAATGATGTCCCTGCCTTTGGTGCTTTGAGTGCACCACCTGATATCAACTGAGGTCAAAGCAGTGAGTCTTCTAGCCCAGTTTCTTTGCTGATGAGGATTCAAAAATGCATCTGTCTTGGGCAAATGCTTGAGTAGCCAGATATGGAACAGGGGAGCACATCACCTCACCAATCTTCCTCTTTGCTTTTCATTCCTTTGGTGCACAGAGTAGTAGAAATCCCCCAATAAAGTGGGCACTGGGTTTCTCAGGATGAAAAGATGGATTGCATTCTTGCTAATGAATCTAGGATCATCTGCAAATAATATGATCCCATATATGCTAAGGGCCAATAAGGCACAGACTGCCTTCCACTCTCCCAAAGAAGCCTTCATGGTAGCCTGAGATATCAAGAAATCCAAATGCAGGCCAGAGATTCCAGCCTTGGTAGTCATGTTCTGCCCAATTAGGACTGGTTCCAGATATAATGCCTTTGCCACTTCCTCATTACTTGGAAAAGCCATCTCAGGGTTGAAGGGGACTCCACCCCTGATAGGTACACCAATTAATGATGAATACTCCTCTAATAAAGGGCCCAACTAAAAATCCTGAAAAGTGAAACACCTCAGAGGGGGATCATAGAACTGCAGGCAAGTATGAATCAGGCTCCTCTGTGAAGGGTCCAAATCCATAACCACATCAAGTATGCCTCCATAGTGTTCTCTGAAAAGTGGTATATGGTCTGGAGTAATCAGGGTCTGAATCCTCCTGATGTCAGCTAGCTCAGGCTGAAAGAAATGATAGGAGATGTTACTCTTCTTAGGTGCCATGTTGCTGAAAAAAAGCTAAGACAGATGCTGATGATGACACTGAAGATGGGCCACTGACAGGCTGAGATTGGTGGCTGAAGCAGGTAGCTGATAGCTGAAGTAAATACTGATGAAGATAGGTCTATGCTGATGATGGGGTCAAAACCAAGCCAAAAATAAAGTATGGATACCCTGAAAAACAAATAAGCAAATGTCAAAATGATGCAATGATGATGTATGCAAATGATATGCAAGGGTTTGTGACTGAGCTGGATCTGATCAAGTGCTCTGATATAAGCCCAAGTATGTTCAAGAAATCCAGATGGAGGTCTATAAGTCCAGTAACCAAGGTGGGGGACTCAAATAAAGAGCCACATGTCCAGGGTTAAAATCACAAGAACTGTTCCAAAATGGAGTACTCTTAATCAAACAAAGTAACAGGGTATGCTGAGGTCAAGGGTACCTGCAAACCTGTAAACAACCCAACCCCCTCACAGGTGGTGTTCTAAAACAAGGATCCTCAGACTTGGATCAGTTATGAGAAGTGTAAACACTTCTAACCCGGAGGTACAGTGTTTACAATAACCATAAAAGTTCCTCCTCTAATTCACCTCAGTTTCTGAAGGTCAATACTAAAGGTCATCCAGACTTAGCAGGCTTCCCAGATAGCCCTAGTATTGCAGGAAATCTGCAACACAGAGTTCTCAAGAAGAAACCCATATCTGAACCGTGTTTCATATTCCCGCACCAGACCGAGATGGAATGGGAAAAAATATGAACCACTCTAGCCTAGGTGTCACTCAGGTCCCAGGTATAGGACCTCAACTCTCAATAGCACACCCACCCACCAAAGCAACAAATGGATCCAGCCAGCACAGTATGACAGTATGATATATGTAAAGCTATAAAGAAAGCAGTAAACAATCTGTACATAAAGCAGTAAACAAAACAAATATACAAGCACAAATAGCACATAACACCCCAATAAACACAAATCAATCAAGCGCTAGGAGGAACCCACAAAAAGAACCAGAAGCCCTGGTTACAGTATAAGGGTCCCCAGCAGAGTCGCCAAGCTGTCGCTCCCAAAAGATGAGACTGGCCCAAATAAAGGTACAGACGCGAACGGTCGGCGAAAAGAACAATGAGAACACACAGCAGTGAACTCAATGGAAAAGAAAAGAGTTGCCAGCTAGGCATTTTTATCCCGGAGGAAAGGCAATGCGGCATAGACCTAGAAAGATATGGATAAGACGGCTGCGAACCAGAGAGACTGAGAAAGGGGGTTGGTTACAACCTGGGAAGGTATTAGCACCCAGATTGTCCGCCGTACTCGACGGGATCCACGCTTAAAAGATTTGTGTTTTAAAGGGGTAGTGTCAGTGCAATCTGTGTATAAAAGAGCTGGAAAAGGATGTACAGGTGTCAGTGTAAGAGAAAAGTGAAGTGTATAAGTGAAGTGTCAGTGTAAGAACAGGAGTAAAATGCTCAAGATCATGAGGCCAAAAGAATAAGGTTGGAAAGAGGGGGAATATACAGAGACTTTTGTTCGATAACTGTTAAGTTATGCCTACGTATCCTCTCGTGCAATGAGGAAGTCAGAACACCGTAGTTAGACCCAAAGAGACTAAAAGATGAATTGACTGATGAACTGCTTGCTTGTCAATGCTCAAGTGTATGACCTGTCTGGCTCAGGTGCAAACTGTCTTGCATTAGACGGAAGAAGCGAGTTCTCGTTTATGAGTGAAGGTGATGAGAAAAGAATCCCGAAGGATACGATTATTGTTTTTTTTTTTAGTTTTCAGTCTTTTATTGCTTTTTGAAAGTTTGTCATAAGTTAATGAGCTTAAGCCTAAACCAATGGATTTAGTAAACTCATCACATCTTCCCTCTGATTAGGGGTAATGAGAATTACCTTAAGTGTGAATTCAGCTTCTCACACTTAATCACCTTTGGCGTAGGGTTAAGATCATTAACCTACTTGTGATTATTTATATGTTTTTGGTGTTTTTGTTTAGTGTTAAGTAATGAGGTTAAGCCATAATCAGGGATTAAACAGACTCATTACACCATCCTAATAGAAGGATAATAGATGAGGGTGTTTAAGCTGAGGAAAGCTCCCCAACTTAATCCATGATTAGGGATTAAACTCATGACAAAACAAGCCTTTGATTAAGTGGATTTTATTTAATGATAAGATGATGAAGTGAGTTTTAGGGTTTGTAAGACAACTTGAGGGGGACTTGTCCATTAACACTAGGGTTAGTCCTTCTTAACCAGTTAAGGAAGAATTGGAACCCTGATGCAAGGCCCAAGTTACAAGTGTGAAGTCTTGATGATTATTATGTGAATTGATTAAAGGATTTAAACACATTAAGGGTCTAACACTTAGGATTAAAGTTATACACTCCATCCTAATAGAAGGATGCAGGCATAAGCTTAATCACAAAGCCTTAAAGCCTTTAGGGTTTAGTCCCTGATTATGAGGTGAGAAGAGAAGACTCAATGAGACATAAAGGTAAAACTAAATGGGGAGACTAATCAAAACCCTAACCATTGTCATGCTTGGTTGTTCCTAAGGTTTGTGAGGTTAACAAGAGAAATCTTCAATGGAACCACCAGGAAGCAGATGAAAGGATCAGGAGAAGCAAAGTAACTTGCTTCATTTAAGAAGTCAAGTCACTTGAGGAAAGAAAGTAAGAAGAAGAAGAATGAGCAAGCTCAATCTCAAACACAAAGTAAAATGCAGCAAGGATACATGAAAGAGATGAAAAGAAGTTATGAGAAGTGAAGGCAAATCCACTTCTCAAAGTAACTTACCTCCTGAAAAGTTAGTGAAAGGAATGCAATGCAATGCAAAATGGGATGAAATGGCATGATGAAAACCAAAACCAGAAGCATATGTGAGATGATAATGATGCTATGAGATGATGCAAACATGAATCAAGACATGGGGATGATCATATGAGCAAATGGATGCAAATGGAGCAGGTTAGAACCATGAACATACATGAAAAGCTATGAGATGCAAATGATATACAACATGGCAAATACATGATGCAATGATCAAACATGCTTTCAATATGTCTTAAGATGTCTAATGAATCAAAAGAATGCATAAAATGCTATGGAAAGTCAAGGTATGAATGCAAATGCAAGATGGATGCATATGGAAGCCCAAATTAGGGTTTATGAACAAAGCATCAAACACAAACCAAAATCAGAAGCAAACATCAATATAAAAAATTGAAAATGCACTTAAAGGATCCCTAAACCTATACTAACTCACTGCCCAAAGGAGAAGTTCCAACTCTTAACCTAATAAAAGTTATGAATTTCCTAAATTTTCTAGGGTTTTAGGGTTCCTTAACAAGAAAAATGCCAAACAAATGGAAAATGGGAAATCAAATCATGACCATTTAATCTCACAAACTACATGCTAAATACAATTCAATGCAAAAAGAATCAAGGTACAACTCTTAATGGTTAGGCAAAAATGATTTTTGGAAGTTTGGATCAAAATAATGCATTAAAATGATTTTAATTCCATGAAAAATTCTCAAAATGCATCAAGATCAAAAAAGAAATTTGGTTTGAGGGTTGGACAATGTTTCTAAATGGTTTTAAATGTTTCATGAATTTTTTGGTGATTTTTAAATACCTAAAAGCATTTTTAATTAATTAATTTTCATTAATTAATTAAAAATAAACTTTTAAATATTTAAAAATATTTTTAAAATGAAAAAAATAAAAATAAAAATGTTTTTGGTTTCTGAAATTTAATAAAAGTTTGTATAAAAAAATTCAGAATTTTTAAAATGATTTTGCTATTTTTAATAAAATGGAGAAAACAATGTAATTAAATGGAAAATAAAAATGAAATAAAACTGAAAAATGAGAAAGTAATCAAATCCAATGGCTCACGTTTGAACTGGCTACGCGCGCGTTTGACCTGGCGCCATATCCAATGGCTGACATTCAAACTTGGCTAATTATTATTAGCCCTAATTAATTGTGCCCTAATCACTTTCAGGCGACCGGAACACTGTTCCGGTCGTCTTCTCCGGCCATCCCATTTCTCAAACTCTCTCTACACGCACCTAAAACAAAATCCAACTGCCCAGAACTCTTCCCCACTCAAACACGAATCAAACCCCTCATTCAAACTACATTTATCATTCCTAAATCAGCCAAATCGAATCAAAATAGTTTTAGGGCAAAAAGTTTCAGAGACTGCATACATACTCATTTTTCACTCATTTTCGAAAACAATCACATATTCATGATCAGGGAAGCATGTAGAAGCTATTAAGAACTTAAAATCATGCTTCTGGAAAAAAAGTTCATGAAGCTACCTGAGTTTGAAGCTTTTTCAGTCTGGAACTTTCTGACCCTTTCTCTTGTGCAAAACCACTCCTATGACTTCCCTTATGCTTCTGAAAGGCTTGGAACAAATTTATTTGGGCTGGTTTGAGAGTTTACAGAAGTTCTGTTCAAGCTCAGGTGAGGATCGTATTTCTGATTCTTTGAGTTTCAGGCTGCTTTGAAGGTTGGTTTGGGTTCAGTGAAGCATGGTGAGAAGGTTTGTGAAGTTTGTTTATGAGTTTGTGGCTTGAGGAGAGTGTTTCGAAGAGTTTTGCAAAATGGGGTGAAAATGAGAGAGCTGTGTTCTGGCTGGTTTCAGGCTTGCTTGTGCTTATGTTTAGCTTGCATTTGATTTGTATAAAGAAATGTGATTGGTCAGAAGAAGTGACATGTCCTTTTGTGATAGGTATGGGTGCTTTTGCAAAATGTCAACTTTTGTGTAAGAAGGGCATGGGAAACTTGCTAGCCTAGTACAACAAGGGTGTGCTGCGCAACATGATGAGGGAAAAGGGCTAGGATGGTTCAGCAAACTAGGCAGCAAGTGGGTGAGGAGATATGATGACTTTTGCAACTTGCCTTGCCTTTGGTTCTCATGAAGGAAACTTGATCCATGGGCCATAAAACATGTGATTCCTTGGGTGCATTCTGAACTTTAGATGTTGTGTGATCATGTTGTGTGGATTAGTAGCCCATTTGATGACTTAATTGGCCTTGAGAAGTGAATTTGCAACTTTGCCTCTTTGGTGCATGACTTGAAATTTAGTGATTTTTGCCAACTTTGACAAGCCATATCTTTTGATCAAAAATGAATTAGGTCATGTTCTTGTACTTTTTGAAAAGTGAAAGATCTATTCTACAACTTTCATGACCAAAGTTTTCCATTTGAAGCATTTTTGGATCAAAAAAGTAAGGGTTGAAAAAGTTGCCTAAAATGACATTTTCACCAAAAGTCAACCTTGTCCAAAAAGTCAACTTTGCAAAAGACTTGAAATTCTTCAATTTTGTGAACTTCCAACTTCTCCCATGATCAAATAAAGATCATATACAATCAAAATGATGAAGAACACCCCTGGGTTGGATCATTGGTGATCTCAGATGCCCTGATTTTGCACTGACTTGCTTGAAAAGTCAACTCTTGATCAGATGACTTCCCCATGGAATTTCTTCATGAAAATTGATATGCATACTCCCTATACCATATAGAGACCAATAGAAACAAGAATGACCAAAAAAATTGGAGTTATGGCCTCTGAAACCAAAACCCTAATTTTAGGTCATCTGTGCAGTCCAGCCTGGCTCTGCTTCCATACCAATCTCAGTTCTTGTGATTCTTTGGCATTCTTGACTTTGAGGGAGTATAATATGATACTTGAACACACATGGACCCCTTTTAAGTGATTGATGGCCTTTGGAATGGCTCAAGAGGCTCCTGGATTGCTCAGATCACAAACCCTAGATGCAGATGACTTAGAACCAATGTAATGACTCAAAAAATGGGATATGAGATGTTATGATTGAGTTTATGCATATGAAAATGATCACAAGCCATGGTGAAATGGGTGAGGGCAAATTTGGGGTGTTTACAATAACCTCCACTATCTTTTTACTGGGCAAAAAAATTCTCAACTACCTGATTTACTAGGTAGGAGCATGATCAACTACCTGATTTACTGGGTAGGAACTCAATCAAAGGGAAATAGCTTCTATTACCTTTTTACTGGGTAAGAAGAAGAAATCTCGACTACCGGATTTACTGGGTAGGAGTGCAAGTAAGAGAACTTGATCAATTTGGTAATATTACCCACTATCGATTACTGATAGCTTAATTCCAAAGTAATATACTCAAGCTGGAGAAAATGTTGCCCACTATCAAACAATGATATCTTAATTCCAAAGCAATATTACTCACAAAAGGGGACCAAAGTTCAATCCAAGAACAAATTGGCGAGAAACGGTCAAACAAGACTCATCCCGAGGAGTAAATATCTCAACTGGGGAAAATTCCATCCAGATAATAAACTGGGCGGAAACTGAATCAAAATCATCCACGAGAAGCAAACTCAGTGGGGAATTAGAAAGGATTAACACTTTCTGCTTGATGGTCGACACTCTAAACTTGAGAGGAAGACAACACACACACTCTTGTGGGGGAAACTCCACACCAAAGAGCAGATAACAATGATAAATGCAAGAATGCAAGCAAACGATGCTATGCTTATGCGTATGAATATGCTTATGAATATGCTGACAAAACAGACATAAAGATAAGAAAAGGGTGACATGAACACCACAACAACCGGATACTCGGCTAATCCCAAGGCAACAATGCAAGGAAACATGCTGGAGATTCAACTTGAAATCTTGCAGGGGACTGTCATAAGCCATCAAAGGAATAAAATCCTACTACAAGGCTTAAATCATGATGAGACAGCGTCTGCTAGGGATATCATCCTGCTGAGGAAAGGTAATAATCTGCTGAGGATGGAAGTATTCTTGATAACAATCAAACTTCACGAGGAATAACTGTCATACCACTCCTGCTCCACTTGGGGGTAGAGTGCAAGACCTGCTGAAAATCACATAGGAACCTGTTGGAAACCAACACATGCAGACCTACTGGGGATCCATATGGGGATATCAGAAGTTAACATCATAGCCAAAACACAGTTACAAGGGATTTTAAATCAATACCCAACCATTGGGTAAAAGAAAACCTCTAAACTGACTGCTATATCAATACTTCTATTCAAGGATGCAAAAAACTCAAGCTGAGGAACAAGAGCTCAGCTGAGGATTCCCAATGCTTCTCAATTTAAAGATAACTTGTTGAGGAAGAGATCAAAACTCAGCTAGGGATTCTTAAGAACATCCTTTCCAACAATTCTTCTAGAGAAAACATGGGAAATTCAGACCAATCACAATTCTAGCTCATGCTTATTGTTGGGGAACAAAACATCATTAACATCAACCTGTCCAGGAACTTCACATGGACACAACCGAATCAAACCCTGCTTTGGGAGAGACAAGTTACACACATCCAGACTTTACCATCCTTGGAATTGCTATTGATATCCTTTCTTTGTTCATATATCAAAAGAAAGATGTTTTTAAAATCTTCAAAGATTAAATTTATTAAATTTGTTTCAAAAATCATCATCAGCAATAAATTGAAATTTTGTAACAGAAACAATATAAAGAATTGTAAACAATTGGATAAAAGCTCAAATTCATTGATAGAATGGTAGTCAGCAAATGGCATGACTCCATGGATCATTACAAGTTTGAAAAATGGTAAATACATGGAAAAGGGCTACATTGAAATACAATGATCACTATTCTCCCTATCAACTTTGAACTCCACTGTGTCCGAAACTTCAGTCAAGGATGAGTGAATAAGAATCTTTGATGGGAAATTCTTCTGAGGGATAGAATCTGAAATCCTCGGTTGCTACAAGTGATCCAGTCTGTCGACGCAGTTACTTGCCATGATCCCTAACTTTTGCCTAGATTGCCCTTTCGGGTTTTCAATCTACCGGGATAATTATTTCTGTTTATGTCTCTAACTTTTGCCTGGACCACCCTTTCGGGTTTTCAATCCACCGAGACACTCATTTTTGCCTAAGCCGCCCTTTCGGGTTTTCAACTTAGCGAGCTGTTCATTTATTTTTTTAGGCGAAGTATTTCTTGACTGCATCCGCATTTACAGGGCGAGTGATCTCCTCACCATCCATAGTTGCAAGAATTAATGAACTGCCAGAGAAGGCTTTCTTGACAACATATGGCCCATCATAGTTCGGAGTCCACTTGCCCCGAGAATCTTTAAGGAAAGACTGAATCTTTTTGAGCACGAGGTCGCCTTCTTTGAATACACGAGGTTTGACCTTCTTGTCAAAAGCTTTCTTCATTCTTTGCTGGTACAACCGACAATGACACAAAGCTGTTATTCTCTTCTCCTCAATCAAATTCAACTGATCAAATCTACTCTGACACCATTCAGCCTCAGTTAACTTGGCTTCCATCAAAACTCTCATTGATGGGATCTCAACTTCGACGGGGAGCACTGCTTCTGTACCATAAACAAGTGAGAAAGGGGTTGCCCCTGTTGAAGTGCGAACAGATGTACGATATCCATGCAAAGCAAAAGGAAGCATCTCATGCCAATCCTTGTACGTCACAACCATCTTCTGAATGATCTTCTTAATGTTCTTATTCGCAGCTTCAACAGCCCCATTCATCTTCGGTCTATAAGGAGGGGAATTATGGTGTTGAATCTTGAATTCTTCACAAATCTCTTTCATCATCTTATTATTCAAGTTCGAACCATTATCAGTAATGATTCTATTCGGAACACCATATCTGTAGATAATGTTATTCTTGATAAACCGAACCACAACTTGCTTGGTCACATTAACATACGATGCCGCTTCCACCCACTTGGTGAAGTAGTCAATTGCCACAAGAATAAAACGATGTCCGTTCGAAGCCTTGGGTTCAATCATACCAATCATATCAATTCCCCACATAGAGAAAGGCCATGGGGAATAAATCACATTGAGATAAGCTGGTGGCACGTGAATCTTATCAGCATACACTTGACACTTATGGCACTTTTTCACATACTTGCAACAATCAGATTCCATTGTCAACCAATAGTAACCTGCTCTCAACATCTTTTTAGCCATTGCATGCCCATTAGCATGAGTGCCAAAAGATCCTTCATGAATTTCTTTCATTAACATGTCTACTTCGTGTCTATCCACGCATCTGAGCAAGACCATGTCAAAATTTCTCTTATAAAGCACATTTCCATTCAAGAAGAAATTGCCTGCCAATCTCCTCAAAGTCCTCTTATCTTTATCAGATGCCCCAAGTGGGTATTCCTGACTCTGGAGAAAACATTTAATATCATGATACCAAGGCTTGTCATCATGGACCTCTTCAACTGCAAACACATGAGCTGGTCTTTCAAGTCGCATCACACTGATCATGGGAACATCATTCCACTGGTGCACTTTTATCATAAAAGCTATAGTTGCTAAAGCATATTCCATCTGATTCTCATCACGAGGAACATAATGAAACTCAACTTTAGTGAAAAAAGTTGATATCTTCCTGGCATAATCTCTATAGGGGATCAAGTGGGGTTGATGAGTTACCCACGAACCCTGGATCTGATTGATTACCAATGCAGAATCTCCATACACATCAAGATGCTTAATCCTCAAATCACTAGCTTCCTCAAGACCCATAATGCAGGCTTCATACTCAACTTCATTATTGGTACAAGGAAAAGTCAACCTCGCGGCAAAAGGAATATGTGAACCCTGGGGAGTAATGATCATTGCCCCAATTCCTCTTCCGCGTGCATTCACAGCACCATCAAAAACTAAACCCCATCGAGATCCAGGCTCCGGCCCTTCCTCAATCAAAGGTTCATCACAATCTTTCACTTTCAAAAACATCACATCCTTATCTGGAAAATCAAACTTGATTGGTTGGTAATCATCAATCGGTTGATGCGCCAAATGGCCAGCCAAGATACTACCTTTTATAGCTTTTTGAGCTCGGTACTCGATATCATATTCTGACAACAACATTTGCCAACGAGAAATCCTCCCAGTCAAAGCAGGCTTTTCAAAGATATACTTGATTGGATCCATTTTAGAGATCAACCAAGTTGTATGATTCAGCATATACTGGCAAAGACGCTTTGCAGCCCAAGCTAAGGCAGAACAAGTTTTTTCAAGCATGGAGTACCGAGACTCACAATCAGTGAATTTCTTACTCAAGTAGTAAATTGCATATTCTTTTCTTCCAGATTCATCTTGCTGACCAAGCACACAACCCATGGAATCTTCCAACACAGTCAAGTACATGGTCATCGGTCTACCTTCCACCGGAGGAGACAAGATAGGAGGTTCAAGAAGATATTCTTTGATACTTTCGAACGCCTTCTGACAATCATCTGTCCAGACACAACCTTTGTCTTTCCGAAGCAACTTGAAGATCGGAGCACATGTGGCAGTCATGTGAGAGATAAACCTCGAAATATAATTCAAACGGCCCAAGAATCCTCTTACTTGCTTTTCAGTTCTTGGAGCAGGCCTTTCCTGAATAGCTTTCACTTTATCAGGATCAACTTCAATGCCTCTTTGGCTGACAATGAAACCTAACAACTTTCCAGAACGTACACCAAATGTGCACTTGTTCGGATTCAAACGGAGCTTAAACTTCCTTAACCTCTGAAACAACTTTAGCAAATGTTCAACATGATCCTCTTCAGTCCTCGACTTAGCGATCATATCATCAACATATACCTCGATTTCTTTGTGCATCATATCATGGAAAAGTGTGGTCATAGCTCTTTGCTACATCGCACCAGCATTCTTCAATCCAAAGGGCATCACTCTGTAGCAGAATGTTCTCCATGGTGTAATAAATGTGGTCTTTTCCATGTCCTCAGGTGCCATCTTTATTTGATTATAACCGGAAAATTCGTCCATGAAAGAGAACACATCAAACTTAGCCGTATTATCTACCAACATATCAATGTGTGGCAATGGAAAATCATCTTTCGGACTGGCTTTGTTCAAATCTCTATAATCAACGCACATTCGTACTTTTCCGTCTTTCTTTGGAACAGGAACGATATTGGCCACCCATTCAGGATAAGTTGATGTCACAAGAAAACCTGCATCAATCTGCTTTTGAACCTCCTCTTTGATCTTTACTGCCATGTCAGGATGAGTTCTTCTCAACTTCTGCTTTACAGGTGGACATTCAGGCTTCAACAGCAATCTATGCTCCACAATATCAGTATCAAGACCTGGAATGTCTTGATAAGACCAAGCAAATACATCAACATACTCTCTGAGAAGCTCTACAATCCTCTTCTTAACATCAAGACCAAGCAATGCTCCAACTTTGACTTCTTTCTTGTCCTCTTCAGAACCCAAGTTGACCATGACTATAGACTCTCCATGAGGCTGAATAACCTTCTCCTCGTGCTCAAGCAACCGAGAAATCTCATCAGGAATCTCTTCAACATCCTCTTCCTCAGCTTCAAACACAAGGAATTCAAAGTTGGGAGAGGGCATAGGATCATTGTTTTCAATGGGTTTATCAATCAATCTGCACAATGATTTTATTTTTATTTTAGAGTATGAACAAAAGTGCACACATTATGCAGATAAACAATTATTATTATTTTGGATTTTTTATATTACCATTTTTCAGAATAAAGCAAAAAGGAAAAACATATATGGAAATAACAAAATAACATTTTATTGATGATGATAAAATTTGAAACAAAGCCCGACAAACATCACTTTCACCTTGGGCAGAGTGAAAGGATTTTTTGAAAGAAAATAAAACAAATTACTTTGAAGCATGAACAATAAAAGGAACATCAATAGTAATCCAGTTCTGGCAAATCTTTCCATGCGTAACAAAGTCAGGCATTTCTTCATCTTCATCATCTTCAATGATGGCAGCAGCGGAATGATCGTTGATAAATCCAGCACTTCGGAAACCTTCTTGAATAGTCTTTGGGTCATTGAGAACCACGCCTGGTGCAAAGCCGATACCAAATCCTTCCTTTTTGTCGACAACATCAATAACTCGTCCCCAACCATCAGATTGTCCAACTTCCAGCACTCGCAGAGCATCCTTGAAAGAAGACATGGGCATGGCATTCTTCTTAGCAACATTATCCACAACAGAAAGAGCTTGAAACGAAGTTCCCACCTCTTCTTCAGCATCAATATAGGAGAAAGAAGACAAATTGCTCACAAGCATTGCCCTTTCACCTCCAATGGTCACCAATTTCCCCTCTCTCAAAAATTTCAACTTCTGATGAAGAGTGGATGTCAGAGCTCCTGCCTCATGGATCCAGGGTCTTCCGAGGAGACAACTGTAAGCGGGACGTATATCCATTACTTGAAAAGTAATTTTGAATATAAACGGTCCAATAAGAATAGGAATATCTACTTCACCAATCACTATCTTCTTTGATCCGTCGAAAGCTTTCACAATAATCCCACTATGCCTCATGGGAGCACCTTGATACGCAAGCTTTGACAAAGTCGACTTCGGCATTACGTTCAGAGAAGATCCAGTATCAACTAGCATCTTGTACATAGCATCTTCCTGACAGTTCATTGAAATATGCAAAGCCAAGTTATGATTCCTTCCTTCTTCAGGTAAATCATCATCACAGAAGCTTAAATTGTTGCACGATGTGATATTAGCCACAATACTATCAAACTGATCAACAGTCACATCATGGTCAACATAAGCTTGATCAAGAATCTTCTGCAAAGACTGCCTATGAGCCTCAGGACACATCAAGAGTGATAAAACTGATATCTTCGACGGAGTATGCAACAACTGCTCAGTAATGTTGTACTCACTCTTCTTTATCAATTTTAGCACCTCATCTTCACTATCACCAGATTGGCCTGATTGGACAACAGCATCCATAATCTGCTTATTCACACTTGTATCTTCGACTCTCTTTGGAGGGTCTGAAGCATAAACTCTACCACTTCGAGTAACCTTTGTCACATCAGCAATGCTAACTACAGACTTTGGAGTAGGAATAGGAACTTCCCTACCATTTTCTATCCTCGTAGCATTATACCGGTACAAAACAGCTTTATCAGACTCATATGGCACTAGACCAGGCAAATTAATCACCAATGGAGTAACAACATTTTTGCGACTATCAAAAGAAATAACCACCCTTTCAGGAGCAACCCTTTCAGGAAGATTGAACTGAGGCATAATAACATTCACTTCATTTTCATACTCATCTCTTTTTGCTGTCACTTCAATCAACTTATCATCCATCATCTTTTGAATGTCTCTCTTAACAATCACGCAACCACGAGGATTCACCGAGAAAATACAACATCCAGCATAATCGTGATCAATATCGTGATATTCACTTAAGAAAGCATGCATTTCAACCAAAGACCTTCGAATATGACGGACCTCATAGATCTTGAACAAACTAGGACAACCATCAACCATATTCACAGACGCATTACCATGCTTCGGCAGCGGATTTTTTTGCACAGTTGGATTAACATCATTGAAATACAGAACATTGTTCCTCATCAACTTCTGTACTTCAAACTTCAATGGATAACAATTCTCAACATCGTGCCCCGGGGCACCTTGATGAAAAGCACAACGAGCCCCTGGCTTATACCACCATGGAATAGTCTCTGGAACTAGAGGTGGAGGACGTGTTTGCACAAGATTCTTTGCAATCAAAGATGGAAGCAAGTCTGCATACAACATCGGAATAGGATCAAAACTCGGCTTAGCCTGAACTTGTTGATTACCACCTTGTTGCATCGAAGGTTGTTAATAACGAGGTTGATACTTTGGAACTGCTGGCACAGTTGGAGCCACATTAATCATCGGAGTTACAGAAGCCACATGCTGCGAATGGTGATTCCCATGACCATGGGGTCTTCTATAACTTTCACGAGACACATCATTAGTTTCACCTTCTTTCTTTTTCCCAAAGTTGAACCTTCTAGAGCTTGAGCCATTACTATTCTCTTGACTTAACCGTCCCTCACGGACACCTTCTTCTAAACGCATCCCCATACTCACCATTTCAGTGAAATCAGAAGGAGCGCTTGCTATCATCCTCTCATAATAGAAAGAACCTAAAGTCTTAAAGAAGATCTTCGTCATTTCTTTCTCTTCCAGCGGAGGAACAATCTGGGCTGCCAGCTCGCGCCATCTCTGCGCATATTCTTTGAAAGTCTCCTTGTCCTTCTGGGACATAGCACGAAGCTGATCTCTATCTGGTGCCATATCAACGTTATACTTATATTGCCTCACAAAAGCTTCTCCCAAATCATTTAAAGTCTTGATTTGGCTATTATCCAAACTCATATACCACCTCATGGGTGCACCAGTCAAACTATCCTGGAAATAGTGAATCAGCAGCTTATCATTATCTGTCTGAGCAGACATCTTCCTAGCATACATAGTCAAATGACTCAACGGACAAGTGTTGCCTTTATACTTCTCAAACTCAGGCAACTTGAATTTGTACGTAACTTTAACATTAGGAACCAAACAAAGATCATATGCATCTTTTCCGAACAAATCCTTATGCTTCAAGGCTCTCATCTCCCTTTGTATCTCAATAAAGCATCCTTGGAAATCATCAAGTCTTTCAGCCACTCCAGCGCCTTCACTGGGCTCAACATGGTAAATCATTTAATCATGGTGCGGAATAGTGTGCACCACAGGCGGTGCATTAGTCATAACTGGAGGAAGAGTATTCCACACTGGTGGGAGAGTATTAAATGCAGCAGTCTCAGGAGGAGGAGGACGATAACCAGCAGGAATAAAATCAACTGGCATGCCCCAAGGTGTGCTAGCAGGCATATGATAGCGAGGAGAGATAACAGTTTCAACAGGAATTGATGCGGTAACAATCTCGGAGATGACGGTATTCTGAACAGGAGAATTAGGAGGAGGTGGCTGATTCTGAGCAGCCACCAAGCTTTCCATCATGGTAGAAACTCTTTCCAAGCTTTCCCTCAGATAAGTAACCTCTTCGCGCAGCTTGCGATTCTCTTGTTGTAAAGTTTCCATCACCTTCTTCCGATTAGCTCGAGTATCAAATCGGTGAGTCAGCTTGACAGGAGAACTGAATGAAGACCAAGAAACAACATAAGATCCCTGGAGAACACTCAAAAAGCAAGACAAATGCGGATATGATGCATGGTATGCGTATGCAAATGCAAAGATTTCAAAGGACTATAAGATAACTTGCAATATTTATAAAGAAACATTTTTGAAGTACTTAAAAACTCATTCTTATTAAAATCAAAGTAAGGATTACAAATGAAGTACAAACATCAATAACCCTAATACATGAGAGAAAAAGTAAACTAGGCCTAGGGAATCATATCCGAAGAAGTACTGAATCATGGTTGATACTTCATGCGAATCCTCTTGATCTCTTTCTTGTACTGATCTTCCATGTCTTCCTTATCCTTCACCAACTTGTCAACAATGGCCTTCCAAGCACCGGATGTAGGAGGAATGGTAGATGGAGTACCAGAGGAAAGTAAATCCTCTTTTGGCCTCTTTGTAACACGCCGCTCAAGTAACTCAATGAGATCATCCTTCTCCTTCAGTTGCTCTTGCATCGTAATCTTCTCAAGTAGCCATTCTTCTTTCTCTTTCTTCATCTTGTCCAAATCTTCTTGAAGAGCCACCTTCTCATCAAAGGGAGGTAGAAAAGCGGACAATGGTAATATAGGAAACAAAGGCTCCTCAGGTGGATAAGGCATCTTGAGCTTGGAAGCCCTAGATCGAACCCACTGGATGTAACATTCAGAAGGAGCAAGGTGTTGTCTTCCCAATTGACCTTTCTCTTTCCGATGAACCGCATGCCAAGAATGAGCAATCCTTTTCTTCATTTCTACATGATCAACACCATTAAAAAAGAAGAAACGGGATAAGAAAAGATTGTTTGGTATGTCTTTCAAACAATATCCCAACTGTCTCCTAGCAAGAATAGGGTTGTAGCTAATTCCCCCACGTTTACTAAGAAGAGGTACATTAGGAAATTCTCCACAACTATCAATAAGTACTCCAATATCATAATGAGAACAATACCATATCATATCCTTATGAGAAAGTGACATCATCCTTTGAGACCATCTTCGATTCTCTCTATTATCCTTGAAAACATCGGACTTCAGTAGGTGCGAAATAAACCACCTATAAAGAAGAGGCGCACAACACACAATCTCTGCATCACCTTTGGAGGTCCTATAGTGAAAAGCATGATACATATCTCCAAGAAAAGTAGGCACCGGATTCTTCTTCAAGAAGATCTGAATAGCATTCTCATCCACAATACCATCTAAGTTGGGAAACAAGACGATCCCGTAAATGAGCAAAGCAAGAATAGCTTCAAATGCATCCTTATGACCCAAAGTAAGTGAAGTAGAAGCCTTCCCCATCAAGAACTTAGCATTAATACCACGAACACTCCCCTTTGGAAGAAACTTCCCATTAAGATCGGACTCCTTAAGAAAAAGTGCTTTGGCGATGACCTTGATAGTAAGCTCCTTCTCTAGACCACTGAAAAGAAATTCCTTGTCTAAAATAGGCAAACCTATCCAATGAGAATACTCCTCCAAAGTCGGCACAAGCTGATAATCAGGAAAGGTGAAACAATGATGCAACGGATCATAAAACTAGGCTAAAGTAGGGAGAATCCCCTCTGGCACATCGGTATCCAACATAAACAAAAGCTTCCCATAGCATCTCCAGAACTCCTGGGTATCAACAACCAATGCTCCTAGCTTTCTCAATTCCACTATATTAGGATTCTTGAAGGTGTACTTCTTTGTGTTCCTTCTTTCAAAATTCATAACCATAGACATCTGAAATTTTGCAAAAGTTCCTTATGAGTCCTTTGAAATCTTAAACACAATGCTCATGAATGCATGATGGCATATATGCAACAACCACAAACAAGATCACACAAAACACATGGGCTTAGGTTCCGAGTCACGAGCATGAAGTCAAGGTAACTGAACACCAACCCACACAGGTAAGTACTAAGGTTTTGTCTTCATTGTACCTACAGAAAACCAAAAGGGTGCTAACAGAGGTTCCCGGAGTTAACAACCATCTTTAGAATATCATCAGTATGTTGGATTACTCCCCAACCGATAACATTCTTAAAATAGACCTCGTCCGAGTGTAGTATCGCGTGATAACCACCTTAGGTTTACACCCAGACAGTTTCCGCACTACGTTCCAAAATTGGCTTAGATGGGTTAAGGGTTCTACGGTCCTCAGTATGATCAGCTCAAGGTCGGAAAATAATTCCACGTATGATTACTCATCATGACATTGATAGTCCAAGAGAGCCTAACCGAGTGGAGATTATCAAATTGATATAGCTTTGGACTACTCCATCGCTTATCGCTTCAAATATCGCCGTCCTATCATAAGTTCCACTCAGATCCGGGTTAGAATCTATCTCACACAGAGGATCACCAAAACCGAAACAGAACAACTAAATAACAAACAAATCAAACCAAAGCAATACATAAATCAAAGTAGGCTGAATCCACTTAGAGATTACTCCCCAGCAAAGTCGCCACTTTCCTGTAGCGGTAAAATCATGAGTGTAAGCTATTAATTAACTTAACTCAAGGTAAACAGAGTCGCCACCGCGCTTTTATTTTATTCCAAAAGGAAAAAGGAAAAAGAACGAATAAAACCTAATGAATCTAAAAGCAAAAGCTAAAAGAAACAAACAGAGAACGGGTAAGGGGATAGGTTACAAATCAGGAAGGTTTTACGCACCCAAAATGTCCGTGGTACTCCACGGGAGCCCTTTGAAATATTTATTGCTTTTTTGGTTTGAAATTGGTTTGCTTGAATAAGATTGAAGGGATGAGAAGAAGAATGTTTTTTAAGATTTTGTTTGAAGAGGTTTACCGCCTCATGCCTACGTACCCACAAAGTGCAATGCGAGATCAAAACCTCGTAGTTCGTGGTACAAAATTTGAAAAGAAACAATGAGTTGAATGGATTTTAAAATGTAGAGATAAGTCGTCATTCTTTAGCGAATAATTCCGCTAGAAAGAATGAATCATATCTAAACATATGAAAAAGAAAAAGTGCACAAAGGCACAAAAAACAATTGAGTGAGTTTTGGATTTTTTAAAGTATTTAAGAAAAGAATTTCAATACATTTACATGGATTAGAGTTTATTAAGAAAATAAAGTGAAAAGGATAAAATCACTTGACCTAAGTCAAGGTTTGGTTGCGAAAGCGTTTAAAGTTTGAAAACAAAGAAAATTTTTGAAATAGGGAGAAGTTTTGAAAATTTAAGAATTGGGAGGAGATGAAGTGACTATCCTAAGACTTGAATTTAAAAGTTAAGAGAAGAGTGATCAAACCATATTATGAAAATTTCTTCAAAGTAAACGGAATTCCATCTTCATAGACAAATGAGGTTAATTCGAGACCAAGGTCTTCAACCAATCACAACTTGAGCAAAGGGAGAGATCCTAAAATCTAAGTCCAAACTCCAATGCTAAGGATAGTAACCATAGTCTGAAATTAAAAGTCACCAATCTTTTTAGATGTTTAATCCTTTATTAGTGTTTTCGTGTCCAAATGGACAAAAGAAAAATCACAAGCAACAATATAAACATAAACAATATGATAGATGATATAATATGATAATAGCATAATAAAAGAGATAAGGAGCGAGAAATTGAAATAAAGAGGATAAGGTGCGAGAGATTGAATTTAAATGGTTAGTATATTAATATTATTATAATATTTACATATAAGTGGTATGATGAACTTAATCAAACACAACCACAAAAGATAACAAAAATATCGAGGCAACCGGATCCAAATGGATCTTATTCCGAATTCGGGACAAATTTAGGTCTATGTTAAGCAATCGCCGAGTAATTTACGAAGTAATTACCCTACAAATGAGGCCGGCCACCACCAATTAAGGTGGAAAATATTTGTGCTAATACATGTTAGAGAAATGATATTATTGATCATTCTCCGAAAACATGTCGCACGAAAAGAAAAAAAGATGGTCTAATCTTAATCGAGATTTTCGTTGAATTTATCAAAGGCAACCTATCACGATCTCAAAGTATGGAGAATGATCCAAATGATCATTCATCCATAGATTTGAAATAATGAAGATTAAACATCTTCGAAAACCAACAATCTACGAATCGGAGATTTTCATCGACCAAAACAAAAAAAGGATGGAAAAGAAATATGGATCTAAAAATAAAATCCATAAAGAAATTAAAATATTTTTTATATTCTTTTTTGAAATATTCTTTTCTGAATTTTTATATCAAAAATAAAGTTGGAAAATAAAATTTAAAAAAAAAAAGAGAAACTAAACTAAAGAATAAAATAATAAAAAAAAAGGACAATTAAATGGGAAGGGGGGATCCGCATGTTTTGGTGTTGGATAGCAAATGATCCAATGGCCTAAAGGCCCAAATCACATATTCAGATTTTATTAAAAATAAAATGAAAACAAAATATAAAAAAAACACAGAAGATCCAAGTCTTCTTCTTCGCATGAAAAACAGGGCCGACTACTTCTTCCTCACCTTCACACAACAATGGAGTAAGAAGAAAAAATCGCCGTGAATGAATCGGTCTTTCCCTCAATCTCTTAGAAAAGATCATCGCGTCTCTCTCTCTCACTCAATGAAGTCACAAACAGCTTTCTTCTTCTTCTCTTTCTCACTCGCCGATTTCGGCTTCTTCTTCTTATAAATCCGGTTTTTGATATTGAAGGTAATTTTGAAAGTGAAGGTTAAATTGAAGGTTTTATGTGAATGATTGATGAATCTTTGAATCGAAATTGTGATTATTTGAAGATTATGAAAATTTGGAATTGAAGTGTGATTTTGTTTGGGCAGGGTTTCTAGGGGCTGAAGAACTTGAAGTTGATTGAAGGAGAAGGGCTGTATTTATAGGGAAGAAGTGAAAATCATTTCAATTTAGGATGTCGTTTCATGACGATTTGAGGCGCGTTTTGAGGGTCACGGTTTCTGCATTTTTTGTTCAAAAATTCTGCGTTTTATTTGTTTTTGTGATGCGTTTTGATGTTGCTGCATTTTGAATGTGTTGAGATGAGTTTTTTTTCTTTTGCAGGTGAACATCTCATGCGTTTTGCGTTGTGATGTTTTGCTGAGTTTCTATCATTTGGCCTGCATTTTGTTTGCTTTCAAATTGCGTTTTGGTTGATGTACCAAACGCGTGCAAGTTGTTCACGTGAGTTTGATGGCTGGAGAGGCTTGAAGCTGCTGCTTGTGTTTGTGTGTGCAGGACGGCGTGAAGAAGGTCTTGCGGCTTGCGTTTTGCTGGCTGTTGGCTTGTGATGATGTGAAGCTGGTCTTGTGCGCTGTTGTTGTGGTCACGCGTGCGGAATGCTGTTCAGCTTGGCTGGTGTTTGATGGCGAAATATCACGTGCGGATGGGAAAGGCTCGCGTGTTGGCTAGTATCATTTGGGGCTGCTGAAAGTTGAAGTTGGCTGTAGCTGATTTGTGAGGCTGCTGCGTGTAAGCTGGCTTGAAGGCGTGGGATAACTGAGGCTAGCTGAAGTTTGGAAAAATGCTGTCACGCAAACAGCTTTGTGCTGGCTATGACTTTCTTTCCCTTTTTTTTCACATTTTTTATATGGAAACTGAAATGGGCTAAAAAAATATGGGCCTTTTTGTATTTTTTTTCAATTTTGTTCTTTATAATAATTTTTGGATAATAGGTTGTAAAAAAAAATTAAAGTGAGCCTATTAAAATTTATGAATAAAAAAAATGTTGATAAAAATATGAGAAAAGAAGAAAAAAAGTAATGAATATAGAAATTGGAAAATTGTTAGAATAATGATTTGGATAAAAAAAAATCGGATAATCGAGAAAAAAATGGAAAAATAACGCATTGAATAAAATGGGTAATAGGGATTAGTGAGAGAAAAAAATGGTTTTAATGGATAATGGATGAAGTCTGGTCTTAAACCCACAATCAATCCTTGATTTTTTCCACAAGCCACTTGATGAACACAGTCAATCTTAAACCACTGAACAAAGCGCAACTATGTCACCTAAGCCACAACCATCGTCTGAAATTTGCCTCAATTATTTGAATCCATGCTGAGGAAAATAAATCCTCAGATGAACTGTTGATAAACTGGTGAACTTGAAGATTCAAACCAAACTTTGCACAAGACACTGTCTGATAACTGATGACTTTCACACACAATACAACTTGAACTTTGAAAACGCACCATCTGAGAAACGAAACATTGATACACATAACTTGCAATTGAAACAATCTTTGATAGTTTGACCATGATCAGGTCAAACGTCTATCTGAATCGAATTGTTACTGAACAAACGCATCTGAATTGAAATCACTGTCTTATATTTTAAATCCTGCAACACAGAGAGAAGAAGAAGCAAACTGCAACATTTTTGGTATTTTGGTTAGAAATTAGTAAATATAAACAAATAATGCAAGTAAAAACAATGGTGATCCCATGCAAAGTATAGACCCTACATCTGAGGAGAAACTGAGAAACCGGTGTGATCTTGTTTGTATGCAAAATGCAGATGAGATGCAAAGAAATCTTAGGGAAAAAATTAGGGTGTTACACTGTCCCTTCACGAAATCCAAGGTAATGACTACCTACTCCTAAATAGTAGGGATAGTCTTACCCTTGAAAGGAAATAAAAGAATACGAAATACCAGTCTAGGGTAGGTAATTCTTATTTACTTGCTCAAATTTCAAAAATTCTTATTCACACCCCACTTTTCAAACAATTTTCAAACTTAAAAACTTTGTATACATCCATACGAGGATCATTACAAAGACTTATGAAAATTTCTAAACACACTACACATTTTTCAAACAAATAAGTGAGCTAAGTAACTAAGAGCCCATGGATAACCATGGATATAAATGGTGCTTACACCTTCCCTTTATATAACCTACCCCCCGAACTTAGAATTTTTAAAAGGTCTTTCCTGTTCTTTTATACCCTTTCATATTAGATAAATGGCGTGCTCTTTTTGACTAGACTCATCCTGATGACCCAGCATGCATCCCATTGATCCTCCGAGTACGGTGAGGTACATGATTATGGGTCTCCCTGGCACTAGAGGCATGAGAATCGAAGGTTCTAGCAAGTACTCCTTGATTCGGTCAAAGGCTTGTTGGCAGTCTTCATCCCATTTGATAGTCTGATTCTTCCTCAGAAGCTTGAAAATAGGCTCACATGTGGCTGTTAGATGCGAGATAAACCGTGCAATGTAGTTTAGTCTCCCTAAGAAACCACGTACTTGCATCTCAGCTCTTGGTTCAGGCATCTCCTGGATGCCTTTTACCTTTGCAGGGTCGACTTCGATTCCCTGTTCACTAACAATGAAACCCAATATCTTGTCGGACCGTACCCCGAAGGTGCATTTGTTTGGATTCAACCTTAGTCTGAATTTCCTGAGTTTGTCA
This sequence comes from Lathyrus aphaca, assembly GCA_963966055.1. Classification (NCBI taxonomy): domain Eukaryota; kingdom Viridiplantae; phylum Streptophyta; class Magnoliopsida; order Fabales; family Fabaceae; genus Lathyrus; species Lathyrus aphaca. The sequence goes on along the minus strand of OZ014520.1, from coordinate 335,058,141 downwards.
AACAACTTGGCTAAATTGACTAGATGCTCTTCTTCTGTTTGGGACTTTGCTATCATATCATCAACATAGACCTCAATCTCATGATGAATCATGTCATAAAATAGCGTCGCCATTGCACGTTGATAAGTGGCCCCAGTATTATTAAGACCAAACGACATGACTTTATAACAGAAGGTGCCCCAAGGCGTAATGAAGGTAGTCTTTTCCATATCATCAGGAGACATTTTAATCTGGTTATAACCTGAAAACCCGTCCATGAAAGAGAATACAGAAAAATGAGCAGTGTTGTCAACTAGCACATCTATATGAGGCAGAGGGAAATCATCTTTAGGGATGGCCTGATTCAAGTCCCTATAGTCTACACACATCCTGACTTTACCATCTTTTTTAGGGACTGGTATAATATTGGCAACCAATGGAGGGTAACTGGTCACTGCTAAGAATCCAACATCAAATTGTTTCTCCACTTCCTCTTTGATTTTGATTGCCATATCTGGGCGTGTGTGTCTCAACTTTTGCTTCACTGGCGGGCAGTCTTCTCTCAAAGGCAGCTTGTGCACCACAATATCTGTGTCCAAACCAGGCATGTCTTGATAAGACCAGGCGAAGACATCAACATATTCTCAAAGCATGGAAATTAGACGAGTCTTGATAGATTCTTCTAACGCAACCCCGATCTTTACCTCTTTCTTGTCTTCTTCGGTACCCAGGTTTATCTGTCGCTCCCACCAAATGACACCTGATCAGATGGGGTACAGACGCGAACGTCGGCGAAAGAGAGAACACAAAGGTGAACTGAAAAGAGTCGCCAGCTAGGCATTTTTATCCTGAAGGAAAGGTAATGCTGCATAGACCTAGAAAGATATGGATAAGACGGTTGCAAACCAGAGAGACTGAGAAAGGGGGTTGGTTACAACCTGGGAAGGTATTAGCACCCAGATTGTCCGCCGTACTCGACGGGATCCACACTGGAAAGTTTGTGTTTAAAGGGGTAGTGTTAGTGCTATTTTGTGTGCAAAAGCTGGAAAAGAATGCAAGTGTCAGTGCAAAAGAAGTGTGAAGTGAAATAAAGGAGTGTCAGTGCAAGGAAAGAGTGCAAAGCTCAAGACTATGAGGCTTAAAGGAATATAGCTGGAAGAGGGGGGAATATATAGAGACTTTTGTTCGATAACCGTTAAGTTATGCCTACGTATCCTCTCGTGCAATGAGGAAGTCATAACACCGTAGTTCGACCCAAAGAGACTGAAAGGTAGATTGACTGATGAACTGCTTGCTTGTCTATGCTCAAGTGTATGACCTGTCTGGCTCAGGTGCAAACTGTCTTGCATTAGACGGAAGAAGCGAGTTCTCGTTTATGAATGAGTGTGATGAGAAGAGAATCCCGAAGGAGACGATTATTGTTTGTTTTTGGTGTTTTTAGTCTTTTATTGCTTTTGGAGTTTTCCATAAGAAAATGAACTTAAGCCTAAACCAAGGGTTAGAAAACTCATCACATCCTCCCTCTGATTAGGGGTAATGAGAATACCTTAAGTGTGAAGTAAACACCTCACACTTAATCACCATGATGTAGGATTAAGATCATTAACCTACTTGCATTTATTTAGATGTCTTTGGAGTTCTATTTGGTGTTAAGTAATGAGTTTAAGCCATAATCAAAGAACTAATGGACCCATTACACCATCCTAATAGAAGGATAATAGATGAGAACATTTAAGCTGAGGAAGGCTCCTCAACTTAATCCATGATTAGGGATTAACCTCATGACAAACAAAGTCTTTATTAAAGTGGATTTTAGTTAATGGTAAGATTAAGAAATGGATTTTATGGTTTGTAAGACAACTTGAGGGGGACTTGTCCATTTACACTAGGGTTAGTCCTTCATAACCACTTAAGGAAGAATTAGAACCCTAATGTAAGGCCCAAGTTACAAGCTTTATGTCTTTGTGATTATTAAGTGAATTGATTAAGGGATTTAAACACATTAAGGGTTTAACACTTAGGATTAAAGTTATGCACTCCATCCTAATAGAAGGATACAGGCATAACCCTAATCACAAAGCCTTAAAACCTTTAAGGTTTAGTCCTTGATTAAGAGATGAGAAGAGAAGACTCAAAGATGACACAAAGGTAAAACTAATGGGGGGACTAATCAAACCCTAATTGTGATCATGCTTGGGTGTTCCTAGGGTTTATGAAGCTTGCAAGAAGATCTTCAAGAGAGCCACCAAGGAAGAAGCAGAATGGAAGGAAAAGAAGCAGCAAGAAGCAAGCCAACTTGCTTCATTTAAGAAGATAAGTTGCTTGAAGAAAGAAGGTGAGAAAGGAGCATGAATGAGAAAACTCACTCTAATTCACAAGTAAGATGCAGCAAAGAATGCATAAAAGATATGAGAAGAGGTTATGAGAAGTGAAGGCAAATTCACTTCTCAAACACTTACCACCTGAAAAGTTAGCAACAAGAAATGAAATGAAATGAAAATGAGATGAAATTCAAAGATGAAAACCAAAGTCAGAAGAATATTCATGATGCTAATGATGTTATGAGATGGTATGAAAGCATGTCTGTAACACCCTAATTTTTGCCCTAAGATTTGTTTCGCATATCATTTGCATTTTGCATACAAACAAGATCGCCTGGCTTTCGAGTTTTTCCTCAGATGTAGGGTCTATGCTTCACAGGGGATCACCATTGTTTTTACTTCTTTATATTTGTTTATATTTACTGATCACTAACCAAAATACCAAAGATATATGGCAGTTTCTTCTTCTTTTTCTCTGTGTTGCAAGTTTGTGAAGATAAGACAGTAATTTCAATTCAGATGCGTTCGTTCAGTCACAATTCGATTTCAAGTGGATGTTTGACCTACTATTGGTCAAACTATCAAAAGATTGTGTCGACTGCAAGTTGTGTGTGCCAAGGGTTCATTTCTCGGACAATGTGTTTCAAAGTACAAGTTGGGTTGTGTGACAAGTGTTATGTGCGAAGTTTGGGTTGAATCTTCAGTGTTTATCAGTTCATCGGTTCTTCAGTTCATCAGCAATTCATCTGAGGATTTATTTTCCTCAGTTTGGTTTCGAATCATCAGGGCATAATCATACAGTTTTTAGATGACAGTTGGCTTAAGTTGCGAAATATTCAGTTGGGTCTGTGTTGGCTGTGTTCACTCTCATCAGAGGCTTGTGCAAGAAAAACCAGGATTTATTGTGGGCTTTAAATATCATCACCCTTTTTTTTGAATAAACCATTTCTTTTTATTTTTTTCTGTTATCCGTTTATATTCATTTCTTAGTTCTTACCGACTATTCATTGTCCATTCTTATGATTGAATTCACTTTTCACCATTCCTAGTTTTTTCTTTTCGATTTTTATTCATTTCACAAAAAATATATTCATTGTTTTTTTTAATTTTCCAATTTCCTATATCCATTTTTTTACATTTTTTTTCTTTATCCATTTTCAATTTTTTTAATATCCATCAAATTTCTAAAATACCACAATTAATTCATAAAAAGTTCATGACTATTTCTAATTCTTTTTCATATCTAAAGTTTTCTTATTATTCATTATTTTTTTTAATTCACATTTTTTTTTATCCATTACAAATATTCTTTTTATGATGTATTTCTTTTTTTTAAGCCCACATTGATTTCCCTTTGGCCCACTAGCCTTCATGTTCATTTTCCCAGCACAAACGAAAGCCTCATGCAAGCCTAAAGCATTTCCAAGCAACATTCCACGCAAGAAACAAAAGCCTTGCATATGCCAGCAGGCACCACCCGCCCAGCTCAATCAAAAGTCAAGCCTCACATCAGCTTTCAACTTATGCCAAGCTTCAAATTCAAGACTCCAAGCAACCCATCACGTGACGCAATAAGCCTCTTGCCGTAGCCATATCCTGCCGCAACAAAAATGCAAGCCGTATCCAAGCCTTTGCACGCCGCAGCCACAACATACAAAACAGCTTCACCTCAAGCTGCATCAAGTCACGCAGAACGCACGAGAATATCATGTCACAACTGCACAATCCCGCAAGCCAACACCTACAAAGCCCAATACGCACCACATTTCCAAGCATGCCTTCCAAGCCTTCGCATCCCGCAATGCATCCAACAAGTCCAGCTCGCACGAAAACAACATCAGCTTCCACGCGTGAGAAAGAAAAAACAACAAGCCATTACACACGTATCCGCACACTTACCGCAAAACACTAGCCAGCTCACAAACAAAACAATCCAAAACAAACTCAGCCAAGCCTCGCCGAAAGCTCCCAAGTCACAGGCCTCAGCTTCAATACGAGCTTCAATACGCAGCTTCCAACACAGCCCAAGCAAAACTCAGCTGTTCACAAGCCCAAATTCCCAGCCACGCAAATACTTGACATCACGCACGACACGGACCTGAAACGCAATGAAATAAAAAAAAAAAGCAAAACGTAACACACGAGAATTTCGTGAAAGCTTCCAAAACGCAATTCCTCCTTTTCAAAACGGCATGACTTCAAATCACTCTTCTCCTATTTAAACAGCCTTCCCCCCTCTCTCAATTTCAAGCTTTCAAAAGCCTCTGAACCCCTGCCAAAATTCATCCAAACCTTGATAAACCGATTTTCCATTTTTCATCCAAAAAAATCTCTTTCCATCAAGCTTCGAATCCGAAACAAAAGGAAGAACAGAATCGTGATTTAAAGAGGAATAAGAGATCCGAAAATCACGAAAGAGAAGGAGAAAGCCGTGGTTTGGAGCTTCGATTGTTCGTTTGTGTGATTAGGAGAAGGAATCGCGAGAAGAAAGAGAGAGTTGTTCTGTTTGGTGTTGGATTTGAAGGTGAGGATTCGGAATTTTGTTAGCCTTGTTCGTGGTGTTCTTCGAGAGGAGAAGAAGAAGATTATAGATCTTCTTTATTATTTATTTTTTATTATTCTGTTTTCATTTTTTTAAAGAAAATAATAAGATGTTTGGTGAGATGTTGTTTGGGCTTGGATCTAGGATCCGTCTTTGTTATCCACACCGAATCCTGCGGATATTCCCCATCCCCCCTTTTCTTCATTCTCTTTTTCTTTTTTTATTTATTTAACATTTTTCTGTAATTTGTTTCTAAATGAATTTTATTATTTCTTTTTGATTTAAGATTCTTCTTGAAAAATGTTTTAGAAAAAGATTTTAGGAAAATGTTTAGAAACAATTTTAGAAAAGTATTTTAAAAAGAATGTTTAGAAAAAGATTTTAGAAAAGATTTTAAAAAATATTTCAATTCCTTTATGGATCAATTTTTAGATCCATCTTTTCTTCATCTTCTTTTTTTTTTTTTGGTCGATGACAATCTCCGATTCGGGATTGTTGATTTCCGATTGGTTTAATCTTCATTATTTCAAATCTATGGATGAATGATCATTTGGATCATTCTCCATACTTTGAGATCGTGATAGGTTGCTTTTCGATAAAAATCAACGAAAATCTCGATTAAGATTAGACCATTCTCTTTCTTTTAGTGTGGCATGTTTTCGGAGAACGATCCATTATATCGTTTCTCTAACATGTATTAACACGGATATTTTCCACTTTAATTAGTGGTGGCCGGCCTCATTTGTAGGGTAATTACTTCGTAAATTACTCGGCGATTGCTTAACATAGACATAAAGTTGTCCCGATTCGAATTAAGATCCATTGGATCCGGTTGCCTCGATTTTATTTTTCTTTTCGTGGTTGTGCTTGATTAAGTTCATCATACCACCTTATATTGTAAATATTATAATATTGGGAATATAATAGTCCGTTTAAATTTAATCTCTTGCACCTTATCCTTTTATTTTAATCTCTTACTCCTTTATCTCCTTTATTATGCTTTATCATATTATATCATATATCATTTGTTTATGTTCATATTGTGCTTGTGGTTTTTATTTTGTCCATTTGGATATCAAAACACTAATAAAGGATTAAACACTTAAAAGACTTGTGACTTCTAATTTTGGACTATGGTTACTATCCCTTGCTTTGGAGTATGGACTAGACTTTAAGATCTTCCCCCTTTCTCAAGTTAGAATGGATTAGAAACCTCGGCCTCAAGTTATTTCATTAGCCTTTGAAGAGGGAAGTCCGAACTTTGAAGAATTGTGCATATTATGGTTTGGTAAACTCTTTCCTTAACTTTTAATTCAAGTACTAGGATTAGTCCCTTCATCTCTTCCCCATTCTTTAATTTTCAAAACTTCTTCCTATTTCAAAAATATTCTTGTTTTCTAAACTTCAAACACTTTCATAGTCAAACATTGACTTAGGTCAAGCGATTTTTAATCTTTTCACTTTGTTTCTTAAATAAATGATAAATCATGTAATATATTGAAATCTTTTCTTATATACTTTAAAAAATACAAAACTCATTCAATTGTTTTTGTGCCTTTGTGCACTTTTCTTTTCACATGTTTAGATATGATTCATCTTTTCTAGCGGAATTATTCGCTAAAGGATGACGACTTATCTCTACATTTTAAAATCAATTCAACTCATTTGTTTCTTTTCAAATTTTGTACCACGAACTACGAGGTTTTGATCTCGCATTGCACTTTGTGGGTACGTAGGCATAAGGCGTTAAAACCTTATCAAACACAAAATCATTAAAAAATATTCTTCTCCTCACCTATTCAATCATTTTTAAGCAAACCAATTTCAGACCAAAAAGCAATAGATATTTCAAAGGGCTCCCGTGGAGTACCACGGACGAGTCGGGTGCCTAAAACCTTCCCGGTTCGTAACCAATCCCCTTACCCATTCTCTGTTTGTTTCTTTTAGCTCTTTGCTTTTAGACTCCTAGGTTTTTATTCGTTCTTTTACCTTTTTCCTTTTCGGAAATAAAGAAAAGGGCGGTGGCGACTCTGTGTTCATCGAGTTAAGTTAATCAATAGCTTACACTCACGATTTTACCGCTACAATGTCAAGAAATGAGGATGATCATACAAGTAATGAAGATGCAAATGGGACATGAAAGTAAGCATGAAAGTTCATGAAACTTATGAAATGCAATGGATGCATAGCATGGCAAATGGATGATACAATGATCAAATATGATTCCAATATGTCTTAAGATGTCTCATATGTCATTTGGATGCACAAAATGTCATGGCAAGTTCATGTATGCAAGCATATGAAGAATGAATGCAAATGAAGGCAAAGATTAAGGTTTATGTACAAGATGCAATGCAAAATTCAAAATCAGAAGCAAAACATGAGATAAAAAATTGAAAATGGGATCAAAGGTACCCTAAACCTATACAAGTTCACTTCCCAAAGGGGAAGGTCAGAAGCTAAACCCTAAAGGACTTATGATTTTTCTAAATTTGCTAGGGTTTTAAGGTACCTCACAAGGAAAATGCAAAACAAATTAAAAATGAAAGATAAAAATGAAACAAAAATGTTTTTAGATGCTTGAAAGAATGTATAACACAATGCAAAAAGAACCATTCACAAACTCAACTTGGATCAAAAGTTATGAATTTTTGAAGTTAGGGTTAAAAATATTCAAATTAAAGAACCCTAATTCAAATGAAAATTGTCAAAGTATGATCAAAACCAAAAAGAAATTTGTCTTGTGAGTTTGTAAATGTTTGTAAATGTTTTAAAATGCTCTCTGAATTTTTTTGTGATTTTTAAATACCTAAATGCATTTTTAATTAATTAATTTCCATTAACTAATTAAAAATAAACATTTAAATGATTTAAAAATAATTTTTAATGCAAAAAATAAAACAAAAATTATTTTCAGAATGAGAAAAATATTTAAAGTCATGATGCATAAAATAAATTTTTTTGAAAGCTTCTAGCTATTTTAAATAAAATGCACAAAGAAATGCAAAATAAAATGAAATAAATTCAATTTAAATGAGAAGTCAACAGATCCAAGGGCCATGGTTTAAACTGGGGACGCGGGAATTGACTGGCGCCTTATCATGTGGTCCAAATTCAAACTGAGCTAATCCTATTTAATTAAATAAATAATCCTAATTAATTACTAATCACGTGATCCAGGCCCTTCAAACACGCGCGGGAGAGTCAATCCAAGGGCCCATATTCAAATACGAAGCCCTAACCCTAATTAGCCTTAATTACTTTCAGGTGGCCGGAAATGACCTCCGGTCATCTTCTCCGGCCACACCTCCCCTGAGATTTTTCTAAAATGCTCCCTAGGTCATTTCTGGAGCTCTAAAGCTCCAGATTGCTTCCTTTCACCTCCCTAAGCTCATCCCTAACCTCAAACCTCATTTATTTTCACTCACCAGCAAGATACGAATTAAAGAACAAAAATGGTGAAACTTTCAGACAAACCATACATACTCAATTCTCCATCATTTTCAAAAATAAAAGGTTCAGTGTGTTCAGGGAAGCAAGCTTAAGCATTTAGAAACTTAAAACAAGCGTTCTGGAAAAATAAATTCCATGGCTACCTGAAACGAAGCTTTCAAACCAAGAGCTTTCTGGCTGTCTCCTTGCTTCCAATCACCTCCAATGATCTTCCCCAAGAGTTTGCAATGCTTGGCTGGAGTTTATATGGCCTCTATGTGAAGTTAGCTGAAGCTCAGGTCAAGGATGGTGAAAATCGTATTTTTGATATGGGGTGTTTAAAGGTAAAATGAAGGGTGGGAAATGATCAGTGATGAATATGGAGTTGAATGGTGGAAAAAGTTTGGAGTTTTGTTGGCTTGGCTATGAGTTTCGAAGAGAAATGCCAAAGGGGAAGTTTTTGAGGAATGTTGAGTTGTGGGAGGATTCAGGTTATGTTGTTGTGTGAAATGGCTTGCTTGAGGTCCACATAACATGTTCTGATTGGGCAGAAAGTTGTTGTGGAGCAGTGTGATTGGTATGGCTCATTTTGCAAAAAGTCAAGAAAGTTGTACTTGGAGGTATGGGCTCATGGCAGGCCGAGGACAAGGGGGTGTCTGGCGCAGCTTGATTCATGGGCAACCATGGAATTCATATTGAGGCAAAATATCAAGTGGAATGAAGTTTGTGGGTGGTTTTGCAATTTGTGAAGGTTTTGGCCCTTTTTGAAATACTTGATGATCAAGGCATGAAACTTGAGATTTCTTTGGGCAATTATGAATTATAGGTCATGTATTATGTTTGTGTAATGGTTAGAAGTCAATTAGAGGTCACAAATTGCCTTGGTATGAGTTTTTGCAAGTTTCCCTCTTTGGTACATAAGTGAAATTTTGTGATTTTTCCCAACTTTGCAAGGCCATAACTTGAGTTCTATGATGAATTAGATCAAGTTCTTGTACTTTTTGAAAAGGGAATGATCCAATCTACAACTTTCATGACCAAGAATTTTTCATTTGAAGCATTTTTGAATCAAAAAGAGGAGGTTGAAAAACTTTCCCAAAATGGCAAGTTTGCATTACAAGTCACTTTCCCAAAATGGCAACTTTGCAAATGGCTTGAAATTCTTCAATTTTGTGAACTTCTAACTTCTTCTAAGATCAAATAAAGATCATATACACCCAAAATGATGGATATGACCCTTTGGTTGGATGACTGGGGGCCTCAGATGCCCTGATTTTGTACTGACTTGTTCAAGAAGTTATCTATTGATCAGATGCCTTCCCCATTGAATTTCTTCATGAAAATTGGTATGTATGATCCTTATAACATATAGAGACCAATAGAAACAAGAATGACAAAAAAATTTGGATTTATGGCCTCTGAAACAAAAACCCTAATTTTAGGTCATCTGTGCAGTTAAGCTTGGCTCTGCTTTCATGCCTTTCTCAGTTCTTGTGATTTTCTGACTTTCTTGATCTTGGGAGGATATAATATGATGCTTGAAAATACATGGACCCTCTTGAGATGATTGAAGACCTTTGGGGTGGCTCAGATGGCTCAAGGATTGCTCAGATCACAAACCCTAGATGCAGATGACTCTGAACCAATGCAGTGAAGCAAAAAATGCAATATGAGATGATATGATTGAACTTATGCACATGAAAAGATCACAAGACATGGTGTGAACTTAGTGAGGGAAAATTTGGGGTGTTTACATTATCACCTCAATAGCCTCTTCATGTGGCTGAATCATCTTTTCCTCTTGTTTAAGCAACCTGGCTAACTCTTCGGGAAGTTCGCAATCTTCTTCACCTTCCTCATCGGCTTGGTAAATCGGATTGTCAAAGTCATACCTAGCCATAGAAGGGTCGTCATTGATGAGACCCGATGAAGAGCACCTTCATGAATGATGATGCATGCAAGGCTTTAGAAAGAGTTTGAGAAATGAAAACATTGCCACTTTAAATATTTTCTTTCCTTTTAAAAACAAAGACAAAAATGAAAGACAAGGAACAACATGGATGAATGAAAAACACCCGCTTTATTAATGATTATGGTATTGTGTCATGAACAATGAAACCCTTACAATGAGCTGCTATGCCCCGAGCAAGGCATAACGCTTGAATACATGAAAGACAAAAAACAAAAACCATTACTCTTCAAGGGAAGTGACAGAGATGAGCCTTTCAGTCGACCAATTGTTGAGTTGTGTCTCTAGAGAACAAGGCCCGATCCACTCGTCAAAGTCACAATCACTATCAACTATGTCATCTTGCACTGCATTGATACTCCCATAATCAACCCATCCAACATTTGTGAAGGTAATCGGGCCTTTTTGACCTTTGGCGCTTTGTTTAGATGATGACTGCCTAGGCTGGTAGCCAACACCAAACATGTCCTTCTTCTCTAATACTTCCACCGTCTTGCCCCAGCCTTCTCGCATTCCTAACTCCACTACTTTTAGAGCCTATTTGTAAGAAGCTATGGAGATTCCTTTCTTTGACTCTTCATAAGAAGTTGCTGATGAGGATGCTAATTCAGTCTTAAGGGGCTCGAAAGCTTGACACGGAGTCTCAACAATCTCACCGTCCATCTCTACATATTTAAATGAAGCCAGATGGCTGATGAAGATATCCTCCTCTCCACAGACCGTTACGATTTTCCCTTCCCAGACGAATTTCAATTTTTGATGAAGTGTAGACGACACTGCCCCTGTCGAATGGATCCAGGGCCTCCCCAGTAAACAGTTGTGCGCAGGTTGGATGTCCATTACATAGAATGTAGTGTTGAAGACTTGCGGCCCTACCTTGATTGGCAAGTCCACTTCTCCAAACACTGACCTCCTTGAGCCGTCAAATGCTCGAACCACCAAGTCACTGGGCTTCAGAATAACTCCGTCATAATCTAGTTTCATTAACACTTTCTTGGGAAGTACATTTAGTGATGACCCTATGTCCACCAACACATGAGATAACACTGCACCCTTACACTCCAAAGAAATATGCAGTGCCCGATTGTGGGAGCGACCCTCAGATGTTAGGTCCATATCAGTAAATCCCAGTCCATGACTGGCATTCACACTGGACACCACAATTTCTAATTGGTTCACTGAGATATCCTGAGGTACATAGGCTTTGTTCAGGATGTTCAAGAGAGCTTTTCAATGAGAGTCAGAACACATTAACAGAGATAAGATGGAGATCTTTGATGGAGTCTGTTGCAAGTGGTCTACGATTTTATAATCGCTCTTCTTGATGATTCTTAGAAACTCTTCTGCTTCTTTGTCAAATGTAAGATCAGGGTCAACCACAGGCGTGGGCTCATTAGTAGTTACTGGCTGCTTGCCCCTACCCTTAGCTTGGGCTTCTTCAGTATCTCTAGGTGGCACTACACTAATTCTCAGTGTCTCCGGTGCAAACAATCTTCCACTCCTAGTAAAACCTCCTACCCCAACGTTCTCCACCTGAGCTGGAGATATACTAGGCATGGCCAAGTCTTGCTTCTGGCCATTGCAATACACTTCACCTCCGTAATTCCTTGGGATGGCCCTATTACTTTGGTACATCATAGGCCATGCGGTAGTAATAGTTATTGGTGCCACTCTGGCTCGAGGAGGATCCTGTGTTGGATCATAGAAAATGGTCACCGTCGAAACTTCTTTCTCTTTTGCAACTCTATCAAACTGCAGGATCCCTTCATCAATCATGCTTTGTACCCCCATTCTCAATTGCTCGCAATCATTAAGAGCATCATCACAATTTAGACAATCATTCTTACAACCCGGAAAGATACCCTTCTGGGCCAAACAAGCTTTTACAATACTCATTGGAGTTTGCAGGTTATTGATATCATGCACCAAATTCAGATTCTCTCTGTCATCAATTTCCCGAACTATACCTCCATGAGGAGGCATGGGGATTTGTATCACATTCGTAGTGGGAGCGAAATGAATCGCTTTGGAATCTATTAAATTATAAACAATGTGCTTCAGGGCTTTACAGTTCTCTGCAGAGTGACCGGGGGATCCGGAATGGAATTCGCACCAGGCGTTTGCATCATAACCTTCAGGGATTTATCCCGGTCTCTGAGGTTGTAAAGTTCTAAGTTGGACCATTTGGAGCTGGAGAAGGTTCTGCAAGAGTTGTGAGTAAGACATGGGTGGAGTTTCAAGATGCCTTTCCCTAGCCTTTTGAGAATAATAGGGACGATGAGCCCTCTGTTGTTGATAACCGTGTTGGCACTGCTGTTGTGGTTGTTGAACATGTTGTTGATTAGACGGAGCTGAAATGGTAACATGAGCCACATGCTGATAAGCACCTCTATTGCCTCTGCTTCTCTGTGCATACACAACTCCAGTTTCTCCTTCCCTCTTTTTCACAAAAGGTTTCTTGATACCGGAAGCTGAAGCACTGTCATTCTGGATCTTTCCCTGCTTAATCCAGCTCTCTATCCTCTCGCCAGTTAAGATAATGTCTGAAAAACCACTTGAAGAACACCCTGCTAACCTCTCCATGAAGTGCCCCAGAAGGGTGTCCTTTAAGACATCCACCATTTCTCTTTCAAGCAAAGGCGGTTGTACCCTGGCGGACACCTCACTCCATCTCTGGGCATAATCTTTAAAACTTTCCGAATTCTTCTGCACCAAACTCTGAAGCTGAGTGCGGCTAGGCGCCATATCAATGTTGTACTGATATTGTTTAAGAAAAACCTTCCCTAGCTCTTTCCAATTCCGAACAGAGCTCCTCTCCAACTTCATATACCATTCCAGTGAGCCTCCAGAGAGACTGTCCTGGAAATAGTACATCCAGAGTTTCTCGTCCCTAGTATGAGCAGCGATCTTTCGATAAAAAGCCTGCAGATGTGTCTTGGGGAAGGTGTTACCATTGTACTTATCAAAGGTTGGTGGCCTGAACTTGGGAGGAATGACCACTCTAGGAACCAAGCCCATACCAGATACATCTATCCCAAGGGTGTCTCTACATTCAAGATCCTTAACCTTTTCAGCTAGCAACAAAAAGTCTTGAAAATTTCCTTCCATGCCAAATCCCATAGCATTATTAACAGGTGGGAACTGATCCTCTTGTCGGTCTTCCACAGGAATAAGAGTTGGTGTGCCAGTCTCTGGAACTGGAGGTCCACCTCCTCCATTGTTGTTGTTGGGGGGATTCCCTTGAGCATCTGGTGTGACCACTGGAGGGTCAGTCTGGGGAGGAGTAAGCCTCTGTATGGAGTTCCTCGGATCTTGTTGTCCTTGGGCCATACCCTGCATCATAACCATAAACTCCCCCATCCGGGTGCGAAATTCATTGATTTTTGTCTGTACTGCGTCCATGATAGTTCTTTGGTTGTTACGGGTTGCATACCGATGAGGAATATTTTGTTTGAGGTGACGGGTCTTGGCAGCTCTCGCAATCTTTACCTGGAAATGCAGAGTTAGGTAACCTGGAGAAACCTATAAAAGAAAAATGCAAATGATATGTATGCAATGATGTGTCCCTCTTATCCTCAAGGTTTTATTTTACTTTCCCATTTCGGTATTAAGAAAATAGCTTTTGAAAGAAGACCTTGTGTGACATTCAGATGTGAAGTGGCAGTATTTAATATCTCGTGTCCGTGCAAAAGATTACAACCAGAGACTTAAGGTAAATCAAAAGAAACTGAAATAACAAAGTCCACATAGGGTACAAGTTCATACATCAAATAGGGAAAGTACATCTTCAAGATAGGAATCCCACAATAGGCTTGTGGGTAATCCAAACATATGAATACAAGACTAAAGCCTGGGAATATCTACATCCTGCAACCTCCATCTAAGGCGTTTGACACCTTGAAGCAACTGGGCTATGTCTGGGTGGTCTGGTTCCCGTATGAGCTTTTGAATCAGGAGATCCCTAAGGTTAAAAGAGGCATGCAGCTCCTCAATTTGTTGTAGGAACACATTCTCACTCTCTTTGTTGGCAATTGGCTCAGTCTTGGTTTTCTTGACATCAGCTCTAAGCTTCAACTCCTATATCTCTTTCTGAGCATCCTCCACTGCCTGTTGATTCTTTGCTATATCTTGAAGATGACTCTTCTCTTGGTGGTGGGCCTTTTGAAGGAGCTCTCCTTGTTCAGCTAAAGAATCTTGATGACCTTTGATCTCTAACTTGTATTTGGCCTCCAACTCTTTCTGCTTCTTCAAGTTGTCTTCCCATTTCTCCTACCACAAGGTTATGGTTTCATTAGTTTCATTCAACTTTTTCTTATCCTTTCGACGTTGTATCGCCTTGCGAGTTTCAGCTAATCCTCTTTTCTTGAAATAGAGTTCTCTTTCCAGAAAGTCTTGATGCTTAAGCCTGACCATTTCTTCGGCCTGGTGAGCTCTCTCTTCCAACTTCTGGTTTTGAATCTTCAACTTCTGGCATGAGTTGTTAGCTTCTTGATTCTCCATCCTGAGTTGTTTAACCAAGGCCTCCAATTTCTGATACTTCTGAAGAGGGACTGAAGTTATAGGGACCACTTCCTTAGGGTAGAGAGGTGGTTCCTTGTAGAATGGGAGCAACAAAGTCTCTACACGATCTTCCAACCAGGTGGCAAAAGGATCATAATTCTTTGGATCTACTCTCCCAAAGTCCTTCTTTCCCTTCATCATTCTAAACTCCCAAGCTTGGGATGCTAGTATGCTCATCTTCAAGTTACCTTCTGCTGGAAAGTATAGTGACTCATTTATCTCCTCAATCAATGGTAGAGCTCTTAAAGGATAACCAAACTGTTTTCTGGACAAGACAAGATTGTAATTGATTCCCCCTTTCCTCCCTATCAATGCTACATTTGGGAAGCTACCACAACTAACCATGATTTCTTTGCCTACAAGATCCTTATTGCATCCCCAAGCAATGTCATCTGAGGTTAAGCCCATCAATATTTTGGACCACTTCCAAGATTGTTTCAAGTATTGGAAAGGTCCTGATTTTGGGAGTTGCCTTACAAACTAGTCAGCAAACAAGGGAGCATAACAGTTCACATGTCCCTTTCTCTTTTCATTCCTGTAATGAATCACATAGTAGAAGTCACCCAGCAATGTAGGCACTGGGTTTCTTTTGACAAAGATGGTGATAGCCTCCATGCTGATTAGTCCTTTCTATCCTGGGAATAAGCTTATCTCATGCACTATCATGGCTAACAATGCTCTGAAATCTGCCCATTTGTTTCCTAATGCCGTAACATGAGCTTCTGTGATGAGAAACTCCAAAGAAATCCCCTTAACTTGGCTGGCTTCTAGCCCCATCTTGAATCTAAGCATACTCAAGTGACAGGCAGCAGTAATGTCTTCATAAGGAGGGCTCCTCTCTGAAGCATAATAAGGCATACCTTCTCTAATGGGAATATTCAGGATACTGGAGACCTCCTCCAATGTAGGTGCCAAAATGTAATCTAGGAAAACAAAGACTCGTAGTTGTGGGTCATAGAATTGCAACAAGGAATGCATGATGTCCCATTGATCAACTGTTGGCTTATTTACATATTCCAAAATCTTTCCATGCTCTCTTTTGAAGTCATCAAGAACTTTGTCACTCATCAAGCTGATCAAATTCTGAATACCCTCTGTCTTTGGTTGTGGGAAAGTATAGTGAACATTCTTCTTCCTTAGATTCTCCATCTTGAAGCAGCAATGTGACCAGGAATCGGAAGTAATATGAACCCTGAGAATAAAAAGAACACGTGTGATTAATGATGTCATGATGCTTATGCAAGGCAAGGCATGTAATCAGGGATGTGTTTGTGTAGTGTCAATCATATAATCAAGTGTTTGTGCAGGGTCACAATATCACCACAAACATCTCTCTGATCAGAGGTCCAAATCTCAGGATCAATATGTAAGAGAACAGATCACAATACTGAAGCATACTGGTACAGTGGGTGTACTGAAGGTTAAGGTTCCTGCAATCCTGTAAACCCCTCCCAATCTCATGGGTGTGCTACTCGGGTCAACATCATGGACTCTCAAAGCCGAGCAACAATAATACATTCACCATCTCCGAGAAATGGCTCATGACCAAATCAGGGAATTGGTTTGGTATTATGTACTACTCATGGAGGTCTCAGGTGAGTCCAAGGAAACAAGAATCCCTCATAAGTCCCCAGCTTCAAGCACTGAATCGAGAAACAATAGTACATTCATCCTGAAGGGTACAATAATATCGTCATATGAACAGTTTTCCTTAACTGGGTTCCTATGAAAGAACCAGGCCATCCTATGTGAGTTCCCAGTGGACCCTCGGATGCGAGTGGGTTTGCCAACAAATGTGGTATGCCACTGTCATCACTGGAGAGGGATGTTTCCACAAAGTTTCTCCATGATCGGTCCTTTGACTGCACATAACTATCAAGGTTGTGTATTTCCCCAGAAAGATTCTGGTATCAATACATTTCCGAGAAGGTTGCAAGTCAAGGTGTGGAACTCACTACTACCAACATAGCAAAATTCCATGAAGCCAAAGTGGAACCACTCTAAGTCCTAAGCTGCACTCGAGCCCCGATTACGAGTTCATCTCACAATAACAAAACCCATCCCACAGAAAAAATGAAACCAGCACAGTCTAGTATATGGTGCATGTGAATTTAAATACTGTAAGCAGTAAATAAATGCTGTAAAGTAAACTGTAAATGAAAATATTAAATAAACACACAACAACTCACATACAACAACACACATATAAACACCCAAAGAAACAAAAGGCAAACAGGCGCTAGGATTGACTCTACGAGGGAAACCATAGATTCTGGGTTCGATCCCCAGCAGAGTCGTCAGCTGTCGCTCCTGGGATTTTCATCCTAGTACAAACGCGAAAGTGGCGCGAAAAAGGTAGAGTCTCCAGCCAGACATTTTTATCCCGAATGGAACGGGAAAGGTAATGCTGCACAAACCTGAGAAAGAAGGATAGGACAAGGCCTCGCGAACCAAAGATCTGGGTTCGGGAGTCGGTTACGACCTGGGAAGGTATTAGCACCCCAGATCGGCCGTCGTACCCGACGGGATCCATGCTTGTTTGTCTGTTTCAAAGGGTGAGAAAGAATAAAGTTGCTGAACAAATGAACTACTAACTGGTATGAGAATGGAAATGAGAAAGGGAACTGGAAAAAGAGAATGAGAATAAAAGAGGGGAAATGTAGGGCGAATAAAGAATGTGCTCGAACGGGCCCTACCGCGCTGCCTACGTACCTCATCGGGAAAATGAGGATCAGAGTCGACGTAGTTCGCCTAACCAGGCGGGAAATTTGTTTGTATTTTGTATGCGCTGGAACTACTTATGTCTATACTCAGGTGTTGTAGGCTCGTCTGGTACGAGTGCGTTTACCGTCCTGTATGCGAGATAAGTCGTCGCGAGTTCGCGTTGAGAATGAATAAGGTGAGAAAAGAAGTTCCCGTAGGAAAGTCGCTTATTGTTTGTTGTTTGCTTTTTAAGAGTTTTGTATGAATTTGGCACAAGGAAGTGAATTCAAACTCTTTTCCATGGAATGTGTACTTGTTACTACATTCCAAGATGGAATAGTAGAACAAGCACACCAAGTAAGGGGAATTTATCCAAGACTTGTTTCCAAGGATTAGGGTCTAAGTTCACTAGCTTATTGAACTTATTACATGTTTTTTGTAGCTTTTGTGAAGAAGTATCTTCTATATTTTTTGTGTGAAAATAATCTCTTGATCATACTTGTACATCATTCTAGACAAGCCCACACTATTCCAAGATGGAGTGAATATGAGGGCCCCATGGAATAAGGCTATACGCAAGAGATTCTTTCATGCATTTATTAAGTGTTTTTGATTTTGTTTGAAGATGAGAGAAGAAGACTCAAGAGGCAAAAGGTCAAAGATAATGGGGGACTAAGACACTACCCTAAGTTATCTTATTATGTACAAAAGTTGATCTTATGGTTTATGAGGTATTCTAAACATAAGGAAAAGAAAAGCAAGTTAGAGTTCAACTTACTTCCTAAGGAAGTTAAGTTGAATCTAAAGAACAAAAGGGAAGCCTATGAACAAAGCACCAAGTGCTAAGGAAAACACAATTAACAATCATAAGAGATAGGAATGAAGTAATTCTTACCTCAATATCCCCCCTACAAAACAAATTTTAGCATGATGAAGAAATTTGAACAATTATAACATGGCAAAATTCAATTAAGAACTCACACTAGCTAATAAGGGCACTAATGAACTTCTAAGCCTAAAAACTAAGCTCTAATGCAACCTACATGTTAGCTAACTTCTAAAGGAATGAGCTAAGTCATATTAAAAGTATCTAAATGGATGAAGTGAGTCAAATTCAAACTATGCCCTAAAGTGTTATTAAACCCCTAATGAAACCTGAGGATGAATTAAAGGGACACCTAAGTGTTTCATCATGTTAAAATCTCCTAAAACCAAATATGAGTGCAAAGTCCAGAACTTAGAACTAAATGAAAGTATAGGATGATATTAGATCATATGGGAAAGAAGAGATTCAAGTTAAAGAGATTCAAACATGAGATTGAAAGATGAAAGAATGAACATGAAAACATGGTTTTAGAAGTGAAACTAATGACTTAATAAGAAAATTAAAAAAATGACCAAGGAAGCTTGAAATACCCATACAAAAACCAGAGGCTTGATGAAAATTTAGAATGAAAGTTAAACTCACAAATGAAGTGGTAAGAATTGTCTTATGGCTAAATGTAACAAATTAGGATTTTAAGGACCTTTAGGTGACAAATGAAGTTCCAAAAGAATACAAAGGCTCTAAACTTGAGGTAAACATACAGAGATGATCAAAATACACTCATGAGACACAAAACAATGATATTACCAGGTTAACTTATGCACAAATAGAATTTGAGATGGCTAATGTAGAAAATAAAAGTGAAATTAGGTCAAAGTAAGACAGGTATGACTTATGACTCAAGAAAACCTAAAACAACTAAGGTAAAGACCTAAGGAGGGTACTCAACACTTGAAGACATCCCATAAGACCTATTAGACTCAAAATCAAGACCTTAAGGTAATGGCATAAATGCCTTATTCAATTTGGATCGAAGGAAGTGAAGGGAAAGACCAAAAATGTTACTTATGACCTAAGTAACTTAGAAAAAGATCAAATGATTATGAAAAATTATGAAACTTGACAATTAGGATCAAAATCCAAAAGGTAACTTATTTCCAAAAAATCTCACAAATATTCCTATTTTTGAATGGTCAAATGATATGTGGAATGATATTAGGGTTTATGTGCACACGTGTGAAAGAATAGGACCAAAATATGACTTATCATGACCTAAAAACCAAAACAAAATTTTTTTTGGGAGGTTTAGGGAGTCCTATGAATAATGCAAAAAGGATGGACCATTTATCATTTATGGTTCTAGAGAACAAAATTAGACAAGAAGATTGGTCAAAAATGAAGAAAATGGGAAGAAAATTAATTCGGAAATAAATTCTGCCTTAAAAAATGGACAAAGTTGAAAACCAAAATTATAGAAAAATAAAGAAAACTATGAAGATCATATATGAATATTTAGAGACTTTTTGGAAGTGTTTTGGCATTTTAAAAAATTGGAAACGAAAACTAAAATGAAATGAATAAAAGAAATAAAATGATTAAAAGAGATTGGCCTGGGGGGTGAAAACAACAAGGAAATGAACTAGAATGGGCCTAAGGCATACGCGCTGGGGGTGTTAAAAGTAACTTGGACTTTTCCTTTTAAAAAATGCACGTGAGGTGCAGGTGTTTTTTTAATTTGCTGGCAAGTTTGTGTGCGTTGGATGGAAGTGATCGTGTGGCTGGGACTTGTTTTCTCATTAATACTAGGGTTACTGTTCAGGTGACCGGAGCTAGTCTCCAATCACCTTCTCTGGTGAACTACCAGTTAGGGAAATATGATATCTTCACTAAAACTCAAGCTATGGCCATGGAAATAATTAGAAGACTACGCACAACAATGATCTAGGCTTAAAATCCATTAATCTTAAACACACAGTGCAAATCGTACCAAACAACATCAACCTAAAATTCTGCATCTAAGCATCTAAGATGCCTATCAACTAAACAGATGATCCATGGCTTATACCAAGCTCTAGATCACACAAATCAAGCAAAAATAATCAAATTCGTGCAACTGAATTTCAAGAGGAAACCTGAAAATGCAGATGTGCAGAGGTTGAAGAAATCCAGAGGTGAGGTTCCAATTATGCTCCGCAACTGGTGTTGACCTTCAGAGGATGAATTAATCACTATGAACCACTGGAATCCTTGTTGAATTATCAAAATTCAGAAATGAGCTTGAGGTTTTTCTTGAGTATTCAATTGAATCCAGCCATGATTGATGATCACAAGTTGCAGATGATGATGAATATGTGAAGATTGAGATGTGATTGATGAAGATCAATGAGAATCTCACCAAAATTCAGTTATTTGCACTGGTGCAATTCTGCAAAAACCACTGAATTTCTCCATGGAAGTGATGTTTTGAAGAGATGATGATAATTATCAATGAAGAAGATGAAGAATGGAAATGAGATATGAAGCTTGATCCCCTCAAACTGCACTGAAACTTTAGAAAGAATGCAGAGCAAAATGTTGAAGTTTGGAGTGAAATTTCGTGCACAATGAAAAAAGTAATCTCAATTCAGTTAGGCTTGGCTTTTATAGTGGAGGTTAGGCTCTTAATTCAACATAGTTTACAGTTAGAACCATGGTTAGCACCATGGTTAACTGATTCAATTCAGTTGGGACTGAGTTAAGTTTGTTATGGCAAGTGTAATGAGCTGAAGCAAATGGAATACATGGTGTGACTGAACTTGCTCGAGCTAGATCTTATGCAAGAGTGCTCATGATAAGTGTGGTGAGGCTTATGGTGATGCAATGGGACTGATTCATTTGAACATTGCAACATACTTGATGCTCTTCATTTAGCTTGTTATCCAAAAGAGGTGTATGGAAAATGGAATGATCATACATCCATCTGATTATGTGCCCTAATATGATGAACTTTGAACATAACATGAAGTAATGGAGTATGCACCTTGAGCTGAATTTGCAGGCACCCATTGACTTAATAGTTTATGAAGCAAGAAACAAGTTTGGTGTAATGGTCTTCCATGGATGATTTCTTCTTGACCAAGGCATCAATTGGAATGATTCTTGTGAGCAAATTGAAGATCATATTTCATAGAACAACTTTGATGTTTGATCCATGATGGGATAATGCCATTTGGTACATTGAAAATGTCATGGAACATTGAGTAACAAAACTGCAGAATGGGCCTGCATGACTTGCCTTGCCTTGTGCCATCCGTTCCTATGCATGACCAGTTGTGAGACCCACACTTTGCCCCTCCATAACTCTTAAACCACTGATCAAATGAAAAATCTTTGAACATCAAAGTTGTTGGAAATATGTAAATGAACAACTTTGTAATTCAAAGAAATTACATTTGAGGCTTGCATGATAAATAAAAATGGCTTGACTTGTTGACCACCACCTGTTTGTGGAAATACCAGGAATGGCGCGCACGCAGGCCAGCAGGCTGCCTCGCCCATGACCTAGTTCTTGCCCTATTTTGCTCAAACTTTGCATTACCATATCTCTCTCAATTTTAATGTTATAAGTGAGTTCCACATATGGATTTGAAGCTTAAAATTCCCTATTTAATTGGCTCAAGGTAGAATTTTCATAGCCCTTGTATTTTGGGATAAGGCCTCTCTTGAAGTGGCTGCAAAAATGGCCAAAACTTGCCATTTTTGGAAACCCTAATTTTCCAAAAATGGTAAGTTTTGGTTTTCTTGATTTCTCTTGATTCCTCCATCATTTCTTGATAAAATTTGAACCATAGGATCCTTGTAACCCTAATTTCATGATTTTGAC
The DNA here is from genome assembly GCA_963966055.1 of Lathyrus aphaca. Taxonomy (NCBI): domain Eukaryota; kingdom Viridiplantae; phylum Streptophyta; class Magnoliopsida; order Fabales; family Fabaceae; genus Lathyrus; species Lathyrus aphaca. The sequence goes on along the minus strand of OZ014520.1, from coordinate 335,035,947 downwards.
CTCAAAAAGGCAAGAGTTGACTTTTCCCTCAGCATGGTTGACTTTTCCCCAATTCCCTGATTTTCAATCATCTGGCCAATTGAACCTCTTCCAAAATGTTTCTATGGATGAAATTTGAACCCTAGGCACATGACATCATATAGAAGACAATGGAATCAAATTTTGATCAAAATTTCACTGAGAAGCCCAGTAGAATAACCCTAATTTGGCCCCTTTTCATCAGGAGATGTTGCACTGCTTGCCTCCCTTGATCAATTCAATTCTTTTCAAGACTTGAGACCTCAAATGAAGACTTGTGGAATGTTGTGAACCCTTTGCACAAGGTTGAGAAGCTTTGTGGCTCCTTGGTTGTCTTTGCATGGCCTTCAATTTCTCCAATCAATAATCACATACCTATGCCTCAGCTATGATGAACATGATGCAATGTTTTTTATTACTACATGAATTTGTTTATGCTAAATGCTATGCAAAATGTTGAGAAAATGAGAGGGCAAATTTTGAGGTATTACAAATAGGTTTGGACAACATATGTTTTATAACATTAAAACGAGAAGAAACATAAACATCAACTAGTTTTATATATTGCTTTAATTTGGTACAAGAATAATACAAGCATAGGCATAGTTTCTCTATTATGCTATACCTAGTTTCTGCATCATTTAAAACTCTACTAAGGTAATAAATGGCTCTTTTGACGGCATCATCATCTTCTTGGGCTAACATACTCCCTAAAGATTTATCTGAAGCAACAATGTACAATCTCATACTTTTCTCCCTACAAGGTGGGGACAAAATTGGAGGACGACTCAAGTATTCCTTGATCTTGTCGAAATTTTCTTGTTGAGCTTTCCCCCATTAAAATACCTCTTTGCCCATTTGCAACAAAGGTGAGAAGGCTTCTGTCTTGCCACTTAGGTTTGATATGAACCTCCTCAAGAAGTTTATTTTGCCTAATAGTGATTGCAACTCCTTCTTGGTCGATGGGGCTTTTGCTTCCATGATAACTTTGGTGTTATTTTGATTGATTTCGATCCCTTTCTTGTGGACCACAAATCCCAAAAAGTCACATGTCTGGCTATACGTATGAACTTACATCGAAGCAACCTTTCAATTTCCTCTTTAATTTTGGTGAGTATTGTTGGGGCGAATAATCTTGGATTTTTTTTTACTGGTTTTTTCCCAGGCTTTATTGGTAGCTTATGTTCAACAAACTCTCTCTTCAAACCAGACATTTCATCATAGTCCCAAGCAAAGCAATCCCTGAATTCCTTCAGTAATTGGACTACTTTGACCTTGAGTTCTAGGTTGAGATTGGTACTAACATAGGTAGGCCTCTTCATCTCCCTTTCACCTAGGTCGATTTCTTCTAAAGGATCCTGAGCCAGTATTTTGATATTTCCTGACGAATGGTCCTTTTCAAATCCCAATGGCTCGTTATCATATATTGCATCAAGCCTCTGGTCTGAATCTTCTTGAGCCTTATCAGGAGGCTCTGGGTCGAAATCCTTCATAGGACTTTCTTCAATAAACTCTATAATGGCCTCAACAGCCATATGATTTCTTGCATCCTCTAAGGCCGCTTGTATTTTGGTTTTAGACACTTTGGCCGAAAATACTCTCAGTGCGTCGAGGTCAATCATTATTACTGCCCTCACTTCCCCATCCTGGGAGGTGAATCACAGGGTCCCAAAAATAAGGTGGGAAATACCCTCTTCTCCTACAACCTCCCTATCCCAACGGAAACCTTCGACGAGATGGAGGTGTAGTGAGCATAATACATGATCATCTAGAGTGAAATCAAATACTGCTGGTGTGCATGGGCCAATATGCGCCAGGTTCTTGTCGAACTCCATGCCTTTAACATGATTAACTGGCACCTTGAAGTAACCTTGGTCAGCTTCAATATTCTCCACAATACCATCTGGCTTCCAAATGGTAACCCTTTGATACATCAAAAATGGCATTGCACCTATGCCATGTATCCACTCTCTTCCCAGTAGAAGATTATAGGTGGCCTTGCTTTCGACAACCATAAATAGAGTGGGCCTGGTGACCGTTCCGAAGGTCAGATCAACTTGTAGGACTCCTAATGTTGCCCCAGTCTTGCCCTCATAATTCAATAAGACCATATTATGAGGCTTAAGGTCTGTGTCGAACTTGCCAATTTTGGCTAGCAAGAAATGTGGCATTAAATTCACTGTTGCACCAAAATCAACCAGGATTTTGTTGACATCCACATTTTCCACTTTTCCGGTGATGTATAGGGGCTTCAGATGCCCCCTCATGGCCTCAATGGGTCTCTCAAAGAAAGCATTTTGTTCTTCGACGCACCCATTATTCATTACATAGTAGCACACTAGTTGATGTGCTTCCATCTCTGCATCAGTATTGGCATCCAGATTTTACACTTTAGTAATTCGATCATGTTCTCTAGGCATTACTAAAACCATATTCACAATGATATCTAGAGAGGCCTCATACTTGCAGTAGAAGTTATATGTTATATCTTCGTCTTCGACTTCTTTTAGTTCATCCCTTATCTCAGCTTTGATTTCAGCCTCTTTGTTCCTGGATGGAAATAACTTACGCCCCACAGACACCTTATTCGTTGTTTTCGCCTTATGATTCTTTCCACCCTCACCAAGTATATTTGTGCTTGATTCAGCTAGATCATTTGTGGAGGCTTCTCTCTGAGCCTTCCTTTTGCGTTGTTCCATGCGCCATTATGATCTGGACATAGGGTCTTTACCCTTATATTTTTCGGACACATACGCAGCCTTATTGGATGTCCTGACCTCCTTCCTATTTCCCATTGAGGGGCCTCTTTCAACATCAAATTTTTTCCATTTTTGGCTTCCCTTTTTTCCTGACTCCTCATGCTTGACCCACTTGTCCTTTGGGACTTCACCACTTGGTTTGAATGTGGATTGTCTTAACTTGAGGGGTTGGGGTTTTCCATCATGTTGATGAGGATTGACTCGCCTAAGGTCAAAGCAGTTTGGCTTTTGAGCAGTCTTTAGCTTCTGTCCTCCATTGACCTTTTTCACTTGTTGAAGGCTTTTAGCGGCTTCTCTGTCGAAGATTGAACTACATGTTGGACAAAGCATCAACTCTGACTTCTTACTTTGGCACCTGTGTAAGAAGTCAACAATTGTCTCATCCTCTTCAGGATAAGCCTTTTTGTAATAGTCCTTCTAAGGTGTGGAGTCATCCACCTCCATTACTTGGTCATTTCTTACTTCGAACATGTTGATGTTTACTTCATCCCTTAATTCTATTTTGTAGAAGTTCAAGTCAAGGCCGTCAGCAGCCTCGTCCATCTTAATGAAACTATCAGCAGTCTCTTTGGTAAACAATTGGAGATTCGATTCTTCGACCTCCTCATGTGGGACGATGGTAACTCCCATATTAAATCTTTCGACATTAGGTGATTTCCCAAAGAAACCCTCATCTTCCATGCACACTAAGTGTTCCTGTTGCTCGCTGATCAGATCTTCAACAACCTTGACCAGCACAACATCATTGGTGAAGCCTTCAGTGACTTCAAACATCACTGAATTTCCCATTGTTTTGACTGAATCAAGGTTGCTGGTGTCATCAGCAAATTGTTCAGCAACTTTGACCCAGTTTACTGCAGAGGGATCAGAAAAATTCATCTTAGCAACTTGAAGAGGATCAATGTCTATCTTCATTTGTTCCTTGGTCTTGGCCCTAAACTTGAGTCTCCCCTCTTGAATCGCATTCTGCACCAAATCCCTAAAAAGAAAACATTGAGAAGTCTTATGACCCAAAAAATTATTGTATTTGCAAAAACATCTTTTATTTTTTTGATCTAAGGGTTGTACTTTAGCGCATGGGGGCACAAGTATTTGACCATCCTTAACTAACAAATCAAAAATTTCGTCAATTTAGTGACGCTGAAAGTATATGTTTTCTTTGGAAATTTGTCATTCTTTTCAGTTTCGACGAGATTATTTCCATTTGAAGGGACTAAAAGTTTGTATGAATAAAGAGGACCCTGCTTGAGTTCAGTTAGGTCTATCTCGTTCTCATTGAGATGTAGGGTTTCGTCATAGACATTTTCGACCCCATCCTGATACTCAGTGTAAGCTATTCTCTTATGTTTGTTTGCCCTGGCTTTTTCATCCTTCAGATGTTCAAGTTGTCGAACTTTATCTGCTAATTGGTCCATGTCTCTCAAGTACCGGGTATCCAGCTTCTTCCTGATAGAATAGTCCAGGCCACCAACGACCATTTCTACTAGTTCAAGCTCAGGTACTTGTGTAAAACACATGGCCTTGAGCAGTCGAAATCTATCCAAGTAATCATCAATTGACACATTAAACTTTCGTTTAACACTAGCTAATTCTTTCAGACTGATCTTGGTCTGACCCATGTAAATTGTCCATGGAATAAATGCTCCAACTGAGTCCAATTACAAATTGAACTAGGTGATAATGTAGTGAACCAAGTAAAAGCATTATTGGTGAGATAACTAGGGAAATATTTAATCCTCAGACTTTCGTCATTAGCAATTTCACCAACCTCTATCAAGTATCATGCCACATGTTCGACTGTAAATTCAGTCGTATCTCCTGAGAACTTGGTAAACTTTGGAACCTTCGTCATGGGAGGTAATTCTGACTGAAGTATATAATTCACTATTAGTGAAGTGAATTTTGGCCTAATAAAACCTGTATTTATCCCACTTCGAGCCACTATTCATTCGGCAAGGGCTGCTAAGTTGTTTTATGCTGCCAAGTTATTCTATCGAACTTGTTGAACCACATGGTCAACATCCTGATGCCTGTTTACTACCATTACTCTTGGCTCATCCTCTACTGGTATTTACCTTGGATTTCTAGTGGCTTCGACTTCTAATGGTTCGACCATTGCCTGATTCCCTAGATTTTCTGGCTGCACAACATCTCCTACATTCACCACTTGATTTGGACGTCAAACTGGTGCTAGGACTCCTATAAATTCTTCTATGCGCGCCATCTAAGATGCCATTTGTTGGTTCGTCTAAGTTGTATCTTGAATCAAAGGCTGAAACATATCTCCCATGGTTTGAGATAAAGTCTAAACCATTTACATATTCTCACGTCCATCTGTTGTCTTAAATATGCTGCAGACTCATTTGTTAGAGCATGACTTTGAGTCGAATATCCCAACCTAACGGTTTGACTATTCCTTCCCATATTTATTCCAGATCCATACTCCTAAAAAGATGAAGGAACCACATTCTCTGAAAAAACTGGAGGTTCATTCCATAGGCCCATCATCATCGTCGTTGGCATACCATAGGGTGGACTTCTAGGCAAAGGCTGAGAAAATCCTGGAGGGATGGTAGCTCTAGATGTGGATGCATTTGGTGGTGGGGTTTGAGGATTTGTTCCAATGTACTCCAATACTAGTTGATTATAATATCTAGTATATGTAGCTCCTGGCCCTGTCATCAAAGGAGTTGGTTCTGTCACCACACTCGGTATTGTTGACACCCCTGTTGAAGGGTTGGAGATTGGAATAACCTCACTCCTTGGCATATCTTGTGGATTCACACTGATCATTTAAACTGCTCAATTAAGGATTTGTTCCAGTTGTCATGGGATTTGAATCATTTTGGTTTCCTTGGCTAGACGCCATCTTCCTTGTATTTCTTTTCCTTAGTATATAATGATCTTCAGTGGCTACTTTCCCACTTCTCAAATGCATGCAACAGGAGTAACCATTTTTTAACCAATATTCCTATGCAAGAAAAGAAGTTATAAAAGAGAAGTTACAAAGGAGAAGTTATAAAACTTCTAAAAACTGATTAGAACCGTCCCACTGGGCGTGCCAATTTTTTTACCCCTAAAATTGGTAAACAACCATTGGTTTTCTAAGGATACTAAAACATCCTTAGTTACTCACAGGATCGACCAGATTGATCCTAGAACATGTGCTAACAGTTTGTTGATTATGATGTTTTTGAGAAAATGTCATGAATCCTTTGGTAGGACTCAGAAAGTAATAAAAACAAGAAAGTAAGATAAAATAGAGAACTTTCAAAGTAAATGAAATGATAAATGCAAGGCAATAATGTTAAAAGGACAGGAAATGTAGAGAAAAGGCAATAAATTGCTTTAAAAGTAAATGAAAAAACAATGTAAAGTACTTTAACATAAAAGACTTAAAAGATAAATGACTTAAAGGATAAATGACGTTAACAATAAAAATGGTGGTGTTTACATCACGTACATTCTCACTTCACTCGTTTCTCTACACACATGTACTTTGAGTGTTTACGAAGTTACTGGTACAACATTTCCACACACACTTATTCTAACACTAGAATAAGCTATTTATAGAAAAACAATGTAACCGCTTTCAACGATTTTGTTCCAAGATTGTGACACTTGTCACACTTCATGTTGAAGAAGCTTCATCTTTCGCCAATTGTCCTTTTTTTAATTGAAGGTTACACATTTTCCCTCCAAGGTTTGAGAGCGTGCAATCTGAGTAACTTCCATTTCTAGTCGAACTATGCATGTTCGAATTCCATCAATACTTAGAAAATACTCCAAATTCAGAATTCCTCTAAGTACAAAATCTGTAGGTGAGGGTTCTTTCGACCTACACCTTTCATTGAGTAAGGTCGAAAAACCTCACTTTTAGCTTATAATGAAAAACTCTTTTCTAAGCCAAATATTCCAACTATGTTAACGTCTAAATTTGGGAGATAACAATTGCATCATATCATCATTAACACATCATGTTTTTCATTTCTCAGGTTGTTTTTTGTATTCCTGGTTCTGGTGATTTTCTATATTCTCATTCTAGATGGTCAATTTGATGAATGACAAGGTGCTAGATAGCTTCAGAACAAAGTATGGGTTTATTTTAAGTTACATGGACAAGGCTACTCAAGAAAAACATGATGGCCTTCATACATTTCTCCAGTTCTATGATCTTCAGTTGCGGTGCTTCGTATTTCCTGATTATGTTCTGGTTCCTACGTTGGAGGAGATTTCTAGTATCCAGAGGGTTCCGGTTAGAGACAGTTCTCCGTTCTACAATTCAGACAGTGTTCCTTCATACGAAGATATTGCTAAAGCTACCCACTTGAAATTGGATTTAGTCAATGACAACATCAAAGAGAATAAAGAGAGCAAGGGATTCCATTTGGCATTCCTAATTTCTGAGGCTAGAAGATATGCTGAAGGACAAAGGTGGATGGATTTCAATACAATCTTAGCTTTGATCGTGTATGTGATCAGTCTATTCCCAAATGAGAAAGAATTTGTGAGCATAGATGCAATAGCCATCTTCAATAAGAGAAACCATGTTCCAACCTTGTTAGGATATTTCTGTTACTCCGTTCACTACAAGAATGAGAGAAAAAGGAGAGGACTGGTACTTTTCTTTGCACCTTTATTCTACACTTGGTTTGCTCTCCATCTTCCTAAGTCAGGGCCTTTCATAGAGCTTAAGGGATATGTTAAGTGGTCTAAGAGGTTGATGGGCCTGACTTCTAATGACATCACTTGGTGTTACAACAAGGACATAGCTGGAAAAGAGTTGATTACTAATTCTGGCAATTCCTCAAATGTGCATTCTTCCGAAAGAAAAAGGGGAATTAACCATAATCCAATATTGGCTATCAGGCAATTTGGTTATCCTTTGAAGACTCCTCCCAAGGAAGAAGACGTTGCGGAATCCTTATACTTTCCGGCCACTGGAAATAAAGACTTATCAATCCAGGTTTCTAATGCTTGGGCTGTTAAGGTCAAGAAAGGAAAGAAAGAGTTTAGGAGAATGGATCCTAGGAATTATGCACCATACGTTGATAGGCTGAGATATCACGTCGAAGTTAGGCTTCTCCCTTTTTCAGTGGAACCTCCTTTGTATCCCAAAGTAGTCAAGTCTTAGGCCACTGTACCTTTGGAAGAGTTTCAAAAGTTGGAAGCTCTAGAAAACCAGCTCAGTATAGAGAACACCAAGTTTCATGATTCTTATCAAAGGATGGTGCACTCTAAATAGAGGCTAGAAGAAAAGGTTCATAGGGATGAGAGGATGATGAAAGCCAAGAAGAAAGAGTTTGAAGACAGAGAGCTCTACTTCAAGAAAAAGGGTTTAGCTGAGGTCAACAAAGATGGCGAGCGTCGAAGAACCAAGAAGTCTTTAGCTGAGGGTGATGAAACCATAAACCTCTGGAAAGAACAATGGGAGGCAAATCAGAAAAAGCATAAGGAAATTGAAAAAGAATACAAGCACGAGATTGAAGATCTGCAGCTACAATTGGATAGCCAGAATGAAGAATTCCAAATAGCCTACGAGCATCGTAGGGGTAATCTCCAAAATCTATAGCAAGGTTAGAAAGCAATGGGGGTGCCCAGAAAGAAATAGAAGAACTCAAAATTCATGTTGAAACTAAGAAGACCAGATCAAATCCAGGTTCCAGTAGGGAGAATAAAGAGGTATTCTTGCAATAAATCAGTGAACTGCATATTTCTTTTGACCAAAGGGGTTTGCTCATTCAGAAGCTCATTGAAGACCCAAGTCATACGAATGTCGCCCAACTATTCAAGGTTGTCAAGAAGTTTAGTTGGAGGCTGAAGGATATGGATTTTCATAGGGCCTAATTTTATTTGATTGTATTGAATTACCCACAGGCTTGTTGTGGGAATATTTTATACTTCTTATGTTTTTATTATTGTAAGAACTTGTAACCCTTCGAGGAGATCTTTTTCCGCTCTTGAGATTGTTCTTATATTATACAATCTTATTTGACTTTCTGATTATTGTATACGCATCGACATGTGTTCCATACACCGCTTCGTCACAACCATATTATCTGAGCTTCGTGTGAATATTTATTCCCAAAAGTCAAAGTCCTTAAGGCCATCTTGATTTCCATATTATTAAATTTCGGAATTGGGACATAAACTTCCTTGAGAATGAAAAACACAACACTTTCATATCATGCCTATCATTTTTTGCATTTTTACAGGTTGTTCGGGTTTCCTAACTTATTTGATTATTCAGGAAGGATTGCAGACCACCATCTCCACAGGACTTCACCCGATAGAATCAATGAAACATCATGGATGTTGTTCAAACTGAATTGGCAGAGCTCCATCTACGCATGAACGAGTTCATAAACATGATGCAGGGGGTTTCCTTGGGGCAACAAGAGCTATGAGTTGTTGTTCAAAGGCTTGATGTGCCGTAAGTGGAGGTTTTAGGCGTCAGAGCCAATCTAGATGCATAAGGGAATCCCGTCAATGCTACTGGTGCACATGTAGGAGTTGAATAACCCCTACCCCGGTGGGTATTCCTGATCCAGTTCCCCATGTGGAATATAACCAAGCTGACAAGTTCTCAATGCTAAATGAGGAAACGGGGTTTGATGTTGGGGGTAGTCATTGTGATTTCCAAATGTTGGCTAAGAAAGTTTGGGCTCTCGAATGCAATGACACCTTAGGGATCAATGTCTCGGATGTGGGGTTTATGTAGGGATTGGTGATCCCACCAAAGTTCAAAGCTCTAAGATTTGATAAGTATAACAGAAGCTCCTGTCCTAAGACCCACCTTCAAGCTTAGTATCGCAAAATTATCGCTTACACTAAGGATAAAAAACTCTGGATGTGCTTCTTCCAAGATAGATTATCTGGAGGATCCCTTGAGTGGTACATGAAGCTGGAAAGAACTATCTTTCGTAATTGGAACGAGCTTGGGGAGGCATTCCTAAAACAATATCAGTACAACATGGACATGGCCCCTAGCAGGACCCAATTGCAAAACCTGTCTCAGAAGAATTCTGAGAGCTTTAAGGAATATGCGCAAAGGTGGCGCGAGATAGCTGCTAGAGTACAACCACCTCTGCTTGAGAGAGAGATGGTAGGCTTGTTCATGGATACCCTCCCGGGGCATTTCATGGAGTGCCTCATGGGGTGTTCATCGAGCGGGTTTTCTGATATCATAATGACAGGAGAAAGGATCGAGAACTGGATGAAGTTAGGAAAGATCCAGAACAATAGTGCTTTCACGTCTGGAACTAAGTAGTCGTTCTCGAACATACAAAAGAGAAGGGATGGAGAAGTAGGGGCAGTATACGCCCATCGAAAATGGGGATATCAGGTTCCTTATTACCAGGCTGCAACTATCACTATCCCAGCTGCAACTAATCAACCTACACCACAGCCGCAACACCAACACCAACAAAATTTCCAGCAACAGAGAACTCCTAGACCGTACTATCCACCAAGGCCAAAAGACAGACATATTGAAACACTGCCAATGTCATACTCACAACTTTTGCAAAATCTGTTACAACTTCTGATGATTCAACTCCGAACTCTAGCACCATCAAAGGCTGGGCAAATTCTAGAAGGTTACGATGCCAACGCCCACTACGATTTTCATTCTGGAGCTCCTTGTCATACCACCAAGAAATGCAAGGCTCTTAAGCATGTGATTCAAGACATGTTGGACTATAAAGCCATTAACTTTATTCCCACTCCTAATGTTATTCAAAATCCCATGCCTCAACATGGGAGATTCATGGGGTCGTAGAAGACGGTAACGGACTGAACTTAGTATGTAATGTCAACTCCCTGAAAACTCCATTGTTAGCAGTGAAGAACTGTTTGGTGAAGAAGGGTCACTTCCCGGGCTGTGTAGAGGTTTGTCAAGATTGTGAAGGTCCTACAAACGAATGTGATATATTAAAGACGAGAATTCAGGAACTGATTGATGATGGAGGTATTCAGTTTGATCGAGTGTCTAAGGAAGAGGATGAGATCTCCACAATGACTATATACTTCACCCCTGTTGAAATTTCATCGCCGGCAAATCCAACCCCTATCACGTTTACTACTCCAGGGCTTGTCCCATACCAGAGTGAGAGAGTCATTCCATGCCACTATGGTGCCGAAGTCTATTTAACGGCCAAAGGCAAGATATAGTTACTTTAGGGACGATGCAACATCAAGTTAAGAATGTAGGGGTTGGTGGATTTATAAGAAGCAGAAGGTTGTTTTGGCCGTAAATACTGAGGAGTAGTGGGGAACCACCGTGACAATACAGAAGCTCTGGCTAAGGCCAAGGGTAAACAAGTTGTGTCTGATAATGTCCCTACTCGTGACCCAGATATCACTTCATTTATATGGCTTAAGCGACAATGCCAAAGGTAACTTGGATTTAACTCATTAGGTTTCATCCTTTTAGTATTAATGGGAATTTCAAGATCAAGGATATATAATCCATTATTCATTTGTGCAGTAGCATAAAATATATCATGTAAATAAATAGAGCAATAATTATTCTTTATTATAAATGAAAAACCAAACTTTTCCAAACAAGAAACGAAAATAATATTCTTGCTAATTGCAAGTGCATAATAACAGTTCTCTAACTGAATTATTAAACCATTAGGTAAAGTCAAAACATAAGTTCCTACGGCTAAAGCATCAACCTTTGCTCCATTTCCAACTCGTAGGTCAACTTCACCTTTTGCCAAATCTTTACTCCTTTTTAGTCCATTCACATTGGTACAAATGTGAAAACCACATCCAGTATCTAATACCCATGATGTTAAAGTAGATAAATTTTCTATAACAAAAATACCTGAAGCTGAAGTCTCCATTCCATTCTTCTTATCTTCCAGGTACTTTGGGCAGTTTCTTTTCCAGTGTCTGGTCTTACCGCAATAGAAGCAAGTTCCATCCTTAGATATGCCTCCACTAGGCTTCAAAACAAGTGCAATATGTTTGGGTTTGACAACTTCCTTACCTTTCCATTTACCACCCTGCTTGGTGGGCCTTTTGTTTCGTTTCTTTTCATTATTGACCATCAGAATGGAATTGGCATCACCGACATGCTTCTTATAAGCATCTTTTTCAGTCTTAGGAGAAGAACTAGGAGGTTCCTCATCAGACACAGGTGTCTCTAAGACATACAACTTCCTGTCATGTTTGAGTACAATCCTCATATTTCGGTGCCAATCTAGAAAATTTGTCCCAGACAATTTTTCTTTTTCAAGGATTGATCGCAAAATGTTATTAGATGTGTTTGTTGACATGGTAATCTACAAATAGAATGTAAAGATATAAGTATCATTAATACAACATATTCAATTAGGCCTTTAATTAAATATGCTCCCACTATTTTACTCAAAACAAATGACCATCATCATTTAATTCGTAAAATCCCGTTGGAATATTTTCTAGTGGATCGAGATCCATATTTCACTTTGTTTTAAGTCAACGTTAGGATGATTACACAAAACTCGGATATTTAGGTAGGAACTCCTTCCAATTGTATCCAATACAATTCTCGAATATTTCAGTTGGGTGAATAACTCCTTATTCCAATCCATTATATGGATCATTCTCAACTCTTGCTTCTAAAAGTATATAATCTTATTATATTTTGTTCAATTAAGTTTGACCCATTGTTTTAGAAATTGGATATTACATTTATCCCATTGCACCTTACTAATATAGAACATGAACCTCGCGTTAGGCGAAACCTACAATATTCAATACTAGTCTTGATGAGTTATAAAACTTGGAAAGCAAAAACTTAATATTAGTTTTGAGAGAATTTTAATTAGTCTGATCTCACCAGCTTATTTATCATATAAATCGTTCCTCACACATGCACCAACATGCATACAATATATATCAATATACAAACAAATGAAATCGTTATGGCCCCCTAGTGCAATTGTTCTCCCAAGCCAATGAGAGAACCCAAGCTAAACCTAACAATGATCTTCACTTCCTCAAGCAAGATCTCCAAGGTTGTCCTTATTTGTTTTGTAGTCTTCTCTTTCTTCATAATAACACATTACATAAAGGAAACTCATTTTACATACGAGGGAGTGAGATGAGAAAATAAGTTACATGATGAGAATAAGAGAGAGGCACAACATGCAAGTCATATTTATAAAATCCAAAAAAACAAAAATAAACTAAGGCCATAACTGATCACCATAAGAAAAATAATAAACAAAATTTATTATTATTAATTTAAATCCTGTTAATTAAATAAATCAAATTAAATTTTCGGCAAATGCATAACCTAAACCGCAGACTGCATTTACGCAACATTTTCACCGTCTTACTGCTTGTGACGACCGTCACATTCTGCATGCCAACCGTCACAATCTGCATATGACGACCGTCACAGTCTGCTAATGGCAACTGTCACAGTTTGCCCAACAACCGTCATAGTTCAGCCTATGGAGACTGTCACGCTAAAAATTGTGCGTAGACCTCATTGACGATGCAACCCTTGTGTCGTCATAAACCGTCACAGTTCATTATGATTGATCTATATGCCATCGCTTCACCGTACTAAAGTCGGATTCCGAAGCAGATAACCATATATTGCTCAAACGAATCATAATCATTACGTGATTTGAACTGACGAAATAAAATAGTATATACAATATACCATCTTTCCATCAAATTTAATCATATCACATATGAATTTGATCGATCATATATGTGTAACTTATGGATGATTGACATATCGCTACTTCACCATACTATTGTCGGATTTCGAAGCATAATCAATATCAATCATTCAAACCGTACACAGTTTGATGCCAAAAATTCAATATCTGGATTTGATTTAATTTTACATGTTTTAATCCAATTAAAAAAACAGAAAGTAAGCAATTACCAGACTCATGGTTTCGTAAGTCGCTCTGATACCACTGAAGGGAAATTTGAGATCTAAACGCAATGGAAAATAAATCCCTTTAAAGATCCTTACGAAAGATCATGATCTGTGATAGAAAGGTTACCTCTTTTGACGAAGAAACCTGTTAATCCAAATCGATGGATGATCACGAGCGTTGTACGATGAACATCGCCTCTACTCAGTCCATACGAACAGCTTCCTTCAATCATAGTGCTAGCTGATTATGATTGAATGTTTTTGAATCAGGGAGAGAATAATAGAATACGGACAGTGTTTCAACAACAACCTTTGAGCTTCTACACAAGGGTTCTATTTATAGAACTACTTGTGTGAGCTACAAGCTAAAAAACCCAAATCAATAATAATATTATTATAATAACTATTATTATAATAAACATAATTTTTTTTTTATATTTTATAAATTATAAAATTAATAATAACTATTATTATATCATATGTCAATTAAGCACATGGTACCTTACCATATTCCGTTTTCTATTCCAGTGCACCGTACCTTATGATGTACCTTATTTATTCCAACTCTTCTCTAACTATCCTTATATGTGTGATCCTGTAGGATTTCGCGACATTGGAAATTATATTAAATCATGTATTTAACTTAATAAATAGTGATCAGTATCTAGCAACACATCACTGCTACCAAAGTCACAAAATTGTCATGTGATCTGACAAAACCTTTTGTGATAGTACTTGTGTGTACAGTTACCCTTTTGCCCTTATGTCTATATTGAACACAAGGCATATATTGTATCATCCTTGTCCAGTTCAATATTGGACCCTTAGACATTTATCTTGTTATGCAAGATGGGAAAATTCCATCTAGGTTACTCATGTCCCTCAACATGCTTTGTGAAGTACCCATCAACTGTCTTTATGATCATCAAGTTATGGATAATGTTTGATCAGCAATAAAGTACTTGACTCTTAGGGTCCATTATAGTTTCAGGTCGAAGGGTGGTATACACCACTATTACCACGTGAGTACCTTATGACACTTTGCATAACATTCTATGTAGTACTCTCATAGTGGGTCAATCTAGTATAATTATTACTCCTAATATTCATACCTATGTAAGAACTTGATAACTCCTTATCTATGATCCATGAGATGTGATCATCAGTCTATTTATATAATAGTCTTAATGCTTTAAGGCTATCCCATTTCACATTAAAGCTCGACTATGGATGCTTTAAGAATAGTTTCCTTATGTTTAATGTAATCTCATGATTAAGTCACACTTAATATTTCATCAAACGAACTAGCAATTCTAGGGACTTTATCATTTTGGAAAAACAAACATAATAAAGGAATGCCTTTTATTATTAATAAATAATTCGATACAAGTACCAAAAGTATTTTCCTCTAGGGCTTACACCAACATTAATCTCTAGACATAAATTTAGATTTAACATTTATGTGAGTGTCGATATTTAATGCTATATGTTGTTGAGTTGCATGAGACATCATGATGAGACAATGTGGTTGTTCTCTTGACTTTGCATTAGACATAACATGTATTGTGGACGATACGTGGGGGTATTATACAAATGCTTAATTTGTATTTAACTGGTTAGAAGAATGCATGGGGCTATTATACAAATTCTCTGTTTATTTTAATTTTCTACTTTATATTTCTTGTCTTTAAATTTTCTGCTTTTATCTTTTGCACCTTTTATCTATAATCCAACTTATCATAACAAGCTTAGAAAGTTAGAGACCTTTGAACAACGTTCTTTCCCTTGCACCAATCCCCGTGGATACGATAAACCCCAAAAAATTCTTCCAAACTAAACTTTTGTTTGCCATTTTACCGCGTGAACAAAATGGCGTCGTTGTTGGAGATCGGTGTTTAGAATTTGAATCGCATCGCAGTAGTTTCTATATTTTTGAACTTTATACGATTGTTTATATTGTATATATACTTGTTTATATTTAATTAATTTTTTATGGTTTTTAGTTTATTTTTAATTTTATGTTCTTCTTTGGGATGAAAGATGAGAAATTCTATATTGGTTGCTATGTGCATAAAAGTATCCAATGAAGATTCTCCCAAGTTTGGATGGTGATGATAGGATTTTGAATATCATGAATGCAAGCAAGGTACATGGTTACCGCTTAAAGTTCTAGAATGATTTAATAATTTTGTGCTTTGTGCACATGTGTATTTTTTGAAATTCTGGTATGACAGACTCAGATGTCGAATATGATGTTAAGACATCTTATCTGTTACTTATAAACATGGTAAGGCATACATATCAGTACTTAAATAATTCTGATATATCAAAGTCAAACATACTTCAGGATGTTGTGACATCTGATAGGACATTCAGTTCAGGTACTGTATAAAACATAAAACAAAAAAGATATAAAGAACACAGCAGAATTGTTAACCCAGTTCGATCAAATCAATCTACTCTGGGGGCTACCAAGCCAGGAAGGAAATCCACTATGTAGTATTAATTCAAAGACTTCTCAGCAAACACCTACAGTTTACAGTCTTCTCACTTAATCACTACCAATGCAACTTCTACTTAGGAACTCCTAAATATGAGAAACTCATCCTCACTTCCAATCACCTCAGTGATGTCTCACAGTTCTCTACTCTCAGTTGCTGATATTGACGACTTCATACCTACAACAATTCACAAATATAATCCATGCTTCCATGACAACAACTTGCTTAGCAGCTTCAGTTAAGTACAATACTCCTCTTGCTTACAAGCTTCGAGAATCACAGTGAAACAACCATAATAGAGTTACTTGTTACGTACGGCTGCCACTTGAACACAACCCTAATAATGTTTACATTTTCGGTTGATTGGGTTAATTCTAAACTAGGTTACAGGGTTTCTTTTATAACCTATTCCCAACTAGATTTTGGGCCTAAACAATCACAACAATAGCTGCTACAAATATGCAGAGAAAATCTGCTACAAATATACCAAAAGATCTTCAAATCTAAAAACTCCTAAAATATCTCTAAATATAGAAACTCTATATTTTTCAATATTTGTCTTCAATTTAAATTGAGTCTTTAAGATCTTCTAAATCAGCACCCTTTAAATCAGCGCCACATATGATTGCATAATATCTCCAGAATATTCTGCATCTTTAAAAAGTAATTCCACCTGTGATATCAGAATATTTTGTAGAATATTCTGCATAATTCAGATCTGATAAATCCCACTGTCATCACCTTGAATTAGGGTTAGTTAGTTTGTTACCTCCTTGATTCAAGGTGAGTTAGTTATTTTGTTATACTGAATTCAGATAACTAATCTCCCTAAAGATGCGCCTTGTATTGCTTATCTCTTTCCAATTAATTCCAGATAAATTCCCCTGAATTTACTCAGTTCTGTTAAGCATTAATTAATTCTGGTAGCAGGTTTGAGATGTCACAACATCTGGTGTGACATCCTGAAAACTGAACTTTCTTCATTTACTGATACAATGTCACAACATCTGGTGTGACATCCTGTAAACTGAACTTACTTCATTAACTGATACAATGTCACAACATCTGGTGTGACATCCTGAATTAAGTTCATTTACTTATACTCTGTTTGATAATGTCACAACATCTGATGTGACATCCTGATATCTTGACTTAAGTTCATTAACTGTTACTCTGTTTGACAGTGTCACAACATCTGGTGTGACATCCTGAACTAAGTTCAACACTTCTTGTTTGATATCTATATGTAACACATGAAAGTAATGTTGTCATGACAGTTGTAGATGTTTCAACATTTTCTTTGACATCTGTCTGTAACATATGACAGTAATTCTGTCATGACATTTGCAGATGTTTCAACATCTTCTTTGACATCTGTCTGTAACATATGACAGTAATTCTGTCATGACATTTGCAGATGTTTCAACATCTTCTTTGACATCTGTCTGTAACATATGACAGTAATTCTGTCATGACATTTGCAGATGTTTCAACATCTTCTTTGACATCTTCCAATTATTATAACCACATTTATCTGTGCCACCATGTCAGGACATCATGTTTGACATGTTCTTCCAGAATCTATACCATGTTAATTTAACATATGGAACTTCTTATTCAACATTTTCCAGCCATATTAGTTTTACCAAACATAATGCCAATCATAAAATAATAGCATTAACAATGTCCCCCTTTGGCTTATTTTGGCTAAAACTAATTTACATACAGGTGTAGTAGTACCTTATGTAGAAGTTCCTTAACATCACATCTTCATATCAGACCTCACACTATTACTTCTCCCCCTTTTTAGCCATAAAAAGACAAAGGTACGATAATAAACATAGAGGTATATAATCTCCATAAGCTTGAAACACACACAAGCTTCACAATTCCTCAAGAATCAAACATAAACTGCAGAGAGCAGCTTTATATAATATAGCCTTCTAGACTCCTAGGATACTCCTTATCTGGTTAAGGTATTACTCCCCCTTAACTCCACAAAATCAGGTGCACATACTTGTAACACACTCCCCCTGTCTAGGATACTCCATGCTTCTCTGTACATTGATGAAAGGAAAACATAAGACGCATCTTCATGTCTTCAAGAGCTCACCCTCTGTTCAATTCCCAATTGAACACATTCACTTCTTGTACCAAAGCATACCTGATTCCTTTCTGGGTTTGTAGTTACCACAGACTACACAAGATGAACATCTTCTAGCACACAGGTTCTTGACACTAAGCCTTTACACACCAAAGGCCATACAATCCAGATAAAACACATCCAAACTAATTATGACATTAGAATGAATGTCCACAAACAAACTTCCAAGCAATCAATACCTGATATACTTCAATCTCTTCTACATGTTTCTTCCAATATAGATCATCTACTTCATCATTCTCCCATATGATTAGGTAGTCTAATAATAGAAAACATGTAGATAAACACCCCAGATAATGTACTAACACTTAGTTAGAACATTTTTCATACACCAAGACCTTATCACCATGATCCTAGATGTGCTCCACCAACTGGACTTACTATAGCATAGTAATCCAAGAACTGAAAATCTTCAACTACACTGTGCCACCAGTTAGAATCAGAAATCCAGAAAGAGTGATAAACTCTCATCCACCTTCAAGAAGAATAAATCCTCTTGATTCTTCAACTCATCACTCCTCTGCCCAAGAGCAATTTGTTCCAAGACAATCCTCAATAACAACCAGCTGCCACACTCTGATTATCTTGATTCTTCGAATCCACTTTAAAGATCAACCAATTACCACATTTTGATAACCTCCTTTATGAATCCTCATATGAAAAATCCAATTTCCACTTTTGTCTTATTCACGTTTATAATAAATCTTCCAAAGATATCCTGATCAATAAAGTTGATCTTCACCAAGTTGTCAAGATAAAAGGCCTTATGAAGCATTCAATCCCTATAGATCATTCTATCTTAATTTATGTGTCACTTCACCAATTAGACTCTGATGTTGAACTAGATGTTTAAACATTATTAGCCCACATCCATCTGTTAAATTCAGGTCCTTCTTCTGCCACTTGAAAGAACCTCCTTCCTTTATAGAACAAGAGTTCCATGCTCTCATAGACTTGATTTATCCATCAAGTTTGAGTAAACAACCTCCATTCTATTGGTTTTGCAGAAATTCCTACCGATAACACATATTGATGAGAAACTTCCAATGTTTCTCCAAAGTCTTCAAACCTTCCACTGTCTGATTACTCAGAAGGAATAGTTAAGAACTACACCTCATAACTATACCAAGGATGCCACCTTTCCTTGAGTAAGGCAGTCTTAACAAATTTATGATATCGCCACCTATCTTAACTCCATGATGAGCATTCTGGACTACACCTAGATCAGAAATAAACCAATCCAAGTAGTCATCAAGATTATGATATGTTCATGGTCTTTCATCTCCATCTTCAAAATCAACAATATCAAGACCAGTTCTTGCAAAGAAACTTTCTAGAAATACATAACTCCTGTCACACAAGACTGAAGCCAATGCTACAGCTTATGCAATACCTCTCCCATGATTCTACACAAACTCTGATGATAAGATGTTCCAACATCTTTTTGAACATCACCAATCTTGAATCACAAGGATAATCAATCAAATATTTGTGAACTCCACAAACAATAATTGATCTTAAATCCTTGTATAATACCTTATCAGATAGTTCTACACAATCTGATCTTTTAATTTTGAAGGATTTTAAGGTTAGATCCAGATAAGATTAGCAAGATCTCCTCATGTCATGGATAAACAATACTCCAGCTAAGCATAAACTCCACTAATTCTCAACTTCACACCCCTGATGAACATACAAAGAGCACAACTGATAAATATCCACACTTGATTTTATATTCCAAAACAGATGCTCTTAGTTTGCTTGCTACAAAGGGTTCATACTGCCACTATCCATGACTAGTAGTGGAAGAGACTACCAGTTCAACAACCATTCTGATTAGACTTCCCAATCTGACATTCTTCCCTTGCTTCTAGCAATTGTTGGTCACATTTCTAGCTTTAATCATGACCAAAGTCATGCATTTATCACACACATTTGTAGATACATTTAGAAGCTTCTTCATCTTCAGATTCATCATCAGATTCATCAGCATTCTGAGCAACCTCTTCCAGCTCCAGCCTTTGAATTACTTCCTCAAGCTTTTTCTTCCTGGCATCCAGCTCTTTGCAAGTGTTCTTCAGATCTGCAATCAAGGCAGCTTTGGATATGGGAGTCTTTGCTTTTGAAGGTCCGCCAGATGTCCCAGTGGGAGCTTCAACATCAGCAGCATGATGACTCAAGAAAAGTTTGTAATGGAAGGCCAGAGGACTTTCTCTTTTGCAGACTGAATCCTTCTCAGTGAGGATACCTGGATACTGGCTGAGTATGATTCCACATAGCAGAGAGGGAAAAGCAATGGGAAGATTTGTTGCTGATGTTCCTGCATGCATTAGGGTTTGATAAAAGATGTAATCCCCAAAGTCCAGCTTTGTTTGGGTGCCCACATCATATATGAATCTGCCCAATCCAGTTGCTATTGAAGAAGTATGGTTGGTAGGGACCCAGTTTACAGTGCCAATCCTATGCAGCATTGCATACTTCCTTGTTAGCAAGCTAACAGAAAGTTTGCCCTTGACTGGCCAAGCTTTGACTAGATTGGCAGTAATGACCTTGCACACCTGGTTGTCTGTCTTACCCAGCTCATTAGGTCCATCAGATTCTCTCCCTAGATAATGGTTGATAACCCTAGGAGATAATTCCACACATCTCCCTCTTACATAGACTTTTCTGAATTCATCTGATTTACCATCAGCACAGTCCTCTTGTAGGTTGACAATGAATTCCTTGACTAGCAGCTCATAGCAAGGTGAAAAGTTTGATACTGTTTTGAATAAACCAGCAGAAGAAATTAGGTCAATTACCTCAGTGCACTCAAGTGCATTGCTGCCCAGCTCTCTTTCAAGTGCTACCCTTCTTTGGTATACAAATTTCCATCTGCTCACACTTGACACATGATGGAATGGAGCTTCTGGAACAGTAGAGGTGGACCTTGAGGGTGTTGGTTTCTTCTTTGGTTGGGATGTTGGAACATCCTCTTCAACATCTGAATCTGGTGGAGTTACAGCTTTCCTCTTTTGGGTATTCACCTTGCTCCATTGTTTAGTAGGACCAAATACCACTTTGGCCTTGTCTTTCTTTGGAGTAGGCTGCTTCTTTTCAGGAGTTGAATGTCCTGCAGTCTTCTTTTCCTTTCTAGCCCTAAGCTTTTTGGCTATGCTAGGGTCCACAGAAGCAATGATCTCTGTGTCAGAGTCATTATCTAAGTCTTCAACATGTAGCATAGATGCCTCCTCTTCCAGGTTAGTGTCGCTCCCACCAAATGACACCTAGGTCAGAAGGGGTACAGACGCGAACGGTCGGCGAAAAGAGAAGGAGGATGAATAGAGTCGCCAGCTAGGCATTTTTATCCCGGAGGAAAGGTAATGCTGCATAAACCTGAGAAAAGATGGATAACACGGTTGCGGACCAGAGAGACTGGGAATGGGGGTTGGTTACAACCTGGGAAGGTATTAGCACCCAGATTGTCCGCCGTACTCGACGGGATCCACGCTTGAAAGATTTGTGCTTTAAAGGGGTAGTGTCAGTGCAATTTTGTGTGCAAAAGAGCTGGAAAAGAATGCAAGTGTCAGTGTCAAAAAAAAGTGAAGTGTATAAGAGAAGTGTCAGTGTAAGAACAGGAGTGAAATGCTCAAGATAATGAGGCTTAAAGAATAATGCTGGAAGGAGGGGGAATATACAGAGACTTTTGTTCGATAACTGTTAAGTTATGCCTACGTATCCTCTCGTGCAATGAGGAAGTCAGAACACCATAGTTCGACCCAAAGAGACTGAAAGATAGATTGTCTTGTGAACTGCTTGCTTGTCTATGCTCAAGTGTATGACCTGTCTGGCTCAGGTGCAAACTGTCTTGCATTAGACGGAAGAAGCAAGTTCTCGTTTGTGAATGAATGAGATGAGAAAAGAATCCCGAAGGAGACGATTATTGTTTGTTTTTTGTGTTTTCAGTCTTTTATTGCTTTTTGAAGTTTTTCATAAGTTAATGAGCTTAAGCCTAAACCAATGGGTTAGTAAACTCATCACATCTTCCCTCTGATTAGGGGTAATGAGAATACCTTAAGTGTGAAGTCAGCATCTCACACTTAATCACCATGATGTAGGATTAAAATCATTAACATACTTGTAACTATTTAGATGTTTTTGGAGTTTTTGTTTAGTGTTAAGTAATGAGTTTAAGCCATAATCAAGGATTTAACAGACTCATTACACCATCCTAATAGAAGGATAATAGATGAGAATGTTTAAGCTGAGGAAAACTCCTCAACTTAATCCATGATTAGGGATTAACCTCATGACAAAACAAAGCCTTTATTAAGTGGATTTAGTTAATGATAAGATGAAGAAGTGATTTTTATGGTTTGTAAGACAACTTGAGGGGGGACTTGTCCATTAACACTAGGGTTAGTCCTTCTTAACCAATTTAAGGAAGAATTAGAACCCTAATGCAAGGCCCAAGTTACAAGTTTGATGTCTTGATGATTATTAAGTGGATTGATTAAAGGATTTAAACACATTAAGGGTTTAACACTTAGGATTAAAGTTATACACTCCATCCTAATAGAAGGATGTAGGCATAAGCTTAATCACAAAGCCTTAAAGCCTTTAGGGTTTAGCCCCTGATTATGAGATGAGAAGAGAAGACTCAAAGAGACACAAAGGTAAAACTAAGTGGGGGACTAATCAAACCCTAATTGTTATCATGCTTGGTCATTCCTAGGGTTTGTGAGGCTTAAGAGAGAAAGAAATCTTCAAAGAGCCACCAAGGAGAGAAGCAGATGAAAGGATCAAGAAGAAGCAAAACAACTTGCTTCACTTAAGAAGACAAGTTGCTTGAAGAAAGAAAGTAAGATGAACAAGAATGAGCAAGCTCAATCCAAAGCACAATATAAAATGCAGCAATGATGCATAAGAGAGATGAAAAGAGATTGTGAGAAGTGAAGGCAAATTCACTTCTCAAAATAATTTACCACCTGAAAAGTTAGCAAAAGGAATGCAATGCAATGCAAATGAGATGAAATGTGATGATGCAAACCAAAACCAGGAGTATAAACATGATGTGAATGATGCTAAGAGATTATGTAAACATGAGGCAAGGCATTAGAATGATCATACAAACATATGGATGCAAGAGAAGCATGTTTTGAACCATGGATGTTCATGAAACGTTATGAAGTGTAATGGACACACAAAATGGCAAATGGAGGATACAATGATCAAACATGATTCTAATATGTCCTAAGATGTATTATGAATCAAATGGATGCACAAAATGTCATGACAAGTCATGGTATGCAAGCAAATGGAAGATGGATGCAAAGGAAGGCATAAAATAGGGTTTATGATCAACATACAAAACAAAATTCAAAATCAGAAGCAAACATCATGATAAAAAATTGAAAATTAAATCAAAGGAACCCTAAGCCTATGAAAACTCACTGCCCAAAGGAGGGGATCCAACTCTTAACCTAGTGGAAGTTATGAATTTCCTAAGATTTGCTAGGGTTTTAAGGTACCTTGTCAAGAAAAATGCAAAACAAAATGAAAGTGCAAGATCAATTCATGCCAATTTTATCCTATAAACTACATGTTATACAAGATGCAATGCAAAAAGAATCATCATCCAACTCTCAATGGTTAGGCAGAAATGAATTTTTGAAGTTTGAAACAAAATATTGCCTTGAAATGAGATTAATTCCAAAGAAAATTATCAAAAGGCATCAAGATCAAAAAAGAAATTTGGTTTGAGAGTTGGACAATGCTTCTAAATGTTTCTAAATGCTATGTGAATTTTTTTTGTGATTTTTAAATACCTAAAAGTATTTTTAATTAATTAATTTTCATTAACCAATTAAAAATAATCTTTTAAATGATTTAAAAATAATTTTTAATGCAAAAAATAAAAATAAAAATATTTTTGGGTTTTAAAAATTAATTGAACCTTTGACAAAAAATTTCAGAATTTTTAAAGATGTTTTGCTATTTTTAATAATTCGTACAAAATAAATCAAAACAAATGAAAATAAAATGAATTTTAAATGAAAAAATGAGAAAGTCAGCTAATCCTAGGGTCCAGATTCAAAGTCACAGGGGCGGGAATTGACTTGGCGCGCTAATGGACGGCCCACATTCAAACTGGCCTAATTATGATTAAACCCTAATCCAGTGCCCTAATTGCTTTCAGATGACCGGAACAGTGTTCCGGTCATCTTCTCCGGCAAGCCAAAACCTTAATCTCTCTCAATACGCATCAAATCCTCACCAAACTCTCCAGAATCAATCTATGAACATCACTAAGCATAAACCCTAAATCAAACAACATTTATTTTCACTGAATCAAAGGAAACAAGAAAAAACATTTTCACGGGCAAACTTTCAGATCATCATAACATGCTTGTTTCTGGCTCATTTTCAAAATTAAATAGATCCCCATGATCAGGGCAACATATAGAACAACATTCTAACAAGAAATTAAAGTTCTGGAAAATTTATTCATCATGCTACCTGAGATTGAGCTTTCGAAACAGGGACTTTCTGGCTGCTTCTTTGGTTCAAACAAGCTCCAATGATCCTCCTTTGAAGCTTTTGACACTTAGCTGGAGTTTATATGGCCTCTAGAGAGAGTTGGCAGAAGCTCAGGCCAAGGGAGTGTGAAAATCGTATTTGTGATGTGGGAGGTTTCAGGCCAAAACAATGGTTGGGAAATGATCAGAGGATCATGGTGAGATGTTTTGTGAAGTTTGTTTATGTGTTTGATGCTTGTATGATGAGTTTCGAAGGAAGTTGCATAAGAGGTGGAAAATGAGAATGCTGGCTTGGGGAGAGTTTCAGGCTTGTGTGTTATGTGCTTTTGCTTGCATTTGATCCACATAAAGAAGTGTGATAGGTCAGAGAGTGGGTGCTGGCCTATGTTGATTGGTATGGGCAAGTTGCCAAAATGTCACCAACTTGTGTACTTGAGGTATGGGAAATGGTACAGCTAGCTTTTTGGCTTGTCTTGGCTCAGCTGAGTTTAAGGATGTCCATGGAATTGGTTTTGAGGCAAATCATCAAGTGGATCAAAGCTTATGAGATGTTTTGCAATTTTCACAAAGTTTGGCCCCTTTGGAAATTCATGAAGTTCAAGGCATCAAAATGCATAATTCTTGGGCCAATTCTGACTTTTAGAAGTCACATGATCATGTTGTAATGAGTTTGTGCACATTTGAAGTCTTTAGAGTGCTTGATCATACCATTTTGCAAAATGCCTCTTTGGTGCATAACTTGAAATTATGTGATTTTTCCCAACTTTGACAAGCCATAACTTTTGATCCAAAATGAATTAGAATGAGTTCTTGTACTTTTTGAAAAGGGAATGATCCATTCTACAACTTTCATGACCAAAGTCTTCTCATTTGAAGCATTTTTGAATCAAAAAGCAAGGGTTGAAAAAGTTTCCCAAAATGGCAAGTTTCCATTACAAGTCATTTTCCCAAAATAGTCAACTTTGCAAATGGCTTGAAATTCTTCAATTTTGTGAACTTATAACATCTTCTATGATCAAATAAAGATCATACACAATCAAAATGATGAAGAACACCCCTTGGTTGGGTCATTGGGGGCCTCAGATGCCTTGATTTTGCACTGACTTGCTCAAAAAGTCAACTCTTGATCAGATGCCTTCCCCATGGAATTTCTTCATGAAAATTGATATGCATGATCCCTATACCATATAGAGACCAATAGAATCAAGAATGACCAAAAAATTTGGAGTTATGGCCTTTGAAACCAAAACCCTAATTCTAGGTCATCTGTGCAGTCAAACCTGGCTCTGCTTCCATGCCAATCTCAGTTCTTGTGATTTTTTGACATTCTTGGCTTTGAGAGGATATAATATGATGCTTGAACATACATGGACCCCTTTGAAGTGATTGATGACCTTTGGAGTGGCTCAAATGGCTCTTGGATTTCCCAGATCACAAACCCTAGATGCAGATGACTTAGAAGCAATGCAGTGAATCAAAATGTGGTATGAGATGCTATGGTTGAGTTTATGCATATGAGAAGATCACAAGCCATGGTGTGAGTGGGTGAGGGAAAATTTGGGGTGTTTACAGTTAGGAGTAGGTTCCAAACATATGTGATCATCACACATTTGTCTAGAACCCAAAGCATCCATCATGTTAGCAGGATATCACACCAGTTTCCTTCTTCTGGAACACAAAACTAAGCTTGGTTCTGAAACATTATTGCTTTCATGATTACTATCTTTTCTTCAATCAGCTCCAACTGAAGTGCTATAACATTATGAAAGATACTTTGCACACATACAATAGTCAGTAGCATCTCAAAGAGTATTCAACTTCATAGCTTCAGAGATCCTTAAAAAACACCACAATCTTTTAGGTCTTTGACTCAACATTTACCATAAACTGTTGATGTGTAGTGTGGTGTCAAGCCATTAGGATTGACATATCAACTCAGCTTCTTTCTTGATGAAACTTCATTCAGTTCATGATTTAGACAATCAGAAACATGTATCTTCACAAGAGAAATTATCTTCAGCTATACCTAAACTACATTGGACACCATAACCAGGAAGAATATCCTAATTAGATCACCATAAATAAGCTTAAGAGATAACTTATCAAGATCTTCACTCCCGCATGAAAGATTTGATAGTTATACTCTTTTGCTTTGTCTCCAACCTCTTCTTTCACCAGGAATCTCTCATCAAGAAACACAACATTCTGAACTAAGTGTTCTCCAGTTCTGTAATCACATGATAGAACATCAAACTTGACATTATGAACTGAAGCTTTACAACAGCCTTTGTATGAAGTACTGGGGAACCACTATCAAACAATCAGACACATCATAAATAATAGAGCAATTCCTTGGAGATAAATAAACTCCTCCACAGTAGGATCCTCCAAAAAATATTAAAACACGATGTCAGGACATTCTGTCTGACATCATAGCTACACAGCAATTCACCAGCAAATTTCCAGCCCTGATAACACCAGACTGGTCCAATATACACCATATGATGAATAGTCCATCCTCCACTTCTAGGGACCATTCAAACGCCAATATGAACCTCTCAAGTTCCAACAGCTTTTCATTATATCATCCTTCTTCCTTTACCATGAACCAGAAAGTATCCCCCTTATATCTCATCCAGAAAGAGACCAGGATGCCTGCTCTGATACCAATTGAAATTCTGGTATGACAGACTCAGATGTCGAATATGATATTGAGACATCTTATTTGTTACTTATAAACATGGTAAGGCATACAATCAGTACTTAAATAATTCTGATATATCAAAGTCAAACATACTTTAGGATGTTGTGACATCTGATAGGACATTCAGTTCAGGTACTGTATAAAACATAAAACAAAAAAGATATAAAGAACACAACAGAATTGTTAACCCAGTTCGATCAAATCAATCTACTCTGGGGGCTACCAAGCCAGGAAGGAAATCCACTATGTAGTATTAATTCAAAGACTTCTCAGCAAACACCTACAGTTTACAGTCTTCTCACTTAATCACTACCAATGCAACTTCTACTTAGGAACTCCTAAATATGAGAAACTCATCCTCACTTCCAATCACCTCAGTGATGTCTCACAGTTCTCAACTCTCAGTTGCTGATATTGACGACTTCATACCTACAACAATTCACAAATATAATCCATGCTTCCATGACAACAACTTAACCTTGCTTAGCAGCTTCAGTTAAGTACAATACTCCTCTTGCTTACAAGCTTCGAGAATCACAGGTGAAACAGCAATAATAGAGTTACTTGTTACGCACGGCTGCCACTTGAACACAACCCTAATAATGTTTACATTTTCGGTTGATTGGGTTAATTCTAAACTAGGTTACAGGGTTTCTTGTATAACCTATTCCCAACTAGATTTTGGGCCTAAACAATCACAACAATAGCTGCTACAAATATGCAGAGAAAATCTGCTACAAATATACCAAAAGATCTTCAAATCTAAAAACTCCTAAAATATCTCTAAATATAGAAACTCTATATTTTTCAATATTTGTATTCAATTTAAATTGAGTCTTTAAGATCTTCTAAATCAGCACCCTTTAAACCAGCGCCACATATGATTGCATAATATCTCCAGAATATTCTGCATCTTTAAAAAGTAATTCCACCTGTGATATCAGAATATTTTGTAGAATATTCTGCATAATTCAGATCTGATAAATCCCACTGTCATCACCTTGAATTAGGGTTAGTTAGTTTGTTACCTCCTTGATTCAAGGTGAGTTAGTTATTCTGTTATACTGAATTCAGATAACTAATCTCCCTAAAGATGCGCCTTGTATTGCTTATCTCTTTCCAATTAATTCCAGATAAATTCCCCTGAATTTACTCAGTTCTGTTAAGCATTAATTAATTCTAGTAGCAGGTTTGAGATGTCACAACATCTGGTGTGACATCCTGTAAACTGAACTTACTTCATTAACTGATACAATTTCACAACATCTGGTGTGACATCCTGAATTAAGTTCATTTACTTATACTCTGTTTGATAATGTCACAACATCTGATGTGACATCCTGATATCTTGACTTAAGTTCATTAACTGTTACTCTGTTTGATAGTGTCACAACATCTGGTGTGACATCCTGAACTAAGTTCAACACTTCTTATTTGATATCTATATGTAACACATGAAAGTAATGTTGTCATGACAGTTGCAAATGTTTCAACATTTTCTTTGACATCTGTCTGTAACATATGAAAGTAATTCTGTCATGACATTTGCAGATGTTTCAACATCTTCTTTGACATCTGTCTGTAACATATGACAGTAATTCTGTCATGACATTTGCAGATGTTTCAACATCTTCTTTGACATCTGTCTGTAACATATGACAGTAATTTTATCATGACATTTGCAGATGTTTCAACATCTTCTTTGACATCTTCCAATTATTATAACCACATTTATCTGTGCCACCATGTCAGGACATCATGTTTGACATGTTCTTCCAGAATCTATACCATGTTAATTTAACATATGGAACTTCTTATTCAACATTTTCCAGCCATATTAGTTTTACCAAACATAATGCGAATCATAAAATAATAGCATTAACATTTTTGTTTCATTTTAAACTTGTTTGAATGCTTATTTCACTTAGGTCCAAAAGCCACAAATTGTGAGAAACCTCATTGTTTACTATATGCTTAGCATGACTGATAAAATTTGTTTAATTCATTTGATTCATGCTTAATCTTTTGATTATTATGTTTTCATGGGAGCATTAAAAATGATCAAGACATTTGCTTATTTCGAGCACAACCATAACCAAAAGTAACTTACCCATGAGTAATAAGAATTTGCTAACCCCTTTGAGCATAAACAATTTAGATCTCGATTTTAGTGATGAACTTGGTTTGTGTAAATAATTTGAAAGATAGTTCATTATTATATTTTGTGAGATAATACAAAAAAATTCTTGAAACCTTTTAATATTATTCTAAATTGATTTCCTTGCCATAAAAAACAAGGAGCATCCACTTGAGGTTTGGTTGAATTTAAGTTAGGGAGAGTGAAAAGAAAAATGGCAAGTTGCTCAAAATTTTGAAAAATTTCAAACAATCATAGAAATGAAAAATTGTGAATACGAAAGTGAAAAATAAAATAAAAAGAATGCTTGTTTGAAAGAGAAAAATAGAGAATGAAATAATTGTGCAAAAAGGATGTTTGGAAGGGTAAACAATTGAGAAAATAAAGTGTGGATGAAGTTGTAGTGTGTATATAACCTTGTATAATGAATATTTATTTTACATTGGCAACTTCGATTCCATGGCCTTAGAAATGTCCTTTTGTTGTGAACCTAATCAAACTACAACCTTACAAGCCCTAAGTGATCTTTTTTCTTCCATGATTTCATTTTTAATTGTTAGATAAATGTATGAATTGAATTGTTTTTAGCATTGTTTGTCAGATGTGTGGAATTGTCCCGCGGTTGCAACACACGTTATTTTCTTCATTCTTATTCTGAAGAGGAGTGTTAGTGTAACACCCATATAATATATATCTAGAATAATATCATACAAGTGTTATTTTGGTACTGACACCATCATAATGCCTACTAGTATAATTCACAATCTTGACCAATTCTAAAAATTCTATACAATAATGGTAAAAGACATGGAAATCATACTAAAATAAAAACACTAAGATCAATACAATATCCAATATTGTATAAAGATACATAAATACACAGCGGAAGGCTAAATCTATGTTTCACTTGAAACATCCTGAGCATAGCTCCACTTGTAAATCAAACCTGCAAAAGATACCTGAAAAGCAACAACAATAGTGGGGTGAGATAACAACATCTCAGTGGGTTCCCTATCTTAGAGTTCTCTCGGCTCTAAAGGGGTCAATCTAACACAAATCAAGTCGGGGAAAATCTAGACTTAGAGTTCACATAACAACTAGAAACGTCAAGGTAAAACAGAACGGAGCATACACAAGGTACTTAGAGGCATCTTACCCTGCCCGGCCATTTCCGTAGCAGACGAGCATGGGTCACTCGATCCTCAACGTGTAGATAACTTTCCCCGCCCAGCCATACAAGGACGAGCACGGGTCACTCATTATCTACCTATAGATAACTTTCCCCGTCCAACCACACAAGGACGAGCACGAGTCACTCATTATCTACCTAAGGTACTTTCCCCGCCCAACCACACTAGGACTAGCATGAGTCATGGTACCTCACCACAAAGTAACTTTCCCCGCCCAGCCATACAAGGACGAGCACGGGTCACTCATTACTTATTCTAATGGATACTTTCCCTGCCCAACCACACCAAGACGAGCGCAGGTCACGGTCATCCATTAAGGGATTCGAATCCACAGACTAATTATATCTCCCCGACCTTCCCGCCTCGGGGACCTCGACACGAGCCATATATAATTAAATTAGGATCACAACGCGATGGGAACAAAACCTCCATCCTATCACAACTACCTAGCCCGAAGACACTATTCGAGTATCGACGTCTAAGCATTGTCACGTCTCTAGTACAGTTTTGTATCAACCTAGGGTAATCCTACTTACCTCACAAGTTATATCATCTCTCAATTCCTAATCACCATACTAGGTCATTCACATGGTTTAAGATAAGGTTTCCTCACTCTTTCACTATTCTTGATACTTTCAATTTATATAGTTTTCAATTACATATAATTCTAACATTTTAGTTAAATTACCACCATTAAATAATTCTCATAATAATCTTATTTCCTCTACTCTCAAATCAATCCTCATGATTAAGCACACCTTCCACAATTCCCTAACTAACATAATTACGGTTTATCGGAAAAGTCGGGTGAAAATAATATTTTTCGGCATCATGTGAAAGTACATAATTTTAGCTTTCAAATGGTATAAAGAACACTTAAATCGGATAACCGAGTAAAAAATTATGGATTTTCAAAGTTTGGAAATAAAATATTTTTCTCCCATACTTACATTGTTAACCGGTTAATGCCTGGGGTTAACCGGTTAACCACACTAGTATGCTAAGTTCTGTAACAAAAAGCATGTCCGCTAACCAGTTAACGCCCTGGGTTAACCGGTTAACCAAAGTCAGAAGCTGAAAAAACACGTATTTTTCATGACAGAACTTCCCAAAATCAATTCAAAACATCAACAAGCGTCACAACAATTATCAACAAAGGTCCATATACTTATAATCAGCATATACATGCATTTTTATCGATTTCCAACTGTTGAAACTCCTGATTCTATGAATTCTAGCATTTCGACCTAAAACTCACAAACTCACAAACTCATTCAAACTAAAAGTAAAAGTTTCTAGCTAAGAACCCACCTCTACAACGACGAGGAGTTTGATGAAGATGATGAAGAAGAATGATGATTCTAGCTCTTGAGCTTCCATGAGTTTCCTCTTTTCCATTTTCCTCTTCTCTTCCCTTTTATTCTCATTCTTTCTTACTAACTTTCTCTCTTTATAACAAATACAACAATATCTATCAGTTAATAACACTAACTGGTCCAAATTGAGAGTATCCAAAAAAATGTCTCTGAGTCAGATATTTAATAAAACCTCAGAGTCAGATAATACTTAATCAATTAATTTAAGTTCTTCAGTTACTCTAATTATTTTAAATAAAAACTCTCAGAGCACACTGAAACCCTATTAAATTTAATTAATATTATCCAGAGCATTTTATTAAAATATGGGGTATTACATCCTCCCCTCCTTAAATTGAAATTCGTCCTCAAATTTCATTTACTCATCCACAACAACGGTTCACAATACTATCTTAGATCCATATTTAACCTTACTTCTGACACATACTCTGACATGTTCAAACTCCAATCCGGCTTCACGGTTTACGGTCCTTGTTTCATGACAACCAAACTTCATGTCCTCACTCATACTTTTGTTCCAACATTAGGTTAACTTCTTACTATTCTCGCAATCCGTCCGTTGTTTCATACTAAATCACTTAGGATCATCTCTCCTTCGGATTATCATACCACTCTAATTCCTTCTATCGAGTCATAACATAAAGCATAACACTCTAAATTGATTCCGGAACACAAACACTCAACGAATCTCCACAAGGTATCTTAATGAAATCTTATCTACCTACAATTTCCAATAAAATCTCTTATTTAAACCCTTCAACTACTATAACCATCTCAAAAGTTGTCAAACGATTCCTTTGTCAATTCCACCTGTCCGACATCACACACTATAACCGTTTACATCTGACACTCCATCCTTTCAGTGTCTTACCATATACAAAACACTTCGAACAAAACTCTCTTACCTCAACACTCATAAATAATTTTCTTCCAATTTTTAACAAACCGACTGAATTCTTTCATTTGTCTCCTTCCACTATGCTTTCAAAGCCTAGCAATGGAGATACCACGATTTCTCAAGAAATACTAGGTAATTGATATTCTGCGGAGAACACACTTATGCATCGGAGTTTCCACCAATCAACAATACAAACTTGTAGACATTCCGGTATAGGACAACTTATGTGCCAATCATATAATAATAACATCGGTCCAAACTCTCCAACGACAGAGATATGGGGGTTGTGTTGTTGCAATCATAACTAATACAATTCCAAATTCCATTCTAAACTCGAAACAATTTATCCAATTCCGCTTAACAAATCTGACCATGGTTACTATTCTCCATATCAATTCTCTTCACAGGATTCTATCCACTCAAGGTTCCTACTAACATAAGGTCTCCCTTAATAACAACATAGTAACATTACAGAGCTTACAATCATTAGCGAGTCACCAGTACCAAACTTAAATCTTCCTTAGTATACATGCGGATTCCCATAATACTTGTCTATCGTATACAATATTCCACATACTTACCTTCAGAGATCACACAAAACCTCTCATTCAAATTTATTTCTCTCAAGGGTCTCATCCTTTAAATGATCCAATTTACATGCTTAACTTCATAACATTCATCTATCACTCTTACTTAGAAGGCAACTTAAAATTCTTATCCCTGAGTACGACTCAGCTGCACACATCTGAAACTACTATTACGGAGTCCATAACTTGATGTTAAGAATTAATGATACTAAAGTTGACCAATCATTCATCTCTTATCCACACAATAATTCAGGTACCAAAACGTTTCCTGGAAGATTAACACTTCATGAGTCTCTTATGGCTTCTCAATTTAGGTCCTTAGTAGTCGCAATGACACACACCAAAACCTTCAGATCATTTACCGTCTACCAATCATACTCAAAATAAAGTCCAATGCTTTATCCTCTGATACTTCAAACGGAGCCAAAATGGACTTACAGTTCAGAAAGTACAATTCTCTAAAGTCTTCTATAAAAGTCATGTGTCAATCGATTACCTATCCAAGGCTAAACGGTCGATCACAACTAAACTTGTTCCTCTTGTTAACAAAAAATCCAACTCAAAATTATCCATTTAGTCCACACTAACTTGCAATATGAATCTCTCTCGCGGTTTCTAAACAGGTGCAACAATCGTTCACCATCCACAACTCAAGATAACACAAGCGGGGCACCACATGTAGCTTACATACTCCAACGAGCGACAAAGTAGAACTACCATTCTGTTACGGTCACAACACAAATATTTAACGGAATAGTTCAATTCCACTCGTACAACGACGTCAGTAGGAAGACGACAATGACGACATCAAAAGGGTTTCAGTCACAAGCTAACACTCGGCTTGTCCATAAACAAATCCAACACACAATCCCTATCGGGTAAACAAAACAATAGACATCTCACTTCTTAGTACACAACATTGTCCTCTCTCTTGAATTCCTTGTCAAGAATTAAAACAACTACATTCTTAATCCCACTAGAGGTATATTCCAAATATTCAGATCGTTTACAAACACAAGGGTCTTTCCTTACACCTGAAAACTGAGGTAATGCACTCCTCTGAAGGACCTTTAATATCTCTACTTACATATTAACTTGGCTTTCCATACCATCTACTAATCATTGCCTAGAATGTCTCTACAACTTCCTATCAGTACCAAGAACGCTTCAATCAGGCACTCTAGTCAAAATGTATGCATCTTAGCAAGATCCAATTTTCAAAACTTAACAATGGTAACCGGTCACTACCAGGAGGGTAACCGATTACTCCATGCAATACTTAACTTCCAATAGTCAAAATAGATCTTAGTAACACAATTCTGTAACCGGGTACTACCCAGAGGGTAATTCGATCACTTCAAACACAGAAACACAATTCTGGTTTTCATTGCTACCTAAACCTCCCAAACTTATTCCAATCACGTCCCAAAAGCTACAACCATACTAACAAACAATTCTACGCATATAGCAATCACACTACTAGAGTCCTAATGGGCGAACCATCATTGATTACACTTCCTTAGCTTTAGTTCCAACAACATCTCAAAAATTCCATTTAACATTCGTCCAAAAATACATTTCGTTAACACCTTCTCATAATGCACTACTAATACCGTTTCCATACCGTGTTCACTCCACGCACTGTGGTAATCCTCTCATACTCAAACATAATTCATCTTACTAGAACTCTCCCGAAACCATGGGCTTAGTTTATCACTTATCACAACCTTATATAGTCCATACCAAATACGCCTCAAGTTACTAAATAAAGTTTGTTCTTTCTTCGAAACTATACCTTATACTATTCCTTGGGTAATTTCAACACTTACCGAATTGATCCTTTACTAAATATAACACCCTAATGCATCACTCTAAACTTTGTCCCTTCGGGCACAATCGGATACGCAACTCTAGTCTTCTACTCTTTGTTCAGGGTATACTTGTTTCACTTGAAACGTGTAATCACATCCTTGTGTTTCTCTTCACGTTTCACCACAAGTTTAGGTTCCCAAAATAAAGTGAACATTCTTAACTTGTAACTTCTATCCATTTATAAAGTATTACCCAGACACAATCCTTATAGCATTCTCGTCCATCTAAGATGCCACCACGATCTTAGGTCCAAAACACTAACAATTAACTCATTCCCGAACCTTAAGTTGCACGTTCCACAAAACATCTTCTCTTTTCGTGGAATGAGGTTTCTCGGGGTTCTTGTCCATACCAGTGACCAACACTGATCCACCAGGGACTTTACGTATTCCTTAATACACTAACCACTCATCCTTTAGATATCTGCACCCTTCAGATTCTATCCATTCTAAAGGATTTCTCGAACGACACACTCCTCTACAACTTCATGTTACAGGAAGTAAAACTCTTATGAAGACTCCAACTGAGTTGACCAAAGCTCCGTCTGCTAACTCTTGGCTTGAGCCCACTCTCACATAACAAGTTACGACAACACTTCGGAGTCCTCATGGTCACACAACTATGATTCTACCTATCACATACATAGCATTAGGTTGATCAGGCCCAATACTACATAATATGATATTAAGAACCACGCCGGCAAGACACACTTAAGAGGCAAGAAATATTTACTTATGATGTTTCAAGGCTAGTTCGAGGATACGACTTGCTTTAGTACCAACTGTAACGCCCATATAATATATATCTAGAATAATATCATACAAATGTTATTTTGGTACTGACACCATCATAATGCCTACTAGTATAATTCACATTCTTGACCAATTCTAAAAATTCTATATAACAATGGTACAAGACATGGAAATCATACTAAAATAAAAACACTAA
Source organism: Lathyrus aphaca (assembly GCA_963966055.1). Lineage (NCBI taxonomy): Eukaryota > Viridiplantae > Streptophyta > Magnoliopsida > Fabales > Fabaceae > Lathyrus > Lathyrus aphaca. The sequence continues at coordinate 334,999,381 of OZ014520.1, read as the reverse complement.
GATCAATACAATATCCAATATTGTACAAAGATACAGAAATTCACAGCAGAAGGCTAAATCTATGATTCACTTGAAACATCTCGAGCATAGCTCCACTTGTAAATCAAACCTGCAAAAGAAACTTGAAAAGCAACAACAATAGTGGGGTGAGATAACAACATCAATAGAATTGCAAATACCTTTGGATGCTTTGATATGCATTTTATTATGCAGGATTAGGCATAAAACATCAATGATTAAAACACAAAGGATTAGACAAGGAAGCCAAAGAAAAGATGAAGAAACCAGGAATTGTGCAGTGCAAACAAGAGGCGAGAGTTTGTTGTGCAAGCTCACAGCGAAATCCAGGCGAAGAGGAAACTTTGGATGGTAGTAGGAAAAGGACCATAAATTTGCAGTTTAAGTTAATTGTGAAGAAGTTTGTTGTGCGAAGATTGCTCATAGTGTGATCTTAAATATTTTCTTCAGATTCAGTTTAACTGTTTAGAGGCACTTCATGCACCCCAAAAGTGACTTTGTAGTGTGAATAGTGAGTTTGCAAAGAGAACATGACATATTCTTGTACTTCTACATAAGTACTTTCTTGTACTTTTCAAACACAAATTTTACCTAACTTATTTTTTTTACTTCATAACTTTATCTCTCTCCAGTCTGTAGACACCCCAAATTTGCCCTCTGGTTTTCTATCTTTTTCTGCTGTTCGTTTGCATCTCGTTTGCATTTCTATTAGATCATTTAGATTTCATATCATCTGCATAAGACATGGGATCGTTTCTTCTGAAGGATTAGGGTTTATTTCCCTGATAAGATTTTCAAGTCTGAAAATTATTCACTGTTTCATTTGGCACGTCATTATGGATTTATGTTTCATCAATTTACAAGTTGTTCATTCACGATCCAATTCAGAAGAACGTTTGACCTAATTTGGTCAAACTATTAGGAGTTTACTTCAGTTACAAGTTATCTGCCTCAGAGGCCCTTTTCTCAGGGAATGTGTGTCCGAAGTCAAATTGTGTGGTGAAATTCATCAGATTATCAGTCTGTGTTTCATTAGAAGTTATGGGTTAGATTGTCTGTGCATCCATTCATCATCGTTCATACCCGTTTCACCATTTAATTGTCTAAATAATTTTGCCAAGTCCATTTCCATTGTCCATATTTCCAATCCTTTCTCCAAACTAAATCCGTCATTAAACCATTTTTTATTTGTTCTAAACATTTTCCAATATATATTTTATTTCCATGTCCAATTTTTCTAAGTCACTTATAATTACCTATGTCATCGTTCAATTTCAAGCCCATATCACCTTTATTTATCTTTCCTATCCATTTTATATCCAAATTCTTTCTTTATTTTATTTTATCCACATTTATCCATCACTTTTTCTAAACCATTTTGTTTTTATGTCCACATCTATTTCAATTTTTATTTGTTAGACCCACTACCACTATTATAACAAAAAACCAAAGAATACATAAAAAAAATAGAAAAAGGCACAAAAGGTGCGCTGCCTGCTAAGAGAGTGTTTTGGTTGGTGTTTTTTTTTCAATTTATTTTACAATATGCATAATGTGGACCCACCACTAGTGGCAACAGAAAACGCATTCCGCAAGAAAAAGTGAATTTCGCGCAATCCCCACCACAACCTTCAGCAACCTCATGCTTCCCTCACTACACACACGTGATACCAAACAATTTTCCTTCATCACGCATCCCACACTCAATTTCATCATTGTCCGCACTGCATAACACACGCTTTTCATCCCTCACAGCAAAACCAAAAAAACAAACGCATACAACAGCGGGATTTTTTCTTGGACCTTTTTTCCTTCGGCAACAGAAACACGGAATTCCCTTCACAAATTCATAGTCCTCTCCAGATCTCAAATCTGAAAACACCTTCATAACCCTTCATTCTCCCCAACACCAATCGTAACACTCTTCATCACTCTTCCACCTTGCCATTTCCAAACCAACAATAACCTTCACCTTAATCCTCTTCTTCCTCCATTAAACCAACAACCGAACCAACACCAGCCCATCCTCCCTTCATCCTCAAACTGACACAGACATCACCCTTCACCTTCAACCACCTTTCATCACTCTTCACAGCAACCTCACCTCATTACAAATCCACCGAAACAAAACAACAACAAAAAACTGTGACCACAAATTTCATCAATCGTATCACCTCACAACCATCACGGCAAAACTCTCAACAACCGTAGAAGAACATCAAACACAACAACACAAACAAAAATCCGATTCAGAAGAATGAGAAAGAGATGAAGTTGAGCAACAGATGAAGCAGTGGGGGTCGATTGAGAGAGGTATTGAAAGTGGCGAGAAACTCACCGTCACCGCTGCTTCAAACAGATCGATTCAAACAGAGAGATCCAAACAGAGTGAGTTGAGAGGCGGAAATCTGGAATGAAACGCAGAGAAGATGGTGATGCTACGACGATGTTGACGTCGCGGCGGCGAAACTCGTGATCAGCAAGGCTTCGACGGTGATTGTGTTGTTTCGACAACAAGATTTTTGAAGCTGAGCTGCATCCATTGACGCCGATTGAAAGATATGAGTGGAGTCCGGCGGCGGAAGTTGTGAAAGAGTATTAGCCTTTTGTTTTGACGAGAAACGTTGGAGTGTCTTCCTATTTGACCTTGTTCTTTCTTATTCCAACTTAGACCTTATTTATTTTTTTGTTTTTTTTGCTGATTATTTATCTTGCAATTTAACCTTGTTTTTTTCGTAGAGATGTTCTGGGGATTTGATGGGCTTTGGAGCCCACGTCTGATCTTCCACTGAGACCACCAAGGATCCTGCGCACCCCTTTTCTTTTTTTACTTTTCATTGTTCTGTTTTGTTTGGGCTTGGTGAAGCCCATTTGGGCTGGTTCTGCTACTACCCGTGTCCAGCAAATGTCTCCCTCTTGTACTTTATTTAGTAATTAGTTTTTTATATTAACATGGGTCAAGTATATTAGTTTAGAACTTTAATATTTTAATTGTTGTTAATTTTGACTATTAATTTTAATATAATTTTGGCTCTATTTTCATTTTATGTGAGTTTAATTAAAAAGATTTGTGTTTAATTTTGGTTTTGTTTCTTGCTTAATATTTTGTAGACTTCTTGTTTAAATTCAATGATGACGGATGTAGTGGGGTGATGGTTTCTTGGACTTTAAGAATTATCTGGATGAATATTCTTGTTAATTCGATAGTCGATTTGTGGTGATAGGTACTTGAGGTTTAACTTGGTTGATTAATCGTGAAGCATCTGACAAGTATTCTTGAACTCTTGTGCGCGTATTGAAGAGGCAACGGACCTTATCCGTTAGGTAACACTGAGGACCGACTTTACTTATTGCATGATGCTGCATCTGGAAGTCCTACTGGTGTAGGCTCTGTTTGTGCATTGTCATCTTATCTCCACATCGCATTCTCATCTCTTTATCTTATTTCTTATCTCCATATCGCATTCTCATCTCTTTATCTTATTTCTTCCTCATCTTCTTCTATTCTTTCTCGACTTGAGGTATGCTTAGGCCACCTTGGAGCTTCTCCTTTCATCTTTCTCTTTTTCTTTTCTTCTCCTTCATTATGATAGTGAGCCTTACTAACCTAGGACCATCCGAGCATGTGAATATTAGGATTAGACTTTTCCCGTTAGCTTTTACCTTTGAGATCCTTTTGGTTCTTCTTCTCTTTTCATCTCATAACTCTAAAAAACACTTTAATAAGTTTGAAGTGATGCATTGATCCATAGCCTTATCCCATGAGGTATGCTTGTAGTCTTCCCATCTTGGGATAGTACAAGTTTACCTTGTGATGCACAAGTCTGATCAAGGTATCTTCTTCATCAAGAAAAGCATAAAAAACACTTCTTCATCATGTAAATAACCAAAAACACTTAATAAGTAAACAAGTTAGTGAGCCTAAGCCCTAATCTTTGGGTTCTAGTTTTGCGGATCTTCTCCTTACTTGAGTGTGCTTGTTCTATTATTCCATCTTGGAATGTAGTGACAAGTGCACATTCCATTGAAGAGAGCTTGAGTTCACTTCCTTGTGACACACTCATAAAAGCTTCATAAAAAACACAAACAAACAATAAGCGTCTTTCCTTCGGGAATTCTTTTCTCATCTCATTCGCTCCGTACGCGAACTTGCTCCTACTTGTCACTTTGCAAGACGGTTACGCACTCGTCGTCCGAGTCTGCAACACTTGAGCAATGGCATAGGCAGTTCAAGCCTTAATTCACAAGCAATTTCCTTTTATTACCCCTAGTTAGGGGAACTACGGCGTCTCTGATCCTCATTATCCCGTTCGAGCACAATCTTTATTTTCCCTACATTTTTTCTTTTCATTTCTTATTCGGTTCTTTTCCAGTTCCAGTTTCTTTTCATTTTCATTTCTTTTGCTGCAGCTTTCATACCCCCACCCTTTGAAATAGTTTCTTTTGCAAGCATGGATCCCTTCGGGTACGGCGGACGATCTGGGTGCTAATACCTTCCCAGGTCGTAACCGACTCCCGAGCTCAGTCTCTTTGGTTCGCATGACCTGTGTCCTTCCTCTTCTTTCTTCTGGTTTGTGCAGCATTACCATTCCCTTTCTTCGGGATAAAAATGCCTGGCTGGCGACTCTATTCTTTTTCCGCGCCACTTTCGCGTTTGTACCAGGATGGAAATCCAGGGAGCGACACAGTCCAAATATATTTTAGAGAGAGAAATACAAACCCTAAGAGAGAGAAGCACAAATCAAAGTAACTCAAAGTTTGATATTTGAGTAAGTGTTTCGATCTCTTGTTGGGGTAAGATGTAATCTTTGGATACCTTATATGTTTCCTCTAATCTTTGTATTATGAACTAGTTTTTATTCAATATTGATGTTGTCTTTGATTTCATATTTGTGGGTCTTGACAAAACTCTTCCAAATCGTAGATCTAAGATATTCATCTATCAATGAGCAAACTTTTGACATAGTTTTGTGAGTTGATATTCACTAGTATCACTTTTATTTTATTGTGTTGATTATTATCATGAGTAGCAATTAACACGATAAAGACCACAATAACATTTTTTGACACGAACGGTATTGTGATGATATGTGATAATATAAATGAATAACTATGTTAACATACTTATTAAATTAGTGGAATTCATGTTAAAAGGGTTAGTCATATGTACATATTCTGATCATGGTGTTTTATATGAATCAATCATTTATCTGATATGGATGTTATCCCCATTTACTTGTTTACACCTTGATTTGAACAATTATAGATTTACACTCTTTAGATATGGATCTAGGATGAATATTTGTTAGGTTCTAAACTATAGACATAGATTTAGATTTAATGTTATGTGTTGTTGACTTACGTGAGATATCATTGATGAGACAATGCGGTTGTTCTCTCGACTTTGCGTTAGACACAACCTCTGTTGTGGGTGATACATGAGGGTATCATACGAATGATTGATTTGTGTTTATCTGGTCAAAAGAATACATGTGTTATCGATTAATGAAATCTCAATCCCAACAAGGCTCCGTTTATTTTAAGTATTTACTTTATACTTTCCATCTTTATATTTTCCATTTTTATCTTTTGCACCTTTGATCTATCAACCAACTTATCACAACAAGCTTATAAATGTCTAAACCATTGAACGACGTTTTTTCCCTCACGTCGATCCCCATGAATACGATAAACCCCTAAATTCTTCCAAACTAAACTTTTGCTTGACGCTTTACTGCGCGAACAGAAGACCACACATAATTTTTTCATGTTAAGCAAACTTAGACTTTTGGAATCCAAGTGTCCATAACTGTGATGCCACAACCAGACTTTATTGTTTTTCATAGTTGAGGCAAGACCTTGATGATTAATCATGTTGATCTCTATCTTGAAAGTTTCTTCATCTTCTATGGTGCTTTCAAGATCAATCCTTTTTTTGTAACACACACATTCATTTTCTTGTTTGCAATATTCATATTATAGATCTTTGAAAGTAACTACCTTATGCTTATCAAGTTACTTGTCATTGAAGGTACATATAATATATCATAAATTGTAACCTTTTGACTATCCTTCCTTACCACAACTATATTTCATTTTCCTTCTTATGTGACATGTCTACCATTTGCAAACTTTATCACCTTCTTCACTAATTCATCTAAAATAACATTGCACTTATTTCATGTCAACCTTTTTTATTGAGCTCTTATTTGAAGTGCCTTTATTGACTGAATCACTTACATTCCTAGTTGAATTGTCAATAATTGTTGGGCTATTTTTTCCACTTCTCATATCCTTTTCCAACTTTCTTGATGAATTTTTTTATGGAGTGCTTACTCATCCACCTTTTCCCTTTTTGATCTCTTTTTCTTCAATCTCATCTCATAAGCCTCTAAAGAAGCTTGAAGTTTTTCTAACTTCATCTCAAATAGGTTCTTTGACTCCTCTATTGACAATACAATGTAATTAATGCAATCAAGGCTCTCAACACATTCTCAATCTTTTGTAAATCAGTGATTGATTCAGCATGTGATTTCATCTGATTGATAAACAATACCAATCTTGAGAAAAAAATCTATGATTATTTCCACTTCTTTCATTTGAGTAATTTCATGTTGCTTCCTAAAGATCCACAATTTCACTATCTACAACTTCTCATCTTCACCATACAAATTCTTCAATTTATCCCAAGTTCCTTTGCTCGTTTATTCCTCAACGATCTTCTAAAAAATGTTTGGCTTCACACATTGATGAATCAAGAAGAGAGTTTTCCCATTTTTATTCTTATGCTCTTTGTGTGCAACACTTTGAGTATCATTCACATTCGTCTCCATTGTCAATTTACCACCATCCACGATTTTAACCACATCTTGAAATCTGAATATGATCTTCATTGATGCATTCCATAACTAACCAACAACTAACCTTAACCATCTTTAATTTCTTAAATGCACTAACTTACATTACAAGAAACCTTAAGTGGATAACACCGAAATGCTCTGATAAAGTATGAATTATATAGTCAAGAAGATAGTGAAGTTCTCACCTAAATCAATATTGTTGACTGCATTTGGTATTTGGTAGACTCAACAAAATTGAAATCATGAACTTTTAAAAAGGATCCAAATCCATTAGGATAAAGATGAAATAATAATCTTACCTTAAAAGGAGTTTTCCCCTACCTTATTAATCCGCGTTTGAAAAGTTTCCTTTACGCCAAAGCAACAAAAGTAACAAATTGTCTCATAGCACACGGATACAATTCAAAGACACCATTCCACGCGCTTCCGTCCCTAGTTTTACAGTTTCAACATTTCTCCAACACGAACTTTCCTCTTCTTGCCACTTAAAACCATACATACCCACGCGCATAAACGCACGCGCTATTATTCTACTCCATCATTTTAAACTCCATTGACTCACAAGTCTTTCTTCTACTTAATCTCTCTACCTTCATAATCAATTTTATAATTAATTTTTATTAAGATCATTTTCTGCTGAATCTAAAAAAAAAAATGAACAATCTATTCACCAATTCATTCTCTCGCTTCCACAGCGAAGAAGCAACACCGGATCGCCACCACGTCATCGAGATGGCAGACGGCGGAAGTCCAGGAACCGGAGCTAGAGTAAACCTCGACAAATTCTTCGACGACGTCGAAGGCATAAAAGACGATCTAAAAGAGCTCGAAGGAATTTCACAGAAACTAAACAAGAGTAACGAACAGAGCAAAACGGTTCACGATGCTAAGGGAGTGAAGGAGTTGCGTTCTCGTATGGACGATGACGTCTCGGTGGCTCTGAAGAAAGCGAAGATGGTGAAGCTGAAATTGGAGGCTCTGGAGCGATCTAATGCTGCGAACCGGAATTTGCCAGGGTGTGGACCGGGTTCGTCTTCGGACCGGACGAGAACTTCTGTGGTCAACGGTTTGAAGAAGAAGCTTAGGGATTCTATGGAGACTTTTAACCGTCTCCGTGAAGTTATATCTTCGGAATATAGAGAGACTGTTCAACGGCGTTACTTCACCGTTACCGGCGAGAATCCCGATGATAAGACGCTTGATCTATTGATCTCCACTGGTAATTTTTTTAACATTTTAAAATCATATTTATGAATTTCATGTTGGATTCAACTCTTAGCATGATGAATTGGAGGTTTTATATAACCGGCCATGAAAAGACTTTTGCGATTTCGGTTAATATAGATGTTATAGATAATTGTAGTATGAATTAACTACGGTTTGTTTTTAAATCATAAAAATAGTGAATACGGGTATCTGTTTTCTCCCGGCCATTTTTGCAATAACAGACAACTTTTTAAATATTGCATCGAATTGAGATACAAAATAAATGAATTTATTAAACTTGATAAGTGTATATTAGTAGATAAATTGGTGTTTCAAATTCTAGTATAATTTCTAGAAAGGAGATAATCATTGGTTAAATTATGAATTTGTGCTTGGATTGAAAATCAAAAATTGAATTGGTGAAGAATTAGTTTATAGCCATGCATGCAAGTGAGGAGAATATCTCTCTACCACCGTCACCTATGACGACGATGTGTCTGGTATTAGATATCGATGTGTTAGTGATGAAGTTGGGTTTAGTGTGTGTGTCGGACTCTGCTGGTGATTCTCCTTAGTGTGAGTTTACTAGTGTGAGGTATATGTTTCCAGCGACTTTAAGTTTTAATTAGGTTTGCCATCAAATTTGATTTGAGTTTCACTTTGATGCAGGTGAGAGTGAGACTTTTCTTCAGAAAGCCATTCAAGAACAAGGCAGGGGGCAAATAATTGACACCATCAATGAGATTCAAGAGAGGCATGATGCTGTGAAAGAGTTAGAGAAGAATCTATTGGCATTGCACCAAGTGTTTCTCGACATGACAGTATTGGTACAATTTCAAGGTGAGCAGTTGGATGATATTGAGAGCCATGTGGCAAGGGCGAGCTCGTTTGTGCATACCGGAGCTGAGCATTTAGAGACGGCAAGGAAGCACCAGAGAAACACAAGGAAATGGACCTGTTATCTTATTATACTTATTCTGATCATTGTTTTGGTTATTGTTCTCATTGTTGTGAAACCGTGGCAACATAATGGTGGAAGTGGGGATAGTCAGCCTGCTCCAGCGCAGACAAACCTATCTCCTCCTCCTCCTTCTCCTCCGGCTTCTACTTAACTCTTAGGGATTAAGAGTGTCTTTCTGTCTATAGATTGCTATGAATATTGGTTTCATTATGTTTTTAGGATCTTGGAAGGGTGTGACCAACATGGATTGGCCAACAGTTTTATTATTTCAATCCATGGAAAAGTTGGATGATGAATTTGGATATGTAATCTGGAAAGGAAATGGTTGATGGATCTGTTGAGGAGGTTATTTTTTTGGATGTCATTATTTTGAATATCATTCTTTTTATGTAAGTATCATGTTTGGTCTGAATTTTTATCAGTTGGTTTGCTTGCTGACTGATATTTTCGTTGAATCTTTCCGTAGTACAATCACCTTAAATAATTTATCTTTGTTTTTACGATTTGTGAGGCTCGATTGAACTAAGGTATAGCAATACTGCAAGTCAACGTAGTTATTTTGTCATTGGTAGTGCAGGCGTAAAAAAGGCAAGGGGAATGACTAAGTTATGTTGTGCGTTATTACTAGGATTTAAACAATTGACTTCATGGCTGTGAATGTAAATTTCTACTGCATATAAACTACTCTAAAATATCATAAGATCTTCCATACATTTACTATAGTCAAAATTATATATAGCCTTAGCATTCCTCTAAAATATCCGAACATTATAAAAAATTATTGACACACATAAACTATTCTTAAACACCTTTTATCTTACTACACCATCATTCTTCAAAGAAAATATCTATATACTCCTCACATAAATTACTCCTGACTGGGGCATTTGCCTCCCCCATTCATTAATAAAATAATGAGAATTTCTTGGCATTTGCTGACTGGGGCATTTGCCTCCCCCATTCATTAATAAAATAATGAGAATTTCTTAATCCACTCTTGATACTCTTAGTAATCTAGTGCATTTCCATTTATACCCCCTTGCTTCTGAGATACAAATCTAAACACATTCTTTTTTACGTTGAATATTTTCGGAGATATATCTACGAAAGAAGTTTCATAGATGCATCTCCGAAATTTTATTAGAACAATTTATTTTTTAATCCAATTTTGTTATATATATATATATATATATATATATATATATATATATATATATATATATATATATATATATATATATATATATATATATATATATATATATATATATAAAGTTCATATGTCATAAACATCATCAAAATATAGTATATAAAAATAAACACCACAATCACTAATGTGTATCAGACAATATCTTCATCATTTCCTCTGCTACCTCCTCTGCCTTTACCGTCTCATCTGCCTCTATCGCCTGGTCTGTGTCCTCGGTCGTCAATCCCACACGTCCTGGCGCGATGACTGTGGTACATAAATGCCCCCTCTGCCACCACAATCATGTAATCCACTATATGTCTGCCACCAGACCCCTCAAGGAAGAAACCGACCACAATGCTTGCCCGCCGCATCTTAACTATCTGACGGCAGCGAGGCAACACATCCTGAGTATGGTCCAACTAAGACAGCTGCTCCTTTAATATCTCCTGATGAGCTGGTCTTAGCGGTGACCTGCTGCAGTGGGCACCATGTAGGAGTATGAGACGACAAAGAACCACATGATGTAGTCATCAATGTAACTCCAGTCTCTCAGCGCTCTGGTCACCCGAGCCTCGTCCAATACCATGTGGTTCTGATAGTCAGTAAAGATCTCATATATCTTCTGAGTGTAACCGAACTGCCGCATGATGTAACCCCCGTTTATTTAATTAATTATTTAATTAAATATAATTTTGGCATGCTGTGTTAAGTCGCATTGATTTAAGTTGATTTCCAAAATATTGGAATATTATGTTGATAATTATAAGTTGGTTTAAGTCGAATTTAATTAATTAAGTTGATATACGTTGTGGAATACGATATGGAATATTCTCCGGGTATTATTTGGATATGTTGTTAGAATTGTTGGACCATTTGGTTGATAATCGGAGGTTAATCGATTAAGTCATGAATAAGTATTTATTTGTGAATTATTATTCGGACGAGTTGACGTTGTGGTAAATTAAGTCATTAAGTCGGAAAGTCGATGAAATAATATTATAAGTGATATTATTGATTATTGGAGCATGTTGGTTAATGGGCTTGATTTCGTAGGAAACAACAATTAAAGGGGTGTAGTGTTAAGGCCCATTAGTTGATTATTATATTGGATTATTATTTTTAATAAAAAGAATGAATAAAATAAAAAGGATTTATTCAGAATAAAAATAAGAACAATATCAGTAGAAGTGGAACGTGGAAGTTGGGAAAAAGAGGAACGAAGAAATTGGGGAAAATCGTGAAAATTGGAGAACGAAGAAAAGTAGAGAAAACGATTACGAGAAGTCGCCGTCGGAAATCAAGATCGGTCAGAGATTCGAGCGACCATCGATTTAAGGTAAGAGTGGGGTTCGAACTCTATACTCGGGATTATGATAATTAGTATGTGGGATTGGGGTTATATAAGTTTTATACTGCCTGTGTTGATTTTTGGCTATAGATCGTGTTGTTTGAATCGCTGTGAAAATTTTTTTTATATGTGGTAATTGTGTAATCGATTTTTCCTTAGTGATTTGTTGCTGGGTTGGATCGTTCGGGAAAAATTGGAATTGGGGACAGAACTCCTAGGCAGGGGGAGGCGCAGGCCACCCAAGGTGAGAGAGAGCTACATGGCGCATGCCATGTTCATTGGTGGCGCAGGCCATGACCCTGTGGGACCATCATGGCGCAGGACATGCACTGGAGGGGGGGGGGTGAATGTGGCCATGCCACATTCCCTTGTGGGGTCCACTTATTTTCTTTGTTTTATTTCCTTTATTTTGTTGGATATATATATATATATATATATATATATATATATATATATATATATATATATATATATATATATATATATATATATATATATATATATAACTTGGATAGACCTTGTACCACTATTTCAGAAACCTTTCAAACTAATAACCTGATGAACCAATATTAAATTAAAGTTTGGGTAGTATATGAAAGTGTATCAGCATGTGGCAGACAAGCAACAAAATAAATGACCTTTTAACAGAAACATAAGTACCATGTTTAGTAGAAAATGAAAGGTTAGCAGGTTTGAGGTTTTTATCAGAAACTGGGTTCTAAAGGTTTTCATGACAGAAGATTTCTAATTATAACAGAGCAAATGTAGTAGAAGGATAAGATTTTCAGGAGTAATACATTTGACTAGTAGTAATTATAGAATATTTAAAACAAAGCCGATTTAGCCGATTTAAGCGGAATAATTAGTTGTCCGAAATTTAATGAAAATTGTTGGGTTAGTTCATAATAATTAGTAGGTGATTTTAGTCGGCTCATTTGGTTGTATTTGTGTTGAACGTGTGGTGTTCTTGTACAGTTGCTTATGTCGTTTTGTCCTGGTTTATGGGCGTTTTTAAGTTGAAGGTTGTAAGACCAATATTGATATTAGAGTTGTAGGTCGTATGACCAACGTTGAAAGTTGTAGGCCTATGGCCAAAGTTGAATCATGTTGAATTTAAGTTGCTATGTTGTTTGTTGTATGCTGATTTGAGTTGTTAGTTGCTTATGTGTTGTGTGGTTGGTCTCATGACATACATTTCATTCTAAGTTGGAGCAGATGCTCACCACGTTGGCTGGGATTGGAAAAATATTTAAGTTGAAGGCTTATGCCTTGCATATACCTCGATAACCTAGTATATTTTAAGTTGGGAGTTTTACTCTGATGGCACCACATGCATATTGTAACACCCACTTTTCCCATTTTCAAATTTAACATAAATTCTCATTAAAAATCAGAGTCACATAAAAAAGCGAGTGATTACTCTTCAAAATCAATCCAACATTTCATTTTATTTCATAACATAAGCAGCGAAATTAATAATTTCAACATTAACGTGCTCAAACCCACAATAATTCAAAACATAAAACTATTCTTCTAGTTTACTAAATCGATACGTAACTATCACAAAGTCTAAAAATATAAATAAAGTAAAACAAAGTGATCAAAGTCCTCATTCCCGTTACATATCAGAGCTCCTAGGAATCGAACAAGCAACACCAAACTTCTCAAGTACCTGGGTTATCTGTACTTCCGAAGAAACACAGACGCCACAAAACAACAAAGGGGTGAGAAACAATTTTATATTATAACGGTGCAAATAACATTTATGAAGAAGTAATTCACACACACTCATCATAACATACAACATCAATCATTCATTCATATCAATGCAATATGACTCAATACACAATGCAAATGCGGTACCGACTTCATCAAATTGTCCATCGATTAAGATCGGATGCATTGCTTACGCTCCTACTGAGACACGATCATCCCCCACCCATTGATTCCCAATGAATCCGAACAATCATTTACGCTCCATCCGAGACGTGATCATTCCCCTTCAACATGTATGCGTATGCAAAAACTCGATTACAACATACATTATCATAACCACATATGGATATAATCATAACAATACGATCCTCATGATCTTCATCAATCATAAATCATTTCATCATATAATTAGTACTAAGCATATAGCATGCATCAACACAACCAACACAATTCAATTCATCATTAGTAACTCCTACCACTCACACGGTCTCCTAAGACTCACTCACTAAGTTTTGGATCATCAGGTCTTATAGTTACTACTAACATTACTCTCAATGCCTTAGTTTACTGATACGATACTTAAATGAAAGAACAGATCGAATCCGACTTGAAAACAATGCGAAAACTCAAAATGCAGGGGCCTGACACGGCCTCCCGTGTCCCCTGACCCGTGTCAGGTGGTCTGAAGGGCAGCTTTCAAAAGCTTCATTTCTCAAAGCACAGAAGGGTGACACGGCCACCGTGTCGTGTGACACGGCCCGTGTCACACCCTATGAGTCCAATCCTCTCAAAAATCCCCCTAAACCTTGTTCCCGTGGCCTGACACGGCCACCCGTGTCGTGTGACACGGCCCGTGTCAGGGGCACTGCGTCAAAAATCAGTTTTCTTCATAAAATTCACTTTTCTTCTCCCTTTTACACCAGTCCAATTCCAGTTCATTTTACTTCGTTTTTAACACTCAAAACAACCCAATTATGATCCTTATTATCCAATTATACCTCTAACATCACCTAATTTCTTAAAATAACAAATACTAATAAAATGGTTACAATTATAGGTCTTCTTCATCTCATCTAATGGCCTCATAAATCATAACATTCCCGAATAAATTTCATATCTCACACACATCATACAATTCAACATTAAGATTCACACAAACATAATCCATCATCATAACATTCATACAACATCACATTATTCATCCAAATCATTTATAATTCATGATCCCTAAGGGAGTAAGGAGCTCCCAATTACCCTTCTATGTTAGATCACCAATATAAACCCTTTCTCCCCCTTACCTCGAAATTGAACGAAGCTTTTCCGAACTCTTGACCTTGAACTCTACGATCCTTGATTTTCCCCTTCTTCTCTCTTTTCTCCAGAGCTCTCTGTTCTTCATCAAAATGCACGATCATGAGAAATCTATCGTGTTCTCCATTTTCATAACATGATCAATTTACACCTTTTCCCCTTAGACCTCCAATTACTATTGAAATTCTGTGATCAGGTACGAGATGTCGAATGAGATGTTTAAACACTTGAATACTTAACTAAAACTTAAAGAGCAGGAAAATTAAACAACACAGGAATTTGTTAACCCAGTTCAGTGTATAACCACACTTACATCTGGAGGCTACCAAGCCAGGAGGAAATCCAATATAAGTAATATTAATTCTAGACTTAAACCACCCAGTTTAATCTTTCACTTAATATCTACCCAATGCAATTTCTACCTAAGACACAATTTAGATATGAGTACCAACTCACTCCCCCTCAATCACACAATGATATGTTTACAAGTTTAATAAAATTGAAGTTATACTTCAAACAAAACAGTTTGATCTTACTTCACAGTTTCAATCAAGACACAAATACACTTTTGCTTAAAAGCTCATAAAGTGGTACAATTAAACAACCTGCTATTAAATCACAAAACACCCTATTTGGTCTTCTTAAATTCGTACTCTATTCTGAGAGTTTCTGTTGCTTAAATAGGTGTTTGGATTTTGGGCTTTCTTTAGGTTTATCCAATCCTGATACGCATGCTGCCACCACCTTGAATTAGGGTTTGTTACTTCCTAGATTCTAGGTGATTCAGTTCTTCTGATTATGCTGAATTCACATAACAAAACTCCCTACAGATGCGCCTTCTTCTATTTTAATCCATCCATAATTAATTCCAGATAACTTCCCTGAATTCACTCAGTTCTGTTAGTTATTAATTAATTCGGGTAGCAGGTTTGAGATGTCACAACATCTGGTGTGACATCCTGAAAAACTGAACTTACTTCATGTACTGATACAATGTCACAACATCTGATGTGACATCCTGTAAACTGAACTTACTTCATTAACTGATACAATGTCCCAACATCTGGTGTGACATCCTGAATTAAGTTCATTTACTTATACTCAGTTTGATAATGTCCCAACATCTGATGTGACATCTTGAACTAAATTCAACACTTCTTGTTGGTCAAAAATTCTGCCAATTCTAAACATCTACAAACTCCCCCTTTGGCTAATTTTTGGCTAACATACTTTTCTGGTTATCAGAGTGCAGCAGAGTTTCTTTTATCAGAGTACAACATTTCTTTTCTGTTGAGTTATGTGTGAGTTTACTCCCCCTCAAACACACATGTGTTCAGACTTGTTGCAACAGAAATTTTTCATTACAATCACAGTTTTAGTTCAGAAGCAAACATAAGTTTTTCATTAATCAGTAATCAGCATCATACATTGTTTGTTGTTGTTCAGTTCTCCCCCTTGTTATACATAAATTGGGGCCAAAGTTACTAATTCAAAATTACAATGTAGAAGCAGGCATTACATATTCCTCACATACAAGTTTCACTCAGACTCCTCATATTCAGTGTCTTCCTCTTCCTCAGTCTCCTCATCAGAAGCAGCAGCTTTCTGAGCACTCTCTTCAATCTCTAGCCTTTGGATAATCTCCTCAAGCTTCTGCTTCCTTGCATCCAGTTCTTTGCATGTGTTCTTCAGCTCAGCAATCAAGGCAGCTTTGGAGATTGGAGACTTTGCCTTTGAAGGACCAGCAGATGTCCCAGAGGGAGCTTCAACATCAGCTGCATGATGACTCAAGAACAGCTTGTAGTGGAAGGCCAGAGGACTTTATCTTTTGCAAATGGAGTCCTTCTCAGTGAGGATACCTGGATATTGACTAAGCATAATTCCACACAGCAAGGAAGGGAAGGCAATTGGCAGCTTAGTTGCAGATGATCCAGCATGCTTCAATGTCTGATCAAATATATAAGCCCCATAATCCAGCTTTGTTTGGGTGCCCACAGCATATATAAACCTGCCCAATCCAATTGCTATTGAGGAGGTGTGGTTGGTAGGAACCCAGTTTGCAGTGCCAATCCTATGCAGCATTGCATACTTTCTTGTCAGCAAACTCACAGACAGCTTCCCCTTGACTGGCCAAGTCTTGACCTGATTAGCAGTAATAACCTTGAAAACCTGGTTATCAGTCTTCCCTAACTCATTTGGACCATCAGATTCTCTTCCAAGGTAGTGGTTGATAACCCTAGGAGAGAATTCCACACATCTCCCTCTTACACATACCTTTCTGAAGTCAGCAGACTTACCATCAGCACAATCTTCTTGGAGGTCTACAATGAATTCCTTGACTAGCAGCTCATAGCAAGGAGAGAAGTTGGACACAGTTTTGAATAGGCCAGCAGAAGAGATGAGATCAATTACCTCTGTGCACTCAAGTGCATTACTGCTCAGCTCTCTTTCAAGTGCTACCCTTCTTTGATAGACAAACTTCCATCTGTTCACACTTGAAACATGATGGAAAGAGATGTTGTCCAGAGGAGCTTCTGGAACAGCAGTTGATGACCTTGAGGGTGCTGGTTTCTTCTTTGGTGAGGATGTTGGGACATCCTCTTCAACATATGAATCTGGAGGGGTGACAGCTTTCCTCTTCTGTGTTTGCACCTTGCTCCATTGTTTTGTAGGACCAAAAACAACTTTAGCTTTGTCCTTCTTTGGTGTAGCTTGCTTCTTCTCAGGAGTTGCATGTCCTGCATTCTTCTTTTCCTTCCTAGTTCTAAGCCTTTTGGCTATGCTAGGGTTTACAGAAGCAATGATTTCTGTATCAGAATCATGCTCTATGTTTACCACAGGAGAAGGTTGAGCAGTCTCCTCTTCAGTAGGTGGATCAACAGAGGTTTGATCTTCAGTGGAGGCCTTGTGCTGGTCCTCAGATGTTTCTTCATCACTATCAGTGGAGGCCTTTTGCTGGTCCTCAGATGTCTCATCAGCATCATCAGATGAGGCATTTTGCTGGTCCTCAGATGTTTCAACATCTATTGGGACATCCTGTTGAGCAGGAGTGTCCTTTTCAGCCTGATTTTGTTGTTCTTCTTGTGGAGCTGGCATGGTGTTCAAAGGAATAGATATTCCACTCACAACTCTTTGCTCAGACAAGATCCTGTTTACCAGCTCCTTTATAGAATCATCCACATATTCTGAAGCTTTTGGAGTGGAGTTTGATGATGAAGGCTTTCCTTTGACTTTGCTGAATACAGGTTCCTTTGCCCTTCTCACATTAGGGGTTCTTGGCTTTTGAGAAAGAGGAACATTGCCTCTGATTTCGTCCATTGGAGTTGAATCCATGGATACCACAGAGATGGGGGTTGCATGCACCACATCTTCCTTGTTGAGGATTTCTTTAGAGAGATTAGGGTTTTGATGTTGAGCCATTTTAGAATGTGGTGAAGAAAGAGATTAAGATTGGTTGATTTTGATGATCTCTGAAAGTTAGCTATAGCATGCAAATTGTTTTGAGAGAATGATGAGAAGATGAATAGCTGAAGGTGAGCTGATATTCTTATAAGAGCCGTTACTTGGTGAATTTCTAGGAGTGGAATACACAAGGTGCTTGACCAGACTGGTGTTGCCATCTGGTGATCATGCCACACGATGTCATATGACATGTTGGCACATCTCCATAACTGCTAAACTTCACATAAGCAGATTCCCAATTTACCCCTTAGGTTTTCAAATTGGGTAGCATCTAAAGCTTTAGTAAATATATCAGCCAATTGCAGATTTGTAGCTACATGTTCCAATGAGATTACTTTCTCTTCCACAAGATCTCTGATGAAATGATGCCTGATATCAATATGCTTGGTCCTGCTATGTTGGATAGGATTCTTTGATATGTTAATAGCACTTAAGTTGTCACAGTACAATGTCATGACATCTTGTGGGACATTGTACTCAGTGAGCATTTGCTTCATCCAAACCAACTGTGAACAACTGCTTCTAGCTGAAATATATTCAGCTTCAGCAGTAGATAAGGATACACAATTTTGTTTCTTACTAAACCAAGAGATCAAATTGTTTCCTAGGAAGAAGCATCCTCCTGAAGTGCTTTTTCTATCATCAGCACTTCCAGCCCAATCAGCATCACAGAAGCCAGTGAGAATTGGTTTGCATCCATGAAAGTACATTATGCCATAGTCACAAGTACCATTAACATATTTCAGAATTCTCTTGACTTGGTTTAGATGACTAACTTTTAGATCAGCTTGATATCTTGCACATACACCTACTGCAAAGGCTATGTCTGGTCTGCTAGCAGTCAGATATAATAAGCTTCCAATCATACTTCTGTATAGGCTTTGGTCTACATTCTAACCCTTGTCATCTTTAGTCAGCTTTAAGTGTGTGGGGGCAGGAGTTCTCTTATGAGTAGCATTGTCCATTCCAAATTTCTTGACAATGTTCTTAGCATACTTGCTTTGGGAAATGAACATGGAGTCCTCCATTTGCTTTATTTGCAGTCCAAGAAAGTAGGTTAATTCTCCTACTAGACTCATCTCAAATTCAGATTCCATTTGAGTGACAAAATGTTTAACCATCTTGTCTGACATCCCACCAAAAACAATGTCATCTGCATATATTTGAGCAATCATGACATTTCCTTCTTCATCTTTAACAAACAAGGTTTTGTCTATTCCACCTTTCCTGTACCCTTGCTTGATGAGAAAAGTAGTCAGCCTTTCATACCATGCTCTTGGAGCTTGCTTCAGTCCATAAAGAGCCTTCCTTAGTTTGTACACATGATTTGGACATCTTGGATCAACAAATCCTTTAGGTTTTTCTACATATACTTCTTCATTAAGATATCCATTTAGAAAGGCACTTTTCACATCCATTTGAAATAGCTTGAACTTCAAGATACAAGCAATTCCTAAAAGTAGTTTGATTGATTCAAGCCTTGCTACTGGTGCAAAGGTTTCATCAAAGTCTACTCCCTCAATTTGTGTGTATCCTTGAGCTACAAGTCTAGCTTTGTTCTTTTTAACAACTCCCTGCTCATTTGACTTGTTCTTATACACCCATTTAGTGCCAATCACATTTATGTCATCAGGTCTAGGAACAAGATTCCACACTTCATTCCTTGTGAATTGACCTAATTCCTCTTGCATAGCACAAATCCAATATTCATCAGTAAGAGCTTCCTTGATGTTTTTAGGTTCTATTTTTGAAACAAAACAGGAACCTGAAATCACCTCTCTTGATCTAGTGCTTACACCTCTGTTGGGATCCCCAATTATCAAATCTTTGGGATGATCCTTCTGGATTCTGATAGAGGGAGGTTTGCTGGATTGTTCTGTCCTTGCATCAGTTTGAGTGAAGTCAGGATGATCACTCTTTTCTTCAGCTTCAGTTTGGATGTCAGCAGATGTTCCAACATCTTCTGTAACATCTGCAGGAGCATCATCAATTATCACATTTATGGACTCCATGATAACCTTGGTTCTAGAGTTAAATACTCTATATGCTCTGCTGTTTATAGAGTATCCAAGGAAAATCCCTTCATCACTTTTAGGATCCATTTTTCTTCTTTGCTCCCTATCAGCCAGAATATAACAATTACTTCCAAACACATGGAAGTACTTAACTGTGGGTTTTCTGCCCTTCCAGACTTCATAGATTATGGACAAAGTTCCTTTCCTTAGAGTGACTCTGTTATGGATGTAACAAGCTGTGTTCATAGCTTCAGCCCAGAAGTACAAAGGTAACTTTTTAGCATGGATCATAGCTCTTGCTGATTCTTGGATAGTTCTATTCTTCCTCTCAACAATCCCATTCTGTTGAGGAGTGATTGGTGAAGAGTATTCATGATTTATTCCTTCTGAAGAACAGAAATCTAAGAATTTTTGGTTCTCAAACTCCTTTCCATGGTCACTTCTTATTTTGACCACACAGCTGGATTTTTCTCTTTGTATTCTTTGGCATAAGTCTTTGAATACATCAAATACATCAGACTTTTCTTTGATAAAATTTATCCATGTATACCTTGAAAAGTCATCAACCACCATATAGGCATACCTCTTACCACCAAGGCTCTCAACCTGCATAGGTCCCATAAGATCCATATGCAATAATTCCAAAACTTTGGAAGTTGTCAGATGTTGGAGCTTTGGATGGGACATCTTGGTTTGCTTGCCTATTTGACATTCACCACATATTTTGCCATCATCAATCTTCAGTTTAGGAATACCTCTCACAGCTTCCATAGATATGATTTTCTTTATGCCTCTGAAATGAAGATGACCCATTCTTTGGTGCCATAGTTTCACTTCTTCTTCTTTGGCTAAAGAGTAAGTTGAAGTGAGACTGAAGTCTTTAGGTTCCCACATGTAACAGTTGTCTTTAGATCTGGCTCCTCTCATGACAACCTTCTGTTCTTTATTAGACACTATGCATTCAGTTTTGGTAAAGTTTACACTGTAACCTTGATCACACAATTGACTTATACTGATCAAGTTAGCAGTCAAACCTTTTACCAGCAACACATCATCTAGTCTTGGTACATCTGGACAGTCCAAGGTTCCAACTCCCTTGATTTCACCTTTAGCTCCATCTCCAAATGTTACATATCTGGATGAATATGACTTTAAGTCTACTAGAAGATTCTTCAATCCAGTCATGTGTCTTGAACATCCAATGTCAAAGTACCAGTCTTCTTTAGCTGATACTCTTAGGGATGTATGAGCTATATATGCAACACCTTTCTTTGACCATTTGTATTGAGGTTTCTTTTGATACCTCTGCCCTGTGCAGTGTCCATTAGTAGAGCTCCAAGGTTGTTTGTTGAACTTGTTCTTGGGCATGTAGCTTTGATCAGCATGAGGACTAGCTTTAGGTACCCATACTTTCTTGATGACCTCTGTCTTCTGCTTAGGGGGTTGCTGATATCTTTGAGGTTGATGTCTATGCAGCACTTTTTTTTTAACCTCTATCTTCTGCTTAGGAGGTTGCTGATACATCTGATTTGGATATCCATGCAACTTGTAGCAATGAGGTTTGATATGTCCAAACCTTCCACAATGATGACATCTCCATCTTTGATACTTCTTCTTCATTATGTTCTTTTCATGATGTTGAGACATCTGTTGGAACATTATGTTTGACTTTGTGTTCTTTTCATGATGTTGAAGCATCTGTTGGGACATCTTGTTTGACTGTATGGAATTTGAAGTAGTTTTGCTGGTGCTAGCTTCAACCTTATGAACTTTGTTGAATCCCAGTCCACTTCTATCCCCTGAATGCTTATTGTTGTTGAGAATAACATCCAATGTGCTTGAGCTACTGTTCAGCATTCTAACAGATTTGGACATATGCTCCAACTTGGAGTTGAGAAGACTTACTTCACTTTTCAAGGTGTCAATGATCTCTAGATCACTTGTTTTTTCATCCTTTAGTGCCTCAATCTGCTTCTTTTGCTTTATACTCTCCATGCATATTTCGGTGCTTCTTTTGACTAGTTCTCTGTATGATTGCTCAAGCTCTTCAAAAGTAAGCTCCCCATCACTGGATTCACTTTCAGATTCACATAATCCAGCTAGAGCAGTGATATGCTTAGCTGATTCTTCTTCTGAATCACCTCCTGAGTCTTCATCAGACCAGGTTACAGAGAGACCTTTCTTTTGCCTTTTTAAATATGTAGGACATTCATTTCTGATGTGTCCATATCCTTCACATCCATGGCATTTAATCCCTTTTTCTTGACTGGTCTTTTCATCATAATTTGACCTTCTATTAGCATCATAAGGTCTTTTGTTCTCAGAAGAGTTTGTGTATCTTCCACTTGGTCTGGACTTGTCTTCCATCTTTCTGAGAATCTTTTTGAATTGTCTTCCAAGCATAGCAATGTTTTCTGATAAATTTTCTTCAGTTTCTGATTCATCATTTTCTTCTTCTTTATCAGTATTTGACACCAAGGCTATGCTTTTGTTCTTCTTTACAATTGTGTCATTCATTCCCATCTCAAATGTTTGAAGGGAACCAATGAGCTCTTCAACTTTCATTGTGCATATGTCTTGAGCTTCTTCTATTGCTGTGACCTTCATGTCAAATCTTTTTGGCAAAGATCTGAGAATCTTTCTTACAAGCTTTTCACCAGTCATCTTTTCTCCCAAGGCTCCAGAAGTATTGGCTATTTCTAAGATGTTCATGTAGAATTCATGAATTGTCTCATCTTCCTTCATTCTCAAGTTTTCAAACTTGGTGGTGAGAAGTTGAAGTCTTCACATCTTCACCTTTGATGTTCCTTCATGATTTGTTTTGAGAGTGTCCCAAACATCTTTGGCCAGCTCACAGTGATGCACAAGTCTAAAGATGTTCCTATCAATGCCATTGAATAAAGCATTTAAGGCCTTGGAGTTGCCAAGTGCTGAATCTTCTTCCTCCTTACTCCATTCTTCTTCCGGTTTCAACACTTTTGCTCCATCTTTGGTGTCTTGGACAGGGTTCTCCCATCCATTGTTGACTGCTTTCTAGGCCCTATTGTCAAGTGATCTTAAGAATGCAACCATTCTTGTCTTCCAATAGTCATAATTAGATCCATCCAATATAGGTGGTCTATTTACTGATCCTACATCTCTGTCCATGTTTCCAGAATTTGCAGTCCCTAGATCTCACCCAATATAAACAGGCAGGGTGCCTGCTCTGATGCCAATTGAAATTCTGTGATCAGGTACGAGATGTCGAATGAGATGTTTAAACACTTGAATACTTAACTAAAACTTAAAGAGCAGGAAAATTAAATAACACAGGAATTTGTTAACCCAGTTCAGTGTATAACCACACTTACATCTGGAGGCTACCTGTAAACACCCCAAATTTGCCCTCACCCATTCACACATGGCTTGTGATCTCCTCATATGCATAAACTCAATCATAGCATCTCATATCACATTTTTGATTCATTGCATTGGTTCAAAGTCATCTGCATCTAGGGTTTGTGATCTGAGCAATCCAAGAGCTTCTTGAGCCACTCCAAAGGTCATCAATCACTTCAAAGGGGTCCATGTATGTTCAAGCATCATATTATATCTCCTCAAAGTCAAGAATGTCAAAAAAATCACAAGAACTGAGAATGGCATGGAAGCAGAGCCAGGTTTAACTGCACAGATGACCTGAAATTAGGGTTTTGGTTTCAGAGGCTATAACTCCAAATTTTTTGGTCATTCTTGTTTCTATTGGTCTCTATATGGTATAGGTAGTATGCATATCAATTTTCATGAAGAAATTCCATGGGGAAGTCATATGATCAAGAGTTGACTTTTCAAGCAAGTCAGTGTAAAATCAGGGCATCTGAGGCCCCCAATGACCCAACCAAAGGGTGTTCTCCATCATTTTGATTGTATATGATCTTTATTTGATCATAGAAGAAGTTGTAAGTTCACAAATTTGAAGAATTTCAAGTCTTTTGCAAAGTTGACTTTTTGGGAAAGTTTGACTTTTAATGAAATTGCCATTTTGGGAAACTTTTTCAACCCTTGCTTTTTGATTCAAAAATGCTTCAAATGGAAAAACTTTGGTCATGAAAGTTGTAGAATGGATCATTCCCTTTTCAAAAAGTACAAGAACATGACCTAATTCATTTTGGATCAAAAGTTATGGCTTGTCAAAGTTAGCAAAAATCACAAAATTTCAAAGTTTCTACCAAAGAGGCAAAGTTGCAAATTCACTTGTCAAGGCAAATTGAGCTATCAAATACACTTCTAATCTTCATACAAGCATGCACCAAGACCTAAAAGTCAGATTGCACCAAAAGATCTCTCATTTTTATGGCTTATGGAGCAAGATATCTCATAAGAAGCAAAAGTGAGGCAAGTTGCAAAAACTCACTCAAGTGTGAATCCACTTGCTTGCTGACTTCATGATCAATCCTAGGGTTCTCCCCACATCATGCTGCGCAGGACACACCTTTTGTCCTTGGCTAGCAAGTAGCCCATGCCTCTCTTACACAACTTTGACATTTTGGCAACTTGAGCCATACCTATCACAAAAACACACATCACCTCATCTGACCTATCACAATTGTTTATACAAATCAAAAGCAAGCCAAAGTATACACAACACAGGCCTAAAACACTCTCCAACACAACTTGCTCATTTTCCACCTCTTGTGCAAAACCATTCGAAACTCATCACACAGGCCTCAAACACAAAAACTAACTTCACAAATCAACTCAACACACTTCCCTGATCACAAACCACCCCTCACCATAGCCTGAAACTCAAAGAATCAAAAACACGATCACCACCTGCCATTGAACAGAACTTCTGCCATCTCTCAAACCATCCATTATAAACTTCAAACAAGCATTGAAAGCTTCTCAAGGGGTCCAGTGGAGTTGATTGCAGGCAAGAAACCAGCCAGAAAGTGCCAGAAACCAAAGCTTCAGTTCAGGTAGCCATCTCAAACTTTTTTTCCAGAAACATGTTTTTAAGTTCTTAGAAGCTTCTATGCACTCCCCTGATCATGAATATGTGTTTACTTTTGAAAATGGTTGAGAAACCAGGATGTATGAATGCTCTGAAACTTTTTGCCCTAAGAATGTTTTGATTCGATTTGGCTGATTAATGAATGAAAAATGATGTTTGATTGAGGGGTTTGATTCGTTTTTGAGTGGGGATGAATTCTGGGCAGTTAGATTTCATTTTTGTTGCGTGTAGAGGGAGATAGGGATTTGAGCCAGCCGGAGAAGACGACCGGAACAGTGTTCCGGTCGCCTGAAAGTGATTAGGGCAGGATTAGGGTTAATGACATTAATTAGGGAAATTTGAATCTCAGCCCTTGGATATGGCGCCAGGTCAATTCGCGCGCGTGTATGTTTGAATTCTGGCCCTTGATCTTGCATACTTTCTCATTTTCAGATTTAATTCATTTTATTTTTCTTTTAATTGCATTTGTTTTCTCCATTTTATTTAAAATAACAAAACAATTTTAAAAATTCTGAAAATTTTTGTACAAACTTTTATTAATTTTCAGAAACCAAAAACATTTTTATTTTTATTTTTTGCATTAAAAAATATTTTTAAATCATTTAAAAGATTATTTTTAATTAATTAATGAGAATTAATTAATTAAAAATACTTTTAGGTATTTAAAAATCACCAAAAAATTCATGAAACCTTTAAAATCATTTAGAAACATTGTCCAACCCTCAAACCAAATTTCTTTTTTGATCTTGATGCATTTTGACAATTTTTCATGGAATTAATTCTATTTCAAAGCATTATTTTGATCCAATGTTCAAAAATTCATTTCTGCCTAGTCTTTGAGAGTTGGACTTTGATTCTTTTTGCATTGTGTCTTGCATATCATGTAGTTTGTAGGATTAAATTGGCATGAATTGATCTTGCATTTTCCATTTGTTTGACATTTTTCTTGTCAAGGTACCCTAAAACCCTAGAAATCTTAGGAAATTCATAACCCTAATTAGGTTAAGAGTTAGAACCCCTCCTTTGGGCAGTGAGTTTGTGTAGGGTTAGGGTTCCCTTGAATGCATTTTCAATTTTTTATCATGATGTTTGCTTCTGGTTTTGATTTTTGTTTGTTGCATTGATCATAAACCCTAATTTGGGCTTTCATTTGCATTCATCTTGCATTTGCTCACATACCATGACTTGCCATAGTATTTTGTGCATCAATTTGATTCATTAGACATCTTAAGACATATTAGAAGCATGTTTGATCATTGCATCTTGCATTTGCCATGTTGTATGTCATTTGCATTTCATAACTTTTCATGTATGTTCATGATTCTAAGCATGCTTCATTTGCATCCATATGTTTGTATGATCATCTTCATGCCTTGATTCATGTTTGTATTATCTCATAACATCATTATCATCACACATATGCTTCTGGTTTTGGTTTGCATCATGCCATTTCATCTCATTTTGCATTGCATTGCTTTCCTTTCACTAACTTTTCAGGTGGTAAGTCATTTTGAGAAGTGAATTTGCCTTCACTTCTCACAACTTCTTTTCATCTCTCTTATGCATCCTTGCTGCATTTCACTTTGTGTTTGAGTTTGAGCTTGCTCTTTCTTCTTCATCTTACTTTCTTTCTTCAAGTGACTTGTCTTCTTAAATGAAGCAAGTTGCTTTGCTTCCTTTGCTCCTTTCATCTGCTTCCTGGTGGTTCCTTTGAAGATCATTCTTGTAAACCTCACAAACCTTAGGAACAACCAAGCATGACAATGATTAGGGTTTTGATTAGTCTCCCACTTAGGTTTTACCTTTGTGTCTCTTTTGAGTCTTCTTTTCTCACCTCATAATCAGGGACTAAACCCTAAAGGCTTTAAGGCTTTGTGATTAAGCTTATGCCTGCATCCTTCTATTAGGATGGAGTGTATAACTTTAATCCTAAGTGTTAAACCCTTAAGGTGTTTAAATCCTCTAATAAATTCACATAATAATCACCAAGACATCAAGCTTGTAACTTGGGCCTTGCATTAGGGTTCTAATTCTTCCTTAATTGGTTAAGAAGGACTAACCCTAGTGTTAATGGACAAGTCCCCCTCAAGTTGTCTTACAAACCATAAAACTCACTTCATCATCTTATCATTAACTAAAATCCACTTAATAAAGGCTTTGTTTTGTCATGAGTTTAATCCCTAATCATGGATTAAGCTGAGGAGCTTTCCTCAGCTTAAACATTCTCATCTATTATCCTTCTATTAGGATGGTGTAATGAGTCTGTTTAATCCTTGATTATGGCTTAATCTCATTACTCAACAACTAAACAAAAACAACAAAAACATCTAAATAATCACAAGTAGGTTAATGATCTTAATCCTACATCAAAGGTGATTAAGTGTGAGAAGCTGAATTCACACTTAAGGTATTCTCATTACCCCTAATCAGAGGGAAGATGTGATGAGTTTACTAACCCATTGGTTTAGGTTTAAGCTCATCAACTTATGACAAATCCAAAAGCAGTAAAAGACTGAAAATACAAAAACAAACAATAATCGTCTCCTCCGGGATTCTTTTCTCATCTCATTCACTCATAAACGAGAACTTACTTCTTCCGTCTAATGCAAGACAGTTTGCACCTGAGCCAGACAGGTCATACACTTGAGCATAGACAAGTAAGCAATTCACAAGTCAATTTATCTTTCAGTCTCTTTGGGTCGAACTACGGTGTTCTGACTTCCTCATTGCACGAGAGGATACGTAGGCATAACTTAACAGTTATCGAACAAAAGTATCTGTATATTCCCCCTCTTTCAGTATCATTCCTCAAGCCTCAAAGTCTTGAGCATACTCTTTTCCTTACACTAGCACTGTATATATTACACTCCACACTTCTTTTACACAAACACCTGTACATCTTTTTCCAGCTCTTTTATATACAGATTGCACTGACACTACCCCTTTAAAACACAAATCTTTTAAGCGTGGATCCCGTCGAGTATGGCGGACAATCTGGGTGCTAATACCTTCCCAGGTTGTAACCAACCCCCTTTCTCAGTCTCTCTGGTTCGCAACCGTCTTATCCATATCTTTCTAGGTTTATGCAGCATTACCTTTCCTCCGGGATAAAAATGCCTAGCTGGCGACTCTTTTCATCTCCTGTGAGTTCACTCCTGTGTGTTCTCGCACCTCCTCTCGCCGACCGTTCGCGTCTGTACCCTATTTGACCCGGCTTCATCTAGTGGGAGCGACAGCTTGGCGACTCTGCTGGGGATGCCTTATACTGTAACCAGGGCTTCTGGTTCTTTTTGTGGGTTCCTCCTAGCGCTTGTTTGATTTGTGTTTACTGGGGTGTCATGTGCTAATTGTGTTTGTATATATATTTTATTGCTTTATGTACAGTTGTTTACTGCTTTCTTTATAGCTTTATATACATCATACTGTCATACTGTTCTGGCTGGATCTGGTTTTGTTGCTTTGGTGGGTGGGGTTCTATTGAGAGTTGAGGTCCTATACCTGGGACCTGAGTGACACCTAGGCTAGAGTGGTTCATATTCTTTCCCATTCCATTTCGGTCTGGTGCGGGAATATGAAACACGGTTCAGATATGGGTTTCTTCTTGAGAACTCTGTGCTACAAATTTCCTGTAGTGCTAGGGCTATCTGGGAAGCCTGCTAAGTCTGGATGACCTTTATTATGACCTTCAGAAACTGAGGTGAATTAGAGGAGGATCTTTTATGGTTATTGTAAACACTGTACCTCCGGGTTAGAAGTGTTTACACTTCTCATAAGTGATCCAAGTCTGAGGATCCTTGTTTTAGAACACCACCTATGAGGGGGTTGGGCTATTTACAGGTTTGCAGGTACCCTTGACCTCAGCATACCCTGTTACTTTGTTTTGATTAAGAGTACTCCATCTTGGAACAGTTCTTGTGATTTTTAACCCTGGACATGTGACTCTTTATTTGAGTCCCCCACCTTGGTTACTGGACTTATGAACCTCCATCTGGATTTCTTGAACATATATGGACTTATATCAAGGCAGTAATCAGATCCAACTTGATCACAAACCCTTGCATATCATTTGCATACATCATCATTGCATCATTTTAACATTTGCTTACTTGTTTTTCAGGGTATCCATCATATATTTTGGCTTGGTTTTGACCCCTTCATCAGCATAGACCTATCTTCATCAGTATCTGCTTCAGCTATCCCCATCAGCTACCTGCTTCAGTCACCTGCACCACCTGTCTCAGCCTGTCAGTGGCCCATCTTCAGTATCATTCTCAGCATCTGTCTCAGCTCTTCTTCAGCAACATGGCACCCAAAAAGAGCAATATCTCCTACCATTTCTTTGAGCCTGAGTTAGCTGGCATCAGGAAGATCCAGGCCTTGATTACTCCAGACCATATACCACTATTCAGAGAACATTATGGAGGAATCCTTGATGTGGTTATGGATTTGGACCCTTCCCAGAGGAGCTTGATTCATACTTGCCTGCAGTTCTATGATCCCCCTCTGAGGTGCTTCACCTTCCAGGATTTTCAGTTGGGACCCTTGTTAGAAGAGTATTCATCACTGATTGGTGTACCTGTCAGAGGTGGTGTCCCCTTCAACCCTGAGATGGCTTTTCCCAGAAATGAAGAAGTGGCAAAGACATTATATCTGGAACCTTGTCTGATTGGGCAGAACATGACTACTAAGGCTGGAGTCTCTGGTTTACACTTGGATTTCTTGATTTCCCAAGCTATCCTGAAGGCCTCCTCAGGAGAATGGAAGACAGTCTGTGCTTTGTTAGCCCTCAACATATACGGGGTTATACTTTTTGCAGATGAGCCTAAGTTTATTAGCAAGAGTGCCATTCACCTTTTCATTCTGAGGAACCCAATACCCACCTTACTGGGAGATTTCTACTACTCTGTTCACCAAAGGAATGAAAAGCAAAGAGGAAGATTGGTGAGATGCTGTGCTCCCCTGTTCCATACCTGGCTGCTCAAACACTTGCCCAAGACTGATGCATTCTTGAATCCTCACCAGCCAAAGAATTGGGCTAGAAGACTCATTGCTTTGACCTCAGCTGACATTAGGTGGTGCACTCAGAGCACCAAGGGCAGGGACATCATTACTAGTTGTGGGCAGTTCCCCAATGTACCTCTGATAGGAGTGAAGGGTTGCATCAACTACAACCCTCTGTTATTCAAAAGACAATTGGGCTATGCATTGGTCCACCCTCCTAGAGCATAAGACCTGACTGAAACCCTTTATTGTGAGATTAAGCCTAATCTGGCCATTGTCAGGCAAGCATCCTGGGCTTGGGACAATGTCCAGACCAAGGGAATGGCCATTCTGGGGAGATGCAACAATGTGGACTCAGCTCAGTACTATGAGTGGTCTCATGCCAGGGCTCAAATTTCTGGGATGCCCTTCACTATTGAGGATGCACCTGGGCCATCCACTGCACCACCTCCTGCCACTGTCAGCCTGGAAGAGTTTGAGAAACTGAAAGAGAGGAATGAGAATCTGACTCAGGCTCTACAGAAGACCCTCTAGGAGAGGAGTGACGGTCGTCTGGACATTGAAAGGTTAGAAAAGCTAAAGGTGGAGCATCTAGCCAGGATTGAAAGGTCAGAAGATTACATCAAGAAGTCAAGGGCTGGAGAGCAGATCTTGAAGAATGCCTGCAAGGAGGCTCAGTTCCAAAAGGCCAGGACTGATTTGTATCTGAAAGAGAGTCAAGCTAGGTGGGTCAGGATCACCGAAGCTCGTACTCAGGAAGATAAAAGGACTCAGGACAAGATTGAGCAGTTGGAGGCTAGTGCAAAGGAGCAACAGGAAGCCCTGCTAGCAGCCCAGAAAGAAATCTCAGAGTTGAAGATTAGAGCTGGTGTGAAGAGGTCAAAGGACCAGAATCGACACAAGAAGCTGACTGCAGCTGTTGCTACCAGGAATCTCCTTATCAGGAACCTTACAGAGCGTCCAGCTGATCCTGTGACTGAAGCACTTCTAAAGGAAGTTCAGGAGGATGAGTTTGGTCTTGGTGTCTGACTTTTGCTTGTTGTTTCTTTCATTTCATTGTACTTTTCTTTTCTTATGTTGTATTTGGACCCCTCAGAGGGCATGTATTGTAAAAAGAAACAAACTATGTATCATTTACTTTTTGTAATATATGTGTTGGTTTGTTTTTATCTGAGTTCTTCAAGCAACAATCAAAAGCATCTTCCTCAGGGGTCTGGAAAGGTCAAAACCAAGTGCCAAGCCGGATACCTTGGAATCAAATAAGCATAACTGCATTGCATACTAACCTGTTGTTTCGTTTTGTAGGTTTTTGTTTTGTTTGTTACTAACTCTGTTGTGGTTCAGGAACTATTGCTCGACGTCGGGTGTTCCCACTCAACCGTCCACACAGATATCCTACCCGCAACAACCTTCCGGGTATACAAATGGACCAGGTACAACAGGATCTTACAGAGGTCAGGAATCAAATGGCCAATGAGAGGCTGGAAATGAGGAATCAGATGACACAATTTATGGAGGTGATGAATGGATTAGCTCAGAGCCAAGAGAGATTAAGGGCTTTAATAGAGAGGCAGACTCAGGAAGACCCCCATCTAGGGACTGGTGGGACAAGCAACAATGAGAGGGTTCAGCCTCATATCAACCCACCTGTGTTTGGCCCCCACCTTCATCCAGAGATCAACATCCCTGCTAATATGCAAGGGAATGCTACTACAGGCAGAGTACTCCAAGAAGACCCCCAGGAAGATCAGTTCACAGTGATGGGAGCTGGGGATGAGGCCTATGACAGAAGGCTAGATGAAATTGTTGAGAAATTAAGATCCTTGGAGTCTCAAAACTCCTTGGGTTTTGATGTTATGGACATGGGCTTAGTGGACGGGGTCAGGATTCCCCACAAGTTTAAACCTCCGTGCTTTGAGAAGTACAACGGAACCTCCTGTCCACGGACCCACTTGCAATCCTTTCTGGGGGAGGCTGAAGGCATATACCATGGATGAAAAGCTATGGATGTTTTATTTCGAAGATAGCTTAACAGGAGCTTCAAGGGAATGGTACTCTC
This sequence comes from Lathyrus aphaca, assembly GCA_963966055.1. Taxonomy (NCBI): domain Eukaryota; kingdom Viridiplantae; phylum Streptophyta; class Magnoliopsida; order Fabales; family Fabaceae; genus Lathyrus; species Lathyrus aphaca. The sequence goes on along the minus strand of OZ014520.1, from coordinate 334,967,242 downwards.
ATTTGACCAGAGCAACCATCAGATGTTGGAAGGACTTGGCCGAGGCCTTCATTAGACAATACCAGTATAACTTGGATATGGCTCCCAACAGGACCCTCCTGATGGGAATGTCACAATCATCCAGAGAAAGCTTCCGGGAGTACGCCCAGAGGTGGAGACAGCTTGCTGCTGCTTTCCAGCCACCCATGTCGGAGAGGGAGATGGACGACATGTTTATGAACACCCTCCAAGGGACATACATTGATAGGCTAGCTGCCTTTTCTTCCACCAGCTTCGCGGATGTAGTTATAGCTGGAGAAAGAATTGAGAGCCTATTAAAGATGGGCAAAATTTCTGACAACGGTGCAAGCTCTTCCAACATCCCAAGAAAGCCTTTTGTAGGCCCAAGAAGAACTGGTGAGACTAATGCTATCCATACCAGCAGGGGCAGACCCCAATATGTTCATAGGTCTGTGGCAGCTATCACCATTCCCGCTCCAATCCATCCACGACCGGCATACTAACCTCAGCAACAATCCCACTACCAGCAACAAGCTCAATATCCATCTCAGAGAAATTATAACAACAACAACACCAGCAACAACAATCAGCAAAGACCATTTCAACAGAGACCATCTCAGGCCAATAGGGTGATCGATTCGATCCCTATGCCTTATGCCACATTATTGCCACAACTCCTGAAACTCAACCTGGTTGAGCTAAGGACATTGGCACCTCCGGATCCTGCCAGTCTACTCAGAAATTACGACGCCAGCGCCAGATGTGCTTTTCACTCAAATGCACCTGGCCACAGTACAGAAAAATGCAGAGCTTTGCACATGAAAGTACAGGATCTAGTGGATTCCAAAGCTCTAAACTTTGCACCTCCACCAAATGTCAGTAAAAATCCTATGCCCAACCACGGAGGACCCAGAATCAATGCTATTGAGGAAGATAAGCCGTCTTACTTAATAACTAGTGTGGGGAAGATTCGGACACCCTTGGTAGAGATTAAAGCTCAACTCCTTGAATGTCAAATGTTCCCTGGATGTGAGCTAGGATGTGCTTATTGCAACATTTCAGTGAATGGGTGTGATAACTTGAGGAGTGGCATAGATGGTCTCATCCAGAGTGGCCTGCTTCAAATCACAACATCAACACCTCCAAATCCAGCAATCTCCTTAACAACAATTCCCGAGTCTTCTACAACAGCAACAACAATTGTTCCAAACAACTCTTCAATCTCATCGACAAATGCTTCATCTGTCACTTCAACGGACCAAATATCAACGAACATCCCTTCTACAACTTCATCACCCCTTCATTCAGAATCTCCTACAACAGCAACACCCATCCAGTCAACAATGTCTCCTACAACATCAACAGCAAACAATGAAAGTGTCTCAACGGTTACAATTTATTATGATCCTGCAAATGATTCTCCCTACAACTCACAAAGTGCCACTCCTGTCAGAGCACCGGTTACAATATACTATGATCCACACACTATCATGGTCCCTTCTGCAGCTGCTATCAGTCCAATCACTATCATAGTGCCTGGGCCAGTACCTTATGAAAGCAGTAATGCCATCCCTTTTCATTACGGCTCCGATCTATACTGCGAAGGACAGAAAATCACTTTGGAATCGTCAACTTCTTCACCGCAAATAGACAATGTGGGGGGAGGCGGAGGCTTCACTCGAAGCGGACGTCTCTTTGCCCCACAAATTCCAAGACCCAGTGCCGAAGCAGAAGCTGCTGCCAAGGCAAAAGGGAAGAGCATGGTGCAAGAAGAACAAATTGCCAAAGAAGCTTTGAAAACCCCTTTTGATCAAGAGGTTGATGAGTTCATGAGAATCATCAAGAAAAGTGATTACAAGATAGTGGACCAGCTTCACCAGACACCTTCCAAGATCTCCATTTTATCATTGCTAATGTGCTCCTAGGCTCACCGGAACGCATTATTAAAAGTCTTGCACGCAGCTTATGTGCCAGAGGAGATTACAGTCAATCAGTTAGAGGCAGTGGTTGGAAACGTCAACGCTAGTCATGGACTAGGATTTACCAACACTGATTTAACTGCGGAAGGTCGCAATCACAACAAGGCTTTGCACATTACCACGGAGTGTAAGGGTGCAGTTCTTTCCCATGTACTGGTAGACACAGGGTCATCCCTCAATGTCTTACCTAAGAAAGCCCTTGTGAAGCTGGAGTATGAAGGATTGGCATTACGCCCCAGTAACTTGGTAGTGAGAGCCTTTGACGGTTCTAAGAGATCAGTTCTGGGAGAAATTGAGTTGCCTATAACGATTGGCCCACAAACTTTCAAAACGACCTTCTACGTGATGGACATTCAGCCAGCCTACAGCTGTTTGTTGGGTAGACCTTGGATTCACGCCGCTGGCGCAGTTACGTCTACCCTTCACCAGAAGTTAAAATTCGAGTGGGAGGGCCAAGTCGTTACTATTTGTGGAGAGGAAGATATCTTTGTTAGCCATCTGGCTACATACAAATACATTGAGATGGATGGGGAGATCCACGAAACTATGAGTCAAGGGTTTGAGGCCTTGAACATAAATGAAGCATCCGCTGTACCTGGAACCTCAATGACATCTTATCAACAAGCCCGGAAGGTTGTTGAAGAAGGGACTGCCCAAGGCTGGGGCAAGTTGCTGCCCGTAGAGAAGAAGGAGGATAGATTTGGGTTGGGTTACAAACCAACTCAACAAGATCAAGCAGAGGCTGCTAAAGAGCCCAATTTTGTCAGTGGGGGGATGCTCACCCCCGATGCAGTGAACAATCTGGAAGACGAGGATGAAAGCGACCGCAACCTGGAGAGTTGGATACGTCCAAAGATCCCGGGGAGCAGTATATCCAACTGGTCTTCCCAGGAAATTATAAGAGTTACTCCTGCAGAGTAATTATTATTTCCTGTATTTTTAAGCATGCATCAAGTCTTGCATCTTGCCCAAGATGACAAGACTCATTTTGTAATCGGGCCATCTGTAATTTTGTGCAACAAGATTAATCAATGAAATATCAGACATCTTTTGCAAATGAGTCTTTCTTTCTTTTTCCGCTCACTGTTTTTCCATTTTTCTTTTTGTACAAAAATAAATGGCAATGTTTTCAAAATGTTAACTTCATTTCACTTTTCTAAACAAGATTAAAATCAATCACTAAAATGAACAAACTGAACCCTTGCAAAGAGTGCCTTCCAGACCGCACCGACAACAGCACGGCTATGGCTTCATATGACTTTGACAATCCAATCAATCAAGCTGATGAAGGGGTTGAAGAAGAGTATGAGCTTCCTGAAGAGCTAGCCAGGTTGTTGAGACAAGAGGAAAGGATTATCACTCCTCATCAGGAGGAGGTCGAAACAATTAATCTTGGTACAGATGAAGATGTGAAAGAAGTTAAAATCGGGGCCTGCTTACAAGACTCAGTGAAGAAACAACTGGTTGACCTGCTTCAGGAATATGTGGATGTGTTTGCTTGGTCTTATCAGGATATGCCAGGGTTGGATACCGACATTGTTATGCACAAGCTGCCTTTAAGAGAAGATTGCCCACTAGTTAAACAGAAACTACGCCGTACTCGCCCTGACATGGCAATGAAAATCAAAGAAGAGGTACAGAAGCAGTGGGATGCCGGGTTCCTTGCTGTGACTAGCTATCCGCCGTGGGTTGCTAATATAGTACCTGTGCCTAAGAAAGACGACAAAGTAAGAATGTGTGTTGACTACCGGGATCTTAACAGAGCCAGCCCAAAAGATGACTTCCCATTACCTCACATTGATGTATTGGTGGATAACACGGCTCAGTTCTCGGTATTCTCCTTCATGGACGGATTTTCAGGATACAATCAGATCAAGATGTCACCTGAAGACATGGAGAAGACAACTTTCATCACACCCTGGGGCACGTTCTGTTACAAGGTGATGCCATTCGGACTGAAGAATGCTGGTGCAACATATCAACGGGCTATGGTAACATTATTCCATGATATGATCCATAAAGAAATCGAATGTTATGTGGATGACATGATTGCCAAGTCCCTCACTGAAGAAGACCACCTGATAAATCTGCTGAAGCTATTCAAGCGTCTGAGAAAGTACCAACTGAAGCTGAATCCCAACAAGTGCACATTCGGGGTGCGATCCGGTAAGTTGCTGGGATTTATTGTAAGTGAGAAAGGGATTGAAGTTGACCCTGATAAAGTCAAAGCTATTCAAGAGATGCCTGCACCGAAGTCTGAAAAAGAAGTTCGAGGTTTCTTAGGTCGATTGAACTACATTTCACGGTTCATATCTCACCTTACAGCAACCTGCGAACCTTTGTTCAAGCTGCTGAGAAAAGAACAAACGGTCAAGTGGAACGAAGACTGCCAGAAGGCTTTTGACAAGATCAAAGAGTACTTACAAGAGCCTCCAATTCTTATGCCTCCAGTTGAAGGAAGACCTCTGATCATGTATTTGACAGTTTTAGAAAAGTCAATAGGGTGTGTGCTGGGCCAGCATGACGAGTCTGGTCGAAAAGAGTATGCAATATACTACCTAAGCAAAAAGTTTACCGACTGTGAACAGCGTTATTCACTGCTCGAGAAAACTTGTTGTGCTTTAGCGTGGGCTGCTCGTCGACTGAGACAGTATATGTTGACCCACACTACCTTATTGATCTCAAAGATGGATCCAGTTAAGTACATTTTTGAGAAGCCAGCACTTACCGGACGGGTTGCAAGATGGCAAATGATCCTCACAGAATATGACATCCAGTACACCTCTCAGAAAGCCATCAAGGGCAGTGTATTGTCTGAATATCTTGCTGAGCAGCCTATTGATGATTACCAGCCTATGAGATTTGACTTCCCTGATGAAGACATCATGTTCATAATAGAAAAAGATCATGAAGAGCCTGTTCACACTGAAGGGCCTGACCCGGAAGAAGAATGGATTATGATGTTTGATGGGGCTGTTAATATGAATGGTCGTGGTGTTGGTGCAGTACTCATTACACCTAAAGGAGTTCACATGCCTTTCTCGGCAAAGCTCACCTTTAACTGCACTAACAACAAAGCTGAATACGAAGCTTGCATTATGGGTCTTGAGGAAGCCATTGACCTCAGAATCAAGACATTAACTGTATTCGGGGATTCAGCTCTGGTAGTTAATCAAACCAACGGTAAATGGTACACACACCAGGATCATCTAATACCTTATAGGGATTATACAAGGAGGTTATTGACTTTCTTTACAACAGTCAAGCTTGAGTATATCCCTCGGGACGAGAATCAGTTTGCAGATGCCCTGGCTACCATTTCGTCCATGATCAAAGTTCAAGCTGCCAACTTTGTACCTCAAATTTCAGTATCCAGACTTGATAGACCAGCATATGTGTTCGCAACAGATGTTGTTAAGGATGATAAGCCTTGGTTCTATGACATTAAGTGCTTCTTAGAGGATCAAACATACCCACCTGGGCATCTTCCAATGATAAGAAGACTTTGAGAAGGCTCGCTGGTAGTTTCTTTCTGAACACTGATGGTTCCCTGTACAAGAGGAACTTTGATATGGTACTCCTCAGATGCGTTGATAAAACAGAAGCAGACTTGTTAATGCATGAAGTGCACGAAGGATCCTTTGGTACCCATGCAGGAGAGCATGCCATGGCCAAGAAATTGCTAAGATCAGGTTATTTCTGGATCACAATGGATGCCGACTGTTGTGCCTATGCCCGAAAATGCCATAAATGCCAGATTTATGCGGATAAGGTGCATGTGCCTCCCAATCCTTTGAATGTGATGTCTTCACCCTGGCCCTTTGCTATGTGGGGCATTGACATGATTGGCAAGATTGAACCGACTGCTTCGAACGGCCACAAATTCATCCTGGTTGCCATTGACTATTTCACCAAATGGGTTGAAGCAGCTTCATATGCAAACGTTACAAGGCAAGTGGTAGCCCGATTTCTGAAAAGAGATATCATCTGTCGATATGGAGTTCCCGAGCGAATCATTACTGATAATGGTTCCAATTTAAACAACAAAATGATGGCAGAGCTATGCCGGGACTTCAAGATCCAACACCACAATTCTTCTCCTTACAGGCCAAAGATGAATGGCGCTGTTGAGGCAGCTAATAAGAATATCAAGAAGATTGTGCAGAAGATGGTAGTCACCTACAAAGACTGGCATGAAATGCTACCATTCGCCTTGCATGGGTACCGCACGTCAATCAGAACATCCACTGGGGCAACACCGTATCAGCTTGTGTATGGTATGGAAGCAGTCCTACCTGTTGAAGTTGAATTACCCTCCATACGGGTACTAATGGATGTTAAGCTGAACGAAGCAGAGTGGGTCCGATCCCGGTACGAACAACTGAGTCTGATTGAAGAGAAAAGATTGGCTGCAATCTGTCATAGGCAGCTGTATCAGAAAAGAATGAAGAAAGCCTTCGATCAGAAAGTTAGGCACCGAGAGTACCAAGTAGGAGATCTTGTGCTGAAAAGAATCCTCCCTCCTCATACAGACCACAGGGGCAAATGGACCCCGAACTATGAAGGACCATTCGTAGTAAAGAAAGTTTTCTCCGGTGGAGCACTCATGCTCAGCACTATGGATGGTGAAGACTTCCCGTCCCTTGTGAATTCAGATGCAGTTAAAAAATACTTCGCATAAAATGACCCGCTGGACATAAAAACAGAATGTAAGTCCAGGCAAAAAATGGGGCATCCCGGCGAGTCAAAAACAGAATAAAAAACTCGGGCAAAAATAAGGGAAAATAAACAAAAAAATGTACACCCGCTGAGTTGAAAAGCCACATTGGATAACTCAGGCAAAAATGGGTATCCCGATGGATTGAAAACCCGAAAGGGCGATCCATGCAAAATAAGGGAATAAGCGAACAACTGCATTCTGAATTCGTCTGTATCACCTACAACTTGGCAAGCCTCGAAAGGATCAAGCTTCTGTCAGAATCAGCCTTCTTCAGAAAGCAAGACGAGAGGAACGTCAAAAAGTCATACGAGTCATAGCAAAAGAGAAGCTCCTTGAAGCGTCGACAACATTGCCAGCATTTTGTTTCTCATTTTGTAACAATCTCCTCATTTCAGGGGATATGTCTCTTTGACTGTATCTTGCCAATTCAGGGCACATGAATTAATAAAATCAGATTTTCAGTCATGTTTCGTCCCGTACACTTCATTTTCATTTGCAAAAATGTCTGGTGTCCTTAAAATACTGATTGCATAAATACAGATGCTTTTCTTCTAAAAATAAATGCTTGCAGGGAATATACTTACTCTCGGGAGTGTCTATCTCCTATGACAGAATCCGGTAAGGGATACCTCGGGATCACTTGTACGTTTCTCTGTCCTTTCAGGATTGCAGGTACTCGAGGCACAACATGGGGCATGTAAGCCTCATCCCGGCAAGCTGGCAAATCAACACCCAGTCTTAGCACTCAAAAGTGTTTTCTCCTCAGCTGAGTTGCCACTTGTTATTTCTCCCCAGCCGAGGTGCCAATCATTCTTCCTCCTCAGCTAAGTACAAAAGCCAAGGAAACACTTCCCCACAGAGCTTCAGCTGCTATCCAGAAGAGCAATGCATGAAGGAATCACAACATAGTGACGAAAGCTTCTACAAACCCCAGCTGGGTCCCTCATTACCAAGGATGGGTCTATCATTGACCCATTTCCCCAAGCAGATACACCTCATCAGATCCATCAATGATCTCATCCCCAGATGGAATGTCCATTTCAAGCAGATTGACTGGAGATCTTCGTGGCGGAGGGATCCGAATCCCGGATTGGTATCCCTGCATAATCATGGCATTCGCATCATATTCACCCCACAAAGCGTAGCATTCCGTCTAAATACGGAGCATTACGGCAAAAATCAAACATACTGCATAATCATAAGCCATGTTTTGAATCAAACACTTGTGAATAATGACAATCCATCAACAATATACAGAATGCCCCCCGGATTCCCCAACAGAGAGCTAAAGCTAAAACAGTTGCCTCACATTCATAAACACCAGTATATACTCCTTGTGGCACTCGTCCGTGTCGTGTCCCGAACAGAAAGCCAAAGCGTCCCCTTTGCACTCACAGATACCCATACATACACAATTCCTTGACATCCGTCCGTGTCATTTTCCCTAGTGCAGCAACATAAACACTTTGTATATCAGATACTTGTTCATACTATACTCTTCTCCTTTTGACACTCGTCCGTGTCACTCTCTCCAGCAAGTTAAACACTCACCTATACACCACTTATACAGATACTCGTCCATATCTTGTATGCACCATTTATGTCCCCGCAGATTCAACACTAGTCTGTGTTCTTTGTTAACCAGTTGGTACTCGTCCGTACCATAATCTCAGAACATGCGTCAAGCGTTTGTTTCTACCTGATACTCGTCCGTATCATAGTCTTAAGGATGCTCGTCCGCATCTTTAATCCATACACCGTGTCAAACACTTACGTCTTATTGAATTTAGACACTCGTCTGTGTCTACTATTCCCCAGAAGAGTCCCTTCAGATTCAACACTCGTCCGTGTTCCTTGTTAACCAGTTGATACTCGTCCGTATCATCATCTCTGAACACGTGTCAGTATTTGTTTCTACCCGATACTCGTCCGTATCATAGCCTTAAGGATGCTCGTCCGCATCTTTAATCTATACACAAACATCTAAACACTTATACCTTTTGTTTCCTGGATATAAACACTCGTCCGTGTTTAGTATTCCCCAGTAGATCGCCAGCAAAGCAAAATTTCTTTGGTTATCTGACATTCGTCCTATGTCATGATAAACCTTGAGAGCAGCCGTCCCCTGCTAGGTGATCGTCCTTCACCTCTTGATGATCGTCCTTCATCATGCTCATCCGATGGCCATCCCCATCATTGATCTTTTCTATCCGACACTCGTCCTGTGTCGTGATTTTCGGCAGCCGTACCCTGCCAGGTGATCGTCCTTCACCTTTTGATGGCCGTCCCCATCATAACCTTTTTATCCGATGGCCGTCCCCATCGTTGACTTTGTTTTCTGACATTCGTCCTATGTCATGATAAACCTTGAGAGCAGCCGTCCCCTGCTAGGTGATCGTCCTTCACCTCTTGATGATCGTCCTTCATCATGCTCGTCCGATGGCCGTCCCCGTCGTTGACCTTTTATCCGGCATTCGTCCTATGTCGTGATACTTTCGGCAGCCGTACCCTGCCAGGTGATCGTCCTTCACCTTAGATGACCATCCCTCATCTTACCCCTTTCAGAGCAGCCGTCCCCTGCTAGGTGATCGTCCTTCACCTTTGATGACCGTCCCTCATCATTATTTCATTTATTCTTTAACCCGATGGTCGTCCCCGTCGTGGTCCCTTTTCCTTTTCCTGATGATCGTCCTTCATCAGTTTAGCCCGATGGCCGTCCCCATCGTTGTTTACATTACTTTATGAACTTGATGTCCGTCCCCATCATTTTTCATTAAATCCCCAGAGAATCTTATAGCTTTACTTGATGGCCGTCCCCATCATAATCCCTTTAATCCCCAGCATGTCGGCCGTCCCCGTCATTGCTCCTCCCCCAGCAGTCGTCCTCTGCTCGACGGTCGTCCTCCGTCGCCCACACTTTACAATATACTTTATTTTCTTTTACAATCTATATCCCTTTTCTTCTTCATTTCTGTGAGTGCAAATTTTGGACTGTCTTTGGTATTCAACCACAAGTTATCTTGTTTGCCTGTTAAGCCGTTGCTTACATCCTGCACAGCTAACTCATGTTTGAATAGGGGAAGCTGTAAACACCCCAAATTTGCCCTCACCCATTCACACATGGCTTGTGATCTCCTCATATGCATAAACTCAATCATAGCATCTCATATCACATTTTTGATTCATTGCATTGGTTCAAAGTCATCTGCATCTAGGGTTTGTGATCTGAGTAATCCAAGAGCTTCTTGAGCCACTCCAAAGGTCATCAATCACTTAAAAGGGGTCCATGTATGTTCAAACATCATATTATATCTCCTCAAAGTCAAGAATGTCAAAAAAATCACAAGAACTGAGAATGGCATGGAAGCAGAGCCAGGTTTAACTGCACAGATGACCTGAAATTAGGGTTTTGGTTTCAGAGGCCATAACTCCAAATTTTTTGGTCATTCTTGTTTTTATTGGTCTCTATATGGTATAGGGAGTATGCATATCAATTTTCATGAAGATATTCCATGGGGAAGTCATCTGATCAAGAGTTGACTTTTCAAGCAAGTCAGTGTAAAATCAGGGCATCTGAGGCCCCCAATGACCCAACCAAAGGGTGTTCTCCATCATTTTGATTGTATATGATCTTTATTTGATCATAGAAGAAGTTGTAAGTTCACAAATTTGAAGAATTTCAAGTCTTTTGCAAAGTTGACTTTTTGGGAAAGTTTGACTTTTAATGAAATTGCCATTTTGGGAAACTTTTTCAACCCTTGCTTTTTGATTCAAAAATGCTTCAAATGGAAAAATTTTGGTCATGAAAGTTGTAGAATGGATCATTCCCTTTTCAAAAAGTACAAGAACATGACCTAATTCATTTTGGATCAAAAGTTATGGCTTGTCAAAGTTAGCAAAAATCACAAAATTTCAAAGTTTCTACCAAAGAGGCAAAGTTGCAAATTCACTTGTCAAGGCAAATTGAGCTATCAAATACACTTCTAATCTTCATACAAGCATGCACCAAGACCTAAAAGTCAGATTGCACCAAAAGATCTCTCATTTTTATGGCTTATGGAGCAAGATATCTCATAAGAAGCAAAAGTGAGGCAAGTTGCAAAAACTCACTCAAGTGTGAATCCACTTGCTTGCTGACTTCATGATCAATCCTAGGGTTCTCCCCACATCATGCTGCGCAGGACACACCTTTTGTCCTTGGCTAGAAAGTATCCCATGCCTCTCTTACACAACTTTGACATTTTGGCAACTTGAGCCATACCTATCACAAAAGCACACATCACCTCATCTGACCTATCACAATTGTTTATACAAATCAAAAGCAAGCCAAAGCATACACAACACAGGCCTAAAACACTCTCCAACACAACTTGCTAATTTTCCACCTCTTGTGCAAAACCATTCGAAACTCATCACACAGGCCTCAAACATAAAAACTAACTTCACAAATCAACTCAATACACTTCCTTGATCACAAACCACCCCTCACCATAGCCTGAAACTCAAAGAATCAAAAACACGATCACCACCTGCCATTGAACAGAACTTCTGCCATCTCTCAAACCATCCATTATAAACTTCAAACAAGCATTGAAAGCTTCTCAAGGGGTCCAGTGGAGTTGATTGCAGGCAAGAAACCAGCCAGAAAGTGCCAGAAACCAAAGCTTCAGTTCAGGTAGCCATCTCAAACTTTTTTTCCAGAAACATGTTTTTAAGTTCTTAGAAGCTTCTATGCACTCCCCTGATCATGAATATGTGTTTACTTTTGAAAATGGTTGAGAAACCAGGATGTATGAATGCTCTGAAACTTTTTGCCCTAAGAATGTTTTGATTCGATTTGGCTGATTAATGAATGAAAAATGATGTTTGATTGAGGGGTTTGATTCGTTTTTGAGTGGGGATGAATTTCGGGCAGTTAGATTTCATTTTTGTTGCGTGTAGAGGGAGATAGGGATTTGAGCCAGCCGGAGAAGACGACCGGAACAGTGTTCCGGTCGCCTGAAAGTGATTAGGGCAGGATTAGGGTTAATGACATTAATTAGGGAAATTTGAATCTCAGCCCTTGGATATGGCGCCAGGTCAATTCGCGCGCGTGTATGTTTGAATTTTGGCCCTTGATCTTGCATACTTACTCATTTTCAGATTTAATTCATTTTATTTTTCATTTAATTGCATTTGTTTTCTCCATTTTATTTAAAATAGCAAAACAATTTTAAAAATTCTGAAAATTTTTGTACAAACTTTTATTAATTTTCAGAAACCAAAAACATTTTTATTTTTATTTTTTGCATTAAAAAATATTTTTAAATCATTTAAAATATTATTTTTAATTAATTAATGAGAATTAATTAATTAAAAATACTTTTAGGTATTTAAAAATCACCAAAAAATTCATGAAACCTTTAAAATCATTTAGAAACATTGTCCAACCCTCAAACCAAATTTATTTTTTGATCTTGATGCATTTTGACAATTTTTCATGGAATTAATTCTATTTCAAAGCATTATTTTGATCCAATGTTCAAAAATTCATTTCTGCCTAGTCTTTGAGAGTTGGACTTTGATTCTTTTTGCATTGTGTCTTGCATATCATGTAGTTTGTAGGATTAAATTGGCATGAATTGATCTTGCATTTTCCATTTGTTTGACATTTTTCTTGTCAAGGTACCCTAAAACCCTAGAAATATTAGGAAATTCATAACCCTAATTAGGTTAAGAGTTAGAACCCCTCCTTTGGGCAGTGAGTTTGTGTAGGGTTAGGGTTCCCTTGAATGCATTTTCAATTTTTTTATCATGATGTTTGCTTCTGGTTTTGATTTTTGTTTGTTGCATTGATCATAAACCCTAATTTGGGCTTTCATTTGCATTCATCTTGCATTTGCTCACATACCATGACTTGCCATAGTATTTTGTGCATCCATTTGATTCATTAGACATATTAAGACATATTAGAAGCATGTTTGATCATTGCATCTTGCATTTGCCATGTTGTATGTCATTTGCATTTCATAACTTTTCATGTATGTTCATGATTCTAAGCATGCTTCATTTGCATCCATATGTTTGTATGATCATCTTCATGCCTTGATTCATGTTTGTATTATCTCATAACATCATTATCATCACACATATGCTTCTGGTTTTGGTTTGCATCATGCCATTTCATCTCATTTTGCATTGCATTGCTTTCCTTTCACTAACTTTTCAGGTGGTAAGTCATTTTGAGAAGTGAATTTGCCTTCACTTCTCACAACTTCTTTTCATCTCTCTTATGCATCCTTGCTGCATTTCAATTTGTGTTTGAGTTTGAGCTTGCTCTTTCTTCTTCATCTTACTTTCTTTCTTCAAGTGACTTGTCTTCTTAAATGAAGCAAGTTGCTTTGCTTCCTTTGCTCCTTTCATCTGATTCCTGGTGGTTCCTTTGAAGATCATTCTTGTCAACCTCACAAACCTTAGGAACAACCAAGCATGACAATGATTAGGGTTTTGATTAGTCTCCCACTTAGGTTTTACCTTTGTGTCTCTTTTGAGTCTTCTTTTCTCACCTCATAATCAGGGACTAAACCCTAAAGGCTTTAAGGCTTTGTGATTAAGCTTATGCCTGCATCCTTCTATTAGGATGGAGTGTATAACTTTAATCCTAAGTGTTAAACCCTTAAGGTGTTTAAATCCTCTAATCAATTCACATAATAATCACCAAGACATCAAGCTTGTAACTTGGGCCTTGCATTAGGGTTCTAATTCTTCCTTAATTGGTTAAGAAGGACTAACCCTAGTGTTAATGGACAAGTCCCCCTCAAGTTGTCTTACAAACCATAAAACTCACTTCATCATCTTATCATTAACTAAAATCCACTTAATAAAGGCTTTGTTTTGTCATGAGTTTAATCCCTAATCATGGATTAAGCTGAGGAGCTTTCCTCAACTTAAACATTCTCATCTATTATCCTTCTATTAGGATGGTGTAATGAGTCTGTTTAATCCTTGATTATGGATTAATCTCATTACTCAACAACTAAACAAAAACAACAAAAACATATAAATAATCACAAGTAGGTTAATGATCTTAATCCTACATCAAAGGTGATTAAGTGTGAGAAGCTGACTTCACACTTAAGGTATTCTCATTACCCCTAATCAGAGGGAAGATGTGATGAGTTTACTAACCCATTGGTTTAGGTTTAAGCTCATCAACTTATGACAAATCCAAAAGCAGTAAAAGACTGAAAATACAAAAACAAACAATAATCGTCTCCTCCGGGATTCTTTTCTCATCTCATTCACTCATAAACGAGAACATGCTTCTTCCGTCTAATGCAAGACAGTTTGCACCTGAGCCAGACAGGTCATACACTTGAGCATAGACAAGTAAGCAATTCACAAGTCAATTTATCTTTCAGTCTCTTTGGGTCGAACTACGGTGTTCTGACTTCCTCATTGCACGAGAGGATACGTAGGCATAACTTAACAGTTATCGAACAAAAGTCTCTGTATATTCCCCCTCTTTCAGTATCATTCCTCAAGCCTCAAAGTCTTGAGCATACTCTTTTCCTTACACTGGCACTGTATATATTACACTCCACACTTCTTTTACACAAACACCTGTACATCTTTTTCCAGCTCTTTTATATACAGATTGCACTGACACTACCCCTTTAAAACACAAATCTTTTAAGCGTGGATCCCGTCGAGTACGGCGGACAATCTGGGTGCTAATACCTTCCCAGGTTGTAACTAACCCCCTTTCTCAGTCTCTCTGGTTCGCAACCGTCTTATCCATATCTTTCTAGGTTTATGCAGCATTACCTTTCCTCCGGGATAAAAATGCCTAGCTGGCGACTCTTTTCATCTCCTGTGAGTTCACTCCTGTGTGTTCTCGCACCTCCTCTCGCCGACCGTTCGCGTCTGTACCCTATTTGACCCGGCTTCATCTAGTGGGAGCGACACTACCAAGCCAGGAGGAAATCCAATATAAGTAATATTAATTCTAGACTTAAACCACCCAGTTTAATCTTTCACTTAATATCTACCCAATGCAATTTCTACCTAAGACACAACTTAGATATGAGTACCAACTCACTCCCCCTCAATCACACAGTGATATGTTTACAAGTTTAATAAAATTGAAGTTATACTTCAAACAAAACAACTTGATCTTACTTCACAGTTTCAATCAAGACACAAATACACTTTTGCTTAAAAGCTCATAAAGTGGTACAATTAAACAACCTGCTATTAAATCACAAAACACCCTATTTGGTCTTCTTAAATTCGTACTCTATTCTGAGAGTTTCTGTTGCTTAAATAGGTGTTTGGATTTTGGGCTTTCTGTAGGTTTATCCAATCCTGATACGCATGCTGCCACCACCTTGAATTAGGGTTTGTTACTTCCTAGATTCTAGGTGATTCAGTTCTTCTGATTATGCTGAATTCACATAACAAAACTCCCTACAGATGCGCCTTCTTCTGTTTTAATCCATCCATAATTAATTCCATATAACTTCCCTGAATTCACTCAGTTCTGTTAGTTATTAATTAATTCTGGTAGCAGGTTTGAGATGTCACAACATCTGGTGTGACATCCTGAAAAACTGAACTTACTTCATGTACTGATACAATGTCACAACATCTGATGTGACATCCTGTAAACTGAACTTACTTCATTAACTGATACAATGTCCCAACATCTGGTGTGACATCCTGAATTAAGTTCATTTACTTATACTCAGTTTGATAATGTCCCAACATCTGATGTGACATCCAGAACTAAATTCAACACTTCTTGTTGGTCAAAAATTCTGCCAATTCTAAACATCTACAACTATTTTATTATTTAAATAACTATGTTATAATAATATTCCACCTCATTATCATATTATTATTTAAAAACAAAATAATTCTTTAATTATTATTCCAATTATACTCCAAAATTCTCCATATTATTTTATAAAATAATTTATAAAAATTGAGGCATTACAACTCTCCCCCACTTAATTTATTTTCGTCCTCTAAAATGTACTTGTATGGAATAATTCTGGATATGCCTCCCGCATCTTGCCCTCCAGTTCCCAGGTAACACTTCCACCAGCAGCTCTTCCCCAAGCTACTCTCACAAGAGGTATCTCCTTGCCTCTTAGTTGCTTCATCTTACGATCTTCAATTCTTAATGGTAAAGTCTTCACCGTAAGATTGTCACGAATCTGCACTTCATCCCTCTAGATAACATGTGACGGATCAGGTACATACTTCCTGAGTTGCGACACATGACACACTTCGTGTAGATTCGAAAGCTCCGGCGGTAATGCCACCCGGTAAACAACTCTGCCTACTCTTTGCATAATCTGATACGGTCTGATGAACTTAGGATCCAACTTCTTAGATTTCAAAGCACGTCCAACACCTATCATCGAGTTGACCCTCAAGAATACATGGTCACCTTCACTGAACTCTAAGTCCTTTCTTCTATTATCATGGTAACTTTTCTGCCGACTCTGAGACGCTTTCATTTTATTTTTAATCATCTGAATAGTCTCGGTAGTTTGTTGAAAAATCTCAGGTCCAAGCATAACATTCTCGCCTGTCTCATACCAACACAAAGGCGTTCTACATCTTCTACCATATAAAGCCTCAAACGGTGCCATTCCAATACTCGTATGGTAACTGTTATTATATGTAAACTCAATTAATGCCAAATGAGTATCCCACGCACCACCTCTTTCCAACACACAGGTTCTCAACAAATCTTCCAATGAATGAATAGTCCTCTCGGATTGTCCATCCGTCTGTGGGTGATAATACGAACTCAATTTTAACTTAGAACCCAAGGCTTCATGTAAATCTTTCCAAAATTCAGAAGTAAACCGCAGATCTCTATCCGACACTATACTAGACGACACACCATGCAATTTCACAACAACCCGAATATAAATCTCTTCCAACTTAGTTAATGGAAAACTGATGTTAATCAGAATAAAATGTGCAGACTTAGTCAGCCGGTCTACAACTACCCAAATAGCATCAAAACCTCTCGCCGTATTCGGTAAACCTATCACAAAATCCACAGTAATACTATCCCATTTCCACTCTGGAATCTCTAATGGTTGCATCAGTCCCGAAGGCTTCTGATGTTCCACTTTAGATTTCTGACATATTAAACAAGCATAAACAAACTACGCGATATCTCTCTTTATACCGTGCCACCAAAATAGTTTTCTCAAATCATGGTACATCTTTGTAGCCCCTAGGTGAATACTCAGGCTACTTCGATGACTTTCTTCCAGAATTACTTTCTTTTACTCAACACTGTCAAATACACAAATTCTTCCTCGGAATCTCAGAATACCATCTTTATCCAAACTAAAATTGCCACCTTGATCATTTCCTTCAGTAGGCATTAAGTCCACCAAATTCACACCCCTCCTTTGGCTCTCCCTAATCACATCAAGAAAATCATTATTTATCCACAACATATCCAACTTGATGCTTTCCTGTGTCATTTCACAAACCATGCTCAAATCTCAAAATTGCTCAATTAATTCCATTTCCTTCATCATCATAGCCGATATATGAATTGTTTTTCGGCTTAATGCATCTGCTACGACATTTGCTTTTTCTAGGTGGTAACTTAAATTAAAGTCGTAATCCTTCAAAAATTCTAACCATCTCCTTTGCCTCATATTAAGCTCCTTCTGATCAAATAAGTACTTTAAGCTCTTATGGTCACTAAAGACTTCAAACCGTGAACCATAAAGGTGATGCCTCCAAATTTTCAATACAAACACCACTGCAACCAATTCTAGATCATGTGTAGGATAATTTCACTCATGTACCCTCAGTTGTCTTGAAGCATACGCCACTACTTTACCAACTTGCATTGATACACCACCTAAACCCATTTTAGATGCATCACAATACACCACAAAAGCTTCACTTGGATTTGGTAAAATTAATATCGGTGCCGAAGTCAATCTCTTCTTCAACTCTTCAAAACTTTTCTCATAAGTTGCATCCCAAATAAAGGCTTGACTCTTCCGGGTCAATTGAGTCAATGGCAACGCTAAATTAGAAAATCCTTCTATGAATCTTCGGTAATAACTAGCTAGACCAAGGAAACTTCTAATTTCTGTTACCGTCTTTGGAGGTTCCCACTCAAGCACAACACTGACCTTTGAAGGATCTACTGCTATACCTTCACTAGATATCACATGTCCCAAAAAGCTCACCGTCTTCAACCAGAATTCACACTTGGAGAATTTAGCGAACTACTTGTTATCTTTCAACACCTACAATGCAATTCTCAAATGCCTTGCATGATCCTCCTCAGAATTTGAATATATTAATATGTCATCAATGAACACTACAATAAATTGGTCCAAGTAAGAGTGAAATATATAGCTCATATACTCCATAAACACTCCTGGCGCATTAGAGACTCCGAAAGGCATTACTGCATATTCATAATGACCATATCGAGTCCTAAATGCCGTCTTCTGAATATCTTCTTCCTTCACTCTAATTTGATGATATCCCGATCTCAAATCAATTTTACTAAAAACACAAGCTCCAACAAGTTGATCCATTAAATCGTCAATCCTAGGAAGTGGATATTTATTTTTAATGGTCACTTTATTCAGCTGTCGGTAATCAATGCATAAACGCATACTACCATCCTTCTTCTTCACTAACAACATCGGTGCTCCCCACGGTGATACACTGGGTCTAATAAATTTCTTATCAAGCAAATCACCAATCTGAGATTTCAACTCAGCTAACTCCGTCGCAGACATCCTGTACGGTGCCATAGAAATAGGCCTAGTACCAGGAATCAAATCAATAGAGAACTCCACTTCACGTGTCGGAGGCAACTCTGTAATTTCACCAGGAAACATTTCTAGGAATTCATTCACTACCGGAAACTCTTCAATAGTAACCGTCTCTTCAACAGACAACGAAGCGAACACTGCAAACATCTTCGCTTCATCTTCCAACAAAGTCCTCAGTTCCTTTGTAGAAATCGAACTAGCCAAGGTTTCCTCCTCTGGAGTCAAAAACAATAACCTCTTCCTAAAATAGTCAATATAAACCCGGTTGGATTCCAACCAGTTCATACCCAAAATCACATCAAGATTACTGAGTGGTAGACATATAAGATCCACTCCAAACTCTCTATCAAAGATAACCAGAGGACATTTACGACACACCAAAGTGGTAGTCACAGAACCTATGGATGGAGTATCAATAACCATTCCTTGACTTAATTGAGAAGGTTCTAATCCTAGTTTCTTCACACATTCTAAAGAAATAAACGAGTGTGTTGCACCCATATCAATAATCACAAATATTATTGATAAAGCAAGTACCTTTGACCAATCAGTCCTCTCTAGTAGGCTGAGCTCCCACTAAATACTTTTCCGCCTGATTGTTGTTTCTTCAGTTTCTCGCAATTGGTGCGGATATGACCCTGCTCTCCATAATTATAGCAAGTAGGTGCCTTCGCCCTGCAATCAGCCATCACATGACCCAACTTCCCATACTTGAAGCACTTCTTCACTTCATTAGGATATTCATTGGCATGATGTCCTGTACCATGACATCTGTAGCACTTGATATTACCGGGAGTACCTCCTCCCCCACTTGGATTCTTCTCAGCACTAGCCTTCTGCTTCCCCTTATCAGCTGGAGCACCATAAGGAGTACCACCAAATCTCGGCTTTCCCCTCTTTCATTCACATACTTGTAGTGTGCAATCCGAGCTCGATTGTCATTGTCATAAATCCGGCTTCTACTCACCAGTTCGGGATAATTCCTGATCTTCTGGCAAGCAATGCCCTGCTTGATCTCAGGACGCAAACCATTCTCATACTTCAGGCACTTTGAGGTCATAGCTTCCTCAGTGTTGTAGTGTGAACAGTATTGCACCAATTCTTCAAACTTAGCAGCATACTCAGCTACCGTCATGTTACCATGTTTCAGCTCCAGGAATTCTATCTCTTCAGAACTGCGGACATCCTCTGGAAAATACTACTCCAAGAACTCTCTGCGAAACACGGCCCAAGTGATTGCAGTTCCCGCAGCTTCCAACCTTTGGCAACTGTTGTCCCACCAGACTTCAGCTTCGCCTTCTAGCATGTGAGGGCCAAACCACACTTTCTGGTCATCAGTACACCCCATGTTCTTGAAGATCTTCTCAATAGCTTTCAACCACTTATGCGTAGCCTCTAGATATAGGATTCCACCTTCATACTTAGGCGGCTTGTTGCTCCGGAATTGATCCAATGCACGAGACTGGGCGTTACCTCCCACTTGAGCTACCTGAACAATGTTCTCAACCGTTTACGCCATGGCCTGTATAGCCGCAGCAAGAGCAACATCATTCCTTCCTGCCATACTGATACAATAAACATCTCAGGTTAGGACACACAACAACTCCTATTCTAAGGACTGACTCAATCTGGCCGGTTGGACCGACCTGCTCTGATACCAATTATAACACCCACTTTTCCCATTTTCAAATTTAACATAAATTCTCATTAAAAATCAGAGTCACATAACAAAGCAAGTGATTACTCATCAAAATCAATCCAACATTTCATTTTATTTCATAACATAAGCAGCGGAATTAATAATTTCAACATTAACGTGCTCAACAACATAATAATTCAAAACATAAAACTATTCTTCTAGTTTACTAAATCGATACGTAACTATCACAAAGTCTAAAAATATAAATAAAGTAAAAAAATTTGATCAAAGTCCCCATTCCCGTTACATATCAGAGCTCCTAGGACTCGAACAAGCAACATCAAACTTCTCAGGTACTTGGGTTATCTGTACTTACGAAGAAGCACAGACGCCATAAAAAAACAAAGGGGTGAGAAACAATTTTATATTATAATGGTGCAAATAAAATTTATGAAGAAGTAATTCACACACACTCATCATAACATACAACATCAATCATTCATTCATATTGTCGCTCCCGGAGATTTGCATCCCGGTGCAGATGCGAATGGTTGGTGAAAAGAGAAATGAAATGAAGTGAATAGAGTCGCCAACTAGGCATTTTTATCCCGAAGGAAAGATAATGCTGCATAAACCTAGAAAAAGATGGATAAGACGGTTGCGAATCAGAGAAACTGAGAAAGGGGGTTGGTTACAACCTGGGAAGGTATTAGCACCCAGATTGTCCGTCGTACTCGACGGGATCCACGCTTGAAAGATTGTGTTTAAAGGGGTAGTGTATGTTCTATTTGTGTACAAAAGCTGGAAAAGAATATACAAGTGTCAGTGCAAAAGGGTGAGTGCTCAGGAACTGAGGCTTTTAAAGAATGCTGAAAGAGAGGGGAGACACATAGACTTTTGTTCGATAACTGTTAAGTTATGCCTACGTATCCTCGCGTGCAATGAGGAAGTAAGAACACCGTAGTTCGACTCAAAGAGACTGAAAATAAATTTGACTGTGAATTGCTTGCTTGCCTATGCTCAAGTGTATGACTCGTCTGGCTCGAGTGCTAACTGTCTTGCATTAGACGGAAGAAGCAAGTTCTTGTTTGTGAATGAGTGTGGTGAGAAAAGAATCCCGAAGGAGACGATTATTGTTTGTTTTTGTGTTTTTAGTTTTTTTATTGTTTTTGGTGTTTTGCATAAGTTAATGAGCTTAAGCCTAAATCAAGGGCTTGTAAACTCATTATATCCTCCCTGATTAGGGATAACGAGCCTACTTAAGTATGAGATAAGCATCTCAACTTAATTGCCATGATGATGTAGGATTAAGATCATTAACCTACTTGTGATTAATTAAGTGTTTTTCGGTTTTTGTTTAGTGTTAAGTAATGAGTTTAATCTCTAATCACATATTAGTGAACTCATTACACCATCCTAATAGAAGGATAATAGATGAGAACACTTAAGCTGAGGAAGATACCTCAACTTAATCCATGGTTAGGGATTAAATTCATTATATAACAAGCCTTTATTAATTGGATTTTAGTTAAAGGGATGAGATTAAGAAATGAGTTTTATGGTTTGTAAGACAACTTGAGGGGTACTTGTCCATTAAACACCAGAGTTAGTCCTCCTTAACCATAAGGAAGAATTAGAACCCTAATGTAAGGCCCAAGTTACAAGATAAAGTCTTGATGATTTGATTAAGAGGTTTAAAAAAATTAAAGGTTTAACACTTAGGATTAAAGTTATACACTCCATCCTAAGAGAAGGATGCATGCATAACCCTAATTCCAAAGTCCTACAACTTTAAGAGTTTAGTCTCTGATTATTGAGATGAGAAGAGAGACTCAAGGAGACTCAAAGGTAAAAAGCTAAGGGGGACTAATTATAACCCTAAGATTATCATGCTTGGATGTTCCTATGGTTTGTAAGGCTTAAGAAAGATTTTCAAGGAGGCCACCAATGGAAGAAGCAGATGAAGGAAGGAGGAAGCAGAAGAATAAGTTACTTACTTCACTGAAGAAGATAAGTAACTTAAAGAAAGAAAGTGAGAAATGGAACATAAGTGAATCAAATTCACTTCAAAGACAAGTTAGAATGCAAAAGAAAGAGATAAGAATGAGTGAGAGGTGAAGGCAAATCCACCTCCCAAAATAACTTACCAAACCTGAAAGTGTTAGCATGAATGCATAAAGTATAAGGCATGAATAAATGAAGTGAAATGAGATGAAATAAGATGAAATGACCAAAGTCAGAAGTGCTTGTGCAATGCAAATGGCATGTAAGATGATGCAAAGTCATACAAAATGCATATTTGTGATCATACAAAGATGAGATGCAAAGGAGGCATGCCTTGAAGTTTGAAAACACATGAAAGTTTATGAAATGAAATGGATGCTAAACATGAAAAATGAATGATGAAATGATTGAGCAATGTTATAACATATCCTAATATGTCTAAGGTGACATATGAATGCATGAAATGTCATGGCAAGTTCATGTAATGATGCATATGCAAGGTGAATGCAAATGAACATGAGAAATTAGGGTTACATGGACATGTGAGATGCAAATGGATAAAACAGAAGCATATGACATGATAAAAATTTTCAATAAAGCTCAAACAAAACCTAATCCCATATTAGGTCACACCCCAAAGGAGAAGGTCAGAAGCCTAACCTATCAAAAGTTATGATTTTCCTAAGTTTTCTAGGGTTTTTGGTTGGTTCAAAGGGAAAAATGCAAATCAATTTGAAAATTCAAGATAAATTCATGAGGAAAAGACCTATAAACTACATGCAATATGTAACACAATGCAAAAAGAATCAACTCCAAACTCTTCTTTGTTAGGCATAAATGATTTTTCAAAGTTAGGGTTTAAAAATATGATTTTTATAACCCTTAATTCAAATAAAATTGGTAAACTATGATCAAACCTAAAAAGAAATTTGTGTGAAGAGTTTAAAAATGTTTCTAAATGCATTGGGATGATTCATGATTTTTTTTGGTGATTTTTAGAAACCTAAATGTATTTTTAATTAATTAAAATACTTTAATTAATTAAAAATAACATTTAAATATTTTAAAAATGATTTTTTTAATGCAAAAAATAAAATAAAAATCGTTTTTGGATGAAGAAAAATATTTAAAGTCAGAATGCAAAAGAAAATATTTTTTGGATGCTTTTTGGTATTTTAAATAAATTGTGCAAAAGAAATGAATTAAAATGAATTAAAATGCAATAAAAAGGGAAAGTCAGCGCATCCAATGGCTGAGGTTTAAATGAAAAAGGTGGGAATTGACTGGCGCGCATCTGGACGGCTCACATTCAAACTGAGTTTTAATTAAGTTTTATAATTAATTAATCAGGATTATACTTAATGGACTAATCTGAACCGTACAAGGCCTAACCCTAATCACCATCCAATGGTCAGAAATGCATCTGGGAAACTAAACGTGGATTAGCCCTAATCACTTTCAGGTGGCCGGAGAAGACCTCTGGTCATCTTCTCCGGCCAACTCCTCACCTGAGTTTCCTTAAAACACCACCCAAGCCCCCAAAACCTCCAGAATCAATCAACTAACTTCCCTAAACATTAATCTAGCCTCAAAATTCATTTATCATTCATCATCAACAAGATTCGAACAAAAACATCAAAACGACAAAAGTTTCAAAACAAGCATACACACTCATTTCTCAATCATTTTCGAAAATAAACATATCAACATGATCAGTGAAGCATACAAAATCATTTAGAAACTTAAAAAAGGAGTTCTGGAAAAAAAGTTCATCATGGCTACCTGAGATGGAGCTTTGTGTTCTTGAGCTTTCTGGGCCTTTCCTTTGTGCAAACCACCTCCTTTGATCCCTCTGAGTCTATTGTGATGCTTGGAATGAGTTTATTTTGGCTGAATCAAGAGTTCCAGTTCTGAGTATGTAGAAATCGTGTTTTGGCTTGAGGGTGTTTTAGGCTGTGGTGATGGGTGGGAAATGATCCTGGGGTGATGCTGAGTTGATTGGTGGAAGAAGTTTGAAGTTTGAGTGGATGTGTAATGAATTTCGAAGAATGAAAGTTTTTGATGGATTTTGTGGATTCTGAGTTGTGGGGGTGTTCAAGCTCTTGTGTCTTATGAAATGTGTTCCATAATGTTTGTTTAAGCCAATGAGATTGATTAGAAAGTTGTTGTGGCACAGGCTGATTGGTATGGGGTGTTTTTGCAAAAATGTCAATTTAGGTGTACTTGAGGTATGGGCCATGGCAGATCTAGCTTTTTGGGGTGTCTAGCCTCAGCAAGATTCATGGAGAGCCATATAATCAAGATTATGCAGTTGGCACAAGTGGATGGAAGGATCCAATGCATTTTGCAAATTTTGAGAGTTTTGGCCCTTTTGTGATTTCTTGAAGTTCAAGTCATGGAAACACTTGATTCAATGCACAATTCTGATGTTTAGAGGTTTTCTTGACATGTTGTGAAGTGTTTGTGTACATTAGAAGTCATTAGAATGCTTGAACATGGCAAAATGCAAAATCCCTCTTTGACATGAAACTTGAAATTATAGGATTTTTGCCAACTTTGAAAGGCCATATCTTGAGTTCTATGATGAATCAAGACATGTTCTTGTACTTTTTGAAAAGGGAAAGACCCGATCTACAACTTTCATGACCAAGAATTTTTCATTTGAAGCATTTTTGGTTATGAAAGAGGAGGTTGAAAAACTTTCCCAAAATGGAAAGTTTGCATTTCAAGTCATTTCCAAAAATGGCAAGTTTGCAATTGGCTCAAAATTCTTCAATCTTGTGAACTTCCAACCTCTTCTAAGATCAAATAAAGATCATATAACTTCAATTTGATGAAAATACCCCTTTGGTTCCATTGTTGGGGGCCTCAGATGCCTTGATTTTGACTGAATTTGCTCAGGAAGTTACCCAATAAACAAATGACTTCCACAATGAGTTTCTTCATAAAACTTGGTACACATGATCCTTATGACATACTAAGAATGTTAGAAACAAGAATGGCCCAAAATTTTGGAGTTAAGGCCTCTGAAACCAAAACCCTAATTTTGGTCACCTGTGCAGTGAAACCCTAGCTCTGCTTCCATGCCTTTGCCAGTTCTTGTGATCCCTTGACTTTCATGAACTTTGAGGAGCACAATATGATGTTAGAACACACATGGACTCTCTTGGAAAGCTTTGAGACCTTTGGGATGGCTCAGATGGATTCTTGGATTGCTCAGATCACAAACCCTAGATGCAGATGAACTTGAACTATGCAGATGAAACAAAAATGCAATATGAGGTGGTATGCTTATGCTTATGCAAAAATGAAAGATCACAAGCCATGGTGTGATAAAGAGTGAGGGCAAATTTGGGGTGTTTACAACTGCCCCTATTCAAGCATGAGTTAGCTGTGCAGGATGTAAGCGCCTGGCTTAACAGACAAACAAGATAACTTGTGGTTGAATACCAAAGACAGTCCGAAATTTGCACTCGCTGGATAGAAGAAGAAAAGGGATATAAATTGTAAAAGGTAGTATAGTATGATTATCAAATGAAGGCGATGAAGGACGACCATCGAGCAGAGGACGACTGTTGGGGATAAAGTAGTGACGGGGACGACCGACAAGTTGGGGAAATAAAGAGACCATGACGGGGACGACCATCAAGTAAAGAAACAAGATTCTCTGGGGATTGAAGTAAAGGCAATGACGGGGACGGCCATCAGGCTTGGAAAGTAAAGTAAACAACGATGAGGACGGCCATCGGTTTAAAGAATAAATGAAATAATGATGAGGGACGGTCATCAAAGGTGAAGGACGATCACCTAGCAGGGAACGACTGCTCTTTATCACGACATAGGACGAATGTAGGAAAGAAAAGGTCAATGATGGGGATGGCCATTAGATAAACATGATGAAGGACGATCATTAAAGAGGTGAAGGACGATCACCTAGCAGGGTACGACTGCTTTCGGGGTTTATCAAGACATAGGACGAATGTCGGATAACAAGATCAACGATGGGGACGACCATCAGATAAAATGATGAGGGACAGTTATCATAGGTGAAGGATGATCACCTAGCAGGGGACGACTGCTAAAAATATCACGACATAGGACGAATGCCGGATAAAAAAAGGTTCCACTAATGGGGACTCCGCTGGGGAAGGGATGAGGGACAGTCATCCAAAGGTGAAGGACGATAACCTGGCAGGGTACGGCTGCCGGAAATATCACGACATAGGACGAATGTCGGATAGGAGGAAGTTGTTTTGTTGGCGACTTACTGGGGAATGGTAAACACGGACGAGTGTTCACGCTCAAGAATAAAAAGGTATAAGTGTTTGACGATGTGTATAGATTAAAGATGCGGACGAGCATCCTTAGGACTATGATACGGACAAGTATCGGTAGAAACAAACGCTAACGCGTGTTCAAAGATGATGATACGAACGAGTACCAACTGGTTAACAAAGAACACAGTCGAGTGTCGGATCTGTTGAGGAGTGATATAAACAAGATACAGACGAGTATCAAAGACTTCTATATTAGTATGAGTGAGTATTGGTTTGATGGTGAAGTATGAGCAAGACACGGACGAGTGTTTGATTTGCTGGGGAATGTATGACACGGACGAGTGTCAAATATGCTATATAAAAACAGGCATCTTGAGAGTGCAAAGGAGATGCTTTGGCTTACTATGGGGATAGGATGACACGGACGGGTGTCGAAGAGAGTGTGTTATAAACAAGTATCTGCTGGCAGAAAGTGTTCTGGCGACCTTACTGGGGAAGGATGACACGGACGAGTGTCAAAAAAGAGCATGTAGATATCTGTGTTTGAGAGTGCAAAGGGGACGCTTTGGCTTTTATGTGCAGGGGTGTATTTGTATTATTGCTGATGAAATATTGATGGTAATTGCAGGTGACTGGCTCGAACCTGGCTTGTGATCATGCAAATGTTTGATTTTTGCCGTAATGCTCCGTATTAGACGGAATGCTACGCTCTGCGTGGGAAAAAATGATGTGAATGCTATGATTGTGCAAAAGAGAAACCGATCCGGGATTTAGATCCCGCTGAAGATCTCTGGCTGATCTGCTTGGAAGAATAACCTGGCTGGGGAAGAGATCACTGATGGATCTGTCAGGAGGGAGAACTCTGCTTGGGGAATAGATCACTGGTAGATCTATCTGTAAAGGAGAACTCAACTGGGGAGAAAGAAACTTCAGCAACTCTGTTGGAAAAATAGATCGTTGGTAGATCTATCAGTAAGGAAAACTCAACTGGGGAAGCTTCACAACTCCGTTGGGAAAGTATTTCATGCACTGCTCTTCTGGGGAGAGAATGAAAACTTTTGTGGGGAGACAATTCTCATTAACTTTGCTGAGGATGAGAGAGATCTGGCACTCTGGTGGGGGATAAAAGATCACTGAACAATCTTCCTAGAGAACTGTGTGGGGATCCCGGCTGGGGAAGCTTCTGTTGAATAGACTTATGCTGGAGATGAGGAGACTTTGGCAACTTCGTTGGGGAAAAGCAGTTCGGACATTTGCTCGGGAGATTCTGCTTAAGGGAGGAGATAACTCCTGGATGTAGTATGCTGGGGATTCAATGCTTGGTATGCCCCATGATGTGTATTGATTGCCTGCATCCTGTTAAGACAAAAAAAAGTATCTCGAGGTATCCCTAACCGGATTCCATCATAGGAGTTAGATCTTCCTGAAAGTAAATATATTTCCTGCAAGCATTTATTTTAAATGGCTCATTTGTTTTATGTAAGTGCTGCATCATGAATATTGGACATTTTGCAAACGAAACAAAAATGTACAAAACGGGGTGTGACTGAAAACTCTGATTTTATTGATTTTGGGTGTCCTAAATTGGCAAATACAGTCAAAGAAACAAATCCCCTGGAATGAGGAGATTGCTAAAAATTGAGAAAATAAAAGTGTTGGCAATGTTGACGACCACGCTCCAGTGAGCTTCCTTTGCTATGACCTGTATGACCTTGACGTTCTTCTCATCTTGCTTTCTGAAGAAGGTTGATTCCGACTGCTGCTTTGTTTATTCGAAGCTTGCCATGTTGTGAGTGATACAGACGAATTCAGAATGCAGTTGTTCGCTTATTCCCTGATTTTGCGTGGATCGCCCTTTCGGGTTTTCAATCCACCGGGATACCCATTTTTGCCTGAGCTGTCCAATGCGACTTTTCAACTCAGCGGGTGTACATTTTTTTTCATTTTTCCCTTATTTTTGCCCGAGTCTTTTATTCTGTTTTTGACTCGCCGGGATGCCCTATTTTTTCCTGGACGTACATTCTGTTTTTATGTCCAGCAGGTCATTTTATGCGAAGTATTTTTTAACTGCATCTGAATTTACAGGGGATAAGAAATCTTCGCCATCCATAGTAGTGAGCATCAGTGCTCCACTAGAGAAAACCTTCTTTACTATGAATGGACCATCGTAGTTCGGTGTCCATTTGCCCCTGTGGTCTGTATGAGGAGGAAGAAGTCTTTTCAGCACAAGATCTCCCACTTGGTATTCCCGAAGCCTGACTTTCTGATTGAAGGCTTTCTTCATCCGCTTTTGATATAACTGCCCATGGCAAATTGCAGCTAATCTTTTCTCTTTGATCATATTCAGTTGATTGTACCGAGACCGGACCCATTCCGCTTCGTCCTGCTTTACATCCATCATTACCCGTAAGGAGGGTAGCTCAACTTCAATAGGTAGGACTGCCTCCATACCATACACCAGCTGATAAGGTGTTGCCCTTGTGGACATTCTGATTGAGGTTCGATACCCATGCAAGGCAAATTGTAGCATCTCATGCCAGTTTTTGTAAGTAACCACCATCTTCTGCACGATCTTCTTGATGTTCTTGTTAGCCACCTCAATAGCTCCATTCATCTTTGGCCTGTAAGGAGAAGAGTTGTGATGTTGGATTTTGAAGTCCCGACACAGTTCTGCCATCATTTTGTTGTTCAAATTGGAACCATTGTCAGTAATGATTCGCTCGGGAACTCCATATCGACAAATGATGTCTCTTTTCAGAAATCTGGCTACCACTTGTCTGGTGACATTTGCATACGAAGCTGCTTCAACCCATTTGGTGAAGTAATCAATGGCTACCAGGATGAATCTATGGCCATTTGAAGCAGTCGGCTCAATCTTTCCAATCATGTCAATGCCCCACATGGCGAAGGGCCAAGGTGAAGAAATCACGTTTAAAGGATTCAGAGGCACATGCACTTTATCCGCGTAGATCTGGCACTTGTGGCATTTTTTGGCATAGACACAATAGTCTGCATCCATTGTGATCCGGTAGTAACCTGATCTTAATAATTTCTTAGCCATTGCATGTCCTCCAGCATGGGTACCAAAAGATCCTTCATGCACCTCGTGCATCAGCAAGTCTGCCTCTTTCTTGTCAACACATCTGAGCAGCACCATGTCAAAGCTTCGCTTGTATAATGAACCATCAGCATTAAGGAAGAAACTACCGGCCAGCCTTCTTAATGTCTTCTTATCATTGGATGATGCCCCAGGTGGGTATGTCTGATCCTCTAAGAAGCTTTTGATGTCATGGAACCAAGGCTTGTCATCTTTAGCAGTGTCCACGAAGAATACGTATGCTGGTCTGTCTAGTCTTGATACCAAAATCCGAGGCACGTAATTGGCAGTTTGAACCTTGATCATGGAGGAAATGGTAGCTAAAACATTTGCGAACTGATTTTCGTCTTGAGGGATGTACTCGAGTTTGACTGTTGTGAAGAAAGTCAATAATCTCCTCGTATAGTCACAATATGGAATCAGATGCTCCTGATGAGTATACCATTTGCCGTTGGTCTGATTGATTACCAAAGATGAATCTCCGAATACATTCAATTTCTTGATCCTGAGGTCAGTGGCTTCCTCAAGACCCATGATACAAGCTTCGTATTCTGCTTCGTTGTTAGTGCATGCAAAAGTGAGTTTTGCCGAGAAAGGCATATGAACTCCTTTAGGTGTAATGAGCACTGCACCAACTCCACGACCATTCATATTGACAGCCCCGTCAAAAATCATAGTCCATTCTTCTTCGGGGCCAGGCCCTTCAGTGTGAACTAGCTCTTCATAATCTTTTGCTTTTAAATACATGATGTCTTCATCAGGGAAGTCAAATCTCATGGGCTGGTAATTATCAATGGGTTGCTCAGCCAGATAGTCAGACAATACACTGCCCTTGATGGCTTTTTGAGATGTGTACTGAATGTCATATTCTGTCAGAATCATTTGCCATCTTGCAACCCTTCCGGTAAGAGCTGGCTTCTCAAATATGTACTTGACGGGGTCCATTTTTTAGATCAATAAAGTAGTGTGGGTCAACATATACTGTCTTAGTCGGTGAGCAGCCCACGCTAAAGCACAACAAGTTTTCTCGAGTAGTGAATAACGTTGTTCACAGTCGGTAAACTTTTTGCTTAGGTAGTATATTGCGTACTCTTTTCGACCAGACTCGTCATGCTGGCCCATCACACACCCCATTGATCCTTCTAATACTGTCAGGTACATTATCAGAGGTCTTCCTTCAACTGGAGGAATGCGAATTGGAGGTTCTTGTAGGTAATCCATGATCTTGTCAAAAGCCTTTTGACAATCGTCATTCCACCTGACTGTCTGCTCTTTTCTTAATAATTTGTACAAGGGTTCACAGGTTGCAGTGAGATGAGATATGAACCACGAGATGTAGTTCAATCTACCCAAGAACCCTCGAACTTCTTTTTCAGTCCTAGGTGCAGGCATCTCCTGAATGGATTTGAATTTGTCAGGATCAACTTCAATTCCCTTTTCACTTACGATAAATCCCAGCAACTTACCAGAACGCACCCCGAATGTGCACTAGTTGGGGTTCAACTTCAGCTGGTACTTCCTAAGACGCTTGAATAATTTCAGCAGATTCACCAGATGGTCTTCTTCAGTAAGGGACTTGGCAATCATGTCATCCACATAGCATTCAATTTCTTTGTGGATCATATTGTGGAATAACGTTACCATAGCCCGTTGATAAGTCGCACCGGCATTCTTCAGTCCAAATGGCATTACCTTGTAACAAAATGTGCCCCAAGGTGTGATGAAGGTTGTTTTCTCCATGTCTTCGGGTGACATCTTGATCTGATTATACCCATAAAAACCATCCATGAAAGAAAATACCGAGAACTGAGCAGTGTTGTCGACCAATACGTCAATGTGAGGTAATGGGAAATCGTCCTTCGGGCTAGCTCTGTTCAGATCTCGGTAATCCACACACATACGTACTTTGCCATCCTTCTTAGGCACTAGTACAATGTTAGCGACCCACGACGAGTAACTAGTTACAACAAGGAAACCGACGTCCCACTGTTTTTGTACCTCTTCCTTAATCTTCATGGCCATATCTGGACGAGTACGGCGTAGCTTTTGCTTCACTAGAGGGCAATCTTCTTTTAATGGCAGCTTGTGCATGACAATATCCGTATCTAGACCTTGCATGTCTTTATAGGACCAAGAAAAGACGCCGATGTATTCTCGAAGAATGTTGATAAGTTGTTCTTTTACTGAAGCTTGCAGACCGGCCCCAATCTTCACTTCTTTCAAATCCTCCTCGGTACCAAGATTAACTGTCTCAACCTCCTCCTGATGAGGAGTAATCACTTTCTCTTCTTGCCTCAACAACCTGGCTAACTCTTCAGGCAATCTGGAGGATTATTTCTGCAAGGGTTAAGATTTGTTCGTTTTAGTGATCAATTTTAATCTTGTTTAGAAAAAAATGAAAAATGAAGTTATTATTTTGAAAACATTGCCATTTTATTGTTTTGTACAAAAGTGAAAAATGAAAAGACAGTGAGCGAAAGAGAGAATTGTTTGCAAAAGATGTCCGATATTCATTGATATTCCATTTGCACAAAATTACGATATGGCCCTATTACAAAATGAGTCCTGACACCTTGGGCAAGATGCAGGACTTGATGCATGCTGAAAAAGGCAGGAAATAATAATTACTCTGCAGGAGTAACCCTTATAATTTCCTGGGAAGACTAGTTAAGGACTTGGTGACCCGGGATCCTTGGACGAATCAAACTCTCCAGGTTGAGGTTGCTTTCCGCCTCGTCTTCCACGTTATTGACAGCATATGGGGTGATCATCCCCCCACTAATGAACTTGGGCTCCTTGGCAGCCTCTGCTTGATCTTGTCGGAATGGTGGTTTGTAACCCAAACCGAATCTGTCCTCCTTCTTCTCCACTGGTAGCAGCTTGCCCCAGCCTTGGGCATTTCCATCTTCAACAACCTTTCGGGCTTACTGATAAGAGAAATAAAGGTATTTAAAGCGAGTGCGGAAAATAAACGAAAGTAGTGCGAGTGCGAGAAATAAATAAAGTAAAGCGAGTGCGGGAAATAAATAAAAGTAAAGCAATGCGGAAAGTAAATAAAATAAAGCGATTGCGTAAAAATAAAATACGAACTGGAATTAAAATGGCGGCAGGATTAACTTCCTCCTAGAGTGCTCCAAAACTCGATCACACAGACCTATGCAGACTCGATCACTCGATTGTAGTAACACCCTGATGTGAAGTGATTACTACTTTAAAACTGATATATGCCTAAGAGATACTAAGTTTGGATGATAAAATCGAAATTCTAAAGTCCTATTTATAGGAAAACATTAAGTGAGAAAAGACTAGGATGCCCCCTCCACTAAAAAGTGGAGGGAAACATTTTTGCCTTGTGGCGCCCGCCACAAGGCCATGTCGCCCTCCATGAGTACAAAATGGTGGAGAAACTGGAGATCGTGGGCTTTGGCAGTTGTGGAGTGATCTTGAGACATGGCCACGTCATGGCTGACCCCATGGCGCCAGCCATGGTGGATGCCGTAAGTGTAAAAAGCTGAATTTCTTGGTTTTCATCCGTTTCAACTCCTTTTTCGCTCCTTTTCTCGATTTAGGCTCCGATTACATAAGAAACCTGAAAATAAAGAAAAACAAAGTAATAACATAACAAAATAACAATAAAAACTAAGAATGCATGCGAAATCGGAGTCAGAAATACGGTGAAATTTAGTGTTATCAAATCCTCCCACTCTCAGACCTTTGCTTGTCCTCAAGCAAACATTTAAAGCTCAACAATGAAGAAAACTAGTGTCAGCACGTGATTTGGGCTAGGAGGGATTCTAAGTTCAAGTCAGGATGCAATGACAGGTACTAACTAAGTGAACCAAGGGCACCATAATAACACAGACACAGACTTCAATCCTATATTAACCATCCCATGTCATCCCACAATACCTAGGCCTATCTTCTCATCTCTTTTTGGGTCCTTTTCATTCAGGCGCAATCACATTAAGCCCGTTATCCGTACATGCTTCATAGTAGAGTGACCGGTTAGTGATTCTGATCCAAAACATAGGGTTTCTGGCACATAAGCATGTGTAAACCCGTTTTATTTTGACCTAAATATAGCTGCGGGGGATCAGATCGTAATCCGCCCTACCAAGTTCAGTGCCAGATACCTTTGAACCAACTAACAATAGGTGAATGCAATTTTTTTTTCTTTTTGTGGCAAAAATTTTTTCTTTCTCTTTTTTCGGTTTAAATGACTTTGTGAGGGTCACCTATCCCAGAGTTTTCCTTTTTCTTTTTTATTAGCACTGGATCATTCACTTATGTTCATCGGCCCCCTACGTAGATCATGCTTAGGCCGGAGCTGACTGCTAGAATAAACTACTTAGGGCAATTTTTGAATGATAATAAAGGCCATGGTGGCGGGGTTTAGGAGTGATTCCTATATTCAAGAGGTCTATGGTGCTAAAATGATACTGATGTTTCAAAAAGTTGACCTAAGTCACCACATCCTAATCCAAACCTATCTCAAAGCCCAAAAAACATGTGAAACAACATTGTTTTCTTTTAATTTTTTTTGGTAAGGCTAAGGAAATGGGAAAAATGAGGATGTACTAAAGATACACTATACGGGTGACTCGTCAAACTCCTGCATTATCTAAGAAAACTTAACATAAATAGCTAACTGAAAAGGAAAATAACAGAAAGCGAATAAATAACTAAGAAGGGAAATAACAGAAAGCAATTAAATCCCCTCCCACACTTAAATCGAACATTATCCCTAATGTTTCGAAATAAGATAAGGAGAGTAACCTAGATAAATATTGCGGAGGAGCACTGGTGCCCTCGTCGTCCTGCTGTGATGGTCTGGAACGACGGGATCTACTGCGCTGCTGGTCCCTCCGGTTAAGTCGTGCTGATAAGGTAGCCTGGGCACCTCGGACCTCTCGAAGGTTACCTAGGATGGAACCCTGAGTGGCCTCCATAAGCTGGTGGTGCCGGCGGTTGACTTCTCGCTGACGGACCTACTCTAATGTGATGTCGGTCAAGGCACGACAAACGTTACTGTAGGCACGATCCGAAACCAATCGTGATTGTTGCATGAAGTTCATGTTGTCTGTCAGTTGTTGTCAAATAGTAGAGAGTAGGCTGTCTCGCCTTTCCTCTTTAGCCGTCATATCACGCCACATCTCCTCAGTGACATAGAATCCAGGAGTAGTACGTGCAACAGGGTTAGAGGAAGATGGTGCGGTGTGTGACTATGACGGGTGATGGGGGGACACATGAGGTACGGGAGAATGCTCTCTCCGATCATATTCTTCATCAGTGTCATGTGCCTCCCCATCACGAATATTAGGAGGAAGTGGACCCAAAACAGGTGGAGCATTCAAATCATAGGTCCAGTTCCTTTCATTACATACATCGGTACGTCTACTGCAAGGTAAAGCAACAGATGGGACATCTACCCCATGAACCATCAACTCATAACCACTTGCTCTCCTCGTTCGGCATAATTTCATGTCTTTTATAAATTTTAAATTAATTGTGCAAGGAGGTAGTGGTTCAAGCGTAGCTATCTCATTGTTCAGGTCAAGAGCCCGAGCAATAGACGTAACAAGTCCTCCAAAAACAATCGGTCCTATTTTATTAATAGTTAAAGCCATGTGTGCAAGCATAAACGGGACCGGATTGATATGAGTATTAGTGAGGCATCCTTGCAAAAATAGGAGCTCTTTAGCATTGACCTTATTTGGAATCTCCCGACCAAAAATAGTACATGCCAAAAGATATCTGAAAACTCTTATGGTCGGGTTATGGATGGTCGACGCAAGTATTCCTTCAAAAGAATTTATTGAAGTACTTGACAGCCTCTGCCAGAAGGAAAATACCTCGGCCGACCATTCCACATCCAAAGGTGCCTCACATATAGCACCTTCCCTCTGAGGGATTCCTAACAAGCCTGTGAGTTCGCCGGTATTGTATTCGTATTCAATTCCAAACAGTCTAAAATTAACAGTACCGATTGTGCTAGCAGTGTTAGGACTGACCGTGTATATCAATGAACTTAAAAACTTAACTATCAGCCTCTCATAGATAGGTTCCTGATTAACAAAAATATTATGCAAGCCTAGAAAATCTAATAAATGAAAAACACTATGATATAGGCCCAAAGAGTAAAGACAGTTATCATCGACGTACCTAGTCGAGAGAATTTCTCGACTCTGAAGCCTTTGAATAATTTTCCTTTGCCTATCTCCCGGTCTTCCATCGCGAAGAAGATATCTGTTGAACTCCATTGTTGTTGCTCCTTGAGAAGTGAAAAATGGTGAAGAATGGTTTATGTGAGAAATGGTAAAGGATGGATTTTTATGGTTTGTGGTGGATGAAAATGAAAATGGATTTTGGATGGGTTTTATAGATGGTGAATGTTTTGGAAAGGTGGGAGCTTTAATGGGGTTCAATGAGGTTTTTGGAAGTTGGAAAAATGGGTTTTGGAAGTTTGAAGGTGTGAAAATGGTGGGGGAGAAGAATCAGCCCCGAAAATAGGGTAGGACGGTGTGGCGCCCGCCATAAGGCTATTTTGCCTTTGGGCCTTAAAATTTTCAATTCTTCTTTTGGGCCTTGCGTACCTTCATTCTTCGGGGGGGGGGGGGGGGGGGGTCCGGATAGCGTTTTCTTCTTTCTTCTAAGGCATGAAGCTTGCATATTTTTTATGAAGACAAAAATGAAAATATTTTTGTCTTTATATTTTTTTTCTTCTTTATTCGACATAAAAATAAAGTAAAATAAAACAAAAGAAAAGAGAAAAATGAGATTAGTGCATGAAATAATATATAAGATAAAATCAAAGTACATGAAAAAAATGTAATATATGCGATAATATAAAATATGTCTGGAGATGCGAGAAATAAAATAAAGCATGAAAAAAATTAAATACTAGAGTAATAATGTCAGTGTAAAACGATCATGTGGTAGGCCTCTCTTCCTGGTTCGATCCACGAATCTCAGTTATCTCCCTCCGAAGCTCTTCAATCTCCTGATATAGAGCATCGGCCTCTGAGGTATGAGTGAGATCAAATATCTTGATCTGTAATGCCA
This sequence comes from Lathyrus aphaca, assembly GCA_963966055.1. NCBI lineage: Eukaryota > Viridiplantae > Streptophyta > Magnoliopsida > Fabales > Fabaceae > Lathyrus > Lathyrus aphaca. The sequence continues at coordinate 334,930,642 of OZ014520.1, read as the reverse complement.
AGTCCGCTACTTCCTGCTTGAGCAGGGCAGTCTCCTTGCGGAGCTCATAAATCTGGGTCTGTAGATCAGGCGGCTGCAAAGACATATTGTTAAACATAATAGTGATTCGGGGAGAAAGAGGTGTAGGAGTTTACTCAGCGGCGGGAGGTGATTTTGGCTCTTCGACACTCTCTCCATAACCCTCTAAAGCATAACTCCAATTAGCAGGGTCGTGGACACTGGTCATCAGCGGGTCAGGTAATGTAAAGTAATGTATCACTTCGCCGTTGATCAGTAATCTAAACGTGTTGGGCTCAAAAGAGGCCCTCCTCATCAGTCCTCTGTCAAGATAAAAGTCAACATCCAGGGTGGTGTAGCAGCAGAAGGTCCTAAGGTGCAATAATTTGCGAGACAACCCCAATGCAGTAGCAATCTGTGTAACAATCCCACCGACATGTATAATGCCTACAGATGACCTGGCGACACTGGCAAGGCCCTTCAAAAGAAAGTTGCCACAAGCAACTGGGCGTGACTAAGTCGCACAAAATAGTAGGAAAATCTCCTCTTCACTCAGCAGAGTCTCTGTATCTAGCAAACCAAGGAAAGAGTGTGCTAGAATCATTTGGAAGTACCTTAACGCAAGGTTGTGGATTACCTGAGAAAACTGAGTGGAAGGATCTTGACTCCCTCCACCTGAGATGTTAGACCAAAACTTTTCCACTTCTCTGCTTATAAAATACCCCATCGGTGTCTCTGGAATAGCATCAAGAGTAGTCTGAAAACCTAGTAAATCACCAAACTCTTTGTGAGAGAAGGAGTAGTCAGTCCCGAACAACATGAAAACAGCATGTCCATCGGGTCCAACCCAAGGATCATAGTCAAACGAGCTGAGGAACTCTAGAGTCAAGTTCCTGTAAGTGTTGTTCATATCGTCGAACTGGTCCCACTGGAGTTGGTGGCATAAGAATCTGACGCTTGGCTCTATCCCCAAGGCATCCATGCAATCTTGGTCTGGGTACCTGGTGGGTGCCATAGGGCATCTCATGTGGACATAATAACGCTCTCTTTGTGCGTTGTCTCTAAAGGACACGTGCATGTCATCGGGGTTCTGCATTCTGCACAAGGTTAGCAAACAAGGGTCCTGAAATCACACAAAACATTCAATCGTTAGTCCTGACAGAATAATAAAGTAAACAAATTAAAATAAAGTAAAAATAAATAAAAAGTATGTAAGATAAGAAAAACATGGGTTGCCTCCCATGCAGCGCTTGTTTAACGTCATTAGCTCGACGACCAGATTTTATACATCATTCGAAGGATTTGGTGAATCACTCAGAGTATGGCATGTGTATGTTGTTAGGATGTCACCTCCTTCGTAGGGCTTCAACCTCTGTCCATTGACGATGAACAATTTACATGTTTGGTTCTTGATTTCAATAGCACCAGATCTTAGAATCTTAGATACTTCGAAAGGGCCAGTCCATCTCGAACGAAGCTTCCCTGGAAAAAGTCGTAACCTAGAATCGAACAGGAGAACAAGATCGCCTATTTTGAAGTCTTTTATTATGATTCTTTTGTCATGCCAATATTTTCTTCTTTCTTTGTATATGATGGCATTTTCGTAGCGGATTGTCTGAGCTCTTCTAATTTATGGATATCAAGGATACGTTTTTCACCAGCAGTTAGGTAATCCAAATTCAAAGTTTTGATGGCCCAATAGGCCTTATGCTCCAACTCAAAAGGTAAGTGACATGAGTTTCCATAGACTAGTTGATAAGGGGTTGTTCCTATAGGGGTTTTGAAGGCGGTTCTATAGGCCCATAACGCTTCTTGAAGTTTCTGCGACCAATCTTTTCTAGATATAGAGACAGTCTTCTCAAGAATTTGTTTGATCTCCCTATTAGATACTTCCACTTGTCCATTAGTCTGTGGGTGGTATGGTGTTGCTACTCTATGCTTAACTCCATACTTGCTTAAAATTTTATCAAATATTCTCGATATGAAGTGTGATCCTCCATCACTTATGACTAAACGGGGTGTTCCAAACCTGGGAAATATATAGTTTTTAAACAATTTGATAACTACTCTGGTGTCATTCGTGGGTGCTGCGATAACTTCAATCCATTTAGACACGTAGTCAACAGCTACTAAGATATACTGATTTCCTAAAGATGGTGGAAACGGTTCCATAAAGTCTATACCCCATACGTCGAAGAGTTCTACTTCTTGGATATTTCTTAGAGGCATTTCATTACGTCTTGAAATATTTCCTGTACGTTGGCATCTATCACATTTGACAATGAAGGCATGGACATCACGCCACATAGTAGGCCAGAATAGACCAGCTTGAATAATCTTGGTGTAGGTCTTAGATGTGCTTGCATGTCCACCATAGGGTGCAGAGTGACAATGCTCAATTATATTATGTACCTCTTCTTTTGGAACGCAACAGCGGAAAATGCCATCTTTACCTCTCTTGAAAAGAAATGGTTCGTCCCAATAGAAGTTTCTCACATCACTGTAGAACTTCTTCTTCCGGTGGTAATTTAGATCGGGGGGTATGATGTCAGCGGCTAGATAATTAACAAAGTCTGCATACCAAGGTACATTACTTATAGCTAAGGATTTATGAGAATGCTTATGTGGGTCTGAGTTATCATCTTCAATAGTTTCTAGTTGGGCTATCAGTCTATCATAGGCAAAATCGTCATTTATGGGTACTGAGTCAGGTTTCATGTATTCTAGCCTAGAAAGGTGATCAACTACTACATTATCTGTGCCTTTCTTATCATGGATATCTAAATCGAACTCTTGCAGTAATAAAATCCATCGAAGTAACCTAGGTTTGGCATCCTTTTTACTTAGTAAGTAACGAATGGCAGCATGGTCGGTGTAAACTATAATTTTGGCTCCTACTAGATAAGATCTAAATTTGTCTATGGCGAAAACTACAGCTAGGAGCTCTTTTTCGGTTGTTGCGTAGTTGAGCTGTGCATCGTCTAGGGTTCTACTGGCATAATAAATTACGTGTAACTGTTTATCTTTTCTCTGACCTAGAACGACTCCTACAGCATAGTCACTAGCGTCACACATTATCTCAAATGGTTCTGACCAATCAGGGGGTTTCATTATAGGTGCTGAAATCAGAGCTTGCTTCAGAAGATTAAATGCTTCAGTACATTTTTCATCGAAGATGAATTCAACATCTTTCATTAAAAGACCAGTTAAGGGCATTGTTATTTTGGAGAAGTCCTTGATAAAGCGTCGATAAAATCCGGCATGTCCAAGAAAACTTCTTATCTCCCTGATAGTCTTGGGCGGTTTTAGATTCTCTATGACTTCTATTTTAGCTTTGTCTACCTCTATACTTTTTTTGGAAACTATATGTCCTAAAACAATCCCTTCGGTGACCATGAAATGGCATTTTTCCCAATTTAGCACAAGGTTTACCTCCACACGTCTTTCCAGGATTTTCTCAATGTTGATAAGACAATTTTTGAAATCAAATCCACAAACTGAGAAATCGTCCTTAAGTACTTCCATGATTCCATCTAAATAGTCTGCAAAGATAGACATCATGCATCATTGGAAAGTGGCATGGGCATTACAGAGTCCAAAAGGCATTCTTCTGTAGGCAAAAGTTCCAATAGGGCATGTAAAGGTAGTTTTTTCTTGATCTTCGGGGTGAATAGGTATTTGGAAGAATCTTGAATATCCATCTAGGTAATAAAAGTAAGAGTGTCTGGCTAGGCGCTCCAACATTTGGTCTATGAATGGTAATGGTAAATGGTCCTTCCTAGTTGCTTTATTTAATTTTCTATAGTCTATGCACATACACCAACCTCCATTAGTTCTTTTTGCTATGGGTTCACCCTTCTCGTTTTGCACGACTGTGATGCCTCCCTTTTTAGGTATTACATGCACAGGACTCCCCCATTTACTGTCTGAGATCTGATATATTATACCTTCCTCTAGTAACTTAAGAACTCCAGTCTTAACTACTTCAATCATCATAGGATTTATTCTTCGTTGGTGCTCTCTGGAGGGTTTTGAATCTTCTTCAAGCAAAATCTGATGCATGCATAAAGATGGGCTTATTCCTTTTAGATCTGAGATCTTATATCCTAAGGATGAGGGGTATCTTCGTAAAACATCTAACAATTGGTTTGTTTCCTTTTGGTCCAAGGTAGCACTGACTATAACTGGATGGTCCATTTCTTCATCAAGAAATTCATATCTCAGGTTCTTAGGCAGTTCCTTAAGTTTTACGGTTGGTTTCATAGGGCAAGGAATAGGATCTGGGGTAAGAGATAGACATTCGTAAGGTTATCATCAATGTAGGGTTTTTTATAATTGTCATCTTCCCAAATAAGGGTTGATGGTAATTTTAAAGATTCAGTTTCTTCTTCTTGTTCTAATTCCCTAATGCACTCATCAATGATATCTAAGGCATAACAAGCATCTCATATTACAGGTGCCATAAGAAATTTCGAAAGTACAAATTCTATCTTCTCGTCACCTACCTCAAAGGTTAGTTTCCCTTTTTTAACATCTATTATGGCTCCAGCGGTTGATAAGAACGGTCTACCTAGGAGGATTGGTATGTCGTCATCTTCTTTAATGTCCATGACAACAAAATCAGTAGGTATAAACAGCTGACCTATCCTAACAAGGACGTCTTCAAGTATGCCTATAGGGTATTTAACGGATCTATAGGCTAATTGAAGTGACATCTTAGTAGGTTGTAATTCTCCTAAGTTTAATCTCTCACAAAATGCTAAAGGCATTAAGCTCACACTAGCTCCTAAGTCTAGAAAAGCTTTTTCGATGACATGATTCCCCAAAATACAAGGAATGGAAAAATTTCTGGGATCTTTATCTTTCTTTGCTAACCTATTTTCGGAAATAGAATTACATTCCACGGGTTTCGGATCTTCAAGTCTACGTTTATTTGTAAGTATGTCTTTGAGAAACTTAGCGTAATAAGGTATTTGGGTGATGGCTTCTGTAAAGGGGATTTCTACGTGAAGTTTTTCTATAACCTTAACGAATTTTTGATACTGATTATCGTTTTGGGTTTTCTTTAGTCTTTGAGGGTATGGTATTGGTGGTTTGTATGGCGGTGGTGGTACATAGGTGTCGCTCCCGATAAGTGGGACCAGGCCCAGATAAAGGTACAGACGTGAACGGTCGGCGAAGGGAACAATGAGAACACACAGCCGTGAACTCACTGGAGATGAATAGAGTCGCCAGCTAGGCATTTTTATCCCGGAGGAAAGGCAATGCTGCATAGACCTAAGAAAAGATGGATAAGACGGTTTGCGAACCAGAGAGACTGAGAAAGGGGGTTGGTTACAACCTGGGAAGGTATTAGCACCCAGATTGTCCGTCGTACTCGACGGGATCCACGCTTAAAAGATTTGTGTTTTAAAGGGGTAGTGTCAGTGCAATTTGTGTGTAAAATAGCTGGAAAGAGATGTACAGGTGTCAGTGTAAAAGAATGTGAAGTGTGTAAATGATGTGCCAGTGTGAGATCAAGAATAAAATGCTCATGACCATGAGGCTTAAAAGAATGAAACTGGAAGGAGGGGGAATATACAGAGACTTTTGTTCGATAACTGTTAAGTTATGCCTACGTATCCTCTCGTGCAATGAGGAAGTCAGAACACCGTAGTTCGACCCGAAGAGACTGAAAGATGGATTGACTTGATGAACTGCTTGCTTGCCTATGCTCAAGTGTATGATCTGTCTGGCACAGATGCAAACTGTCTTGCATTAGACGGAAGAAGCAAGTTCTCGTTTGTGAGTGAGTGAGATGAGAAAAGAATCCCGAATAAGACGATTATTGTTTGTTTTTGTGCTTTCAATATTTTATTGCTTTTGAAAGTTTGTCATAAGTTAATGAGCCTAAGCCTAAACCAATGGATTTAGTAAACTCATCACATCTTCCCTCTGATTAGGGGTAATGAGAATTACCTTAAGTGTGAAGTCAGATTCTCACACTTAATCACCTTTGATATAGGGTTAAGATCATTAACCTACTTGTGATTATTTAGATGTTTTTGGTGCTTTTGTTTAGTGTTGAGTAATGAGGTTAAGCCATAATCAAGGATTAAACAGACTCATTACACCATCCTAATAGAAGGATAATAGATGAGAATGTTTAAGCTGAGGAAAGCTCCTCAACTTAATCCATGATTAGGGATTAAACTCATGACAAAACAAGCCTTTGATTAAGTAGATTTTAGATTAATGATATGATGATGAAGTGATTTTTAGGGTTTGTAAGACAACTTGAGGGGGACTTGTCCATTAACACTAGGGTTAGTCCTTCTTAACCAATTAAGGAAGAATTAGAACCCTAATGCAAGGCCCAAGTTACAAGTGTGATGTCTTGATATTTATTAAATGAATTGATTAAGAGACTTAAAAAAACAAAGGGTTTAACACTTAGGATTAAAGTTATACACTCCATCCTAAGAGAAGGATGCAGGCATAACCCTAATCACAAAGTCTTAAAGCCTTTAGGGTTTAGTCCCTGATTATGAGATGAGAAGAGAGGACTCAAAGAAGACACAAAGGTAAAAATAAGTGGGGGACTAATCAGAACCCTAATTCATTGTCATGCTTGGATGATCCTAAGGTTTGTGAGGTTTCCAAGAACAAACTTCAGAGGAGCCACCAGGAAGCAGATGAACAAGATCAAGAGAAGCAAAGTGACTTGCTTCATTCAAGAAGTCAAGTCACTTGAAGAAAGAAAGTGGGAGGAAGAAGAATAAGCAAGCTCAAACTCAAACACATATAGGAATGCAGCAATGGATGCAAGAGGGATGAAAAGAAAAGTTATGAGAAGTGAAGGCAAATTCACTTCCCAAGTTCACTTACCACCTGAAATGTTAGAAAGAAATGCAATGCAATGCTAAATGAAATGAAATGACATGATGCTAGACCAAACCAGAAGCATGTTGATGATGATTATGATGTTATGAGGTGCTGCAAACATGAGGCAAGACATGGATATGTTCATACAAGATCATGGATGCAAATGATGCAAGTTAAGGAGCATGAATGAACATGAAAAGTTATGAATCATACAAGACAAATGACATGGTAAATATGTAATGCAATGATCAAACATGCTTCCTATATGTCTTAAGATGTCAAATGAATCACAAGAATGCACAAAATGCAAAGACAAGTCATGTTATGCAAGAAAATGCAAGAAGGATGCAAAAGAAGGCCCAAATTAGGGTTCATGGATCAAACATCAAACCAAAATCCAAAACAGAAACAAACCCTAAGATAAAAAATGGAAAATGCTACCCAAAGAAACCCTAAACCTATAATAAACCACTGCCCAAAGGGGAGCTCTCAACTCTCAACCAAACTCAAGTTATGATTTTTCTAAGTTATTAGGGTTTTTTAGGATTCTTAACAAAAGAAATGTCAAACAAATAGAAAATGCAAGATCAAATCATGGCCATTTTACCCTAGAAACTACATGCCAAACACAAAACAATGCAAGAAGAATCAATGTCTCAACCTTCTCCAATAGGCAGAAATGAATTTTTGAATCCATGATCAAAATAATGCATAAAAAATGATTTAATTCAATGAAAAATTCTTAAAATGCATCAAGATCAAAAAGCAAAATTGGTTTGAAGGTTGGACAATGTTTCTAAATGTCTTAGAACATTTCATGAATTTTTTTGTAATTTTTAAATACCTAAAAGTATTTTTAATAAATTAATTTCCATTAATCAATTAAAAATAATCTTTTAAATATTTAAAAATACTTTTTTAATGATAAAAAATAAAATAAAAATGTTTTTGTGTCATAAATATTAATAAAACTTTAAGGAAAAAGTTTCATAATTTTTATGTGTTTTTTACTATTTTTAATAAATCATGCAATTTAATTGAAAAGAAATAAAAATAAAATTGATTTAATCTGAATTAAATGAAAAGTAAGCTAATCCTAAGGTCCAGATTTGAAACTGCCTGCGCGCGAATTGACTACCCGCCACATCTTACGGCCCAAATTCAAATTTGCTAATTAATGCTTAAAACCCTAACCCTGCCGTTAATTACAATCAGGCGACCGGAACAGTGTTCCGGTCGTCTTCTCCGGCCATCCCCAAAATCAATCTCTCTCCCTAGGCCAAATCAGAAGCCCCAAGTCTCCAGAATCCATCTACCAACTATCCTAAGCACGAATCCATCCTCAAATCATGTTTAAACTCACACACAAACAAGAATCGAAGCAAATAAAATTCTAGGTCAAACTTTCAGAAGGCCATTACATGCTCATTTCTGGCTTATTTTCAAAAGTAAAGAGATCCCAATGATCAGTGTAACATGCACAACAAGATTTTAACAAGAGAAATGAGTTCTGGGAAAAAAGTTCATGGTGTCACCTGAGATGGAGCTCTTGATTCAGGAGCTCTTTGGATGATTCTTTGGCTCAATCTGGTCCCAATGGTCCACCTTTGAAGCTTTGGATGCTTAGTTGGAGTTTAAACAACCTCCTGAGTGAGTTTGCAGCAGCTCTGACCAAGGGAGGATGAAAATCGTATTTGAGATATAGGGTGTTTCAGGCCAAAACAAAGGGTGGTTTCTAGTCAGTGAGGTGAGTGGAGATTGTTGGTGGAGTTTGTTCTTGTGTTTGAGGTTTGTGGAAAGAGATTCGATGGAAAATGCAGGCTGAGGTGAAGAATGGCAATGGGGTATTCTTGCTCAGATCAAGCCTGGCTCTTGGTGCTTTCTACTCAAAGAGGCAAGGTGAGTTGAATGGTGAAGATGGCTTTTGTGTTTGCAAGCTGTGGAGAGGAATTCGAAGCAACTTGCAACTTGGTAGGTTTTTGTGTATGTGATGAATGAATGTGTTTCAGCCTTGCCTTGTACATGGAATGGCTTGCAAAATGATATGTTATTTTAATCCAAGTGGCCAGAGGATGTGACATGGCCTGTGGTGATAGGTAAGTTTACTTTTGCAAAAAGGTCAACTTTTGTGTAAGGCAAGTATGGTGAGGTGCTAGGCAAGTACAATGGGCATGGGCTGCGCAGCATGATGAGTGTGTGAGGCTAGCTTGATTCAAGGACCAATGCAGCAAGTTGGTGAGGAGAAATGAGTGTTTTGCAACTTGGTTACTTTTTGCCTTTTCATGAAAATCTCTCATTACACAAACCATAAACATGTGAACCTTGGTCCAATTCTGATTTTTGTGACTTAGAGAATGTTTATGTGCTGGTTTAAAGTGAACTAGAGGTCACAATTGGCTTTGGTTCAAGACTTTGCAAAATTTCCATTTGAAGCATGCCTTGAAAATTAATGATTTTAGCCAACTTTGCCTTGCCATAACTTTTGATACAAGAAGAGTTTGATCATGTTCTTGTACTTTTTGAAAAGGGAAAGATGAGATCTACAACTTTCATGACCAAAGTTTTTCCATTTGAAGCCTTTTTGGATCAAGAATCAAGGCTTGAAAAATGACCTAAAATGATGCATTCTTGAAAAGTCAACTATGCCCAAAAAGTCAACATTTGCAAAAACCCTAAATTCTTGATTTTTATGAACTTAAAACTTCTTCCATGATCAAATAAAGATCATATACACTCAAAATGATGAAGATCACCCATTGGTTGGGTCATTGGGGGCCTCAGATGCCCTGATTTTACACTGACTTGTCTGAAAAGTCAACTCCTGATCAGATGACTTCCCCATGGAATTTCTTCATGAAAATTGATATGCATACTCCCTATACCATATAGAGATCAATGGAAACAAGAATGACCAAAAAATTTGGAGTTATGGCCTCTGAAACCAAAACCCTAATTTTCAGTCAACTGTGCAGTTCAACCTGGCTCTGCATCCACTCAAACCCTAGTTCTTGTGATTCCTCTGCAATTTTGACTTTGAGGAGATGAAATATGATATAAGAACACACATGGACCCCTTTGAGTTGATTGGTGGCATTTGGAATGGCTCAAGATGCCCTGAGGTTGCTCAGATCACAAACCCTAGGTGCAGATGCCTTAGAAACTATGCAGTGAATCAAAAATGAGATGTGAGATGATATGATTGTGTTTATGCATATGAGGATGATCACAAGCCATGGTGTGAATGGGTGAGGGCAAATTTGGGGTGTTTACAGCTGCCCCTATTCAAACATGAGTTAGCTGTGCAGGATGTAAGCAACGGCTTAACAGGCAAACAAGATAACTTGTGGTTGAATACCAAAGACAGTCCAAAATTTGCACTCACAGAATGAAGAAGAAAAAAGAAAGAAATAAAGTATATTGTAAAGTGTGGGCGACGGAGGACGACCGTCGAGCAGAGGACGACTGCTGGGTAAATAGCAATGACGGGGACGGCCGACATGCTGGGAAAAGTGTGAAGTAAAGCGATGACGGGGACGGCCGACATGCTGGGGATAAAAGGTAGAGCTAAGACGGGGACGGCCGACTAGCTGGAAAAATAAAATATCATGATGGGGACGGCCATCAAGATAAGGCTGTAAAATTTTCTGGGGATCGAATGAAACATGACAGGGACGGCCATCAAATTCATAAAGGTAAGGTAAACAACGATGGGGACGGCCATCGGGCTGAAAAGGAAAAGGGACCACGACGGGGACGGCCATCGGGTTAAAGAATAAATGAAATAAACAGATGATGGGGTACGGCCATCAAAGGTGAAGGACGATCCCCTAGCAGGGGACGGCTGCTCTGTTGGGGAAAAAAGAAATATGATGGGGACGGCCATCAAAGGTGGGGGACGACCACCTGGCAGGGTACGGCTGCCGAAAATATCGCGACATAGGACGAATGCCGGATAGAAAAGGTCAACGATGGGGACGGCCATCGGATGAGCATGATGGAGGACGACCATCAAGAAGTGGAGGACGACCACTCAGCAGGGTACGGCTGCTCTCAAGGTTTATCATGACATAGGACGAATGTCAGATAACCAAAATCAACAATGGGGACGGCCATTGGATAAAGTGATGAAGGACGATCATCAAGAGGTGGAGGACGACCACCTAGCAGGGGACGGCTGCTAAACTATCAACGATGGGGACGGCCATCGGATGAGCATGATGGAGGACGACCATCAAGAAGTGGAGGGCGACCACTTAGCAGGGTACGGCTGCTCTCAGGGTTATCGTAACACAGAACGAGTGTTAGATAAAAAGAAAATTTGTTGGCGATCTACTGGGGATAAAGTAAACACGGACGAGCGTTTACATCCAAGAAACAAAAGGTATAAGCGTTTGGTATTGTGTATAGATTAAAGATGCGGACGAGCATCCTTAAGGCTATGATACGGACGAGTATCATGTAGAAACAAACTGACACATGTTCAGAGATGATGATACGGACGAGTATCAACTGGTTAACAAAGAACACGGACGAGTGTTGCATCTGAAAGGACTCTTCTGGGGAATAGTAGTCACAGACGAGTATCTATATCCAAGAAGACATAAGTGTTTGACACGGTGTATGGATTAAAGATGCGGACGAGCATCCCTAAGACTATGATACGGACAAGTATCATGTAGAAACAAACACTAGACGCAATGTTCTGAGATGATGGTACGGACGAGTACCAATTGGTTAACAAAGAACACGGACGGGTGTTACATCTGAAAGGACTCTTCTGGGGAATAGTAGACACAGACGAGTATCTATATTCAAGAAGACATAAGTGTTTGACACGGTGTATGGATTAAAGATGCGGACGAGCATCCCTAAGACTATGATACGGACGAGTATCATGTAGAAACAAACACTAGACGCAATGTTCTGAGATGATGGTACGGACGAGTACCAACTGGTTAACAAAGAACAAGGACTACTGCCGACTCTGTGGGGATATGAGTGATGATGTATACAAGATACGGACGAGTATCTGTATAAGTGTACCATGAGTAGTGAGTATTGTATTGTATAGATGAGTGTTTTAACTGCTGGGGAGAGTGACACGGACGAGTGTCAAAAGAGAAAAGTAATATAATATCAACAAGTGTATGGGTGATAAGGGTGTAAGCGAACGCGCTGGGGATATGACACGGACGGGTGCCATGAAACTGTATATATAAGTACATGTGAGTGCAAAGAGGATGTCTTTGGCTTTCTGCTGGTGATTTGACACGGACGGGTGTCAGGAGGTATCTGTAATGCGGGTGATCTTGTTTGTAAAGTGTATTCAGGCAACCTGTTTGGGGAAGTGATGGCACGGACGGGCGTCAAAAAGGAAATATATACTGGCGTTTGCGATTTGTGAGGCAACTGCTTTTGCCGGGACCCTGGTGGGGATTTTTGTGTATTGTATTATGTATAATGACAGATTGTCAATATTTACAAGTGTTCAATTCGCAATCATGACTTATGATTATGCTATGCATTTGATTTTTGCCGTAATGCTCCGTATTAGACGGAATGCTACGCTCTGAGGGGATAGTATGGTGCGAATGCTATGATTATGCAAAGATATATAGATCCGGGATTCGGATCCCGTTGCTGCGAAGATCTCTGGTTGATCTGCTCGAAGTGAACATCCCAGCTGGGGATGAGATCATTGGTAGATCTGATGAAGCATCTGCTTGGGGATATAGGTCACTGATTGACATATCCTCATAATACGGGACCCAGCTGGGGTTTGTAGAAGCTTTCTCCCTCTCTGTTGTGACTTCTTCGTGCGTTGCTCTTCTGAATAGAGGCTTGAAGTTCTGTGGGGAGATGATTCCCTGATTCTTGCATCTTGTTGAGGAATAGTGGTTGGTACTACAGCTGGGGAATGCTGTTGGTAACTCAGCTGGGGAGAGTAATGAGAGGCAACTCGGCTGGGGAGAAAACATCTTGAGTGTTAAGCCTGTTTGTTGATTTTCCAGCTTGCTGGACTGTAGCTTATATGCCCCAAGTTGCGTTCTGGATACCTGCAATCCTGCAAAGATAAGGAAACGTACAAAGGGTCCCGAGGTATCCTCTACCGGATTCCATCATAGGAGTTTAAGTACTTTCGAGAGTAATCATATTCCCTGCAAGCATGTGCTTTTATTTTTAGAGAAAGGCATCTGTACTTATGCAATTGTATTTTTAGAGATATCAGACAATTCTTTGCAAAATAATAAGCGTAAAACGAAACATGACTGAAAAATCTGATTTTATTAATTCATGTGCCCTGAATTGGCAAAATACAGTCAAGGAAACATATCTCCTGAAATGAAGAGACTGTTACAAATTGAGGAATAAAGTGCTGGCGATGCTGACGACGCTTTCAAGGAGCTTCCTCTTCTGCTATGACTCGTATGACAATGACGTTCTTCTCGTCTTGCTTTCTGGAGAGAGTTGATTCTGATTGAAGCTTGATCCTTTGGAGCTTACCAAGTTGTAGGTGATACAGACGAATTCAGAATGCAGTTGTTCGCTTATTCCCTTATTTTGCATGGATCGCCCTTTCGGGTTTTCAATCCATCGGGATACCCATTTTTGCCTGAGCTGTCCAATGCGGCTTTTCAACTCAGCGGGTGTACATTTTTGTTTATTTCCCTTATTTTTGCCCGAGTCTTTTATTCTGTTTTTGACTCGCCGGGATGCCCTATTTTTGCCTGGACTTACATTCTGTTTTTATGTCCAGCGGGTCGTTTTATGCGAAGTATTTTTTAACTGCATCTGAATTCACAGGGGATGGGAAACCTTCACCATCCATGGTGCTGAGCATCAGTGCTCCACCAGAGAAAACTTTCTTTACAACGAATGGTCCTTCGTAATTTGGAGTCCATTTGCCCCTGTGGTCTGTATGAGGAGGGAAGATTCTTTTCAGCACAAGATCTCCCACTTGGTACTCTCGGTGCCTGACTTTTTGATCAAAGGCTTTCTTCATTCTCTTCTGATATAACTGCCCATGACAGATCGCAGCCAATCTTTTCTCTTCGATCAGACTCAGTTGTTCGTATCGGGCCCGAACCCATTCTGCTTCGTTCAGTTTAACATCCATCAATACCCGTAGGGAGGGTAATTCAACTTCAACAGGTAGGACTGCCTCCATACCATACACAAGCTGATACGGTGTTGCCCCAGTGGATGTTCTGATTGATGTGCGGTACCCATGCAAAGCAAACGGTAGCATTTCGTGCCAGTCTTTGTATGTGATTACCATCTTCTGCACAATCTTCTTGATATTCTTATTTGCTGCCTCAACAGCGCCGTTCATCTTTGGCCTGTAAGGAGAAGAATTGTGATGTTGGATCTTGAAGTCCCGGCATAATTCAGCCATCATTTTGTTGTTTAAGTTGGAACCATTATCAGTAATGATTCGCTCGGGCACTCCATACCGACAGATGATATCTCTCTTCAGAAATCTGGCTACCACTTGCCTAGTAACATTTGCATATGAGGCTGCTTCAACCCACTTGGTGAAATAATCAATGGCAACCAGGATGAATCTGTGGCCATTCGAAGCAGTTGGCTCAATCTTGCCAATCATATCAATGCCCCACATAGCAAAGGGCCATGGTGAAGACATGATGTTCAAAGGATTGGGAGGCACATGCACCTTATCTGCGTAGATCTGGCATTTGTGGCATTTTCTGGCATAAGCACAACAGTCCGCATCCATTGTGATCCAGTAATATCCTGATCTTAATAGCTTTTTAGCCATGGCATGCCCTCCTGCATGGGTACCAAAGGATCCTTCGTGCACTTCATGCATCAACAAATCTGCTTCCATCCTGTCAACACATCTGAGGAGTACCATATCAAAGTTCCTTTTGTATAAAGACCCATCAGTGTTCAGAAAGAAACTACCAGCAAGCCTTCTCAAAGTCTTCTTATCATTGGAAGATGCCCCAGGTGGGTATGTTTGATCCTCTAAGAAGCACTTAATGTCATGGAACCAAGGCTTATCATCTTTTATAACATCCGCTGCAAATACATATGCTGGTCTATCAAGTCTAGACACTGAAATCTGAGGCACAAAGTTAGCGGCTTGAACTTTGATCATGGATGAAATGGTAGCAAGAGCATCTGCAAACTGATTCTCGTCCCGAGGGATATACTAAAGTTTGACCGTTGTAAAGAAAGTCAGTAACCTTCTCGTATAATCCCTGTAAGGTATCAGATGATCCTGGTGGGTGTACCATTTACCGTTGGTTTGATTGACTACCAGAGCTGAATCTCCGAATACGGTCAATGTCTTGATCCTGAGGTCAATGGCTTCCTCAAGACCCATAATGCAAGCTTCGTATTCAGCTTCGTTGTTAGTGCAGTTGAAAGTGAGTTTTGCCGAGAAAGGCATGTGAACTCCTTTGGGTGTAATGAGTACTGCACCAACACCACGGCCATTCATATTAACAGCCCCATCAAACATCATAGTCCATTCTTCCTCCGGGTCAGGCCCTTCAGTGTGAATAGGCTCTTCGTGATCTTTTGCTTTAATGAACATGATGTCTTCATCAGGGAAGTCAAATCTCATAGGCTGGTAGTCATCAATGGGTTGCTCAGCAAGATATTCAGATAGTACACTGCCTTTGATGGCTTTCTGAGAAGTGTACTGTATGTCGTATTCTGTGAGAATCATCTGCCATCTTGCAACCCGTCCGGTAAGAGCTGGCTTCTCGAAAATGTACTTAACTGGATCCATTTTTGAGATTAATAAGGTAGTGTGGGTCAACATATACTGTCTCAGTCGGCGAGCAGCCCACGCTAAAGCACAGCAAGTTTTCTCGAGCAGTGAATAACGTTGTTCACAGTCGGTAAACTTTTTGCTTAGGTAGTATATTGCATACTCTTTTCGACCAGACTCGTCATGCTGGCCCAACACACACCCCATTGACTCTTCTAATACTGTCAAGTACATAATCAGAGGTCTTCCTTCAACTGGAGGCATGAGGATTGGAGGTTCTTGTAGATATTCCTTGATCTTTTCAAAAGCCTTCTGGCAATCTTCGTTCCACCTGACCGTTTGTTCCTTTCTTAACAGCTTGAACAAGGGTTCACAGGTTGCTGTGAGGTGAGATATGAACCGTGAGATGTAGTTCAATCGACCTAAGAACCCTTGAACTTCTTTCTCAGTTTTCGGTGCAGGCATCTCTTGGATGGCTTTGACTTTATCAGGGTCAACTTCAATCCCTTTCTCACTTACAATAAAGCCCAGCAGCTTACCGGATCGCACCCCGAATGTGCATTTGTTGGGGTTCAGCTTTAGTTGGTACTTCCTCAGACGCTTGAACAACTTCAGCAGATTCACCAGGTGATCTTCCTCTGTAAGGGACTTGGCGATCATATCATCCACGTAACATTCTATTTCCTTATGGATCATATCGTGGAATAATGTCACCATAGCCCGTTGATATGTTGCACCAGCATTCTTCAGTCCGAATGGCATCACTTTGTAACAGAACGTGCCCCAAGGTGTAATGAATGTTGTCTTCTCCATGTCTTCCGGTGACATCTTGATCTGATTATATCCTGAAAATCCGTCCATGAAGGAGAATACCGAGAACTGAGCCGTGTTATCAACCAATACATCAATGTGAGGTAATGGGAAATCATCCTTCGGGCTGGCTCTGTTCAGATCCCGGTAGTCAACACACATTCTTACTTTGCCATCTTTCTTAGGCACAGGTACTATGTTAGCAACCCACGGCGGATAGCTAGTCACAGCAAGGAACCCGGCGTCCCATTGCTTTTGTACCTCTTCCTTGATTTTCATAGCCATGTCTGGGCGAGTTCGGCGCAACTTCTGTTTAACTGGCGGGCATTCTTCCCTCAGAGGCAGCTTGTGCACAACAATGTCGGTATCCAACCCTGGCATATCTTGATACGACCAAGCAAACACATCAACATACTCTTGAAGCAGATCTATCAGTTGTCTCTTCACTGGGTCTTGCAGGCAGGCCCCGATTTTGACTTCTTTCACGTCTTCGTCTGTACCAAGATTAATCATTTCAACCTCCTCCTGGTGAGGAGTAATGACCTTCTCCTCTTGTCTCAACAACCTGGCTAGCTCTTCAGGAAGCTCATATTCTTCATCAACCCCTTCATCAGCTTGATTGATTGGATTGTCAAAGTCATACGATGTCATAGCCGTGCTGTTGTCGGTGCTGTCTGGAAGGCACTCTCTGCAAGGGTTAAGTTTGTTCATTTTAGTGATTGATTTTAATCTTGCTTTAGAAAAAAGTGAAATGAAGTTATCATTTTGAAAACACCGCCATTTATTTTTTGTACAAAAAGAAAAATGGAAAAACAGTGAGCAGAAAAGAAAAAGACTCGTTTGCAAAAAGATGTCTGATATTTCATTAATTTAATCTTGTTTGCACAAAAGTACAGATGGCCCTGATTACAAAATGAGTCTTGTCATCTTGGGCAAGATGCAAGACTTTGATGCATGCTAAAAAAAAATACAGGAAATAATAATTACTCTGCATGAGTAACCTTTATAATTTCCTGGGAAGACCAGTTCGAGACACTGCTCCCCGGGATCTTTGGACGAATCCAATTCTCCAGATTGCGCTCCTCTTCCAGCTCGTCTTCCAGACAGTTGATAGCATCGGGGGTGAGCATTCCCCCACTGACAAAACCAGGCTCTGCAGCAGCCTTCGCTTGATGTTGAGTTGGTCTGTAACCCAACCCAAATTTGTCTTTCTTCTCCTCCACAGCTAAGACCTTGCCCCAGCCTAGGGCAGTTCCTTCCTCAACAACCTTCCGGGCTTGTTGGTTAGACGACATGGAGATCCCTGACACAGCAGATGCTTCATTGACGTTCAAGGCTTCAAAACCTTGGCTCATTGTTTCATGGATCTCCCCATCCATCTCAATGTATTTGTAAGTAGCCAGATGGCTAACGAAAATATCCTCTTCTCCACAGATTGTGACAACTTGACCTTCCCACTCAAATTTTAACTTTTGGTGAAGGGTAGACGTTATTGCGCCGGCGGCGTGAATCCAGGGTCTACCCAACAAACAGCTGTAGGCGGGCTGAATGTCCATCACATAAAAGATAGTTTTAAAAGTCTGTGGGCCAATTGTCACAGGCAGCTCAATCTCTCCCAGAACCGATCTCTTCGAACCATCAAAGGCTCTCACCACCAGGTTGCTGGGTCTCAATGCCAATCCATCGTATTCTAGCTTCACCAGAGCCTTCTTTGGTAAGACATTCAGGGAAGAACCTGTGTCCACCAGCACATGAGAAAGGACAGCTCCTTTGCATTCCATGGTTATGTGCAAGGCTTTGTTGTGGTTGCGGCCATCCACTGTCAGGTCAGCATTGGTAAACCCTAGCCCATTGCTAGCAGTAACATTTCCAACCACGGTTTCCAATTGGTTGACAGTAATCTCCTCAGGCACGTAAGCTGCGTGCAGGACTTTAAGTAGTGCATTCCGATGGGCTTCGGAGCACATAAGCAGTGAGAGGATATAGATTTTGGATGGCGTCTGGTGAAGCTGATCCACAATTTTATAATCACTCTTTTTGATGATTCGCATAAACTCATCAACTTCCTGATCGAATGGAGTTTTCAGGGCTTCTTTGGCAGCTGGATCTTCCTGCACTGGGCCTTTTCCCTTTGCCTTGGCGGCAGCTTTTGCTTCGGCAGTAGGTCTTTGAACTTGTGAAGCAAAGAGACGTCCGCTTCGGGTGAAGCCTCCGCCTCCCCCCACATTATCTACTTGTGGTGCAGGTGCTGATGTTTCCAGAGTGATTCTTTTTCCTTCACAGTACACGTCAGAGCCATAGTGCCAAGGGATGGCCCTATTGCTTTCATATGGTACTGGTCCAGGCACCGTGACAGTGACTGGACTGATTGCTGCTGCGGAAGGGACTGTAATTTTCTGTGGATCATAAAAGATTGTAACTGGTGCTCTGGTGGGAGCAGCACCTTCTGAATGGTAAGCGGAGTTATTTTCAGGATCGTAGAATATGGTAACAGTAGAGACGTCTTCATGATTGATTGCTGGTGTTGTAGGAGGTACTGTTGGAAGGACTGATGTTGTTGTTGCTGGAGATTCGAAATGGAATGAAGCTGAAGTTGTAGCAGGGGAAACTGTTGAAGTCTGATCATTTGGAAGGACAGGTGAAGTACTTGTTGATGTTGCTTGTGAATTGTCGGGAATAATAGTTGCTGCAGTTGTAGGAGGGTCTGAGACCGTTGCTGATGAAGTTGTTGGGTTTGTCGGGAATGATGTAGTGATCTGTAGCAGGCCACTCTGAATAAGGCTGTCAATGCCATTCCTCAGGTCCTCACACCCATTCCATGAAATATTGCAATATGGACACCCTAGTTCACACCCCGGAAATATTTGGTTTTCACGGAGTTGAGCTTTGATTTCCACCAATGGTGTCCTGATCTGATCCACACTAGTTATTAAATAAGACGGTTGGTCTTCTTCAATAGCGTTAATTCGAGGACCACCATGGTTTGGCATTGGGTTTTTATTGACATTGGGCGGCGGCGCAAAATTCAGAGCCTTGGAGTCTACCAAGTCTTGTACCTTCATATGCAGAGCCCTGCATTTTTCTGTACTGTGACCAGGTGCGTTTGAATGGAAAGCACACCTAGCATTGGAGTCATAGTTTCTTGGTAGACTGTTGGGATCCGGAGGTGCCAACGTTCTTAGCTCAACCAGGTTGAGTTTCAGAAGTTGTGGCAGCAAGGCAGCATACGGCATTGGGATCGGGTCGATCACTCGGTTAGCTTGGGATGGCCTTTGTTGGAATGGCCTCTGTTGATTGTTGTTGTTGGTGTTATTGTTGTTGTAGTTCCTTGGAGGATATTGATTCTGCTGATACTGGGGTTGTTGTTGGAAGTTTTGTTGCGGAGGTTGATAGACTGGCTGAGGATGAGCTGGAGCAGGGATAGTGACCGCTGCTATTGACCTTTGAACATATTGGGGCCTACCCCTGTTGGTGTGAATGGCATTGGTCTCGCCAGTTCTTCTCGGGCCTGCGAAAGGCTTTCTTGTACCACTGGACGAGCTGGCACCATTATCGGAGATCTTACCCATTTTTAACAGGCTTTCAATTCTCTCCCCAGCTATGACAACATCCGCGAAGCTGGTGGAAGAGAAAGCAGCCAACCTGTCAATATACGTTCCCTGGAGAGTGTTCATAAACATATCTGCCATTTCCCGCTCAGACATAGGTGGTTGAACGGCAGCAGCCAATTGCCTCCATCTCTGGGCATATTCTCGGAAACTTTCTCTTGACGACTGTGACATTCCCATTAGGAGAGTCCTGTTGGGTGCCATGTCTAAGTTGTATTGATACTGTCGGATGAAGGCCTCTGCCAGGTCCTTCCAGCATCTTACAGTTGCCCTTGTCAAGTGGGAATACCATTCCCTTGATGCTCCAGTCAGACTGTCTTCAAAGTAGAACATCCAGAGCTTCTCATCCATTGTATAGGCCTTCAGCCTTCCTAGAAATGATTGCAAATGAGTCCGGGGGCATGAAGTCCCATTATACTTTTCGAAACAAGGAGGCTTGAACTTATGGGGGATCCTGACCCCGTCTAC
Organism: Lathyrus aphaca; assembly: GCA_963966055.1. NCBI lineage: Eukaryota > Viridiplantae > Streptophyta > Magnoliopsida > Fabales > Fabaceae > Lathyrus > Lathyrus aphaca. Next base: position 334,910,152 of record OZ014520.1, on the reverse strand, counting down.
CAAACCCATGTCCATGACGTCGAACCCCAAAGAGTTTTGAGACTCCAGTGATCTCAACTTCTCAGCTATTTCCTCCAATCGTCTATCATAAGTTTCCTCTCCAGCACCCATTACTGTAAATTGGTCCTCCTGAGGATCTTCTTGAAGTACTCTGGCTGCAGTGGCTGTCCCTTGAATGTTTGCAGGAATATTAACTTCAGGATGGAGATGTGGGCCAAACACAGGGGGGTTAGCATGTGGTTGCACCCTTTCATTGTTACTTGTGCCTGCAGTCCCCACATGGGGCTCCTCTTGGTTCCTCCCTTCTACCAAAGCCCTGAGCCTCTCCTGGCTTTGAGCTAAGTTGTTCATCACTTCCATGAATTGTGTTATCTGGGTTCTCATCTCCAGCCTTTCGTTTTCCATCTGGTTTCTGACCTCTGTAAGGTCTTGTTGCATCTGGTCCATCTGGATTCCCGGAAGGTTGTTTCTAGTTGGGTACCTGTGTGGCCTGTTGAGAGGAAATACCCGGCGGCGAGCAATAATTCCTGAGATTCACAACAGAGGTTAGTAACAACAAAACAAAAACCTACAAAACAAACAAAAAGGGTTAGTATGCAATGCAGTTATGCTTATTTGCTCTCAAGGTATCCGGTTTGGCCTTCAGTTTTGACCCTTCCAGACCCTTGAAGATGATGCTGTTGAAGTTGCTTTTGATGTGAACCCAGATAGAAACCAACACAAATATATTACAAAGGTGAAATAATACAATTTGTTCAAGTTACAACACAAGCCCTTAAAGGGGTCAAAATACATCACAAAAAACAAAAGTACATGGAATAGGAATAACAACAAGCAAATGATCAAACTCCAAGGCCAAACTCATCCTCACGAACTTCCTTAAGAAGTGCTTCGGTCACAGGATCAGCCGGATGCTCCGTGAGATTTCTGATGAGAAGGTTTCTTGTTGCAACAGCTGCAGTCAACTTCTTGTTCTGACTTTGGTCCTTAGACCTCTTCACTCCAGCTCTGATTTCTAGCTCTGATATTTCCTTCTGGGCTGCTGCCAGGGCTTTTTCCATCTGCTCCATCTTGTCCTGAACTCTCTTGTTTTCTAGAGTACGGGCCTCAGTGATCCGGACCCACCTGGCCTGACTCTCTTTCAGGTACAAGTCTGTTCTTGCTCTCTGGAACTGGGCTTCTTTACAAGCATTCTTCAGAATCTGTTCACCAGCTTTGGACTTGTTGATATAATCTCCAGACTTCTCAATTTTAGTCAAGTGTTCCACTCTTAACTTCTCCAATCTCTCAATCTCCCTCACACCTTCACTCCTCTCCCGGAGGGTCTTTTGCAGAGCCTGGGTTAGCTTCTCATTTCTTTCCTTCAAGCTCTCAAACTCTTCCAAACTGATAGTGGCAGGGGGTGGTGCTGAAGATGACTCAGGCATGTCTTCTATGGTGAAGGGCATTCCAGAGAATTGGACCCTAGCATGGGACTACTCATAATATTGTGCTGATGCCACATTATTGCACTTCCCCAGAATGGTGATTCCCTTGGTTTGGACATGATCCCAGGCCCAGGCAGCCTGCCTAACAGTTGCCAGACTAATCTTGTTCTCACAGTAGAGGGTCTCAACCAAGTCTTGTTCCCTAGGAGTATGAACCAGTGCATAGCCTAATTGCCTCCTGAACAGTAGAGGGTTGTAGTTGATACTTCCCTTAATTCCTATTAAGGGCACATTGGGAAAGTGCCCACAGCTGGTGAGGATATCTCTGCCCTTGGTGCTTTGAGTACACCATCTGATATCTGCTGAAGTTAGAACAGTGAGTCTCTTAGCCCAGTTGCTTTGCTGATGAGGATTTAGAAATGCATCTGTCCTGGGTAGATGCCTGAGAAGCCAAGCATGGAATAATGGAGCACAACACCTCACTAGCCTCCCCCTCTGCTTCTCATTCTTCTGATGTACTGAGTAATAGAGATCACCCAGCAAAGTTGGCACTGGGTTCTTCAGGATGAACAAATGGATTGCATTTTTGCTAATGAATCGAGGCTCATCTGCAAACAACACAATTCCATATATACTTAAGGCCAACAAAGCACAAACAGCTTTCCAATCCCCCAAGGAGGCCTTCAGACTAGCTTGAGAAATTAAGAAGTCCAGATGAAAACCAGGGATCCCAGCTTTAGAGGTCATATGCTGTTCAATCAAAACAGGCTCCAGGTGCAAAGCTTTTGCTACCTCTCCATTGCTGGGAAAGACCATTTCAGGGTTAAAAGGGATTTCTCTCCTGATAGGCAGACCAATCAATGATGAGTATTCTTCCAGAAGAGGACCCAACTGAAAGTCTTGAAAGGTGAAACATCTCAATGGGGGGTCATAAAACTGAATGCAGGTGTGGATCAAACTCCTCTGAGATAGGTCCAGATCCATAACCAAGTCAAGTATATCCCCATAACGCTCCCTGAACAAAGGTATGTGATCTGGAGTGATCAGGGTTTGGATCCTCCTGATGTCTGATAAGTCTGGTTGGAAGAAATGATAGGTGATGTTGCTTTTCTTTGGAGCCATGATGCTGAGACTGAGTAGAATAAGTGTTGATGAAGAGGTTGAGAAGTGGGCCACTGGCTGGCTAGTGCAAGTAACTGAAGTATATGGCTGACAAGCTGAAGCAAGTGCTGGTGGAGATAGGTCAAAACTGCAGATGGGGTCAAAACCAAAACCAGATGAAGGTGGATACCCTGAAACACAAATAAGCAAATGTTAATATGATGCAATGGTTATGTATGCAAATGATATGCAAAGGGTTTGTGCCTGAGCTGGATCTGATTAACTGCCTTGGTATAGATCCATGTGTGTTCAAGAATTCCAGATGGAGGTCTAAAAATCCAGTAACCAGGGTGGGGGACTCAAATAAAGAGCCACAAGTCCAGGGTTTTAGAATCACAAGAACTATCCAACATGGAGCATTCTTTAACAAAATCAAAGTAACAGGGTATTCTGAGGTCAAGGTACCTGCAAACCTGTAAACAGCCCAACCCCCTCACAGGTGGTGATCTAGAACAAGGATCCTCAGACTTGGATCAGTTATGAGAAGTGTAAACACTTCTAACCCGGAGGTACAGTGTTTACAATAACCATAACAATTCCTCCTCTAATTCACCTCAGTTTCTGAAGGTCAATACTAAAAGGTCATCCAGACTTAGCAGGCTTCCCAGATAGCCCTAGCATTGCAGGAAATCTGCAACACAGAGTTCTCAAGAAGAAACCCATATCTGAACCGTGTTTCATATTCCCGCACCAGACCGAAATGGAATGGGAAAGAATATGATTCACTCTAGCCTAGGTGTCACTCAGGTCCCAGGTATAGGACCTTAACTCTCAATGAAACACCCACCCACCAAAACAAAAAACCAGATCCAGCCAGCAGTACAGTATGACAATTATGATATAATGCAAAAGCAATAAAGAAAGTAGTAAAGCAAACTGTACATAAATCAAAATAAATACAAATATACAAACACAAATAAGCACATAACACCCCAGTAAACACAAATCAATCAAGCGCTAGGAGGAACCCACAAAAAGAACCAGAAGCCCTGGTTGCAGTATAAGGGTCCCCAGCAGAGTCGCCAAGCTGTCGCTCCCGATAAGTGGGACCAGGCCCAGATAAAGGTACAGACGCGAACGGTCGGCGAAGGGAACAATGAGAACACACAGCCGTGAACTCACTGGAGATGAATAGAGTCGCCAGCTAGGCATTTTTATCCCGGAGGAAAGGCAATGCTGCATAGACCTAAGAAAAGATGGATAAGACGGTTTGCGAACCAGAGAGACTGAGAAAGGGGGTTGGTTACAACCTGGGAAGGTATTAGCACCCATATTGTCCGTCGTACTCGACGGGATCCACGCTTAAAAGATTTGTGTTTTAAAGGGGTAGTGTCAGTGCAATTTGTGTGTAAAATAGCTGGAAAGAGATGTACAGGTGTCAGTGTAAAAGAATGTGAAGTGTGTAAATGATGTGCCAGTGTGAGATCAAGAATAAAATGCTCATGACCATGAGGCTTAAAAGAATGAAACTGGAAGGAGGGGGAATATACAGAGACTTTTGTTCGATAACTGTTAAGTTATGCCTACGTATCCTCTCGTGCAATGAGGAAGTCAGAACACCGTAGTTCGACCCGAAGAGACTGAAAGATGGATTGACTTGATGAACTGCTTGCTTGCCTATGCTCAAGTGTATGATCTGTCTGGCACAGATGCAAACTGTCTTGCATTAGACGGAAGAAGCAAGTTCTCGTTTGTGAGTGAGTGAGATGAGAAAAGAATCCCGAATGAGACGATTATTGTTTGTTTTTGTGCTTTCAATCTTTTATTGCTTTTGAAAGTTTGTCATAAGTTAATGAGCCTAAGCCTAAACCAATGGATTTAGTAAACTCATCACATCTTCCCTCTGATTAGGGGTAATGAGAATTACCTTAAGTGTGAAGTCAGATTCTCACACTTAATCACCTTTGATATAGGGTTAAGATCATTAACCTACTTGTGATTATTTAGATGTTTTTGGTGCTTTTGTTTAGTGTTGAGTAATGAGGTTAAGCCATAATCAAGGATTAAACAGACTCATTACACCATCCTAATAGAAGGATAATAGATGAGAATGTTTAAGCTGAGGAAAGCTCCTCAACTTAATCCATGATTAGGGATTAAACTCATGACAAAACAAGCCTTTGATTAAGTAGATTTTAGATTAATGATATGATGATGAAGTGATTTTTAGGGTTTGTAAGACAACTTGAGGGGGACTTGTCCATTAACACTAGGGTTAGTCCTTCTTAACCAATTAAGGAAGAATTAGAACCCTAATGCAAGGCCCAAGTTACAAGTGTGATGTCTTGATATTTATTAAATGAATTGATTAAGAGACTTAAACAAACAAAGGGTTTAACACTTAGGATTAAAGTTATACACTCCATCCTAAGAGAAGGATGCAGGCATAACCCTAATCACAAAGTCTTAAAGCCTTTAGGGTTTAGTCCCTGATTATGAGATGAGAAGAGAGGACTCAAAGAAGACACAAAGGTAAAAATAAGTGGGGGACTAATCAGAACTCTAATTCATTGTCATGCTTGGATGATCCTAAGGTTTGTGAGGTTTCCAAGAACAAACTTCAGAGGAGCCACCAGGAAGCAGATGAACAAGATCAAGAGAAGCAAAGTGACTTGCTTCATTCAAGAAGTCAAGTCACTTGAAGAAAGAAAGTGGGAGGAAGAAGAATAAGCAAGCTCAAACTCAAACACATATAGGAATGCAGCAATGGATGCAAGAGGGATGAAAAGAAAAGTTATGAGAAGTGAAGGCAAATTCACTTCCCAAGTTCACTTACCACCTGAAATGTTAGAAAGAAATGCAATGCAATGCTAAATGAAATGAAATGACATGATGCTAGACCAAACCAGAAGCATGTTGATGATGATTATGATGTTATGAGGTGCTGCAAACATGAGGCAAGACATGGATATGTTCATACAAGATCATGGATGCAAATGATGCAAGTTAAGGAGCATGAATGAACATGAAAAGTTATGAATCATACAAGACAAATGACATGGTAAATATGTAATGCAATGATCAAACATGCTTCCTATATGTCTTAAGATGTTAAATGAATCACAAGAATGCACAAAATGCAAAGACAAGTCATGTTATGCAAGAAAATGCAAGAAGGATGCAAAAGAAGGCCCAAATTAGGGTTCATGGATCAAACATCAAACCAAAATCCAAAACAGAAACAAACCCTAAGATAAAAAATGGAAAATGCTACCCAAAGAAACCCTAAACCTATAATAAACCACTGCCCAAAGGGGAGCTCTCAACTCTCAACCAAACTCAAGTTATGATTTTTCTAAGTTATTAGGGTTTTTTAGGATTCTTAACAAAAGAAATGTCAAACAAATAGAAAATGCAAGATCAAATCATGGCCATTTTACCCTAGAAACTACATGCCAAACACAAAACAATGCAAGAAGAATCAATGTCTCAACCTTCTCCAATAGGCAGAAATGAATTTTTGAATCCATGATCAAAATAATGCATAAAAAATGATTTAATTCAATGAAAAATTCTTAAAATGCATCAAGATCTAAAAAGAAATTTGGTTTGAAGGTTGGACAATGTTTCTAAATGTCTTAGAACATTTCATGAATTTTTTTGTAATTTTTAAATACCTAAAAGTATTTTTAATAAATTAATTTCCATTAATCAATTAAAAATAATCTTTTAAATATTTAAAAATACTTTTTTAATGATAAAAAATAAAATAAAAATGTTTTTGTGTCATAAAAATTAATAAAACTTTAAGGAAAAAGTTTCATAATTTTTATGTGTTTTTTACTATTTTTAATAAATCATGCAATTTAATTGAAAAGAAATAAAAATAAAATTGATTTAATCTGAATTAAATGAAAAGTAAGCTAATCCTAAGGTCCAGATTTGAAACTGCCTGCGCGCGAATTGACTACCCGCCACATCTTACGGCCCAAATTCAAACTTGCTAATTAATGCTTAAAACCCTAACCCTGCCGTTAATTACAATCAGGCGACCGGAACAGTGTTCCGGTCGTCTTCTCCGGCCATCCCCAAAATCAATCTCTCTCCCTAGGCCAAATCAGAAGCCCCAAGTCTCCAGAATCCATCTACCAACTATCCTAAGCACGAATCCATCCTCAAATCATGTTTAAACTCACACACAAACAAGAATCGAAGCAAATAAAATTCTAGGTCAAACTTTCAGAAGGCCATTACATGCTCATTTCTGGCTTATTTTCAAAAGTAAAGAGATCCCAATGATCAGTGTAACATGCACAACAAGATTTTAACAAGAGAAATGAGTTCTGGGAAAAAAGTTCATGGTGTCACCTGAGATGGAGCTCTTGATTCAGGAGCTCTTTGGATGATTCTTTGGCTCAATCTGGTCCCAATGGTCCACCTTTGAAGCTTTGGATGCTTAGTTGGAGTTTAAACAACCTCCTGAGTGAGTTTGCAGCAGCTCTGACCAAGGGAGGATGAAAATCGTATTTGAGATATAGGGTGTTTCAGGCCAAAACAAAGGGTGGTTTCTGGTCAGTGAGGTGAGTGGAGATTGTTGGTGGAGTTTGTTCTTGTGTTTGAGGTTTGTGGAAGGAGATTCGATGGAAAATGCAGGCTGAGGTGAAGAATGGCAATGGGGTATTCTTGCTCAGATCAAGCCTGGCTCTTGGTGCTTTCTACTCAAAGAGGCAAGGTGAGTTGAATGGTGAAGATGGCTTTTGTGTTTGCAAGCTGTGGAGAGGAATTCGAAGCAACTTGCAACTTGGTAGGTTTTTGTGTATGTGATGAATGAATGTGTTTCAGCCTTGCCTTGTACATGGAATGGCTTGCAAAATGATATGTTATTTTAATCCAAGTGGCCAGAGGATGTGACATGGCCTGTGGTGATAGGTAAGTTTACTTTTGCAAAAAGGTCAACTTTTGTGTAAGGCAAGTATGGTGAGGTGCTAGGCAAGTACAATGGGCATGGGCTGTGCAGCATGATGAGTGTGTGAGGCTAGCTTGATTCAAGGACCAATGCAGCAAGTTGGTGAGGAGAAATGAGTGTTTTGCAACTTGGTTACTTTTTGCCTTTTCATGAAAATCTCTCATTACACAAACCATAAACATGTGAACCTTGGTCCAATTCTGATTTTTGTGACTTAGAGAATGTTTATGTGCTGGTTTAAAGTGAACTAGAGGTCACAATTGGCTTTGGTTCAAGACTTTGCAAATTTTCCATTTGAAGCATGCCTTGAAAATTAATGATTTTAGCCAACTTTGCCTTGCCATAACTTTTGATCCAAGAAGAGTTTGATCATGTTCTTGTACTTTTTGAAAAGGGAAAGATGAGATCTACAACTTTCATGACCAAAGTTTTTCCATTTGAAGCCTTTTTGGATCAAGAATCAAGGCTTGAAAAATGACCTAAAATGATGCATTCTTGAAAAGTCAACTATGCCCAAAAAGTCAACATTTGCAAAAACCCTAAATTCTTGATTTTTATGAACTTCAAACTTCTTCCATGATCAAATAAAGATCATATACACTCAAAATGATGAAGATCACCCATTGGTTGGGTCATTGGGGGCCTCAGATGCCCTGATTTTACACTGACTTGTCTGAAAAGTCAACTCCTGATCAGATGACTTCCCCATGGAATTTCTTCATGAAAATTGATATGCATACTCCCTATACCATATAGAGATCAATGGAAACAAGAATGACCAAAAAATTTGGAGTTATGGCCTCTGAAACCAAAACCCTAATTTTCAGTCAACTGTGCAGTTCAACCTGGCTCTGCATCCACTCAAACCCTAGTTCTTGTGATTCCTCTGCAATTTTGACTTTGAGGAGATGAAATATGATATAAGAACACACATGGACCCCTTTGAGTTGATTGGTGGCCTTTGGAATGGCTCAAGATGCCCTGAGGTTGCTCAGATCACAAACCCTAGGTGCAGATGCCTTAGAAACTATGCAGTGAATCAAAAATGAGATGTGAGATGATATGATTGTGTTTATGCATATGAGGATGATCACAAGCCATGGTGTAAATGGGTGAGGGCAAATTTGGGGTGTTTACAATAGGTTTTGTTTTTAGGTTCTTCTCCTTTTTCCTGACTTTCCGAGTTTTTAGATTCCTCTGGTTCCTTCTCTTTATTTCCCTCAGAAGTTTCGGGATCACTTAATCTAGGGTTTGAAGGTTCCTTATAAGCGGTTCCACTTCGTAGAGTAATGGCATTTGCTTGCCCTTTAAGGTTTTGTTGAGGTTGTCCAGGAAACTGTCCTCCAGGTGTAGTCTGAGGGGCTTGGTTTAAAGCTACCTGAGAGATATGGATTTCAAGCATCTTATTATGAGTAATAATTTGGTCAACCTTGGTTCCTAACTGGGTAATTAGTTCGTTAACATGGACGTTTTGGTTCATGAACTCTTTGTTTTGTTGTGTTTGAGCGGTGATAAAATTTTCCACAATTTTCTCAAGGCTCGGATTTGGTGGTACAGGTTGCATAGGTTGATTTGTTCTTGGAGCTTGGTAACCTTGTTGTCTCGGAGGTGCGGTATTTTGGATAGGGTTATTATTTTTATAGGAGAAGTTTGGGTGATTCCTCCATCCAGGGTTGTATGTGTTTGAAAATGGGTTCCCTTGGGTGTAGTTCACTTGCTCAGGGCTGGTCTAATTTAACAAATTGCATTTGGCGGATTGGTGTCCTTGCGTCCCACATATCTCACAATTTGGCGAAACTGCAGCTACAGTATTTGGGGTTGTACACATATGTTCGACTCTAAGGGCCAACGCGTCCATTTTAGCTTGCATCATGTCCATAGAGCTTAGCTCATGTATTCCTCCTTGGGTTTCCTTCTTTCCCACTATTGCTCGTTCTACTCCCCATGATTGATGGTTTTGGGCCATATCTTCGATAAGGGCACTAGCTTCAGGGTAAGGTTTATTCATCAGTGCGCCACTAGCGGCAGCGGCGATGGTCATCTTAGTGTTATAATGAAGTCCATTATAGAAGGTTTGAATGATCAACCAATTCTCTAAGCCATGATGTGGGCCTACTCTTAATAGCTCTTTATATCTCTCCCAGGCTTCGAACAACGATTCTCCTTGGTGTTGGGTAAATCTGGTTATTAGGTTTCGAAGAAGAGCGGTCTTACTTGGGGGAAAATATCTAGCAAGGAAAACGTTTCTAAGGTCTTCCCAAGTTGTTATGGAATTGGGTGGAAGGGAATCTAACCCTGATAGAGCTTTATCTATGAGGGAAAAAGGAAATAATCTTAAGCGTATCGCCTCAGGAGGAGCTCCATTGGTTTTAAAGGTGTCTGCTAACTGGAGAAAGTTTTTTAAATGTTGGTTTGGGTTCTCAGTAGCAAGACCTGCGAATTGTCTCTGTTGCACTAATTGCAACAGGGATGGTTTAAGTTCAAAATTATTGGCTGGGATAGCGGGGTTTACTATACTGGAACTAGGTTCCTCGTTTGATGGTTAGGCGAAGTCCTTAAGAGGTCTTCGGTTTTGATCTTCGGCCATAGCTCTCCTATTCCTATGGAAAAACAAACGTGCGCGAGCGTAACGTTCAGGTTCAGCTAGAGGGTCTACTAAGCTTCCGGCACTGCGAGTCTTTCGCATTGACCGACAGGTAACAACTTAGTCTAAACGGTATAACTACAGGGTATGAAATTTGACGAAATTGGTCCCCGGCAACGGCGCCAAAAACTTGATGCGTGTTTTTCGCAAGTGTACGAACACGTCAGAGTAATATAAAAGATTGTCGAATCCACAGAGACCAAGTGTCAATCTATCGTACCTGTTGTTATGGTGTGTATCTAAGGCAACTGAATATAATGGTTTTAAGGAGTGCGCAATGGTAAATAAAACGATAATTTTAAACAATTAATAAAGACAGGCTCGAATGTAATTCACATTATCAATTAATAATCCGATACTTGTTAATGGAACTACTTATGGGCAATGTTTTCTACTTTGAAAAGAACTAATTTAACAGGAACTGTCGCTTTCGCGTATTCAGAACCGAGTTGTACTCTCTAATCAACCCCTCCTATTGTCACGGATAAAAAGGTGCGTACTGCGTTAGAGTAGTAAACCTATTTTTAATAAATATAGTATCTTAACTAAGTTGAAAAGTACTTTAACCTGGATTTCTTAGCAAAAAGAGGTTCTCACGAACCAGACTCTAAAATTCTTAACGCGTCCGAAAATTGTTTTAAAATCTCTTTCCTTTTTAATCTAAAAACTCCTAATGAACTAGACAAAGCGCTTTTGGCTGTTTTTGAAATAGTTAAAAACAATTAAACTTGTATTGAAAGTTAAAATAGCCCTTAAGTGTTTCTACGAACAATTGTACGAATTACTGGTTCAATTACGATCCTTACATTCTAACCCTTATGGATTTAGTTAGACATGGTAAAGTAAAAGTTCTTTTTAATATTTTTCATAAAAGTATTTAGTGCGAGTGCGGAAAGTAAATAAAAGTAGTGCGAGTGTGGAAAGTAAATAAAAGTAGTGCGAGTACGAGAAGTAAAGGTATTTAAAGCGAGTGCGGAAAATAAACGAAAGTAGTGCGAGTGCGAGAAATAAATAAAGTAAAGCGAGTGCGGGAAATAAATAAAAGTAAAGCAATGCAGAAAGTAAATAAAATAAAGCGATTGCGGAAAAATAAAATACGAACTGGAATTAAAATGGCGGCAGGATTAACTTCCTCCCAGAGTGCTCCAAAACTCGATCACAGACGTATACAGACTCGATCACTCGATTGTAGTAACACCCCGATGTGAAGTGATTACTACTTTAAAACTGATATATGCCTAAGAGATACTAAGTTTGAATGATAAAAACGAAATTCTAAAGTCCTATTTATAGGAAAACATTAAGTGAGAAAAGACCAGGATGCCCCCCTCCACTTTTTAGTGGAGGGAAACATTTTTGCCTTGTGGCGCCCGCCACAAGGCCATGTCGCCCGCCATGAGTAAAAAATGGTGGAGAAACTAGGGATCATGGGCTTTGGCAGTTGTGGAGTGATCTTGAGACGTGGCCACGTCATGGCTGACCCCATGGCGCCAGCCATGGTGGATGCCGTAAGTGCAAAAAACTGAATTTCTTGGTTTTCGTCCGTTTCAACTCCTTTTTCGCTCCTTTTCTCGATTTAGGCCCCGATTACATAAGAAACTTGAAAATAAAGAAAAAAGTAATAACATAACAAAATAACAATAAAAAATAAGAATGCATGCGAAATCGGAGTCAGAAATACAGTGAAATTTAGTGTTATCAAAGCCTCCGCCTCCCCCGACATTATCTACTTGTGGTGTATGAACCGAAGAATCAAGAAGGACTCTTTTTCCGTTGCAATAAAGGTCTGAACCATAGTACCATGGTACATCATTGTTTTTGTCATATGGAATAGGCCCCGGAACCGGAACCGTGATGGTGACCGGACTAACTGCAGCAGAGGTAGGGACCGTTATTGTTTGTGGATCATAAAAGATGGTGACAGGACTTCTAGTGGATGTTGGTGGTGATTGATTGAAGCTTTGTTGTTGCTGAAACTGTTGTTGAGATTGTTGTTGATAATTGCTGGAAACAGGGACCGTTGTAGGATCGTAATAGATGGTGACTGTGGAGACGTCGTTGCTGGTGGATGCTGTAGTTGTAGAAGTAGATGCAATTGAACTGTTGTTTATTGAAGCGATGGAAGAAGTGGTTGCTGATTTTGCAGATGAGTCTGTAGGAACAATTGTCTTTGCAGTTGTAGGAGAAATACTTGTTGTTGACAAAGGAGTTGTTGGTGTTGTAGAAGCAGTTGTTGTTATTTGCAGGATACCTTCTCTGATCAGACCATCGATGCCACTTTTCAAGCTTGCACACCCATTGACAGAAACCTTGCAAGATTCACAACAGGCCTCACAACCTTGAAACACCTGGCATTTTAAAATCTGAGCTTTAACCTCTGCCAGAGGTGTTTGAATACTTGCAGTATCTTCAATTAAATTCATGGGTGAGCCCTCCTCTATTGCATTTATCCTTGGCCCATCATGGTTGGGCATAGGATTCTTCGTGACATTAGGAGGTGGTGCAAAATTTAGGGCTTTTGAATCTACCAGATCCTGGACCTTCATGTGCAGAGCCCTGCACTTTTCTGTAGCATGACCAGGTGCATTAGAATGAAAAGCACACCTGGCGTTGACGTCGTAATTTCTCGGAAGGTTTTGAGGATCTGGTGGAGCCAAAGTCCTTAGCTTGACAAGATTAAGCTTTAGGAGTTGTGGAAACAATGTGGCATATGGCATTGGTATAGGGTCAATCACCCTGTTGATCTGTCATGGCCGTTGCTAGAAAGGGCGTTGTTGTTGTTGTAGGATCTTTGTTGAGGAAACTATGGTTGTTGAGGAAAATGTTGTGGCTGTTGAGTATATTGAGGAGGTGGAGTAGGAATAGTGATGGCGGAAATTGATCTTGGCAAATACTGGGGTCTTCCTCTGCCCATGTGTACGGAGTTTGTTTCACCGGATCTGCGAGGACCTGCAAATGGTTTCCTTGCACTACTTGAACTGGCACCATTGTCAAAGATTTTTCCCATTTTCAATAAGCTCTCAATTATTTCCCCAACTATAACCACGTCTGCGAAGCTAGTGGAAGAGAATGCAGCTAACCTATCAATATAAGTCCCCTGGAGGGTGTTCATGAACATATCTGACATTTCCCTTTTTGACATAGGGGGTTGAACGACAGCAGCTAATTGCCTCCATCTTTGGGCGTACTCTCTAAAACTTTCCCGGGAAGACTGTGATATTCCCATCAGAAGGGTTCTGTTTGGAGCCATGTCCAGATTATATTGATATTGACGAATGAGAGCCTCGACCAAGTCTTTCCAATTCCTAACTGTGGCCCTGGTCAAATGAGAGTACCACTCCTGGGATGCCCCTGTCAAGCTATCCTCAAAATAAAACATCCACAGTTTTTCATCCATGGTGTAGGCTTTTAATCTCCCCAGGAAAGATTGGAGATGGGTACGTGGGCAGGATGTGCCATTGTATCTTTCAAAACAGGGAGGTTTGAACTTGTGAGGAATTCTAACCCCCTCCACTAATCCCATATCCATGAAAATCAAAACCTAGAGAGTTTTGAGACTCTAGAGACCTTTGCTTTTCTGCTATCTCGTCTAGCCGACGATCATAAACTTTGTCTCCTGCCCCAACCATAGTAAATTGTTCTTCCTGAGGGTCCTCTTGCAAGGCCCTCCCTCCAGTGTTGCCTTGGGTGTTTCTTATAGCATTGATTTCTGGGTTCAGATGAGGTCCAAACTCTAGGGGATCAGTACGAGGTTGTACATGATCATTGTTGCTGGTACCCCCTGTGCCTGGGTGGTTTTCTTCGGGAGTTTGCCGCACGACCAACTCCCTCAATCTCTCCTAGCTCTGGGCCAATCCAGTCATCACTGCCATAAACTGGTTCATTTGGTCCCTCATCTCAGTCCTTTCATTGGCCATTTGGGTTCTCACATTAGTCAAATCATGTTGAACCTGATCAATTTGTAAGCCCTGAAGGTTGTTTCTTGTCGGATACCGGTGCACTCTATTGACGGGGAACACTCTTCTACGAGCAATGTTTCCTGAAACCACAACAAAGTGAGAAACAACAACAAAACAAAAACCTACAAAACAAAGAGAAGATTGTTAGTATGCAATGCAGGATGCCTATTTGTCTTCCAAGGGTATCTGGTTTGGTTCTTTGGTTTTGACCTTCCAGACCTCGAGGAAATGATGATGTTGCAGAGAGATAAAGCCCATGAAATAATACAAACCATATATTACAAAGAGTGAAGATACATAGTTTGATTACAACAAAGTTCCCATGGAAGGTAAAAATACAACAACGAAAATACAATCAAAATGAAGTACAAACAAAAGAATCAAACATCCAGTCCATAGTCATCCTCTCTGGCTTCTTTCAGGAGAGCCTCAGTCACTGGGCCCACTGGGTGCTCTGTGATAGTCCCAATGAGAAGGTTCCTGGTGGTGATGGCATTTGTCAACTTCTTATGCTTGTCCTGGTCCTTTGATTTCTTCAACCCCGCTCGGAGCTTCAACTCAGAGATCTCCTTTTGTGCTGCTAACAAGGCCTCCCGATTCTTCTTCTCATTGGCTTCTAGCTGCTCTATCCTAGCCTGGGTCCTTTGATCCTCCTGTGAACGTGCCTCAGTGATCCTGATCCACCTAGACTGACTCTCCTCTAGGTAGTGCTCAGCTCTGGCCTTCTGAGTTTTGGCTTCCTTGCAAGCATTCTTCAATACCAACTCCCTTGCTCTAGCCATTCTGATGTAATCATCTGTCTTCTTAATATTGGCCATATGCTCGATCTGGAGCTTCTCCAACCTTTCATTGTCCAGACGACTATCAATCCTCTCCCAGAGGGTCTTCTTCAAAGCTTCAGAGAGCTGAGTATTCCTCTCCTTCAATTTTTCAAACTCCTCTAAACTGACAGTGGCTGCAGGCTCCACTGTCGATGGTCCAGGTACATCCTCTAAGGTGAATGGAATACGGGTGATCTGTCCCCTGACACGAGACCAATCAAGATACTGAGCTGAAGCTATGTTGTTGCACTTGCCAAGAATAGCTGTCCCCTTAGTCTGAATATTGTCCCAAGCCCAGGCTGCTTGTCTGGCAATGGCAAGGTTGTGCTGAATGTCACAATAGAGGGTTTCTGTCAAGTCTTGCTCCCTTGGTGGATGTACCAAGGCGTACCCTAATTGCCTTTTGAAAAGCAACAGATTGTAATTGATGCAACCCTTTACTCCAATCAGGGGTACATTAGGATACTGCCCACAACTGGTGATGATATCTTTGCCCTTGGTGCTCTGAGTGCACCATCTGATGTCTTCGGATGTAAGGGCAATCATTCTCTTAGTCTAGTTCCTTGGTTGATGAGGATTCAAGAAAGTGTCTGATTTCGACAAGTGCCTCAATAACCAATAGTAGAAAAGAGGTGCACAACATCTGACTAATCTTCCCCTCTGCTTCTCATTCCTTTGATGCACTGAATAGTAAAAATCTCCAAGCAAGGTAGGGACTGGATTCCTCAACAAGAACAGGTGGATAGCACTCTTGCTTACAAACTTAGGCTCGTCTGCAAACAAGATGATCCCATATATGCTGAGGGCCAAGAGTGCACAAACAGTGTCCCACTTCCCTGCTGCAGCATGAAGGGTGGCCTGAGTAACCAAGAATTCCAAATGAAGGCCTGGGATTCCAGCCTTGGTGGTCATACTCTGATCAATGAGGGTGGACTCCAAGTGCAAAGCCTTAGCTACATCTTCATTCTTGGGATTAACCATCTCAGGGTTGAAGGGAATCCCTCTCCTGATGGAGGTACCTAACAACATGGAGAACTCTTCCATCAATGGTCCTAACTGAAAATCTGGGAAAGTAAAGCATATGAGAGGAGGGTCATAGAACTGAAGACATGTGTGGATCATGCTCCTCTGGGAGGCATCCAAATCCATGATCATGTTCATAATGCCACCATAATGTTCCCTGAATAAAGGGACATGATAAGGAGTGATGGGAGCCTGCATCTGCCTGATGTCTGTCAGAGTGGGATCAAAGAAATGATAGGTGATGTTGCTCTTCCTGGATTTGTCCATGCTGAAAATGGATGCTGGTGAAGTAGACTGAGGATAACTGCTGATAAAGGCAACTGAAGAAGATGCTGAAGAAGAGTCTCTGATGAAGACAACTGGTGAAGATAACTGGAGGAGGTACTGAAGAAGAATCCATGATGAAGATAACTAAAGGAATCTGAGCAGTAGAATAGGTCAAAACCAAACCAAAGATAAGATGTGGATACCCTGTAAAACAAATAGACAAATGTTAAATGATGCAAAATGATGCATGCAGAATGATATGCAAAGGGTTTGTGATCAAGTGCTGGATCTGTTATTTTCCTTGATAGGGTCCATGTGTGTTCATAAGTCCAGATGAAGGCTTAGAAAACCAGTAACCAGGTGGGGGACTCAAATAAAGAGTCACAAGTCCAGGGTTTCACAAGAACAGTCCAAAATGATACAACCTTAACAAAACTAGTAACAAAGGAATGATGAGGCCAAGGGTTCCTGCAAACCTGTAAACATCCCAACCCCCTCACATGTATTGTTCTAGAACAAGGATCCTCAGACTTGGATCAGTTATGAGAAGTGTAAACACTTCTAACCCGGAGGTACAGTGTTTACAATAATCATAAAGGATCCTCCTCTAATTCACCTCAGATGCTGAAGGTCATAAAAAGGTCATCCAGACTTAGCAGGCTTCCCAGATAGCCCTAGTACTACAAGAAATATGTAGCACATAGTTCTCAAGAAGAAACCCATGTCTGAACCGTGTTTCATATTCCCGCACCAAACCGAAATGGAATGGGAAAGAATATGAATCCACTCTATCCTATGTGTCACTCAGGCTCCTAGTGTGACACCTTACTCACTCAATGATCCCTCCCACCAAAATACATAATAGATCAAGCACACATGATATGATGATAACAATATGAAATACATATAAACAGTAAATGAAAGCAATAAATAAAGCTGTGCAGAAAGCAATAAATAAAGCAATAAACAAAAAGCACAAGTAGCACATAACACCCCCATAAACACAAATCAAACAAGCACTAGGAGAAACCCACAAAAAGAACCAGAAGCCCTGTTTGCAACATAAGATTCTCCAGCAGAGTCGCCAAGCTATCGCTCCCGGAGATTTGCATCCCGGTGCAGACGCGAACGGTCGGCGAAAAGAGAAATGAAATGAAGTGAATAGAGTCGCCAGTTGGGCATTTTTATCCCGAAGGAAAGGTAATGCTGCATAAACCTAGAAAAAGATGGATAAGACGGTTGCGAACCAGAGAAACTGAGAAAAGGGGTTTGTTACAACCTGGGAAGGTATTAGCACCTAGATTGTCCTTCGTACTCGACGTGATCCACGCTTGAAAGATTGTGTTTAAATGGGTAGTGTATGTGCTATCTGTGTGCAAAAGCTGGAAAAGAATATAACAGTGTCAGTGCAAAAGGGTGAGTTCTCAAGAACTGAGGCTTTTAAAGAATGCTGAAAGAGAGGGGAGACACAGAGACTTTTGTTCGATAAATGTTAAGTTATGCCTACGTATCCTCGTGTGCAATGAGGAAGTCATAACACCGTAGTTCGACTCAAAGAGACTGAAAATAAATTTGACTGTGCACTGCTTGCATGCCTATGCTCAAGTGTATGACTCGTCTGGCTCGAGTGCTAACTGTCTTGCATTAGACGGAAGAAGCAAGTTCTCGTTTGTGAATGAGTGTGGTGAGAAAAGAATCCCGGAGGAGACGATTATTGTTTGTTTTTGTGTTTTTAGTTTTTTATTGTTTTTGGTGTTTTGCATAAGTTAATGAGCTTAAGCCTAAATCAAGGGCTTGTAAACTCTTATATCCTCCCTGATTAGGGATAATGAGCCTACTTAAGTATGAGATAAGCATCTCAACTTAATTGCCATGATGATGTAGGATTAAGATCATTAACCTACTTGTGATTAATTAAGTGTTTTTGGGTTTTTGTTTAGTGTTAAGTAATGAGTTTAATATCTAATCACAGATTAGTGAACTAATTACACCATCCTAATAGAAGGATAATAGATGAGAACACTTAAGCTGAGGAAGATACCGCAAATTAATCCATGGTTAGGCATTAAATTCATTATATAAAAAGCCTTTATTAAGTGTATTTTAATTAAAGGGATGAGATTAAGAAATGAGTTTTATGGTTTGTAAGACAACTTGAGGGGGACTTGTCCATTAAACACGAGGGTTAGTCCTTCTTAACCATAAGGAAGAATTAGAACCCTAATGTAAGGCCCAAGTTACAAGATAAAGTCTTGATGATTATTAAGATGATTTGATTAAGAGGTTTAAACAAATTAAAGGTTTAACACTTAGGATTAAAGTTATACACTCCATCCTAAGAGAAGGATGCAGGCATAACCCTAATTCCAAAGTCCTAAAACTTTAAGAGTTTAGTCTCTGATTATTGAGATGAGAAGAGAGACTCAAGGAGACTCAAAGATAAAAAGCTAAGGGGGACTAATTACAACCCTAATATTATCATGCTTGGATGTTCCCATGGTTTGTAAGGCTTAAGAAAGATTTTCAAGGAGGCCACCAATGGAAGAAGCAGATGAAGGAAGGAGGAAGCAGAAGAATAAGGTACTTACTTCACTGAAGAAGATAAGTAACTTAAAGAAAGAAAGTGAGAATGGAACATAAGTGAATCAAATTCACTTCAAAGACAAGTTAGAATGCAAAAGAAAGAGATAAGAAGGAGTGAGAGGTGAAGGAAAATCCACCTCCCAAAATAACTTACCAAACCTGAAAGTGTTAGCATGAATGCATAAAGTATAAGGCATGAAGAAATGAAATGAAATGAGATGAAATGAGATGAAATGACCAAAGTCAGAAGTGCATGTGCAATGCAAATGGCATGTAAGATTATGCAAAGTCATACAAAATGCATATGTGTGATCTGTCGCTCCCACTAAATGACACAGGGCCAAGAGGGGCACAGACGCGAACGGTCGGCGAAAGAAGAAAGAAAACACAAGGGTGAACTCAGAAGACAAGAGTCGCCAGCTAGGCATTTTTATCCCGAAGGAAAGGTAATGCTGCATAGACCTAGAAAGATATGGATAAGACGGTTGCGAACCAGAAAGACTGAGAAAGGGGGTTGGTTACAACCTGGGAAGGTATTAGCACCCAGATTGTCCGTCGTACTCGACGGGATCCATGCTTGAAAGTTTGTGTTTGAAGGGGAAGTGTCAGTGCTATCTGTGTATCAAAGCTGGAAAAGAATGCAAGTGTCAGTGTAAAAGAAGTGTGAAGTGTATAAGAGAAGTGTCAGTGTAAGAAAAGAATAAAGCTCAAGACTATGAGGCTTAAAGAATAATGCTGGAAGGAGGGGGGATATACAGAGACTTTTGTTCGATAACTGTTAAGTTATGCCTACGTATCCTCTCGTGCAATGAGGAAGTCAGAACATCGTAGTTCGACTCAAAGAGACTGAAAGATAAATTGACTTGTGAACTGCTTGCTTGTCTATGCTCAAGTGTATGACCTGTCTGGCTCAGGTGCAAACTTTCTTGCATTAGACGGAAGGATCAAGTTCTCGTTTATGAGTGAATGAGATGAGAAAAGAATCCCGGAGGAGATGATTATTGTTTGTTTTTGTGTTTTCAATCTTTTATTGCTTTTTGGGGTTTGTCATAAGTTAATGAGCTTAAGCCTAAACCAAGGGTTAATAAACTCATTACATCCTCCCTTTGATTAGGGGTAATGAGTATACCTTAAGTATGGAGTAAACACCTCACACTTAATCACCATGATGTAGGATTAAGATCATTAACCTACTTGTGATTATTTAAATGTTTTTTGGAGTTTTTGTTTAGTATTAAGTAATGAGTTTAAGCCATAATCAAGGATTTAATGGACTCATTACACCATCCTAATAGAAGGATAATAGATGAGAACATTTAAGTTGAGGAAGGCTCCTCAACTTAATCCATGATTAGGGATTAACCTCATGACAAAACAAAGCCTTTATTAAAGTGGATTTTAGTTAATGGTAAGATTAAGAAGTGATTTTTATGGTTTGTAAGACAACTTGAGGGGGACTTGTCCATTAACACTAGGGTTAGTCCTTCTTAACCAATTAAGGAAGAATTAGAACCCTAATGCAAGGCCCAAGTTACAAGTTTGATGTATTAGTGTTTATTAGATGGATTGATTAAAGGATTTAAACACATTAAGGGTTTAACACTTAGGATTAAAGTTATACACTCCATCCTAATAGAAGGATGCAGGCATAAGCTTAATCACAAAGCCTTAAAACCTTTAGGGTTTAGTCCTTGATTATAAGGTGAGAAAAGAAGACTCAAAGATGACACAAAGGTAAAATCTAGATGGGGGACTAATCAAACCCTAATTATTATCATG
The DNA here is from genome assembly GCA_963966055.1 of Lathyrus aphaca. Lineage (NCBI taxonomy): Eukaryota > Viridiplantae > Streptophyta > Magnoliopsida > Fabales > Fabaceae > Lathyrus > Lathyrus aphaca. The sequence continues at coordinate 334,889,582 of OZ014520.1, read as the reverse complement.
CTTGGTTGTTCCTAGGGCTAATGAGGTTTGCAAGAAGATCTTCAGAGAAACCACCAGGAAGGAAGCAGATGAAAGGAGGAAGAAACAGAGAGAAGCAAGACAACTTGCTTCACTTAAGAAGACAAGTTGCTTGAAGGAAGAAAGAGAGCAAGAGCATGAATGAGCAAGCTCACTCTAATACAAAGATAAAATGCAGCAATGATGCATAAGAGGGATGAAAAGAGATTGTGAGAAGTGAAGGCAAATTCACTTCTCAAAACAACTTACCACCTGAAAAGTTAGCAAAAGAAATGAAATGCAATGCAAATGAGATGAAATGTCATGATGCAAACCAAAGTCAGAAGTATGCACATGATATTAATGATGCTAAGAGATGATGCAAACACATGACAAGAGATGAGAGTGATCATACAAGCATAAGGATGCAAAATGAAGCAAGCTTTGAACCATAAAGATTCATGAATGTTTATGAAATGAAATGAACATATAACATGGCAAAGGAATGATGCAATGATCAATCATGATTCTAACATGTCCTAAGATGTCTTATGGATCATATGGATGCACAAAATGTCATGACAAGTTCTTAAATGCAAGCAAATGAGAGATGGATGCAAAGGAAAGCACAAATTAGGGTTTACATACAACATGCAAGGCAAAAATTCAAAATCAGAAGCATAAGGCATGATAAAAAATTGAAAATGGGATCAAAGGAACCCTAACCCTACACAAGTTCACTGCCCAAAGGAGGGAACCTAACTCTTAACCTAGTGCAAGTTATGAATTTCTCAAGTCAATTAGGGTTTTGGGATACCTCACAATGAAAAATACTAAACAAATTGAAAATGGAAGATAAATTCAAACCAATTTTAACCTATAAACTACATGCTATTAAGGATGCAATGCAAGAAGAACCATCATCAAACTCTCAATGGTTAGGCAGAATGGATATTTTCAAGTTTGAACAAAAATATTGCCTTGAGAAGAATTTAATTCCAAAGAAAATTATCAAAATGCATCAAGAACCAAAAAGAAATTTGTTTTGAGAGTTTGATAATGTTTCTAAATGTTTTGAAATGCAATGTGAATTTTTTTGTGATTTTTAAATACCTAAATGCATTTTTAATTAATTAATTTTCATTAACTAATTAAAAATAAACATTTAAATGATTTAAAAATAATTTTTAATGCAAAAAATAAAAATAAAATATTTTTGGGTTCTGAAAATTAATGAAATGCTTGACAAAAATAAATCAGAATTTTTAGATATGTTTTACTATTTTTAATAATTCGTGTAAATAAAATGGAAAAGAAATGAAATTAAATTGAAATAAAAGAAAGTATGCATAATGAAGAGTCCAGATTGAATCTGGGCTTGGGAAGATTGACCTTGCGCGCATCTGGACGGCCCAGGTTCAAACATCCCTAAACTTAATTAGTTAACTAATTAACATTTAATTAAATCTGGATTAGGGTTAATGATCAGATCTCATCCATCCAATGCACGCGGGAAGGAACTATCGCACGGCCTACATTCAAACTTGTCCCTAAACCCTAATTAACATTAATCACTTTCAGATGACCGGAACAGTGGTTCCGGTCATCTTCTCCGGCAAGCACAAACCCTAGTTTCTTCTACAGGTTACCAAACTTCAAATTTCCTCCACCAAAATGATCCTCTCATCAATCTAAACCTAAACCCTCATCTCAAATTCATTTATTTTCACTCACAAGCCTGAATCGAAGCAAAACATAAAACACGGGCAAATGTTCATAGATGTCATACATGCTGGTTTCTTCATCATTTTTAAAAATAAATGCATATTCATGATCAGGAGAACATATAGCATCATAAAAGAACTTAAAAATTAACTTCTGGGAAAAATGTTTTTCATGTTACCTGAGATGGAACCTCTCTGACTTTGAGCTTTCTGTGTTTTTCTTTTGTGCAAGCCTGCTTCCTTGAACCTCCTGATGATGGAATGAGGCTTAGAAAACTTGGGGGGTGGCTAGTTTGAATGATTCAGCTCTGGTGTAGCAGAAATGGAGGTCTTTGTGTGTGATGTTTCATGCTGTTTTAAGGGGTGATTCTTGTTCTATGAGTAATTTGTGGGTGAAGAAATTTTGGATGTTTGAAGGCTGTGTGAAGAGATTCGAAGAGGAGAAGTTTTTGACAGATTTTGTGGATGCTGGATTATGGGAGCTTTCTGGCTTGTGTATGGCCTTTTTTAGGATGCTTGAAGTCCACATATTAGACTCTGATTGGGCAGAGAGTTGTTGGTGGCACAGTGTGATTGGCATGGGCAAAAATGCAAAAGTCAAAAGTTTGTGTACTACAAGTATGGGCTGGGACAGAAGAGATCTAAAGGGGTGTCTTGCCTCAGCATGATTTATGGTGAACCATAAGATCAACAAGATGCAGCTGGATGGCTTGGATAGCAAGATGGCATGAGTTTTGCATTTTGCCTTCTTTGAAGTTTCTTGTGAATCAAGGCATGAAACCTCATGATTTCTTGGGAAATTTGTGACAAAATGAGTTATGTGATATTGTTATGATGTTTTGACACCAATTGGAGTTCAATCCAAGCATGAAAGGTCCCTTTTGCAAAGTTTCAATTTTGAAGCCTTCATGAAAAATGCCTTATGCAACTTGTAATCCAAGGCATGGAAATGAAAAATTCTTGGCACAAATCTGACTTGTAGGCATTGCAATGTGTTTGTATGATGATTAGAAGCCACCTTGAAGTCATGAGAATGCTTGGCATGTGAAATCGCAAGTTTCCCTCTTTGTGCAAAAGTGAAATTTCAATGATTTTATCCAACTTTGCAAGGCCATAACTTTTGATCCAAAATGAATTAGAATGAGTTCTTGTACTTTTTGAAAATGGGAAGATCCATTCTACAACTTTCATGACCAATGTTTTCTCATTTGAAGCATTTTTGAATCAAAAAGAGGAGGTTGAAAAACTTTCCCAAAATGACAAGTTTTCATTACAAGTCACTTTCCCAAAAAGGCAACTTTGCAAATGGCTTGAAATTATTCAATTTTGTGAACTTATAATATCTTCTATGATCAAATAAAGATCATAAACATTCAAAATGATGGAGAATGCCCTTTGGTTGGGTCACTGGGGACCTTAGATGCCCTGATTTTGCACTGACTTGCTCAAGAAGTCATCTCTTGATCAGATGCCTTCCCCAAGGAATTTCTTCATGAAAATTGATATGCATGATCCTTATACCATATAGAGACCAATAGAAACAAGAATGACCAAAAAATTTGGAGTTATGGCCTTTGAAACCAAAACCCTAATTTTAGGTCATCTGTGCAGTTAAACCTGACTCTACTTCCATGCCTTTCTCAGTTCTTGTGATTTTTTTGATTTTCTTGACTTTGTGAGGATATAATATGATACTTGAGCATACATGGACCCCTTTGAAGTGATTGAAGACCTTTGGAGTGGCCCAAATGGCTCAGGGATGGCTCAGATCACAAACCCTAGATGCAGATGCCCCTATTCAAACATGAGTTAGCTGTGCAGGATGTAAGCAACTGCTTAACAGGCAAACAAGATAACTTGTGGTTGAATACCAAAGACAGTCCAAAATTTGCACTCACAGAATGAAGAAGAAAAGGGATATAGATTGTAAAAGAAAATAAAGTATGATTATAAAGTGCGGGCGACGGAGGACGACCGTCAAGTAGAGGGCGACTGCTGGGGATATGGCAATGACGGGGACGACCGACATGCTGGGGAAAATGCGGGAAATAAAGCAACGACGGGGACCGCCGACAAGTTGGGGATATAAGAGGTCATGATGGGGAAGACCATCAAATAAATTTATAAGACTCTCTGGGGATTAAAGGTAAATGATGGGGACGACCATCAAGCTTAAGGCATAAATGAAAATAATGATGAGGTACGATCATCAAAGGTGAAGGACGATCACCTAGCAGGGGACGACTGCTCTGTTGGGGATAAGATGAGGGACGGTCATCTAAGGTGAAGGACAATCACCTGGCAGGGTATGGTTGCCAAAAGCATCACGACATAGGACGAATGCCGGATAGAAAAAGTCGACGATGGGGACGGCCATCGGATGACCATAATGAAGGACGATCATCAAGAGGTGAAGGACGATCACCTAGCAGGGTACGGCTGCTCTCGGGTTTTATCATGACATAGGACGAATGCCAGATAACAAGATCGACGATAGGGACGGCCATCGGATAAAATGATGAAGGACGATCATCAAGAGGCGAAGGACGATAACCTAGCAGGGGACGGCTGCTAAGAATATCACGACATAGGACGAATGTCGGATAGGAGGGGTTCTAATGAATAGAGACTCCACTGGGGGTGATGAAGGACGATCATCAAAAAGGTGAAGGACGATCACCTGGCAGGGTACGGCTGCCGAAAAGGTATCATGACATAGGACGAATGTCAGATGAAAGGAAATAGTTCAAACAGATTTGTTGGGGACTCTTCTGGGGAATGGTAGCCACAGACGAGTGTCAAAATCCAAGAAGACATAAGTGTTTGACACGGTGTATAGATTAAAGATGCGGACGAGCATCCTTAAGACTATGATACGGACGGGTATCAAATAGAAACAAACGCTTGACGCATGTTCAGAGATGATGATACGGACGAGTATCAACTGGTTAACAAGGAACATGGACGAGTGTCGACTCTGAGGGATTTAATTGGTATATATGAGATACGGACGAGTATCTGTATGAGTGAAAAGTATGAGCGAGACACAGACGGGTGCTCAACTTGCTGGGGAGTGATGACACGGACGAGTGTCGGAAAAAAGTGTATTATAAACAAGTATATGGTTCCCAAATGTTTAGGTAACTATGTTGGGGAAGTTGACACGGACGGGTGTCAAGGAATTGCATATATATATATATATATATATATATATATATATATATATATATATATATATATATATATATATATATATATATATATATATATATATATATGAATCTGTGAGTGCAAAGGGGACGCTTTGGCTTTTTGCTGGGGATATGACACAGACGAGTGTCGAGAAGCATCTGTAATATATAAGTGTCTGTTTGTAAAGAATGCTCGGGCGACTTTACTGGGGAGTGATGACACGGACGAGTGCCAAAAGGAGTGTGTATATGTAAGGGAAATGCTTTGGCTCTTTGGTGGGGAATTGAGGAAATATTCTGTATATTGTTGATGGATCGTCAGTATTTACAAGTGTTCAGTTCGACACATGGCTTATGACTCATGCAATATGTTTGATTTTTGCCGTAATGCTCCGCATTAGGCGGAATGCTACGCTCTGTGGGGAAGATATGATGCGAATGCTATGATTATGCAAAGATACCGATCCGGGGTTCGGATCCCGTTGCTGTGGAGATCTCTGGTTGATCTGCTCGAAATGGATATCCCAGCTGGGGGTGAGACCATTGGTAGATCTGACATACAAGACTCTGCATGGGAAGTAGGTCATTGATAAACCTATCTTGATAATGAGGGACCCAACTGGGGTTTGTATAAGCTTTCTTCACTCTGTTGTGAGATCTTCAGGCGTTGCTCTTCTGGATAGAGGCTGAAACTCTGCGGGGAGATAGTTCCCTGTCTAGCACTTGGCTGGGGAAGAAGAAAGATCACTGAAAGGTCTTCCTAGAGATTTCTGTGGGGATCCTGCTGAGGATGATACTTGACAACTCAGCTGGGGATATGAACACCTTCTGGTGCTTCTCTTTGAAGGAAATGTTGGAGAAGTGATGCCTGGCAACTCTGATGGGGAGAAAGCATCTCTGGTGCTGTTTGGAAGATGCGTCGAGGAAACAAAGACTTGGCAGCCTACTGAGAATAAGCTTTCATGCCCCATGTTGTGCTTTGAACACCTGCAATCCTGCATGACAAAGAAACATACAAGTTTCCAGAGGTATCCCTTACTGGATTCCGTCATAGGAATTTAGACACTCCCGGGAGCAAATATATTTCCTGCAAGCATGCAATTTAGAAAAGACACATCTGTATTCATGCAAACAAGGTTTATAAGGACATCGTACATTTTGCAAACGAATATAGAACGTACGAGACGAAATATGACTGAAAATCTGATTTTATTAATTTATGTGCCCTGAATTGGCAAGATACAGTCAAAGAAATGGATCCCCTGAAATGAGGGAATCGTTACAAATTGAGAAACAACAAGGTGTTGGCAATGTTGATGACGCTTCAAGGAGCTTCCCTTTTGCTATGATTCGTATGACGTTGACGTTCTTCTCATCTTGCTTTCTGAAGAAGGTTGATTCTGACCGATGCTCGAACCTTTCGAAGTTCACCATGTTATAAGTGATACAGACGAATTCAGGATGCAGTTGTTCGCTTATTCCCTTATTTTGCGTGAAACGCCCTTTCGGGTTTTCAATCCACCGGGATACCCATTTTTGCCTGAGTTGTCCAATGCGGCTTTTCAACTCAGCGGGTGTACATTTCTTTATTTATTTTCCCTTATTTTTGCCCGAGTCTTTTATTCTGTTTTTGACTCACCGGGATGCCCTATTTTTGCCTGGACTTACATTCTGTTTTTAAGTCCAGCGGGTCATTTTATGCGAAGTATTTTTTAACTGCATCTGAATTCACAAGGGACAGGAAGTCTTCACCATCCATAGTACTGAGCATCAGTGCTCCGCCAGAGAAAACTTTCTTTACTATGAATGGACCATCATAATTCGGAGTCCACTTGCCCCTGTGGTCTGTATGAGGAGGAAGGAGTCTTTTCAGCACAAGATCTCCTACTTGGTACTCTCGGAGCCTGACTTTCTGATCGAAGGCTTTCTTCATTCTTTTCTGATATAACTGCCCATGACAGATTGCAGCTAATCTTTTTTCTTCATTCAGATTCAGTTGTTCGTACCGGGATTGGACCCATTCTGCTTCATTCAATTTGACATCCATCAGTACCCGTAGAGAGGGTAATTCAACTTCAACAGGTAGGACTGCCTCCATACCATACCCAAGCTGATATGGTGTTGCCACAGTGGATGTTCTGATTGACGTTCGGTACCCATGCAAGGCAAACGGTAGCATTTCATGCCAGTCTTTGTAGGTGACTACCATCTTCTGCACAATCTTCTTGATATTCTTGTTAGCTGCCTCTACAGCGCAATTCATCTTTGGCCTGTAAGGAGAAGAATTGTGATGTTGGATCTTGAAGTCCCGGCATAACTCTGCCATTATTTTGTTGTTTAAGTTGGAACCATTATCAGTAATGATTCGCTCGGGAACTCCATACCGACATATGATGTCTCTCTTCAGAAATCGGGTTACCACCTGCCTTGTAACATTTGCATATGAAGCTGCTTCGACCCACTTGGTAAAATAGTCAATGGCTACCAGGATGAATCTGTGGCCATTTGAAGCAGTCGGTTCAATCTTGCCGATCATATCAATGCCCCACATGGCAAAGGGCCAGGGTGAAGACATCACATTCAGAGGATTTGGAGGCACATGCACTTTATCCGCATAAATCTGGCATTTATGGCATTTTCTGGCATAGGCAAAACAGTCTGCATCCATTGTAATCCAGTAATAGCCTGATCTTAGTAACTTTTTGGCCATTGCATGTCCTCCTGCATGGGTACCAAAGGATCCTTCGTGCACCTCGTGCATCAACAAGTCTGCTTCTGTCTTATCAACACATCTGAGAAGTACCATATCAAAGTTTCTCTTGTACAAGGAACCATCAGTATTCAAAAAGAAACTACCAGCTAGCCTTCTTAAAGTCTTCTTATCATTGGACGATGCCCCAGGTGGGTATGTTTGATCCTCCAAGAAGCATTTGATGTCATGGAACCAAGGCTTATAATCTTTGACAACATCTACTGAAAATACGTATGCTGGTCTATCAAGTCTGGACACTGAAATCTGAGGCACAAAGTTGGCAGCTTGAACTTTGATCATGGATGAAATGGTAGCCAGAGAATTTGCAAACTGATTTTCGTCTCGTGGGATATACTCAAGCTTGACCGTTGTGAAGAAAGTTAATAACCTCCTTGTATAATCCCGGTAAGGTATCAGATGATCTTGGTGGGTGTACCATTTGCCATTGGTTTGATTAATTACCAGAGCTGAATCTCCGAATACAGTCAAAGTCTTGATCCTGAGGTCAATGGCTTCCTCAAGACCCATAATACAAGCTTCGTATTCAGCTTCGTTGTTAGTGCAGTTAAAGGTGAGTTTTGCCGAAAAAGGCATGTGAACTCCTTTAGGCGTAATGAGTACTGCACCAACACCACGACCATTCATATTAACAGCCCCATCAAACATCATAGTCCATTCTTCTTCTGGGTCAGGCCCTTCAGTGTGAACAGGCTCTTCATGATCCTTTGCTTTTATGAACATGATATCTTCATCAGGGAAGTCAAATCTCATAGGCTGGTAATCATCAATAGGTTGCTCAGCAAGATAATCAGACAATACACTGCCCTTAATGGCTTTCTGAGAGGTGTACTGAATATCATATTCTGTGAGAATCATTTGCCATCTTGCAACCCGTCCGGTAAGTGCTGGCTTCTCAAAAATGTACTTAACTGGGTCCATCTTCGAGATCAATAAGGTAGTGTGGGTCAACATATACTGTCTCAGTCGGCGAGCAGCCCACGCTAAAGCACAACAAGTTTTCTCGAGCAGTGAATAACGCTGTTCACAGTCGGTAAACTTTTTGCTTAGGTAGTATATTGCATACTCTTTTCGACCAGACTCGTCATGCTGGCCCAACACACACCCCATTGATTCTTCTAATATTGTCAAGTACATGATTAGAGGTCTTCCTTCAACTGGAGGCATAAGGATCGGAGGCTCTTGTAAGTATTCCTTGATTTTGTCAAAAGCCCTTTGGCAGTTTTCATTCCATCTGACCTTTTGTTCTTTTCTCAGCAGCTTGAACAAAGGCTCACAGGTTGCTGTAAGGTGAGATAAGAACCTCGAAATGTAGTTCAATCTACGCAAAAACCCCGGAACTTCTTTTTCAGTCTTTGGTGCAGGCATTTCTTGAATGGCTTTAACTTTATCAGGGTCAACTTCAATCCCTTTCTCACTTACAATAAACCCCAGCAGCTTACCGGATCGCACCACGAATGTACACTTGTTGGGGTTTAGCTTTAGTTGGTACTTCCTCAGACGCTTGAATAGCTTCAACAGATTCACCAGGTGGTCTTCTTCTGTGAGGGACATGGAAATCATGTCATCCACATAACATTCAATTTCTTTGTGGATCATGTCATGGAATAATGTTACCATAGCCCGTTGATAAGTGGCACCCGCGTTCTTCAGTCCGAATGGCATCACTTTATAATAGAACGTGCCCCAGGGTGTGATGAAAGTTGTCTTCTCCATGTCTTCAGGTGACATTTTGATCTGATTATATCCTGAAAATCCATCCATGAAGGAAAACACCGAGAACTGAGCCGTGTTGTCGACCAATACATCAATGTGAGGTAATGGGAAGTCATCTTTCGGGCTGGCCCTGTTCAGATCCCGGTAATCCACACACATTCTCACCTTGCCATATTTCTTAGGTACCGGTACAATATTAGCAACCCACGGCGGATAACTAGTCACAACAAGGAAACCGGCGTCCCACTGCTTTTGTACCTCTTCTTTTATCTTCATGGCCATATCTGGGAGAGTACGGCGCAACTTCTGTTTTACTGGTGGGGAATCTTCTTTCAGAGGCAGCTTGTGCATGACAATGTCGGTATCCAACCCCGGCATATCTTGATAAGACCAAGCAAAAACATCCACATACTCCCGAAGCATATCAATCAGTTGCTCTTTCACTGAATCTTGTAAGCAGGCCCCGATCTTAACCTCTTTCACATCTTCATCCGTACCAAGATTAACCGTTTCAATCTCTTCTTGATGAGGAGTGATAACCTTCTCCTCTTGTCTTAACAACCTGGCTAGCTCTTCAGGTAGCTCATAATCTTCTTCAACCCCTTCATCGGCTTGATTGATTGGATTGTCAAAGTCATACGAAGTCATAACTGTGTTGTTGTCGGTGCAATCTGAGAGGCACTCTCTGCAAGGGTTTAGATTGGTTCATTTTAGTGATCAATTTTAATCTTGTTTAGAAAAAGTGAAAATGAAGTTATTTATTTTGAAAAACATTTCCATTTTATTTTGTACAAAAAGAAAAATGAAAAGACAGTGAGCGAAAAAGAGACTCGTTTGTAAAAGATGTCCGATATTCATTGATTGATCTGTTTGCACAAAATTACAAGATGGCCCGATTACAAAATGAGTCTTGACATCTTGGGCAAGATACAAGACTTGATGCATGCTTAAAATATATAGGAAATAATAATTACTCTGCAGGAGTAACCCTTATAATTTCCTGGGAAGACCAGTTAAGGACTTGGCTCCCCGGGATCCTTGGACATATCCAGCTCTCCAGGTTGCGGTCGCTTTCCTCCTCGTCTTCCAAATTGTTCACAGCATCCGGGGTGAGCATCCCCCCGCTGACAAAATTGGGCTCTTTTGCAGCCTCTGATTGATCTTGTTGAGTTGGTTTGTAACCCAACCCAAATCTGTCTTCTTTCTTTTCCACGGGCAACAGCTGGCCCCAGCCTTGGACAGTACCCTCTTCAATAACCTTCCGGGCTTGCTGATAAGATGTCATGGAAGTTCCCAGTACAGTAGATGCTTCATTAATGTTCAGGGCCTTAAACCCATGGCTCATGGTTTCATGGATTTCTCCATCCATTTCTATGAATTTATACGTAGCCAGATGGCTAACAAAGATGTCTTCTTCCCCACAGATGGTGATGATTTGAGCCTCCCACTCGAATTTCAACTTCTGGTGAAGGGTAGACGTAACAGCGCCAGCGGCATGGATCCAGGGTCTACCCAACAAATAGCTGTAGGCTGGCTGAATGTCCATCACATAGAAGGTAGTTTTAAAAGTCTGCGGGCCAATCATCACAGGCAGATCAATCTCCCCAAGCACTGATCTTTTAGATCCATCAAACGCTCTCACCACCAAATTACTCGGACGCAGTGCCAAGCCATCATACTCTAGCTTCACTAAGGCTTTCTTTGGTAGGACATTGAGTGACGACCCAGTGTCCACCAGTACATGAGATAAAACAGCACCCTTACATTCCAAGGTGATATGTAAAGCCTTGTTGTGGTTACGTCCCTCAGTTGTTAAGTCAGCATTGGTAAAGCCCAGTCCATGACTGGTGTTGACATTTGCTACCACAGTTTCTAGCTGATTAACGGTAATCTCCTCTGGCACGTATGCTGCGTGCAGGACTTTCAGTAATGCATTCCTGTGAGCTTCAGAACACATCAACAATGATAATATGGAGATCTTTGAGGGAGTTTGGTGAAGCTGATCCACCACCTTGTAATCACTTCTCTTTATGATTCTCATGAACTCGTCTACATCTTGTTCAAAAGATGTCTTCTGAGTTTCTTTGACAGCCGGCTCTTCAGATACCACACTCTTTCCTTTTGCTTTAGCAGCAGCTTCTACTTCAGCATTAGGTCTTTGTGTTTGTGAGGCGAAAAGGCGTCCGCTTCTGGTGAAGCCTCCACCTCCCCCAACATTATCAATTTGCGGAGAAGAGGTTGATGAATCCAGAGTGATTTTCTCCCCGTTGTAGTAAAGATCAGAGCCATAATGCCAAGGTATGGCATTACTACTTTCATAAGGAACGGGTCCAGGCACCGTAATAGTAACTGGACTGACTGCCGCTGAGGAGGGTACTGTAATGGTGTGCGGATCGTAGTAAATTGTGACTGGTGATCTGGTAGGAAGTGCCACTGTTTGTTGCTGGAAACTGTTGCTTGGAGGAACATTTGATGGATCATAGTAGATGGTGACTGCTGAGACATCTTCGTTAATTTCTGTTGGCGTTGTAGAAGATTCTGCTGAATAAATGGATGCTGATCTTGTAGAAGAAAGGGTTGTTGACATTTGATTTGTTGAAGTGATGGATGGAGCCATTGCTGATGATATTGATGAATCGGTAGGAATGATTGTTGCTGTTGTTGTAGAAGAATCGAGAATTGTTGTCAAAGGAATTGCTGGATTTGTAGGCGCCGTTGTTGAGATCTGAAGGATTCCATCCTTGATAAGACCATCTATGCCGCTTCTCAAATTATCACACCCATTGACTGCAATGTTGCAATAACCACAACTGAGCTCACACCTGGGGAACACTTGGCACTCTAGAAGCTGAGCTTTAATTTCGACCAAAGGTGTTCGAATCTGTGCAACACTGGTAATCAAAGTAGATGGTTTGTCTTCCTCAATGGAATTAATCCTCGGCCCGCCATGATTAGGCATAGGATTCTTGTTGACATTTGGAGGGGGTGCAAAGTTGAGGGCTTTAGAATCCACCAGATCTTGGACTTTCATTTGTAAGGCCCTGCATTTTTCAGTATTGTGGCCAGGCGCATTGGAGTGGAAAGCACACCTGGCGTCGACATCATAATTCCTTGGGAGATTGGAGGGATCTGGTGGTGCCAACGTCCTTAACTCAACCAAGTTAAGTTTCAGGAGTTGTGGAAATAAGGCAGCATAAGGCATGGGGATAGGGTCAATCACCCTGTTTGCCTGTGATGGTCTTTGTTGAAAGGGTCGTTGTTGTTGATTGCTATTGTTGTTGTTGTTGTAGGTTCTCTGTGGTGGATACTGAACTTGCTGTTGATAATGTGGTTGTTGTTGTTGATATGCTGATTGTTGAGGAATTAGAGCTGGAATAGTGACAGCTGCTACTGATCTGTGGACATACTGAGGTCTGCCCCTGCTGGCATGAATGGCATTTGTCTCACCGGCTCTTCGGGGTCCCACAAAAGGCTTCCTGGAATTACTGGACGAAGTTGCACCATTATCAGAAATTTTGCCCATTTTCAAAAGGCTTTCAATCCTTTCTCCAGCTATAACTACGTCTGCGAAGCTAGTAGAAGAAAAGGCAGCCAATCTATCAATATATGTTCCTTGCAGAGTATTCATGAACATGTCGTCCATTTCTCTTTCCGACATGGGTGGCTGGACAGCAGCAGCAAGCTGTCTCCACCTCTGGGCATATTCCCTGAAGCTTTCTCTAGAGGATTGAGACATTCCCATTAGGAGGGTCCTGTTAGGAGCCATGTCCAGATTATATTGATACTGCCTGATGAAGGCTTCAGCTAGGTCCTTCCAGCATCTGATAGTGGCCCTGTTCAGGTGTGAATACCACTCCCTTGAAGCCCCAGTCAAACTGTCTTCAAAGTAGAACATCCACAACTTCTCATCCATGGTATATGCTTTAAGTCTTCCCAGGAAAGACTACAGGTGAGTTCGTGGACAGGAAGTTCCATTGTATTTCTCAAAGCACGGGGGCTTGAACTTGTGGGGAATTCTCACCCCATCCACTAGCCCCATATCCATTACATCGAAGCCCAAGGAATTTTGGGACTCCAAAGATCTCAACTTCTCATCAATTTCCTCAAACCTCCTATCATAGACTTCATCTCCAGCTCCCATTACAGTAAACTGCTCTTCTTGAGGGTCTTCTTGCAAGATCCTGCCTGCAGCAATGTTGCCTTGCACATTCCTTGGGATGTTGACTTCCGGATCTAGATGAGGTCCAAATACCGGTGGGTTAACATGAGGCTGACCTCCCTCATTATTACTAGTTCCTCCAGTTCCAGGATTAGGTTCCTCGGGAGTTTGTCTTTCCACTAATGCCCTCAACCTTTCTTGGCTCTGGGCCAGGCCAGTCATCACAGTCATGAATTAAGCCATTTGGTTCCTCATCTCCACTCTTTCATTAGCCATCTGAGTTCTGACCTCAGTCAGATCCTGCTGTACTTGATCCATTTGGATACCAGGAAGGTTGTTGCGAGTAGGGTACCGGTGCGTACGGTTGACAGGGAACACCCGGCGACGAGCAATATTTCCTGATGCACAACAGAGTTAGAAACAAACATAATAATGACAAAACCTACAAAACAAAACAAGGTTAGTATGCAATGCAGTATGCTTATTTGTTTTTCCAAGGTATCCGGCTTGGTTCTTGGTTTTGACCTTTCCAGACCTCGAGGAAGATGCTTTTGACTTTGTTGAGAAAAGAAACTCCAAAATGGAAACAAACTAAAATATATTACAAATACTGAACAATACATAGTTTGTTTTTACAACACATGCCCCTGAAGGGTCAAAATACAACACAAAAGAAAAGTACATCAAATGAAAACAACAACAATCGAAAAGTCAGACATCTAGTCCAAACTCATCCTCCTTAACCTCCTTCAAAAGTGCCTCAGTCACTGGACCAGCTGGATGTTCTGTAATGGTCCTGATGAGGAGGTTTCTGGTGGCAATGGCAGTGGTCAGCTTCTTATGCCTATCCTGATCCTTGGATCTCTTCACTCCATCCCTAAGCTTCAACTCTGAAATCTCTTTCTGGGCTGCCAGCAAAGCTTCCTGTTGCTTCTTTTCATTGGCCTCCAACTGTTCAATCCTGGCCTGAGTCTTCTGGTCTTCTTGTGTCCGGGCTTCAGTGATCCTGACCCACCTAGCCTGACTCTCTTGTAGATATAGCTCAGTCCTAGCTTGCAGAAACTTGGCTTCTTTACAGGCATTCTTCAATATTTGCTCCCCAGCCCTTGCTTTCTTGATGTAGTCCTCTATTTTCTCAATCTTAGCCAGATGCTCCACCCTAAGCTTCTCCAACCTCTCAATGTCCAGACGACCATCACTCCTTTCCCAAAGGGTTTTCTTCAGAGCTTGAGACAAATTCTCATTCCTTTCCTTTAGCTTCTCAAATTCTTCTAGGCTGACAGTTGCTGGAGGTGGTACTGTAGAGGGTCCAGGTATGTCCTCAATGGTGAAAGGCATTCCAGTGATTTGGGCTCTAGTACGGGACCAATCATAGTACTGAGCTGAAGCAACATTGTTACACCTCCCTAGAATAGCCATCCCTTTTGTCTGGATGTTGTCCCAAGCCCAGGATGTTTGTCTGACAGCAGCTAGATTAGGCTTTATTTCACAATACAGAGTCTCAGCCAAATCTTGTACTCTAGGAGGGTGAATCAAAGCATAGCCCAGTTGTCTCTTAAACAGCAAAGGATTGTAGTTGATGCAACCCTTTACTCCTATCAGAGGCACATTTGGGTATTGCCCACAGCTAGTGATAATGTCCTTGCCTTTGGTGCTCTGGGTGCACCATCTGATGTCATCTGAAGTCAAAGCAATGAGCCTCTTGGCCCAATTCTTCTGCTGGTGAGGATTCAAGAAGGCATCTGACTTGGGTAGGTGTCTGAGCAGCCAGGTGTGAAACAAAGGAACACAACATCTCACTAACTTCCCCCTTTGTTTCTCATTCCTCTGATGGATGGAATAATAAAAGTCTCCCAGCAATGTGGGTACTGGGTTCCTTAGAAGGAAAATATGGATGGCATTCTTTTTGATAAATTTGGGCTCATCTGCAAATAGTATAACCCCATATATACTGAGGGCTAACAGTGCACAGACTTCGCTCCATTCTCCCAAGGAAGCCTTCAGGATGGCCTGAGAAATCAAGAAATCTAAATGCAAACCAGGGATTCCAGCCTTTGTTGTCATGCTTTGCTCAATCAAAGTAGGCTCTAGATACAATGCTTTTGCTACTTCTCCATTGCTGGGAAAAGTCATTTCTGGGTTGAAGGGGATTCCACCCCTGATAGGTACTCCAATCAATGATGAAAACTCCTCCAGTAGAGGTCCTAGCTGAAAGTTTGAAAATGTGAAACATCTTAAAGGAGGGTCATAAAACTGCAAGCATGTGTGGATCATGCTCCTCTGAGAAGGGTCCAGGTCCATAACCATATCCAGGATACCTCCATAATGCTCTCTGAATAATGGGATGTGGTCAGGTGTGATAAGTGACTGGACCTGCCTGATGCCAGTCAACACAGGCTCAAAGAAATGGTAGGATATGTTGCTCTTCCTAGGAGTATCCATAAATGCTGAAGAGGATAGGTGCTGATGAAGATCCATACTGACACTGGAGATGAACCACTGATAAGCTGATACTGGTGATGATGAGAATAGCTGAAGCAGATAACTGATGAAGCAGAGGTCTATGCAGATGAAGGGGTCAAAACCAAGCCAGATATAATGTGGATACCCTGAAAACAAATAAACAAATGTTAAATGATGCAATGATGATGTATGCAAATGATATGCAATGGTTTGTGATCAAGCTGGATCTGATTATCTGTCTTGATATAAAGCCCATGTATGTTCAAGAAGTCCAGATGGGGGTACAGAAATCCAGTAACCAGGGTGGGGGACTCAAATAAAGAGTCACATGTCCAGGGTTAAATCACAAGAACTGTCCAAAATGAGGTACTCTTAATCAAAACAAGTATCAGGATATGATGTGGCCAATGGTACCTGCAAACCTGTAAACAACCCAACCCCCTCACAGGTGGTGTTCTAGAACAAGGATCCTTAGATTTGGATCAGTTATGAGAAGTGTAAACACTTCTAACCCGGAGATACAGTGTTTACAATAACCATAAAAGATCCTCCTCTAATTCACCTCAGTTTCTGAAGGTCATAATAAAGGTCATCCAGACTTAGCAGGCTTCCCAGATAGCCCTAGCACTACAGGAAATCTGTAGCACAGAGTTCTCAAGAAGAAACCCACATATGAACTGTGTTTCATATTCCCGCACCAGACCGAAATGGAATGGGAAAGAACATGAACCACTCTAGCCTAGGTGTCACTCAGGTCCCAGGTATAGGACCTCAAACTCTCAATGGAACCCCACCCATCAAAACAGAAGCCAGATCCAGCAATGATAATGACAGTATGAAATACAAACAACTGTAAAGGAAAGAAATAAATAAAGTTGTACATAAAGCAGTAAATAAAGCAAATAAACAAACACAATTAGCACATAACACCCCAGTAAACACAAATCAAACAAGCGCTAGGAGGAACCCACAAAAAGAACCAGAAGCCCTGGTTACAGTATAAGGGTCCCCAGCAGAGTCGCCAAGCTGTTGCTCCCACCAAATGACACAGGGCCAAGAGGGGCACAGACGCGAACGGTCGGCGAAAGAAGAAAGAACACACAAGGGTGAACTCAGAAGACAAGAGTCGCCAGCTAGGCATTTTTATCCCGAAGGAAAGGTAATGTTGCATAGACCTAGAAAGATATGGATAAGACGGTTGCGAACCAGAGAGACTGAGAAAGGGGGTTGGTTACAACCTGGGAAGGTATTAGCACCCAGATTGTCCGTCGTACTCGACGGGATCCACGCTTGAAAGTTTGTGTTTGAAGGGGTAGTGTCAGTGCTATCTGTGTATCAAAGCTGGAAAAGAATGCAAGTGTCAGTGTAAAAGAATTGTGAAGTGTATAAGAGAAGTGTCAGTGTAAGAAAAGAATAAAGCTCAAGACTATGAGGCTTAAAGAATAATGCTGGAAGGAGGGGGGATATACAGAGACTTTTGTTCGATAACTGTTAAGTTATGCCTACGTATCCTCTCGTGCAATGAGGAAGTCAGAACATCGTAGTTCGACTCAAAGAGACTGAAAGATAAATTGACTTGTGAACTGCTTGCTTGTCTATGCTCAAGTGTATGACCTGTCTGGTGTCGCTCCCGATAAATGGGAATGGCCCAAATAAAGGTACAGACGCAAACGGTCGGCGAAAGGAGGTGCGAGAACACACAGGAGTGAACTCACAGGGAATGAAAAGAGTCGCCAGCTAGGCATTTTTATCCCGGAGGAAAGGCAATGCTGCATAGACCTAGAAAGATATGGATAAGACGGTTGCGAACCAGAGATACTGAGAAAGGGGGTTGGTTACAACCTGGGAAGGTATTAGCACCCAGATTGTCCGCCGTACTCGACGGGATCCACGCTTAAAAGATTTGTGTTTTAAAGGGGTAGTGTCAGTGCAATCTGTGTATAAAATAGCTGGAAAAGGATGTACAGGTGTTAGTGTAAGAGAAGTGAAGTGTATAAGTGAAGTGTCAGTGTATGAACAAAGATGAACTGCTCATGATAATGAGGCTAAAGAATAAGGCTAGAAGGAGGGGGAATATACAGAGGCTTTTGTTCGATAACTGTTAAGTTATGCCTACGTATCCTCTCGTGCAATGAGGAAGTCAGAACACCGTAGTTCGACCCAAAGAGACTGAAAGATGAATTGACTTGTGAACTGCTTACTTGCCTATGCTCAAGTGTATGACCTGTCTGGCTCAGGTGCAAACTGTCTTGCATTAGACGGAAGAAGCAAGTTCTCGCTTGTGAGTGAATGAGATGAGAAAAGAATCCCGAAGGAGACGATTATTGTTTGTTTTTGAGTTTTCAGTCTTTTATTGCTTTTGAGAATTTGTCATAAGTTAATGAGCTTAAGCCTAAACCAATGGGTTAGTAAACTCATCACATCTTCCCTCTGATTAGGGGTAATGAGAATACCTTAAGTGTGAAGTCAGCTTCTCACACTTAATCACCTTTGGTGTAGGGTTAAGATCATTAACCTACTTGTGATTATTTGGATGTTTTTGGTGTTTTTGTTTAGTGTTAAGTAATGAGGTTAAGCCATAATCAGGGATTAAACAGACTCATTACACCATCCTAATAGAAGGATAATAGATGAGAATGTTTAAGCTGAGGAAAGCTCCTCAACTTAATCCATGATTAGGGATTAAACTCATGACAAAACAAAACCTTTATTAAGTGGATTTTAGTTAATGGTAAGATGATGAAGTGATTTTTAGGGTTTGTAAGACAACTTGAGGGAGACTTGTCCATTAACTCTAGGGTTAGTCCTTCTTAACCAATTAAGGAAGAATTATAACCCTAATGCAAGGCCCAAGTTACAAGTGTGATGTCTTGATGATTATTAAGTGAATTGATTAAAGGATTTAAACACATTAAGGGTTTAACACTTGGGATTAAAGTTATACACTCCATCCTAATAGAAGGATGCAGGCATAAGCTTAATCACAAAGCCTTAAAGCCTTTAGGGTTTAGTCTCTGATTATGAGGTGAGAAGAGAAGACTCAAAAGAGACACAAAGGTAAAACTAAGTGGGGAGACTAATCAAAACCCTAATCATTGTCATGCTTGGTTGTTCCTAAGGTTTGTGAGGTTAACAAGAGAAATCTTCAGAGTAACCACCAGGAAGTAGATGAAAAGATCAGGAGAAGCAAAGTAACTTGCTTCATTTAAGAAGTCAAGTCACTTGAGAAAAGAAAGTAAGTAGAAGAAGAATGAGCAAGCTCAATCTCAAACATAAAGTAAAATGCAGCAAGGATGCATGAAAGAGATGAAAAGAAATTGTGAGAAGTGAAGGCAAATTCACTTCTCAAAGTTGCTTACCACCTGAAAAGTTAGTTGAAAGGAATGCAATGCAATGCAAAATGAAATGAAATGGCATGATGTAAATCAAAACTAGGAGCACATACATGATGTTAATGATGCTATGGGATGGTGCAAACATGAATCAAGACATGGAGATGAACACATGAATAAATGAATGCAAATGGAGCAAGTTAGAACCATGAATACACATGAAAAGTCATGAGATGCAAATGACATATAACATGGAAAATACATGATGCAATGGTCAAACATGCTTTCAATATGTCTTAAGATGTCTAATGAATCAAGAGAATGCATAAAATGCTATGGCAAGTCAAGGTATGAATGCAAATACAAGATGAATGCAAAAGGAAGCCCAAATTAGGGTTTATGATCAAAGCATCAAACAAAAACCAAAATCAGAAGCAAACATCAATATAAAAAAATTGAAAATGCACTCAAAGGATCCCTAAACCCATACTAGCTCACTGCCCAAAAGAGAAGTTCCAACTCTTAACCTAATAAAAGTTATGAATTTCCTAAAATTTCTAGGGTTTTAGGGTTCCTTAACAAGAAAAATGCCAAACAAATGGAAAATGAAAGATCAAATCATGCCCATTTAATCTCACAAATTACATGCTAAACAGAATGCAATGCAAAAAGAATCAAAGTCCAACTCTCAATGGTTAGGCAGAAATGATTTTTGGAAATTTGGATCAAAATAATGCTTTGAAAATGAATTAATTCCATGGAAAATTACAAAAATGCATCAAAATCAAAAAAAGAAATTTGGTTTGAGGTTTGGACAATGTTTCTAAATGTTTTTAAATGTTTCATGAATTTTTTGGTGATTTTTAAATACCTAAAAGTATTTTTAATTAATTAATTCTCATTAATTAATTAAAAATAAACTTTAAAATATTTAAAAATATTTTTTGAATGCAAAAAATAAAAATAAAAATATTTTTGGTTTCTGAAATTAAATAGAAGTTTGTACAAAAAATTTCAGAATTTTTAAAAAGGTTTTACTATTTTAAATAAAATGGATAAAAGAAATGAATTAATATGAAAAAATAAAATGAATTTAAAGCTGAAAAAGAAAAGTAATCAGATCCAAAGGCCCAAGTTTAAACTGGCTGCGCGCGCGTTTGACCTGGCGCCATATCCAACGGCTAGTATTCAAACTCACTAATTAAGTGATTAAACCCTAATTCGTGCCCTAATGACTTTCAGGCGACCGGAACACTGTTCCGGTCGTCTTCTCCGATCAGCCAAAAACATAAACTCTCTCTACATGCATCTAAAACGAAATCTAAATGCCCAGAACTCTTCCCCACCCAAAAACGAATTAAACCCCTCAATCAAACAACATTTATCATTCAGAAACAGGGAGAATCGAATCAAACATGTTTTAGGGCAAAAGTTTCAGACAAAGCATACATCCTGGTTTCTCAACCATTTTCAAAATTAATCACATATTCATGATCAGGGAAGTGTATAGAAGCTATTAAGAACTTAAAATCATGCTTCTGGAAAAAAAGTTCATGAAGCTACCTGAGTTTGAAGTTTTTCAGTTTGCAACTTTCTGACCTCTTCTCTTTGTGCAATCCACTCCTTTTGGGCCCCTGATGAAGTCTTGATGCTTAGAAAGAGTTTGTGATGGCTGGTTTGAGAGTTTGCAGCAGTTCTGTTCAAGGTCAGGTGAGAATCGTGTTTGTGATTCTATGGCTTTCAGGCTGTTTTGAGAGTTGGTTTGTGTTCAGTGAAGCATGGTGAGATGGTTCATGAAGTTTGTTTGTGTGTTTGAGGCTTGTGGAGAGTGCTTCGAAGAAAAATGCAAGTTGGGGAGATTTTGTGAATGCTGAGTTGTGGCTGGTTTCTGGCTTGCTTGTGCTTTATGTTTGGCTTGCATTTGATTAACATAAACAAATCCCATTGGTCAGATGACATGACATGTACTTTATTGATTGGTATGGGTGCTTTTGCTAAAAGGTAAAGTTTGTGTAAGAGAAGCATGGGCAACTTGCTAGCCTAGTACAAGGAGGGTGTGCTGCGCAGCATGATGAGGGAAAAGGCCTAGGAGGGTTCAGCATACTAGCCAGCAAGTGGATGAGAAGTTATCATGACTTTTGCAACTTGGTTCACTTTGGTTCTTATGGAAGAAACTTGGTCCATGGGCCATGGAACATGTGATTCCTTGGGTGCATTCTGAACTTTAGATGTTGTGTGATCATGTTGTGTAGATTAGAAGCCCATTTGATGACTTAATTGGCCTTGAGAAGTGAATTTGCAACTTTGCCTCTTTGGTGCATGACTTGAAATTTAGTGATTTTTGCCAACTTTGATGAGCCATATCTTTTGATCCAAAATGAATTAGGTCATGTTCTTGTACTTTTTGAAAAGGGAAAGATCTATTCTACAACTTTCATGACCAAAGTTTTTTCATTTGAAGCATTTTTGGATCAAAAAGTAAGGGTTGAAAAAGTTGCATAAAGTGGCATTTTTATTAAAAGTCAAACTTGCCCAAAAAGTCAACTTTGCAAAAGACTTGAAATTCTTCAATTTTGTGAACTTCCAACTTCTTCTATGATCAAATAAAGATCATATACATTCAAAATGATGAAGAACACCCTTTGGTTGGGTCATTGGGGGCCTCAGATGCCCTGATTTTGCACTGACTTGTTCAGAAAGTCATCCTTTGATCAGATGACTTCCCCAAGGAATTTCTTCATGAAAATTGATATGCATACTCCCTATACCATATAGAGATCAATAGAAACAAGAATGACCAAAAAATTTGGAGTTATGGCTTTTGAAACCAAAACCCTAATTTTAGGTCATCTGTGCAGTCAAGCCTGGCTCTGCCTCCATGCCATTCTCAGTTCTTGTGATTCTTTGGTATTCTTGACTTTGAGAGGATATAATATGATACTTGAACACTCATAGACCCCTTTGAAGTGATTGTTGACCTTTGGAGTGGCTCAAAAGGCTCTTGGATTGCTCAGATCACAAACCCTAGATGCAGATGACTTAGAACCTATGCAGTGAATCAAAAATGTGATATGAGATGCTATGATTGAACTTATGCATATGAAATGATCACAAGCCATGGTGTGAAATGGGTGAGGGCAAATTTGGGGTGTTTACAGCTGCCCCTATTCAAACATGAGATAGCTGTGAAGGTTGTAAGCAACGGCTTAACAGGCAAACAAGATAACTTGTGGTTGAATACCAAAGACAGTCCAAAATTTGCACTCATAGAATGAAGAAGAAAAGGGATATAGATTGTAAAAGAAAATAAAGTATATTGTAAAGTATGGGCGACGGAGGACGACCGTCGAGCAGAGGACGACTGCTGGGTAAAGAGCAATGACGGGGACGGCCGACATGCTGGGAGAAGTGCGGGAAATAAAACAATGACGGGGACGGCCGACATGCTGGGGATAAAAGGGATTATGATGGGGACGGCCATAAAGTAAAGCTGTAAAATTCTCTGGGGATTAATGAAACATGACGGGGACGGCCATCAAGTTCATAAAGCAAAGTAACCAACGATGGGGACGGCCATCGGGCCAAACTGATGAAGGACGATAATCAGGAACAGGAAAAGGGACCACGACGGGGACGGCCATCGGGTTAAAGAATAAATGAAATAAACAGATGATGAGGTACGGTCATCAAAGGTGAAGGACGATCACCTAGCAGGGGACGAATGCTCTGTTGGGGGTAAGATGAGGGACGGTCATCTAAGGTGGAGGACGACCACCTGGCAGGGTACGGCTGCCGAAAATATCACGACATAGGACGAATGCCAGATAAAAGGGTCAACGATGGGGACGGCCATCGGATGAGCATGATGGAGGACGACCATCAAGAGGTGGAGGACGACCACCTAGCAGGGGACGGCTGCTCTCAAGGTTTGTCGTGACATAGGACGAATGTCAGATAACCAAAATCAACAATGGGGACGGCCATTGGATAAAATGATGAAGGACGATCATCAAAAGGTGGAGGACGACCACCTAGCAGGGGACGGCTGCTAAATATCACGACATAGGACGAATGTCGGATAGAAAATCAACGATGGGGACGGCCACCGGATGAGCATGATGAAGGACGATCATCAAGAGGTGGAGGACGACCACCTAGCAGGGTACGGCTGCTCTCGGTTTATCAAGACACAGGAAGAATGTCAGATAAAAAAGAAAATTTTGCTTTGGTTGGTGATCTACTGGGGAATAGTAAGCACGGACGAGTGTTTACATCCAAAAACAAAAGGTATAAGTGTTTAGATGTTTGTGTATAGATTAAAGATGCGGACGAGCATCCCTAAGAGTACGATACGGACGAGTATCGGGTAGAAACAAATACTGACACGTGTTCAGAGATGATGATACGGACGAGTATCAACTGGTTAACAAGGAACACGGACGAGTGTTGATTCTGAGGGGACTCTTCTGGGTAATAGTAGACACAGACGAGTGTCTATATTCAAGAAGACAAAAGTGTTTGACACAGTGTATGGATTAAAGACGCGGACGAGCATCCTTAAGACTATGATACAGACGAGTATCAGGTAGAAACAAACGCTTAACACATGCTCTGAGATGATGGTACGGGCGAGTACCAACGGGTTAACAAAGAACACAGACGAGTGCCGAATCTGTGGAGATATAAATGGTAAATACAAGATACAGACGAGTATCTGTATAAGTAATATGAGTAGTAAGTATGAGTGATGTATGGATGAGTGTTTAACTGTTGGGGGGTGACACGGACGAGTGTCAAGAAGGAGAAGAGTATAGTATAAACAAGTATCTGATGTACAAAGTGTCTATGTTACTGCACTGGGGAAAATGACACGGGCGGATGTCAAGGAAAGTTATATACAAGTGTATGCGAGTGCAAAGAGGATGTCTTTGGCTTTCTGCTGGGGATATGACACGGACGGGTGCCAAAAGGAGTATATACTGATGTTTGGGAATGCAAGGCAACTGTGTTTGCTGGGGAATCTCCGCTGGGGATTTTTGGGAGGGAGTTTTCTGTATGTTGATGGATCGTCATTATTCACAAGTGTTCGATTCAAAACATGGCTCATGATTATGCAGTATGTTTGATTTTTTCCGTAATGATCCGTATTAAACGGAATGCTACGCTTTGTGGGTGAATATGATGTGAATGCTATGATTATGCCAGGAATAACTAATCCGGGATTCGGATCCCGTTGCTGCAAAGATCTCTGGTTGATCCGTTTGAAATGGACATCCCAACTGGGGGTGAGATCATTGGTAGGTCTGATGCGATGATATCTGCTTGGAGATACAGGTCACTGATAGGCCCATCCTTGGTAATGAGGGGACCCAGCTGGGGTTTGTAGAAGCTTTTGTCACTCTGTTGTGATTCCTTCGTGCGCTGCTCTTCTGGATAGAGGCTGAAGCTCTATGGGGAAGTGGTTCCCTGAATTTTGTACTCAGCTGAGGAGGAAGCAAGGTTGGCACCTCGGCTAAGGAGAAATAGCAAGTGGAAACTCAGCTGGGGAGAAGACACTTTGGGTGCTAAGGCTGAGTGTTGATTTGTCAGCTTGCTGGAGTGAAGCTTTCATGCCCCAAGTTGCGTTCTGGATACCTGCAATCCTGCAAAGATAGGGAAACGCACAAGTAATCCCGAGGTATCCTTTACTGGATTCCATCATAGGAGTTTAGACACTTCTGAGAGTAAGTATATTTCCTGCGAGCATGTGACTTTTATTATATATATTTTTTTGAAGATAAGCATCTGTATTTATGCAATCAGTTTTTCTTAAGACATCAGACATTTTTTGCAAATAAAAAAATGTACAAGACGAAACATGACTGAAAATCTGATTTTAATAATTCATGTGCCCTGAATTGGCGAGATACAGTCAAAGAAACAAATCCCCTGAAATGAGGAGATTGTTACAAAATGAGAAACAAAAGGCTGGCAATGTTGTCGACGCTTCAATGAGCTTCCCTTCTACTATGACTCATATGACATTCGACGTTCTTCTCATCTTGCTTTCTGAAGAAAGCTGATTCTGAAAGAAGCTTGATCCTTTTGAAGCTTACCAAGTTGTAAACGATACAGGCGAATTCAGAATGCAGTTGTTCGCTTATTCCCTTATTTTGCCTGGATCGCCCTTTCGGGTTTTCAATCCATCGGGATACCCATTTTTGCCTGAGTTGTCCAATGCTGCTTTTCAACTCAGCGGGTGTACATTTTTTGTTTATTTTCCCTTATTTTTGCCCGAGTCTTTTATTCTGTTTTTGACTCGCCGGGATGCCCTATTTTTGCCTGGACTTACATTCTGTTTTTATGTCCAGCGGGTCATTTTTACGCGAAGTATTTTTTAACTGCATCTGAATTTACAGGGGACGGGAAATCTTCACCATCCATGGTACTGAGCATCAGTGCTCCACCAGAAAAAACTTTCTTTACTACAAATGGTCCTTCATAATTCGGAGTCCACTTGCCCCTGTGGTCTGTATGAGGAGGGAGGATTCTTTTCAGCACAAGGTCTCCCACTTGGTACTCTCGGTGCCTGATTTTCTGATCGAAGGCTCTCTTCATCCTTTTCTGATACAACTGCCCATGGCAGATTGCAGCCAATCTCTTCTCTTCAATCAGACTCAGTTGTTCGTATCGGGACCGAACCCATTCTGCTTCGTTTAGCTTAACATCCATCAACACCCGTAGGGAGGGTAACTCAACTTCAACAGGTAGGACTGCTTCCATACCATACACAAGCTGATACGGTGTTGCCCCAGTGGATGTTCTGATTGACGTGCGGTACCCATGCAAGGCAAATGGTAGCATTTCATGCCAGTCTTTGTAGGTGACTACCATCTTCTGCACAATCTTCTTGATATTCTTGTTAGCTGCCTCAACAGCGCCGTTCATCTTTGGCCTGTAAGGAGAAGAATTGTGGTGTTGAATTTTGAAGTCCCGGCATAGCTCTGCCATCATTTTGTTGTTCAAGTTGGAACCATTGTCAGTAATGATTCGCTCGGGAACTCCGTATCGACAGATGATATCTCTCTTCAGAAATCTGGCTACCACTTGCCTTGTAACATTAGCATAGGAAGCTACTTCAACCCACTTGGTAAAATAGTCAATAGCAACCAGGATGAATATGTGGCCATTCGAAGCAGTCGGTTTGATCTTGCCGATCATGTCAATGCCCCACATAGCAAAGGGCCAAGGTGAAGACATCACATTCAAAGGATTGGGAGGCACATGCACCTTATCCGCATAAATCTGGCATTTATGGCATTTTCTGGCATAGGCACAACAGTCAGCATCCATTGTGATCCAATAATAACCTGATCTTAGCAACTTTTTAGCCATGGCATGCCCTCCAGCATGGGTACCAAAGGATCCTTCGTGCACGTCACGCATTAACAAGTCCGCTTCTGTCTTATCAACGCATCTGAGGAGTACCATATCAAAGTTCCTCTTGTACAGGGAGCCATCAGTATTCAGGAAGAAACTGCCAGCAAGCCTTCTCAAAGTCTTCTTATCATTGGAAGATGCCCCAGGCGGGTATGTCTGATCCTCCAAGAAGCACTTAATGTCATGTAACCAAGGCTTATCATCTTTGACAACATCTGCTGTGAACACATATGCTGGTCTGTCAAGTCTGGATACTGAAATTTGAGGTACGAAGTTGGCAGCTTGAACTTTGATCATGGACGAAATGGTAGCCAGAGCATCTGCAAACTGATTCTCGTCTCGAGGGATATACTCAAGCTTGACTGTTGTAAAGAAAGTCAATAACCTCCTTGTATAATCCCTGTAAGGTATCAGATGATCCTGGTGTGTGTACCATTTGCCGTTGGTTTGATTGATTACCAGAGCTGAATCTCCGAATACGGTCAATGTCTTGATCCTGAGGTCAATGGCTTCCTCAAGACCCATAATGCAGGCTTCGTATTCAGCTTTATTGTTAGTGCAGTTGAAAGTGAGTTTTGCCGAGAAAGGCATGTGGACTCCCTTAGGTGTAATGAGTACCGCACCAATACCACGACCATTCATGTTAACAGCCCCATCAAACATCATAGTCCATTCTTCTTCCGGGTCAGGCCCTTTAGTGTGAACAGGCTCTTCATGATCTTTTGCTTTTACGAACATGATGTCTTCATCAGGGAAGTCAAATCTCATAGGCTGGTAATCATCAATAGGTTGCTCAGCAAGATATTCAGACAATACACTGCCCTTGATGGCCTTCTGAGAAGTGTACTGAATGTCATATTCTGTGAGGATCATTTGCCATCTTGCAACCCGTCCGGTAAGTGCTGGCTTCTCGAATATGTACTTAACTGGATCCATTTTTGAGATCAACAAAGTAGTGTGGGTCAACATATACTGTCTCAGTCGGCGAGCAGCCCACGCTTAAGCACAGCAAGTTTTCTCGAGCAGTGAATAACGTTGTTCACAGTCGGTAAACTTTTTGCTTAGGTAGTATATTGCATACTCTTTTCGACCAGACTCGTCATGCTGGCCCAGCACACACCCCATTGACTCTTCTAATACTGTTAAGTACATTATCAGAGGTCTTCCTTCAACTGGAGGCATAAGGATTGGAGGCTCTTGTAAGTATTCCTTGATTTTGTCAAAAGCCCTCTGGCAGTCTTCGTTCCACCTGACCGTCTGTTCTTTTCTTAGCAGTTTGAACAAGGGCTCACAAGTTGCTGTGAGGTGAGATATGAACCGCGAAATGTAGTTCAATCGTCCTAAGAAACCTCAAACTTCTTTTTCTGTCTTCGGCGTAGGCATTTCTTGGATAGCTTTGACTTTATCGGGGTCAACTTCAATCCCTTTCTCACTTACAATAAATCCCAGCAGCTTACCAGATCGCACCCCGAATGTGCATTTGTTGGGGTTTAACTTCAGTTGGTACTTCCTCAGACGCTTGAATAGCTTTAGCAGATTTACCAGGTGGTCTTCTTCTGTGAGGGACTTGGCAATCATGTCATCCACATAGCATTCGATTTCTTTATGGATCATATCGTGGAATAATGTCACCATAGCCCGTTGATATGTTGCACCAGCATTCTTCAGTCTGAATGGCATCACCTTGTAACAGAACGTGCCCCAGGGTGTGATGAAGGTTGTCTTCTCCATGTCTTCAGGTGACATCTTGATCTGATTTATCCTGAAAATCCGTCCATGAAGGAGAATACCGAGAACTGAGCCGTATTATCCACCAATACATCAATGTGAGGTAATGGGAAATCATCCTTCGGGCTAGCTCTGTTCAGATCCCGGTAGTCAACACACATTCTTACTTTGCCGTCTTTCTTAGGCACAGGCACTATATTAGCCACCCACGGCGGATAGCTAGTCACAGCAAGGAACCCGGCGTCCCACTGCTTTTGTACCTCTTCCTTGATTTTCATTGCCATATCTGGGCGAGTACGGCGCAGTTTCTGTTTAACCGGCGGGCATTCTTCTCTTAAAGGAAGCTTGTGCACAACAATGTCGGTATCCAACCCTGGCATATCCTGATAGGACCAAGCAAACACATCCACATACTCTTGAAGCAGGTCAATCAGTTGTCTCTTCACTGAGTCTTGTAGGCAGGCCCCGATTTTAACTTCTTTCACATCTTCATCTGTACCAAGATTAATCGTTTCCACCTCCTCCTGATGAGGAGTGATAACCTTCTCCTCTTGTCTCAACAATCTGGCTAGCTCTTCAGGAAGTTCATACTCTTCTTCAACCCCTTCATCAGCTTGATTGATTGGATTGTCAAAGTCATACGAAGTCATAGCCGTGCTGTTGTCGGTGCAGTCTGGAAGGCACACTCTGCAAGGGTTCAGTTTGTTTATTTTAGTGATTTGATTTTAATCTTGTTTAGAAAAGTGAAAGTAAAGTTGTCATTTTGAAAACATTGCCATTTATTTTTTGTACAAAAAGAAAAATGGAAAAAACAGTGAGCGGAAAAGAAAAAGACTCGTTTGCAAAAGATGTCTGATATTTCATTGATTAATCTTGTTGCACAAAAATTACAGATGGCCCGATTACAAAATGAGTCTTGTCATCTTGGGCAAGATGCAAGACTTGATGCATGCTTAAAATATACAGGAAATAATAATTACTCTGCAGGAGTAACTCTTATAATTTCCTGGGAAGACCAGTTTGAGATACTGCTCCCCGGGATCTTTGGACGGATCCAACTCTCCAGGTTGCGGTCGCTTTCATCCTCGTCTTCCAAACTGTTGACAGCATCGGGGGTGAGCATCCCCCCACTAACAAAGTTGGGCTCCTTAGCAGCCTCTGCTTGATCTTGTTGAGTTGGTTTGTAACCCAACCCAAATCTATCTTCTTTCTTCTCCGCAGGTAACAATTTGCCCCAGCCTTGGGCAGTTCCTTCTTCAACAACCTTCCGGGCTTGTTGGTATGATGTCATCGAGGTTCCAGGTACAGCAGATGTTTCATTTATGTTCAAGGCCTCAAACCCTTGACTCATCGTTTCATGGATCTCCCCGTCCATCTCTATATATTTGTAGGTAGCCAGGTGGCTAACAAAAATATCCTCCTCTCCACAGATAGTAACGACTTGGCCCTCCCACTCGAATTTTAACTTCTGGTGAAGGGTTGAGGTCACGGCGCCAGCGACGTGAATCCATGGCCTACCCAATAGACAGCTGTAGGCAGGCTGTATATCCATCACGTAGAAGGTCGTTTTGAAAGTTTGTGGGCCAATCGTTATAGGCAACTCAATTTCTCCCAGAACTGATCTCTTAGAACCGTCAAAGGCTCTCACTACTAAGTTGCTGGGACGTAATGCCAATCCTTCATACTCCAGCTTCACAAGGGCTTTTTTAGGTAAGACATTGAGGGATGATCCTGTGTCTACCAGCACATGGGAAAGAACTGCACCCTTACATTCCATGGTAATGTGCAAAGCCTTGTTATGATTGCGGCCTTCCGTAGTCAAATCAGTGTTGGTGAATCCTAGCCCATTACTAGCATTAACATTTCCAACCACAGCTTCCAACTGATTGACGGTGATTTCTTCTGGCACATAAGCTGCGTGCAAAACTTTTAGTAGTGCATTCCGATGAGCCTCGGAGCACATAAGCAATGATAGGATTGAGATCTTGGAAGGCGTCTGGCGAAGCTGGTCCACTATCTTGTAATCACTTTTCTTGATGATTCTCATGAATTCATCAACTTCTTGATCAAAAGGTGTTTTCAAAGCTTCTTTAACAATTTGCTCTTCTTGCACCAAGCTCTTCCCTTTTGCCTTGGCAGCAGCTTCTGCTTCGGCAGTGGGTCTTTGAATTTGTGGAGCGAAGAGACGTCCGCTTCGAGTGAAGCCTCCGCCTCCCCCCACGTTGTCTATTTGTGGTGCAGGGGTTGATGATTCAAAAGTGATTTTCTGTCCTTCGCAGTATAGATCAGAGCCGTAATGCCAGGGGATGGCATTACTGCTTTCATAAGGTACTGGCCCAGGCACTGTGATAGTGACTGGACTGATTGCAGCTACAGAAGGGACCATGATAATATGTGGATCGTAGTATATTGTGACTGGTGCTCTGATAGGAGTGGCATTTTGCGAGTTGTAGGCAGAATCATTTTCAGGATCATAATAAATCGTAACTGTTGAGACATTTGTTGTTGAAGTTGTAGGAGACATTGTTGGATGGATGGGTGTTGTTGTTGTAGGAGATTCTGAATGAAGTGGTGCTGAAGTTGTAGAAGGGATGTTTGCTGATATTTGGTCAGTTGAAGTGACAGATGAAGCATTTGTTGATGAAGCTGAGGAGTTGTTTGGAACAATGGTTGTTGCAGTTGTAGAAGACACGAGAATTGTTGCTGATGAGATTGCTGGATTGGTAGGAATTGATGTTGTGATTTGAAGCAGGCCACTCTGGATGAGACCATCTATGCCATCTCTCAAGTTATCACAACCATTCACTGAAATGTTGCAATAAGCACACCCTAACTCACATCCCGGGAATATTTGACATTCGAGGAGTTGAGCTTTAATCTCTACCAACGGTGTCCGAATCTGACCCACACTGGTTATCAAGTAAGACGGCTTGTCTTCTTCAATAACATTGATTCTGGGACCTCCGTGGTTTGGCATAGGGTTCTTGTTAACATTCGGTGGTGGTGCAAAGTTCAGGGCTTTAGAGTCTACCAGGTCTTGTACCTTCATGTGCAAGGCTCTGCACTTCTCTGTACTGTGGCCAGGTGCATTTGAATGAAAAGCACATCTGGCGTTGGAGTCGTAATTCCTGGGTAGGCTGGTAGGATCTGGAGGTGCCAACGTCCTTAGCTCAACCAGGTTGAGTTTCAGGAGTTGTGGCAGTAATGTGGCATAGGGCATAGGGATCAGATCAATCACCCTATTGGCCTGAGATGGTCTCTGTTGATATGGTCTTTGCTGATTGTTGTTGTTGGTGTTGTTGTAGTTTCTCTGAGGAGGATACTGAGTTTGTTGCTGATAATTTTGCTGCGGTGGTTGATAAGCTGGTTGTGGATGAACTGGAGCGGGAATGGTGACTGCTGCCACCGACCTATGAACGTATTGGGGTCTGCCTCTGCAGGCATGGATAGAATTGGTCTCACCAGTTCTTCTTTGGCCCACAAAAGGCTTCCTTGTGTTGTTGGATGAGCTGGCACCGTTGTCAGAAATTTTGCCCATCTTTAACAGGCTCTCAATTCTCTCTCCAGCTATAACGACATCTGCAAAGCTGGTAGAAGAGAAAGCAGCCAGCCTGTCAATGTATGTTCCTTCGAGGGTGTTCATAAACATATCTGCCATCTCCCTCTCTGACATAGGTGGCTGGACAGCAGCAGCCAGCTGCCTCCACCTCTGGGCGTACTCCCGGAAGCTTTCTCTAGATGATTGTGACATCCCCATCAGGAGGGTCCTGTTGGGTGCCATATCCAAATTATACTGGTATTGTCTAATGAAGGCCTCTGCCAAATCCTTCCAACACCTGATGGTTGCTCTAGTCAGATGTGAGTACCATTCCCTTGAAGCTCCCGTTAAGCTATCCTCAAAATAAAACATCCATAGCTTCTCGTCCATGGTGTATGCCTTCAACCTCCCTAGAAAGGACTGTAAGTGGGTCCGTGGGCAGGAAGTCCCGTTGTACTTCTCAAAGCACGGTGGTTTAAACTTATGGGGAATCCTGACCCCGTCCACTAGGCCCATGTCCATAACATCAAAACCCAAGGAGTTTTGAGACTCCAAGGACCTTAATTTTTCAGCAATTTCATCCAGCCTTCTGTCATAGGCCTCTTCCCCAGCTCCCATTACTGTGAACTGATCTTCCTGGGGGTCTTCTTGCAGCACTCTGCCTGCAGTGGCAGTCCCTTGTACATTAGCAGGAATGTTGATCTCTGGATGAAGGTGGGGTCCAAATACAGGGGGGTTGACATGAGGTTGGACCCTCTCATTGTTGCTTGTCCCAGCAGTCCCTAGATGGGGATCTTCCTGATTCTGCCTTTCTACCATTGCTCTTAATCTCTCTTGGCTTTGAGCCATATTGTTCATCACTTCCATAAGCTTAATCACAAAGCCTTAAAACCTTTAGGGTTTAGTCCTTGATTATGAGGTGAGAAGAGAAGACTCAAAGATGACACAAAGGTAAAAGCTAGATGGGGGACTAATCAAACCCTAATTATTATCATGCTTGGTTATTCCTAGGGCTAATGAGGTTTGCAAGAAGATCTTCAGAGAAACCACCAGGAAGGAAGCAGATGAAAGGAGGAAGAAACAGAGAGAAGCAAGACAACTTGCTTCACTTAAGAAGACAAGTTGCTTGAAGGAAGAAAGAGAGCAAGAGCATGAATGAGCAAGCTCACTCTAATACAAAGATAAAATGCAGCAATGATGCATAAGAGGGATGAAAAGAGATTGTGAGAAGTGAAGGCAAATTCACTTCTCAAAACAACTTACTACCTGAAAAGTTAGCAAAAGAAATGAAATGCAATGCAAATGAGATGAAATGTCATGATGCAAACCAAAGTCAGAAGTATGCACATGATGTTAATGATGCTAAGAGATGATGCAAACACATGACAAGAGATGAGAGTGATCATACAAGCATAAGGATGCAAAATGAAGCAAGCTTTGAACCATAAAGATTCATGAATGTTTATGAAATGAAATGAACATATAACATGGAAAAGGAATAATGCAATGATCAATCATGATTCTACCATTTCCTAAGATGTCTTATGGATCATATGGATGCACAAAATGTCATGACAAGTTCTTAAATGCAAGCAAATGAGAGATGGATGCAAAGGAAAGCACAAATTAGGGTTTACATACAACATGCAAGGCAAAAATTCAAAATCAGAAGCATAAGGCATGATAAAAAATTGAAAATGGGATCAAAGGAACCCTAACCCTACACAAGTTCACTGCCCAGAGGAGGGGACCTAACTCTTAACCTAGTGCAAGTTATGAATTTCTCAAGTCAATTAGGGTTTTGGGATACCTCACAATGAAAAATACTAAACAAATTGAAAATGGAAGATAAATTCAAACCAATTTTAACCTATAAACTACATGCTATGAAGGATGCAATGCAAGAAGAACCATCATCAAACTCTCAATGGTTAGGCATAATGGATTTTTCCAAGTTTGAACAAAAATATTGCCTTTAAAAGAATTTAATTCCAATGAAAATTATCAAAATGCATCAAGAACCAAAAAGAAATTTGTTTTGAGAGTTTGATAATGTTTCTAAATGTTTTGAAATGTAATGTGAATTTTTTTGTTATTTTTAAATACATAAATGCATTTTTAATTAATTAATTTTCATTAACTAATTAAAAATAAACATTTAAATGATTTAAAAATAATTTTTAATGCAAAAAATAAAAATAAAATATTTTTGGGTTCTGAAAATTAATGAAATGCTTGACAAAAAAAGTTCAAAATTTTTAGATATGTTTTACTATTTTTAATAATTCGTGTAAATAAAATGGAAAAGAAATGAAATTAAATTGAAATAAAAGAAAGTATGCATAATGAAGAGTCCAGATTGAATCTGGGCTTGGGAAGTTTGACCTGGCGCGCATCTGGACGGCCCAGGTTCAAACTTCCCTAAACTTAATTAATTAACTAATTAACATTTAATTAAATCTGGATTAGGGTTAATGATCAGATCTCATCCATCCAATGCACGCGGGAAGGAACTATCGCACGACCTACATTCAAACTTGTCCCTAAACCCTAATTAACATTAATCACTTTCAGATGACCAGAACAGTGGTTCCGGTCATCTTCTCCGGTAAGCACAAACCCTAGTTTCTTCTACAGGTTACCAAACTTCAAATTTCCTCCACCAAAATGATCCTCTCATCAATCTAAACCTAAACCCTCATCTCAAATTCATTTATTTTCACTCACAAGCCTGAATCGAAGCAAAACATAAAACACGGGCAAATGTTCAGAGATGTCATACATGCTGGTTTCTTCATCATTTTTAAAAATAAATGCATATTCATGATCAGGAGAACATATAGCATCATAAAAGAACTTAAAAATTAACTTCTGGGAAAAATGTTCTTCATGTTACCTGAGATGGAACCTCTCTGACTTTGAGCTTTCTGGGTTTTTCTTTTGTGCAAGCCTGCTTCCTTGAACCTCCTGATGATGGAATGGGGCTTAGAAAACTTGGGGGGTGGCTAGTTTGAATGATTCAGCTCTGGTGTAGTAGAAATGGAGGTCTTTGTGTGTGATGTTTCATGCTGTTTTAGGGGGTGGTTCTTATTCTATGAGTAATTTGTGGTTTGTGGGTGAAGAAATTTTTGATGTTTGAAGGCTGTGTGAAGAGATTCGAAGAGGAAAAGTTTTTGATAGATTTTGTGGATGCTGGATTATGGGAGCTTTCTGTCTTGTGTATGGCCTTTTTTAGGATGCTTGAAGTCCACATATTAGACTCTGATTGGGCAGAGAGTTGTTGGTGGCACAGTGTGATTGGCATGGGCAAAAATGCAAAAGTAAAAAGTTTGTGTACTACAAGTATGGGCTGGGACAGAAGAGATCTAAAGGGGTGTCTTGCCTCAGCATGATTTATGGTGAACCATAGGATCAACAAGATGCAGCTGGATGGCTTGGATAGCAAGATGGCATGAGTTTTGCATTTTGCCTTCTTTGAAGTTTCTTGTGAATCAAGGCATGAAACCTCATGATTTCTTGGGCAATTTGTGACAAAATGAGTTATGTGATATTGTTATGATGTTTTGACACCAATTGGAGTTCAATCCAAGCATGAAAGGTCCCTTTTGCAAAGTTTCAATTTTGAAGCCTTCATGAAAAATGCCTTATGCAACTTGTAATCCAAGGCATGGAAATGAAAAATTCTTGGCACAAATCTTACTTTTAGGCATTGCAATGTGTTTGTATGATGATTAGAAGCCACCTTGAAGTCATAAGAATGCTTGGCATGTGAAATCGCAAGTTTCCCTCTTTGTGCAAAAGTGAAATTTCAATGATTTTATCCAACTTTGCAAGGCCATAACTTTTGATCCAAAATGAATTAGAATGAGTTCTTGTACTTTTTGGAAATGGGAAGATCCATTCTACAACTTTCATGACCAAAGTTTTCTCATTTGAAGCATTTTTGAATCAAAAAGAGGAGGTTGAAAAACTTTCCCAAAATGACAAGTTTTCATTACAAGTCACTTTCCCAAAAAGGCAACTTTGCAAATGGCTTGAAATTCTTCAATCTTGTGAACTTATAATATCTTCTATGATCAAATAAAGATCATACACATTCAAAATGATGGAGAATGCCCTTTGGTTGGGTCACTGGGGACCTCAGATGCCCTGATTTTGCACTGACTTGCTCAAGAAGTCATCTCTTGATCAGATGCCTTCCCCAAGGAATTTCTTCATGAAAATTGATATGCATGATACTTATACCATATAGAGACCAATAGAAACAAGAATGGCCAAAAAATTTGGAGTTATGGCCTTGAAACCAAAACCCTAATTTTAGGTCATCTGTGTAGTTAAAACTGGCTCTGCTTCCATGCCTTTCTCAGTTCTTGTGATTTTTTTGATTTTCTTGACTTTTTGAGGATATAATATGATACTTGAGCATACATGGACCCCTTTGAAGTGATTGAAGACCTTTGGAGTGGCCCAAATGGCTCAGGGATGGCTCAGATCACAAACCCTAGATGCAGATGACTTTGAATCAAAGCAGTGAATCAAAAATGTGATATGAGATGCTATGATTGAACATATGCAAATGAAAAGAATAATGAGCTATGGTGTGGATGGGTGAGGGCAAATTTAGGGTGTTTACATGATCATACAAAGATGAGATGCAAAGGAGGCATGCCTTGAAGTTTGAAAACACATGAAAGTTTATGAAATGAAATGGATGCTAAACATGACAAATGAATGAATAAATGATTGAGAAATGTTCTAACATGTCCTAAGATGTCTAAGATGACATATGAATCCATGAAATGTCATGGCATGTTCATGTAATGATGCATATGCAAGGTGAATGCAAATGAACATGAGAAATTAGGGTTACATGGACATGTGAGATGCAAATGGATAAAACAAAAGCATATGACATGATACAAATTTGCAATCATGCTCAAACAAACCCTAATCCCATATTATGTCACACCCCAAAGGAGAAGGTCATAAGCCTAACCTATCAAAAGTTATGATTTTCCTATGTTTTCTAGGGTTTTCTGAAACTTGGCTTCTTTACAGGCATTCTTCAATATTTGTTCTCCAGCCCTTGCTTTCCTGATGTAGTCCTCTGTCTTCTCAATCTTGGCCAGATGCTCCACCCTAAGCTTCTCCAACCTCTCAATGTCCAGACGAACATCACTCCTTTCCCAAAGGGTCTTCTTTAAATCTTGAGATAGGTTCTCATTCCTTTCCTTCAGCTTCTCAAATTCTTCCAGGCTGACAGTTGCTGCTGGCTGTACTGTAGATGGTCCAGGCATGTCCTAAATGGTGAAGGGCATTCCAGTAATCTGAGCTCTAGTATGGGACCAACCATGGTACTGAGCTGAAGCAACATTATTACACCTCCCTAGAATAGCCATCCCTTTTGTCTGAATGTTGTCCCAAGCCCAGGACGCTTGTCTGACAGCAGCTAGATTAGGTTTTACTTCACAATACAGGGTCTCAGCTAAATCCTGCACTCTGGGAGGGTGAACCAAAGCATAGCCCAGTTGTCTCTTAAATAGAAAAGGATTGTAATTGATGCAACCCTTTACTCCTATCAGAGGCACATTTGGGTATTGTCCACAGCTAGTGATAATGTCTTTGCCTTTGGTGCTCTGGGTGCACCATCTAATATCGTCTGAAGTCAAAGCAATGAGCCTCTTAGCCCAATTCTTCTGCTGGTGAGGATTCAAGAAGGCGTCCGTTTTAGGTAGATGTCTGAGCAGCCAGGTGTGAAACAAAGGAGCACAACATCTCACCAACTTCCCCCTTTGTTTCTCATTCCTCTGATGGATGGAGTAATAGAAATCTCCCAGCAATGTGGGTACTGGGTTCTTCAGAAGAAACAAATGAATGGCACTCTTGCTGACAAATTTGGGCTCATTTGCAAACAGTATAACCCCATATATGTTGAGGGCTAACAGTGCACAAACTTCCCTCCACTCTCTCAATGAGGCCTTCAGAATGGCCTGAGAACTCAAGAAGTCCAAGTGAAGACCAGGGATTCCAGCTTTTGTTGTCATGCTTTGCTCAATCAAGGCAGGCTCCAGGTACAGTGCTTTTGCCACTTCTCCATTGCTGGGAGCAGGCATCTCTGGGTTGAAGGGGATTCCACTTCTGATAGGTACTCCGATCAATGAGGAAAACTCTTCCAGTAGAGGCCCTAACTGAAAGTCTGGGAAGGTGAAGCATCTCAAAGGAGGGTCATAAAATTGCAAGCATGTGTGGATCATGCTCCTCTGAGAAGGGTCAAGGTCCATAACCATATCCAGGATACCTCCATAATGTTCTCTAAACAATGGGATGTGGTCAGGGGTGATAAGTGCCTGGACTTGCCTGATGCCAGTCAACACAGGCTCAAAGAAATGGTAGGATATGTTGCTCTTCCTGGGAGTAGTCATGAATGCTGAAGAGGAGGAAGATAGGTGCTGATGAAGATCAAGGCTGATACTGGAGATGAGCCACTGACAGGATGATGCTGGTGATGATGATGATAGCTGAAGCAGATAACTGATGAAGCAGAGGTCTATGCAGAAGAAGGGGTCAAAACCAAACCAGATATAATGTGGATACCCTGAAAAACAAATAAACAAATGTTAAATGATGCAATGATGATGTATGCAAATGATATGCAAGGGTTTGTGATCAAGCTGGATCTGATTATCTGTCTTGATATAGGCCCATGTATGTTCAAAGAAGGTCCAGATGAAGGTTCAAAAATCCAGTAACCAAGGTGGGGGACTCAAATAAAGATTCACATGTCCAGGGTTTAATCACAAGAACTGTCCAAGATGAGGTACTCTTAAATAATACAAAATAGGGTATGATGTGGCCAAGGGTACCTGCAAACCTGTAAACAACCCAACCCTCTCACATGTTGTGTTCTAAAATAAGGATCCTCGGACTTGGATCAGTTATGAGAAGTGTAAACACTTCTAACCTGGAGGTACAGTGTTTACAATAACCATAAAATATCCTCCTCTAATTCACCTCAGTTTCTGAAGGTCATAATAAAGGTCATCCAGACTTAGCAGGCTTCCCAGATAGCCCTAGCACTACAGGAAATCTGTTGCACAGAGTTCTCAAGAAGAAACCCACATCCGAACCGTGTTTCATATTCCCGCACCAGACCGAAATGGAATGTGAAAGAACATGAACCACTCTAGCCTAGGTGTCACTTAGGTCCCAGGTATAGGACCTTAAACTCTCAATGGAAACCCCACCCACCAAGACAGATGCCAGATCCAGCAAAAAATGACAGTATGACAGTATGATGTACAAAACTGTAAAGAAAGCAATAAACAAGACTGTACATAAAGCAATAAAATAAATACATAAACACATATAACACATAACACCCCAGTAAACACAAATCAAACAAGCGCTAGGAGGAACCCACAAAAAAGAACCAGAAGCCCTGGTTACAGTATAAGGGTCCCCAGCAGAGTCGCCAAGCTGTCGCTCCCACCTGATGACACAGGGCCAAGAGGGGTACAGACACGAACGGTCGGTGAAAAGGAGGAGGACACACAGGGGTGAACTCAGAAGAAAAGAGTCGCCAGCTAGGCATTTTTATCCCGAAGGAAAGGTAATGCTGCATAGACCTAAGAAAGATATGGATAAGACAGTCGCGAACCAGAGAAACTGAGAAAGGGGGTTGGTTACAACCTGGGAAGGTATTAGCACCCAGATTGTCCGCCGTACTCGACGGGATCCACGCTTGAAAGATTTGTGTTTTAAAGGGGTAGTGTCAGTGCTATTTTGTGTGCAAAAGCTAGAAAAGAATGCAAGTGTCAGTGTAAAATAAATGTGGAGTGTATAAGAGAAGTGTCAGTGTAAGAACAAGAGTGAAGCTCAAGATTTTGAGGCTAAAAGAATAATACTGGAAAGAGGGGGAATATACAGAGACTTTTTGTTCGATAACTGTTAAGTTATGCCTACGTATCCTCTCGTGCAATGAGGAAGTCAGAACACCATAGTTCGACTCAAAGAGACTGAAAGATAAATTGACTTGTGAACTGCTTACTTGTCTATGCTCAAGTGTATGACCTGTCTGGCTCAGGTGCAAACTGTCTTGCATTAGACGGAAGAAGCAAGTTCTCATTTGTGAGTGAAGATGATGAGAAAAGAATCCCGAAGGAGACGATTATTGCTTGTTTTTTTTTATATTTTCAATCTTTTATTGATTTTTGAGTTTGTCATAAGAAAATGAGCTTACGCCTAAACCAAGGGTTAGTAAACTCATCACATCCTCCCTCTGATTAGGGGTAATAAGAATACCTTAAGTATGAAGTAAGCACCTCACACTTAATCACCATGATGTAAGATTAAGATCATTAACCCACTTGTATTTATTTAGATGTTTTTGGAGTTTTTGTTTAGTGTTAGGTAATGAGTTTAAGCCATAATCAAGGATTTAATGGACTCATTACACCATCCTAATAGAAGGATAATAGATGAGAACATTTAAGCTGAGGAAGGCTCCTCAACTTAATCCATGATTAGGGATTAACCTCATGACAAAACAAAGCCTTTATTGAATGGATTTTAGTTAATGATAAGATCAAGAAGTGAATTTTATTGTTTGTAAGACAACTTGAGGGGGACTTGTCCATTAACACTAGGGTTAGTCCTTCTTAACCAATTAAGGAAGAATTAGAACCCTAATGCAAGGCCCAAGTTACAAGCTTGATGTGTTAATGATTATTAGGTGGATTGATTAGAGGAATTAAACACATTAAGGGTTTAACACTTAGGATTAAAGTTATACACTCCATCCTAATAGAAGGATACAGGCATAACCCTAATCACAAAGTCTTAAAACCTTTAAGGTTTAGTCCTTGATTATGAGATGAGAAAAGAAGACTCAAGGATGACACAAAGGCAAAACTAAATGGGGGACTAATCAAACCCTAATTGTTATCATGCTTGGTTGTTCCTAGGGTTTTTGAGGCTTAAGAAAGAAAGAGATCTTCAAAGGCCACCAAGGAGGAACAAGAAGAAAGGAGGAGGAAGCAGAGAGAAGCAAGGCAACTTGCTTCACTTAAGAAGACAAGTTGTTTGAAGAAAGAAAGTAAGAGATGAACATGAATGAGCAAGCTCACTCCAATACAAAGATAAAATGCAGCAATGATGCAAGAGAGATGAGAAGGGATTGTGAGAAGTGAAGGCAAATTCGCTTCTCAAAACAACTTACCACCTGAAAAGTTAGCAAAGAAAATGAAATGAAATGAAAATGCAAAAGATGAAAAGATGCAAACCAAAACCAGAAGCATAAACATGATGTTGATGATGCTAAAAGATGATGCAAACACAAGACTAGAGATGAGAATGATCATACAAGCATAAGGATGTCAATGTTTCTAAATGTTTTAAAATGCAATGTGAATTTTTTTGTGATTTTTAAATACCTAAATGCATTTTTAATTAATTAATTTCCATTAACTAATTAAAAATAAACATTTAAATGATTTAAAAATGATTTTTAATGCAAAAATGAAAATAAAAATATTTTTGGGTTCTGAAAATTAATGAAAGGTTTGACAAAAAATTTCAGAATTTATTAATATGTTTAGCTATTTTTAAAAATTCGTAGAAATAAAATACAAATGAAATGAAATAAAAATTAAAAAATAATGAAAGTATGCGCATCCTGAGGCTGAGATTCAAATGGATTTGGAGGGAATTGACTGGCGCCAAATCCTATGGTCCACGTTCAAACTGGCATTTTTAAAACTAATCCTTATTAATTAATTTAATTAATCACAATTAATCCTAATGACCTAATCTGGACCACACACACGCGCGCGGGAAGACCCATCTGATGGCTCACATTCAAAACTGGCCTAAACCCTAATTAGGGTTAATGACTTTCAGACGGCCGGAACAGTGGTTCCGGTCGTCTTCTCCGGCGAATCAAAAACCCTAGCTTCCTCTATAGGTTACCAAACTCCAAATTTCTTCCACAAAAATGATCCTTACATCAATCTAAACCTAAACCCTCAATTAAAATCCATTTATTTCACTTCATAAGCATGAATCGAAGAAAAATACGAAACACGGGCAAATGTTCAGAGACAGCATACATGATGGTTTCGCATCCATTTTCAAAAGTAAATACATCCCCATGATCAGGGGAACATGAAGAACCATAAAAGAACTTAAAACTTAGCTTCTGGGAAAAAAGTTCTTCATGTTACCTGAGATGAAGATTCTCTGATTCTGAACTTTCTGGACTCAAACTTTGTGCAAACCCTCTCCTTTGAACACCCTGATGATGAAATGAAGCTTGGAGAGCTTTGAGAATGACTAGTTGTGGCTATTTTGTTCTGGTGTAGCAGAAATGGAGGTCTTTGTGTGTGATGTTTCAAGCTGTTTCAGTGATGGATTTTGGTTCTGAGGATGATTTGTGACTTGTTGGTGAAAGAAAAATGGAAGTTTGAAGGCTGTGTGAAGAGTTTCGAAGAGGAGAAGTTCTTGGACAAATTTTGTGCAAGCTGGATTGTGGGAGGTTTCTGGCTTGTATGTGGTGTGTTTTATGATCCTTAGGTGATCCATAAACTATCCCAACAATTTTGGAGGGCAGGTATGCACTGTGGGATTGGTATGGGATGATTGGCCAAAAAGTCAAAAATGGTGTACTATAGGTATGGGCCATGGCAGAGAAGATTTATGTGTTTGGATTGCCTCAGCCAGCTTTAAGGAGGACCCTTGGATGGTTTGTGGAGGACTGCAACACTTGGATTGCAAGATAGCATGTGTTTTGCCAATTTCCAACTTTGTGCATCTTGTGATTTTTGGCCATGGACATGTGACATCACTTGGGCAATATGCAGCAAAATGCACCATATAATGCTGCTATGACACTTTGATATTGATTAGAGATCAAACAAAACCAAAGGAACCCTTCTTGCAAGATTTCCCTCTTTGTAATTTTCATGAAAAATGTCTTATGATTCTTGGAATTCAAGGCATGAAAGTGAGAAATTATTTGGTGCATTCTGAATTTTGGACCATGGACTATGTTTGTGTAATGCTTAGAAGTTGATTTGAAGTCACATTTGGTTTTGGCATGAGGTTTTGCAACTTTCCTCCTTTGGCACAAAAGTGAAAATTTCATGATTTTTCCCAACTTTGCAAGGCCATAACTTTTGATCCAAAATGAATTAGAAAGAGTTCTTGTAATTTTTGAAAAGGGAATGATCCAATCTACAACTTTCATGACCAAAGTTTTTCCATTTGAAGCATTTTTGAATCATTAAGAGGAGGTTGAAAAACTTTCCCAAAATGATAAGCTTACATTATAAGTCACTTTCCCAAAAAGGCAACTTTGCAAATGGCTTGAAATTCTTCAATTTTGTGAACTTCTAACATCTTCTATGATCAAATAAAGATCACACACATTCAAAATGATGGAGAAACCTCTTTGGTTGGGTCATTGGGGGCCTCAGATGCCCTGATTTTGCACTGACTTGCTCAAGAAGTCATCTCCTGATCAGATGCCTTCCCCATTGAATTTATTCATGAAAATTGATATGCATGATCCTAATAACATATGGAGACCAATAGAAACAAGAATGACCAAAAAATTTGGAGTTATGGCCTCTGAAACCAAAACCCTAATTTTAGGTCATCTGTGCAGTTAAGCTTGGCTCTGCTTCCATGCCTTCCTCAGTTCTTGTGAT
Source organism: Lathyrus aphaca (assembly GCA_963966055.1). Taxonomy (NCBI): domain Eukaryota; kingdom Viridiplantae; phylum Streptophyta; class Magnoliopsida; order Fabales; family Fabaceae; genus Lathyrus; species Lathyrus aphaca. Next base: position 334,845,840 of record OZ014520.1, on the reverse strand, counting down.
TTTCTGACTTTCTTGATCTTGGGGGGATATGATATGATGTTTGAACATACATGGACCCTCTTGAGATGATTTAAGACCTTTGGAGTGGCTCAGAAGGCCTCTTGGATTCATCTGATCACAAACCCTAGATGCAGATGATTTTGAATCAATGCAGTGGAGCAAAAATGCAATATGAGATGCTATGAATGAATATATGTAAATGAAAAGATCACAAGCCATGGTGAAATGAGTGAGGGCAAATTTGGGGTGTTTACATAGGGGGTCAGGGGTGGACTAGGGTGGAAGTTGGCGTGAAGTGCTCGCCGGAGAAGATGACCGGAGCATGCTCCGATCACCTGAAAGTGTTTAGGGTTTAATTAGGGTTTAATTAGTCAGTTTGAATCTTGGCCATTAGATCTTAGGGTTAACGCATTTTTGGATGGACCAGATTAGTTCATTAATGTTAATTCATAATTAATTAGGATTAATTAATTTAAAATGTCAGATTGAATCTCATCCCTTAGATCACGCGCGCAGTCAACCCTTCTCTCCCCAGTTTGAATCTCAACCACTGGATCTTCATACTTTCCATTTAATTCATTTTATTTTCATTTTTATTGCATTTCTTTTTTTCAATTTATTTAAAATAGCAAAAATCATCAAAAAATCTCAAACTTTGCATTTTTGTTTCAAATATTTTTGTTGACCTGAAAATATTTTTTATTTTAATTTTTGCATTAAAAAAGTATTTTTAAAATATTTAAATGTTTTATTTAATTAATTAATTGATTTTAATTAATTAAATATACATTTAAGTTTCTAAAAATCACTAAAAAAATCATGAAGCATTCTTAAATATTTAGAAACATTTTCAAACTCACCATACAAATTTCGTTTTAGGTTTGATCACATTTTCAAAATTTTCTTTGAATTAGGGTTCTTAAATTTCACATTTTTTAACCCTAACTTGAAAAATTCATTTCTGCCTAACCATGATGAGTTTGAACTTGATTATTTTTGCATTATTTCACATATTGCATATAGTTTCTAGGATATTTATCTCATATTTTTATCTTTCATTTTCAATTTGATTTGCATTTTTCCTTTAGAAGCACCCAAAAACCCTAGTTAACTTAGAAATTTCATAACTTTCACTAGGATTGGCTTCTGACTTTCTCCTTTGGGGTGTGATCTTATATGGGTCTAGGGTTTTTTGAGCTCAATTTAGATTTTTTATCATGGTAAATGCTTCTGTTTTGGTCATATGCATCTCATGTTGTCTTAAAACCCTAATTTTGCATTTTTCATTTGCATTCTTCTTTTCATATCATGAACTTATGAACTTGTCATGCCATTCCATTCTCTTGTATGTCATCTTAGACATCTTAGGACATGTTTGAAACATTTCTTGATCATTTCTTCATTCATTTTCTATGCTTTGCATCCATTACATTTCATGAACATCCATGTGTTTTCATGCTTCTAAACATGCTTTCATTACATCTCATCCTTCTATGATCATTCATATGAATCTTGTATGACTTTGCATCATCTCATAACACATTTTCATTGCATATTCACTTCTGACTTTGGTCTTTGCACCTTCATTTTTCTTATTTTTATTCATTTCATTCCTTATGCATTCATACTAACATTTCAGGAACTTTTGGTAAGTTATCTGGGTGGTGGATTTGCCTTCACCTCCCACCTCTTCTTTCCTCTCATTTTCATATTTATTTGTCTTTGACGTGAACTTGTTTCACTTATGCTCCCTCTTTCTTACTTTCTTTCTTTTAGGTTACTTACCTTCTTCAGGAAGTAAGTAACTTATTCTTCTTCCTCCTTTTCTTTTCATCTGCTTCTTCCATGGTGGCCTTCTTGAAGATCCTTTCTCTTAAGCCTCACAAACCATAGGATATCCAAGCATGATAACTTTTAGGGTTGTACATAGTCCCCCTAGCTTTTTACCTTTGAGTCTCCTTGAGTCTCTCTTCTCTTCTCTTAATCAGAGGCTAAACTCTTAAAGCTTTAGGACTTTGGAATTAGGTTTATGCATGCATCCTTAGCTTAGGATGGAGTGTATAACTTTAATCCTTAGTGTTAAACCTTTAATTTGTTTACACCTATTAATCAAAACACATTAATAATCACTAAGACTTTATCTTGTAACTTGGGCCTTACATTAGGGATTTATCTCTTCCTTATTGTTAGGAGGGACTAACCCTAGTGTTTAATGGACAAGTCCCCCTCAAGTTGTCTTTCAAACCATAAAATCAACTTCTTAATCTCACCCTTTAATTAAAATCCATTTAATAAAGGTTTGTTATATAATGAGTTTAATCCCTAACCCTGGATTAAGTTGAGGTATCTTCCTCAGCTTAAGTGCTCTCATCTATCATCCTTCTATTAGGATTGTGTAATGAGTTCACTAATCTGTGATTAGAGATTAAACTCATTACTTAACACTAAACAAAAACCAAAAACATCTAAATAATCACAAGTAGGTTAATAATCTTAATCCTACATCATCGTGGTAATTAAGTTGAGATGTTTATCTCACACTTAAGTATGCTCATTATCCTTAATCAGGGAGGATATAATGAGTTTGCAAACCCTTGATTTAGGCTTAAGCTCATTATCCTATGAAAAACACCAAAAGCAATAAAAAACTGAAAACAAAAAAAAAACAATAAATGTCTCCTCTGGGATTATTTTCTCATCACACTCATTCTATAAACGAGAACTCGCTTCTTCCGTCTAATGCAAGAAAATTAGCACTCGAGCCAGACGATTCATACACTTGAACATAGACAAGTCAGCAGTTCACAGTCAATTTATTTTCAGTCTCTTTGAGTCGAACTACAGTGTTCTGACTTCCTCATTGCACGAGAGGATACGTAGGCATAACTTAACAGTTATCGAACAAAAGTCTTTGTGTCTTCCCCCTCTTTCAGCTTTCTTTTTCTAAGCCTCAGTTCCTAAGCAATTCACACCTTTTGCACTGACACATGTACTTTCTCCCTAGCTTTTGCACACAGATAGCACATACACTTACCCCTTTTAAACACAATCAAGTAAGCGTGGATCCTGTCGAGTACGACGGACGATCTGGGTGCTAATACCTTCCCAGGTCGTAACCAACCCCCTTTCTCAGTTTCTTTGGTTCGCAACCGTCTTATCCATCTCTTTCCAGGTTTATGCATCATTACCTTTCCTTCGGGATAAATATGCCTAGTTGGCGACTCTATTCAACCCTTTCTCTTTCACCGACCATTCGCGTTTGCACCGTGGGACTTGATATCTTTTTCGGGAGTGACAGTTTGGCGACTCTGTTGGGGACCCTATCTTTGCAACCAGGGCTTCTGGTTCTTTTTGTGGGTTTCTCCTAGCGCTTGTTTGATTTGTGTTTATGGGGGTGTTATGTTTGTATGTGCTTTTTGTTTATTGCTTTATTTATTGCTTTATGTATAGCTTTATTTATTGCTTTCTTTTACTATTATATGCATTTCATATTATTATCATCATATCATGTGCTGGATTTGTTGGTTTGCCTTGGTGGGAGGGGTATCTCAGTGAGCAAGGTTTCACACCGGGAGCCTGAGTGACACATAGGATTAGAGTGGCTTCATATTCTTTCCCATTCCATTTCGGTCTGGTGCGGGAATATGAAACACGATTCAAACTTGGGTTTATTCTTGAGAACTCTGTGCTACGGATTTCCTGTAGTGCTAGGGCTATCTAGGAAGCCTGCTAAGTCTGGATGACCTTTTAGATGACCTTCAGCATCTGAGGTGAATTAGAGGAGGGTCTTTTATGATTAATGTAAACATTGTACCTTCGGGTTAGAATTGTTTACACTTCTCATAATAGATCTAAGTCTGAGGATCCTTGTTCTAGAACAACACCTGTGACTAAGTTGGGATGTTTACAGGTTTGCAGGAACCCTTGGCCACAATATACCCTGTTACTGATATTGTTTTAAGGTTACACTACTTTGGACTGATCTTGTGAAATCCTGGACTTGTGACTCTTTATTTGAGTCCCCCACCTGGTTACTGGTTCCTATCCTTCATCTGGATTTCTGAACACTCATGGACACTATCAAAGCAAATGACAAATCCAGCACCTGATCACAAACCCTTACATATCATTCTGCATACATCATTTTGCATCATTTTAACATTTGTCTATTTGTTTTACAGGGTATCCACATCATCTTTGGTTTGGTTTTGACTGTTCTTCTGCTCGGCCATCTTCATCAGTTATTTTCCTCAGAGATCTTCTTCAGTTGATATCTTCTCCAGTTGTCTTCATCAGTATTTCTCCTCAGTTATCTTCATCAGCACCCATTATCAGTATGGACTCATCCAGGAAGAGCAACATCACTTATCATTTCTTTGAGCCCTCCCTAGTAGGCATCAGACAGATTCAGGCACTTATCACTCTTGATCATGTCCCTTTATTCAGGGAACATTATGGTAGTATCATGGACATGATCATGGACTTGGATGCATCACAGAGGAGTATGATTCACACTTGCCTTCAGTTTTATAATCCTCCTCTCAGGTGTTTCACTTTCCCAGACTTTCAGATAGGTCCTTTGTTAGAAGGGTTTTCCATGTTGTTAGGTGTCCCCATCAGAAAAGGAATCTCTTTCAACCCTGAGATGACTGCTCCTAGGAATGAAGACATAGTTAAGGCTTTGCATTTGGAAAGCACCATCATTGATCAACATATGACTACCAAGGCTAGAATCCCAGACCTCCATTTGGACTTCTTGATCACTCCGGCCACCAGTCATGTTGCAGCAGGGAAGTGGGAAACTGTTTGTGCTCTCCTGGATCTTAGTGTATATGGAATCATCTTGTTTGCAGACGAGCCTAAGTTTGTAAGCAAGAATGCTATTCATATTTTCCTGCTGAAGAATCCAGTTCCTACCTTGCTAGGGGATTTCTACTACTCAGTGCATCAGAGAAATGAGAAACAGAGGGGAAGACTAGTCAGATGTTGTGCACCTCTCTTCTACTGTTGGTTATTGAGACACCTGCCAAGGAAAGAAGCTTTCATGAATCCTCATCAGTCAAGAAATTGGGCTAAGAGAATGATTGCTCTCACTTCAGAAGACATCAGGTGGTGTACTCAGAGCACCAAGGGCAGGGACATGATTACAAGCTGTGGGCAGTATCCCAATGTACCTCTTATTGGAGTGAATGGTTGCATCAACTACAATCCTTTACTTTTCAAAAGGCAGCTAGGGTATGCCTTAGTACATCCACCAAGAGAGCAGGATTTAGCAGAGACCCTTTACTGTGATGTTCAGAATAATCATGCCATCATCCGACAAGCATCCTGGGCTTGGGATAACATACAGACAAAATGGACTGCTATTCTTGGCAAGTGCAACAACATAGCTTCAGCTCAGTACATTGATTGGTCTCGCATCAGAGGACGGATTACCCGCATGCCATTCACCCTGGAAGATGTGCCAGGGCCATCAGCAGTAGAGCCTGTAGCTATAGTCAGTTTAAAGGAGTTTGAGAAGCTGAAAGAGAGGAATGCCCAGCTTGCTGAAGCCTTGAATAAGACCCTTTGGGAAAGGAATGACGGTCGTCTGGATATTGAGAGGATGGAGAAGCTCTGGATCGAGCATATGACCAAGATAGAAAAGACAGAAGAGTTCATCAGAAAAGCCCGAGCAGGGGAGTTGGTATTGAAGAATGCTTGAAAAGAAGCTAAGATTCAGAAGGCCAGAGCTGAGCACTACTTGGAAGAGATTCAGGCTAGATGGATCAGGATCACTGAGGCTCGTTTGCAAGAAGATCAGAAGACCCAGGCTAAGATTGAGCAGTTGGAAGCTAATGAGAAGAAGAGTCAGGAAGCCTTGTTAGCTGCACATAAGGAAATCTCCGAGTTGAAACTCTAGGCGGGGTTGAAGAGATCAAAAGACCAAGACAACTACCAAAACTTGACAAGTGCCATTGCCACCAGGAACCTTCTTATCAGGACCATCATAGAGCATCCAGTTGGACTAGTGACTGATGCTCTCCTGAAGGAAGTCAAGGAGGATGACTTTGGGCTGGATGTTTGATTTCTTTGTATTTTTATTTTGGTTGTACTTTATTTCTCATGGTGATTTTGTTGTATTTCTCGACATAATTGTATTTTGACCCACCATGGGAACTTGTTGTAATCATAAACTATGTATCTTTTGCATTTGTAATATATGGTTTATGTATTACCTGGATTTTCTTCTTGGACTTCATTTCTCTTAAACATATTCATTCCCAAAGGTCTAGAAGGTAAAAACCAAAGAACCAAACCGGATACCCTTGGAAGACAAATAGACATACTGCATTGCATACTAACCTTATTCTTGGTTTTGCAGGTGTTTTTGTTGTTTTTTTCTCACTTTGTTGTGTGTCTCAAGAAACATTGCTCCTAGGAGGGTTTTCCCCATCAACAGAGTTCACCGGTATCCAACCAGAAACAACCTTCCGAGCTTACAAATGGACCAAGTTCAACAAGATTTGACTGACATTAAAACTCAAATGGCTAATGAAAGAACTGAGATGAGGGCTCAAATGAACCAGTTCATGGTGTCGCTCCCAAAGATTTTCATCCCGGTACAAGCACGAACGGTCGGCGAAGAGAGAAAATGAAATGAACTGAATAGAGTCCCCAGCTAGGCATTTTTATCCTGAAGGAAAGGTAATGCTGCATAAACCTAGAAAAAGATGGATAAGACGGTTGTGAACCAGAGAAACTGAGAAAGGGGGTTGGTTACAACCTGGGAAGGTATTAGCACCCAGATTGTCCATCGTATTCGACGGGATCCACGCTTGGAAGTTTGTGTTTAAAGGGGTAGTGTATGTGCTATATGTGTGCAAAAGCTGAGAAAAGAATGTACAGGTGTCAGTGCAAAATGGTGAATTGCTCAGGAAATGAGGCTTAGAAAAGAATGCTGAAAGAGGGGGATGACAAAGAGACTTTTGTTCGATAACAATTAAGTTATGCCTACATATCCTCTCGTGCAATGAGGAAGTCAGAACACCGTAGTTCGACTCAAAGATACTGAAAGGTAAATTGACTGTGAACTGCCTACTTGCCTATGCTCAAGTGTACGACTCATCTGGCTCGAGTGCTAACTGTCTTGCATTAGACGGAAGAAGTAAGTTCTCGTTTATGAATGAGTGTGATGAGAAAAGAATCCCGAAGGAGATGATTATTGCTTGTTTTTGTGTTTTCAGGTTTGTTATTGTTTTGGTGTTTTGCATAAGCTAATGAACTTAAGCCTAAATCAAGGGCTTGTAAACTCATTATATCCTCCCTGATTAGGAATAATGAGCCTACTTAAGTGTGAGATAAGCATCTCAACTTAATTTCCATGATGATGTAGGATTAAGATCATTAACCTACTTGTGATTAATTAGATGTTTTTGGGTTTTTATTTAGTGTTAAGTAATGAGTTTAGTCTCTAATTACAGATTAGTGGGGTCATTACACCATCCTAATAGAAGGATGATAAATGAGAACACTTAAGTTGAGGAAGATACCTCAACTTAATCCATGGTTAGGGATTAAATTCATTATATAAAAAAGCCTTTATTAAGTGGATTTTAATTAAGGGGTGAGATTAAGAGTGAATTCTATGATTTTTAAGACAACTTGAGGGGGACTTGTCCATTAAACACTAGGTTTAGTCCTTCTTAACCATAAAGGAAAAATTAGAACCCTAATGTAAGGGCCAAGTTACAAGATAAAGTCTTAGTGATTATTAAGATGATTTGATTAAGATGTTTAAACAAATTAAAGGTTTAACACTTAGGATTAAAGTTATACACTCCATCCTAAGAGAAGGATGCAGGCATAACCCTAATTTCAAAGTCCTAAAACTTTAAGAGTTTAGTCTCTGATTATTGAGATGAGAAGAGAGAGTCAAGGAGACTCAAAGGTAAAAACTAAGGGGGACTAATCACAACCCTAATTATTATCATGCTTAGATGTTCCTATGGTTTGTAAGGCTTAAGAAATATCTTCAAGGAAGCCACAAATGGAAGAAGCAGATGAAAGGAGGATGAAGCAGAAGAATAAGTTACTTACTTCATTGAAGAAGATAAGTAACTTAAAGAACGAAAGTGAGGGAGATGGAACACAAGTGAACAAGTTCACTTAAAAGACAAACAAAATGCAAATGAAAAAGATAAGGAGAAGTGAGAAGTGAAGGAAAATCCACTTCTCAAAGTAACTTACCACCTGAAAATGTTAGCATGAATGCATAAAGTATAAACCATAAAGAAATGAAATGAAATGAGATGAAATGACCAAAGTCAGAAGTTTTTATGTGATGTAATGTCATGTAAGATGATGCAAAGTCATACAAAGTGCATATGAATGATCATACAAGAATGAGATGTCATGTAAGCATGCTTAGAAGTTTGAAAACACATGAAAGTTTATGAAATGAAATGAATATTCAACATGGAAAATGAATGAAGAAATGATCAAGCATGGTTCTAACATGTCCTAAGATGTCTAAGATGACATATGAATGCATGAAATGTCATGGCAAGTTCATGTAAGGATGCATATGCAAGATGAATGCAAATGAAACATACAATTAGGGTTTTATGGACAAGCAAGATGCAAATGAACAAAACAGAAGCAAATGACATGATAAAAAATTGTAATCATGCTCAAGTAAACCATAATCCTATACTAGGTCATACCCCAAAGGAGGAGGTCAGAAGCGTAACCAAACAAAAGCTATGATTTTCCTAAGTTTTCTAGGGTTTTTGGGTGGTTCAAAGGGGAAAATGCAAATAAAATTGAAAATGCAAGATAAATTCAAGAGGAAAATGTCCTATAATCTACATGCAATATGTAACAAAATGAAAAAAGAATCATCTTCAAACTCTTCTTGGTTAGGCATAAATGATTTTTTAAAGTTAGGGTTCAAAAAAAGATTTTTAATGACCCTTAATTCAAAGAAAATTGGCAAATTGTGATCAAACCTAAAAATAAATTTGTGTGAAGAGTTTGAAAATGTTTCTAAATGCATTGGGATGTTTCATGATTTTTTTGGTGATTTTTAGAAACTTAATGTATTTTTAAATAATTAAAAGATTTAATTAATTAAAAATAACATTAAAATATTTTAAAAAGGCTTTTTTAATGCAAAAAATAAAATAAAAATGATTTTTGGAATGAGAAAAATATTTAAAGTCAGAATGCAAAAGGAAATATTTTTGTGATGCTTTTTGGTATTTTAAATTAAATATGCAAGAAAATGCAATTAAAATGAAATAAAAATGAATTAAAATGAAAGTATGCTGATCCTAAGGCCCAGATTCAAATTGGAAAAGGAGGGAATTGACTGCGCGCGCAGATCAATGGCTGACATTTAAACTGGCTAATTAACTGATTTAATTAATTAATTGAAATTAGGGTTTTAAGTGAAATGATCCTGGCCAGAAAAACATGCGTTAAACCTAATCCTACGGCCCACATTCAAACTGGGGAGATTAGCCCTAATCCTAACCCTAATCACTTTCAGGTGACCGGAGCAAGCTCCGGTCATCTTCTCCGGCCACACCAAAATGATAACTTCTTCCCTAGGTCACTAAACATCAAATTTCTTGCCCATAAATGATCCCCAAGCATCATACATCACGAATCAACAAACAAAACACATTTATCATTCATCAAAAACAAGATTCGAAGCAAATCGTGAAAATAAACAAAACTTTCAGAAGTTCAATACATGCTCATTTCTCAATCATTTTCAAAACAAATCATATCAGGGTGATCAGTGAAGCATGTAGATTCATTTAGAAACTTAAATAGAAAGTTCTGGAAAAAAAGTTCATGAAGCTACCTGAGTTGAAGCTTTGTGTTCTTGAGCTTTCTGACCTTTTCCTTTGTGCAAAATGACTCCAATGATCTTCCTGATGATGAAAATGAGCTTAGAGCAAGTTTCTGATGGCTATTTTGAGGTGTTTGGTTCTAAATATGCAAAAATCGTATTTCTGATTCAGTGGCTTTTAGGCTATGGTGAAGGGTGCTTTGTGTTCTATGAATGATTTTGAGGTGAATGGTGAAAGAATGAGTGAGTTTGAGTTTGAGTGGCTGAGTGATGAGAATCGAAGAGGGAAAATTTAATGGTGATTTTGTGTAATCTGAGCTCCAAGGTGCTTCAGGCTTCAATGTGTTATGAAAAGGTATCCTTAGGGTTTGCATAAGAGGTTGTGATTGGTCAGATAGTGGGTGGTGGCTCAGTTTGATTGGTATGGGAGGAAATGCAAAAATGTCAACTTATGTGTACTTGAGGTATGGGCTGGGACATGAGGGATTTCTGAGCATGGATTGTCTCAGCATGGATCATGGATGACCCTTAGATCAATGAAATGCAGTTGTAATGCCTTGATCAAGAGTTTGCAATGTTTATGCATAAATGTCATTTTGTGTATTTTGTGACATTTGGTCATGAAAGTGTCTTGTTCAATGCTAAATTTTGGTCATGGCATGTTGCATAATGTTGTTATGGTGCATTGAGATAAGTTAGAGGTCATACAAAGCCTTAAAAATCACTCTTGCAAAAAATCCCTCTTTTGAGAATTTTGTGAAAAATGGCTTATGGAGACTTGTGATCCATGGCAAGATTTTGGTCTTGTAATGTCGCACCATGTTTGATTGATGTTTAGAAGTCAATTGGAGGTCACTTAAATGCTTGAAACTTTATTATTTGCAAAAATCCTCTTTGGCATGAACTTTAAAATTATGTGAATTTTGCCAACTTTGAAAGGCCATATCTTGAGTTCTATGATGAATCAAGACATGTTCTTGTACTTTTTGAAAAGGGAAAGACCTAATCTACAACTTTCATGTCTAGGAATTTTTCATTTGAAGCATTTTTTGTTAAGAAAGAGGAGGTAGAAAAACTTTCCAAAAATGGAAAGTTTGCATTTCGTCATTTCCATTTTTGGCAAGTTTGCAATTGGCTCAAAATTCTTCAATATTGTGAACTTGTAACCTCTTCTAAGATCAAATAAAGATAATTGAACTTCAATTTGATTAAAATACCCCTTTGGTTCCATTGTTGGGGGCCTCAGATGCCCTGATTTTGACTTAACTTGCTCAAGAAGCTACCCAGTGAACAAATGACTTCCACAATGAGTTTCTTCATCAAACTTGGTACACATGATCCTTATGACATATTAAGAACATTAGAAACAAATATGGACCAAAAATATGGAGTTAAGGTCTCTAAAACCAAAACCATAATTTTGGTCATCTGTGTAGTGAAAACCCTAACTCTGCTTCCCTGCCTTGCCAGTTCTTGTGATCTTTTGACTTCCATGAACTTTGAGGAGCATAATATGATGATAGAACACACATGGACCCTATTGAAAAGCTTTGAGGCCTTTGGGATGGCTCATATGGAATCTTGGATTGCTCAGATCACAAACCCTAGATATAGATGAACTTGAACTATGCAGTGAAACAAAAATGCAATATGAGGTTCTATGCTTATGTTAATGCAAACATGAAAGATCACAAGCCATGGTGTGATATGAGTGAGGGAAAATTTGGGGTGTTTACAGCTGCGCCTATTCAATCATGAGTTAGCTGTGCAGGATGTAAGCGCCTGGCTTAACAGACAAACAAGATAACTTGTGGTTGAATAACAAAGACAATACAAATTTTGCACTCGCTGGATAGAATAAGAAAAGGGATATAAATTGCAAAAGATGGTATAGTATGATTATCCAATGAAGAAGATGGAGGACGAACATCAAGCAGAGGACGACTGCTGGCGATAAAGCGGTAAGTAAAGCAATGATGGGGACGACCGACAAGCTGAGGAAATAAAGAGACCATGATGGGGACGACCATCAGGTGAAGAAACAATATTCTCTGGGGATCAAAGTTAAAGCAATGATGGGGACGCCCATCAGGCTTTGGAAAGTAAAGTAAACAACGATGGGGACGGCCATCGGGTTAAAGAATAAATGAAATAAATGATGAGGGACGGTCATCAAAGGTGAAGGACGATCACCTAGCAGGGGACGGCTGCTCTTTATCACGACATAGGACGAATATCGGATAGAAAAGGTCAACGATGGGGACGGAAATCGGATAAGCATGATGAAGGACGATCATCAAAAGGTGAAGTGCGATCACCTATCAGGGGACGACTGCTCTTTACCACGACATATGACGAATGTCGGATAGAAAAGGTTCCACTAATGGGGACTCCGCTGGGGATAAGGATGAGGGACGATCATCCAAAGGTGAAGGACAATCACTTGGCAGGGGACGGCTGCCGAAAGTATCATGACATAGGACGGGTGTCGGATAGAAAAGGGTTCCACTAACGGGGACTCCGCTGGGGATAAGGATGAGGGACGGTCATCCAAAGGTGAAGGACGATCACCTGGCAAGGGACGGCTGCCAAAAGTATCACGACATAGGACGGGTGTCGGATAGAAAAGGGTTCCACTAACAGGGACTCCGCTGGGGATAAGGATGAGGGACGGTCATCAAAAGGTGAAGGACGATCACCTGGCAGGGGACGGCTGCCGAAAGTATCACGACATAGGACAAATGTCGGATAAGAGGAATTTGTTTTGTTAGTGACTTACTGGGGAACGGTAAACACGGACGAGTGCTCATGCTCAAGATTAAAAAAGGTATAAGTGTTTGACAATGTGTATAGATTAAAGATGCGGACGAGCATCCCTAGGACCATGATATGGACGAGTATCGGTAGAAACAAACACTGACGCGTGTTTAAAGATGATGATACAGACGAGTACCATCTGGTTAACAAATAACACGGACGAGTGTCGAATTTGTGAGGAGTGTATATAAACAAGATACGGACGAGTATCGAAAACTTCTGTATAAGTATGAAGGAGTATTGGTTTGTTGGTGAAGTATGAGCAAGACACAGACGAGTGTTTGATCTGCTGGGGAAGGTATGACACGAACGAGTGTCAAATAAGGATACATATAAGCTATGAACAAATATTTGTATGTAAGAGTGCAAAAAGGTGTTCTGGCGACCTGTGGGGATAAGATGACACGGAAGAGTGTCAAAAAGGTGTGTATAAACAAGTACTTGGTTTGTAGAAAGTGTTTTGGCAACCATGCTGGGGAAGTATGACATGGACGAGTGTCAAAAAGAGCATGTATAGGTATCTGTATTTGAGAGTGCAAAGGGGACGCTTTGGCCTTTATTTGCAGGGGTGTATTTGCATACTGCTGATGAAATACTAATTGTAACTGCAGGTGACTGGCTCGAACCTGACTTGTGATCATGCAAATGTTTGATTTTTGCCGTAATGCTCTGTATTAAACGGAATGCTACGCTTATTTGGTGAATATGATACACATGCTATGATTATGCAAAAGAGAAAACCAATTCGGGATTCGGATCCCGCTTGAGGAGAAGATCTTTGTCTGATCTGCTTGGAGGGATATCCCGGATGGGGAAGAGATCATTGGTAGATCTTCCAGGAGGGAAAACTCTGCTTGGGGAAATAGATCATTGGTAGATCCATCCGTAATGTGAACTCAGTTGCGGAAAGAAACTTTCGTCACTTTGTTATGGATGGGTTTTAGGCATTGCTCTGCTGGGGAGAGGCTGGAAACTCTGTGGGGCGATAGTTCTTTTAACCTTGCTGAGGATGAGAGATCTGGCACTCTGGTGGGGGATCTCGGTTGGGGAAGCTCCTGTTGAATAGACTTACGTTGGGGATGAGGAGGCTTTGGCAACTTCGCTGGGGAAAAGCAGTTCAGACATTGCTTGGGGAGGTCCTGCTTCGGGAGGAGGTAACTTCTGGAAGTAGCATGCTGGGGATTCAATGCTTGCCATGCCCCATGATGTGTATTGAATACCTGCAACCTATTAAGACAAAATAAACGCACAAGTATCCCAAGGTATCCCTTACCGGATTCCGTCATAGGAGTTAGACTTTGCTGAAAGTAATATATTTCCTGCAAGCATTTATTAAAAATGGCTCATTTGTTTTATGTAAGTACTGTATCATGAATAATGGACATTTTGCAAACAAAACAAAAATATACAAAATGAGATGTGACTGAAAACTCTGATTTTATTAATCTGGGTGCCCTGAATTGGCAAATACAGTTAAAGGAACAAATCCCCTGGAATGAGGAGATTGCTATAAACTGAGAAAATAAAAGTGTTGGCAATGTTGACGACGCTCCAGTGAACTTCCTTTGCTTTGACCTGTATGACCTTGACGTTCTTCTCATCTTGCTTTCTAAAGAAGGTTGATTCTGACTGATGCTTTGTCCTTTTGAAGCTTGCCATGTTGTGAGGAATACAGACGAATTCAGAATGCAGTTGTTCGCTTATTCCCTGATTTTGCGTGGATCGCCCTTTCGGGTTTTCAATCCACCGGGATACCCATTTTTGCCTGAGCTGTCTAATGCGGCTTTTCAACTCAGCGGGTGTACATTTTTTCCCTTATTTTTTCCCGAGTCTTTTATTCTATTTTTGACTCTCCGAGATTCCCTATTTTTGCCTGGACTTACATTCTGTTTTTATGTCCAGCGGGTCATTTTATGCGAAGTATTTTTTAACTGCATCTGAATTCACAGGGGATAAGAAATCTTCACCATCCATAGTAGTTAGCATCAGTGCTCCACCAGAGAAAACCTTCTTTACTATGAATGGACCATCGTAATTTGGAGTCCATTTGCCCCTGTGGTCTGTGTGAGGAGGAAGAAGTCTTTTCAGCACAAGATCTCCCACTTGGTATTCCCGAAGCCTAACTTTCTGATCAAAGGCTTTCTTCATTCTTTTCTTATATAAATGCCCATGACAGATAGCAGCTAATCTCTTTTCTTCGACCAGATTCAGTTGATTGTACCGAGACCGGACCCATTCTGCTTCGTCCAGCTTTAATTCAACAGGTAGGACAACTTCCATACCGTACACAAGCTGATAAGGCGTTGCCCCAGTAGACGTTTTGATTGAGGTCCGATACCCATGTAAAGCAAATGGTAGCATTTCATGCCAGTCTTTGTAAGTAACCACCATCTTTTGCACAATCTTCTTGATGTTTTTGTTAGCTGCTTCAACAACGTTGTTCATCTTTGGCCTGTAAGGAGAAGAGTTGTGATGTTGAATTTTGAAGTCCCCGCATAGTTCTGCCATCATTTTGTTGTTCAAATTGGAACCATTATCAGTAATGATTCGCTCGGGAACTCCATATCGACATATGATGTCTCTCTTCAGAAATCTGGCCACCACTTTCCTGGTGACGTTTGCATACGAAGCTGCTTCAACCCACTTGGTGAAGTAATCAATGGCTACCAGGATGAATCTGTGGTCATTTGAAGCAGTCGGTTCAATCTTCCCAATCATGTCAATGCCCCACATGGAAAAGGGCCAAGGTGAAGACATCATGTTCAAAGGATTTGGAGGCACATGCACTTTGTCTGCATAGATCTGGCATTTGTGGCATTTTCTGGCATAGGCACAACAGTCTGCATCCATTGTGATCTAGTAGTAACCTGATCTTAATAATTTCTTAGCCATTGCATGTCCTCCCGCATGGGTACCGAAAGATCCTTCATGCACCTCGTGCATCAACAAGTCTGCTTCTTTCTTATCAACACATCTGAGTAGAACCATGTCAAAGTTTCGCTTGTATAATGAACCATCCGCATTAAGGAAGAAACTACCGACCATGCTTCTTAATGTCTTCTTATCATTGGATGATGCCCCAGGTGGGTATGTTTGATCCTCCAAGAAGCATTTGATGTCATGGAACTAAGGCTTGTAATCTTTAGCAATGTCCACAGAGAAAACGTATGTTGGTCGGTCTAGTCTGGATACCAAAATCCGAGGCACGTAATTGGCAGTTTGAACCTTGATCATGGAGGAAATGGTAGCTAAAGCATCTGCGAACTGATATTCGTCTCGAGGGATGTACTCAAGTTTGACTGTTGTGAAGAAAGTCAATAATCTCCTCGTATAATCACGGTATGGAATCAGATGCTCCTGGTGAGTGTACCATTTTCTGTTGGTATGATTGATTACCAAAGATGAATCTCCGAATACATTCAATGCTTTGATCCTAAGGTCAATGGCTTCCTCAAGACCCATGATACATGCTTCGTATTCCGCTTCGTTGTTAGTGCATGCAAAGGTGAGTTTTGCTGAGAAAGGAATATGAACTCCTTTAGGTGTAATGAGCACTGCACCAACTCCACGACCATTCATATTGACAGCCTCGTCAAACATCATAGTCCATTCTTCTTCGGGATCAGGCCCTTCAGTGTGAACTAGCTCTTCACAATCTTTCGTTTTTAAGTACATGATGTCTTCATTAGGGAAGTCAAATCTCATTGGGTGATAATCATCAATAGGTTTCTCAACTAGATAGTCAGATAGTACACTTCCTTTGATGGCTTTTTGAGATGTGTACTGAATGTCGTACTCTGTCAGAATCATTTTCCATCTTGCAACCCTTCCGGTAAGCGCTGGTTCTCAAATATGTACTTGACGGGGTCCATTTTTGAGATCAACAAGGTAGTGTGAGTCAACATATACTGTCTTAGTTGGCGAGCAGCCCACGCTAAAGCACAACAAGTTTTCTCGAGCAGTGAATAACGTACAGTCGGTAAACTTTTTGCTCAGGTAGTATATTGCATACTCTTTTCAACCAGACTCGTCATGCTGGCCCAACACACACCCCATTGACCCTTCTAATACTGTCAGGTACATTATTAGAGGTCTTCCTTCAATCAGAGGCATAAGAATTGGAGGTTTTTGTAAGTACTCCTTGATCTTGTCAAAAGCCTTCTGACAATCTTCGTTCCACCTGACCGTTTGTTCCTTTCTTAACAATTTGAACAAGGGCTCACAAGTTGTAGTGAGGTGAGATATGAACCTTGATATGTAGTTCAACCTACCTAGGAACCCCCGAACTTCTTTTTCAGTCCTAGGTGCAGGCATCTCCTGAATGGACTTGACTTTGTCAGGATCAACCTCAATTCCTTTTTCACTTACGATAAATCCCAGCAACTTACTAGAACGTACCCCGAATGTGCATTTGTTGGGGTTTAGCTTCAGCTGATAATTTCTCAGACGCTTGAACAACTTCAGTAGATTTACCAGATGATCTTCTTCAGTGAGGGACTTGGCAATCATGTCATCCACGTAGCATTCAATTTCTTTGTGGATCATATCATGGTATAATGTTACCATAGCCTGTTGATAAGTCGCACCGGCATTCTTCAATCCAAATGGCATTACCTTGTAACAAAATGTTCCCCAAGGTGTGATGAAGGTTGTTTTCTCCATGACTTCGGGTGACATCTTTATCTGATTATACCCAGAAAATCCATCCATGAAAGAAAATACCAAGAACTGAGTTGTGTTGTCTACCAATACATCAATGTAAGGTAATGGGAAATCATCCTTCGGGCTAACTCTGTTCAGGTCCCGGTAATCCACACACATACGTACTTTGCCATCCTTTTTAGGTACTGGTACAATGTTAGCAACCCACAGCGGGTAACTAGTTACAACAAGGAAACCGGCATCCCACTGTTTTTGTACTTCTTTCTTAATCTTCATGGCCATATCTGGACGAGTACGATGTAGCTTTTGCTTTACTGGAGGGCAATCTTCTTTTAATGGCAGCTTGTGCATAACAATTTCCGTATCTAGATCTGGAATGTCTTGATAGGACCAAGCAAATACGTCGACGTATTCTCGAAGCATGTTGATAAGCTGTTCTTTTACTGAAGCCTGCAGACTGGCCCCAATCTTCACTTCTTTCAAATCCTCTTCAGTACCATGATTAACTATTTCAACCTTCTCCTGATGAGGAGTAATCACTTTCTCTTCCGGCCTCAACAACCCGGCTAACTCTTCAGGCAACTCATAGTTTTCTTCAACCCCTTCATCAGCTTGATTAACTGGATTGTCGAAGTCCTACAAGGTCATAGCAGTGTTGTTGTCGGTGCAATCTGGAGGATAATCTCTGCAAGGGTTGAGATTTGTTCGTTTTAGTGATCAATTTTAATCTAGTTCAGAAAAATGAAGATATTTATTTTGAAAACATTGCCAATTTATTGTTTTGTACAAAAGTGAAAAATGAAAAGACAGTGAGCGAAAAAGAAACTTGTTTGCAAAAGATGTCTGATATTCATTGATATTCCATTTGCACAAAATTACAATATGGCCCTATTACAAAATGAGTCTTGACACCTTAGGCAAGATGCAGGACTTGATGCATGCTGAAAAAAGCAGGAAATAATAATTACTCTGCAGGAGTAACCCTTATAATTTCCTGGGAACACCAGTTAAGGACATGGTGACCCGGGATCCTTGGACGTATCCAGTTCTCCAGGTTGAGGTCGCTTTCCACCTCGTCTTCCACGTTGTTAACAGCATCTGGGGTGAGCACCCCCCACTGATGAACATGGGCTCTTTAGCAGCCTCGGTTTGATCTTGTCGGAATGGTTTGTAACCCAAACCGAATATGTCTTCCTTCTTCTCCACCAGTAGCAGCTTGCCCCAGCCTTGGGCATTTCCATCTTCAATAACCTTCCGGGCTTGCTGATAGGAGACAATTGAAGTACCCATCCTATCCTCCTGGGATGCAGCAAATACTTCAGTCGTCGCCTCATTGACGTTTAGTGCTTCGAACCCCTGGCTCATGGTTTCATGGATTTCACCATCCATCTCAATGTATTTGTACGTAGCCAGATGGCTAACAAAGATATCCTCTTCACCACAGATGGTGATAATATGTCCTTCCCACTCACATTTCAATTTCTGGCGAAGGGTCGACGTAACTGTGCCAGCGGCGTGAATCCATGGTCGACCCAACAAACAGCTATAGGCCGGCTGAATGTCCATCACATAGAAAGTAGTCTGAAAGACTTGCGGACCGATCATCACAGGCAGCTCCACCTCTCCAAGAACAGACCTCTTGGAGCCATCAAAAGCCCTGACCACCAGATTGCTTGGTCAGAGAGCTATACCATCATATTCGAGCTTGACAAGAGCTTTCTTTGGCAAGACATTAAGTGAAGACCCAGTGTCAACAAGAACATGAGAGAGCACAGCCCCTTTACACTCTAGGGTGATGTGCAAAGCTTTGTTGTGGTGACGTCCTTCCGTTGTTAAGTCAGCATTGGTGAAACCTAGCCCATGGCTAGTATTGACATTAGAAACCACTGTCTCAAGATGATTCATTGTGATATCCTCCAGCATGTAGGCAGCGTGCAAGACTTTAAGTAGTGCATCCCAATGAGCTTCGGAACACAACAGCAGGGATAGGATGAAGATCTTAGAAGGAGTCTGGTGGAGCTGATCCACAACCTTGTAGTCACTTCTTTTGATTATCCTCATAAATTCATCTACATCCTGATCAAAGGATGATTTATGAGTCTCTTTTGGTGCAGGTTCTTCAGGTGCCACACTTTTCCCTTTGGCTTTGGCAACAGCCTCTACCTCAGTATTAGTTCTTGGAGCTTGTGATGCGAAGAGGCGTCCGCTTCGGGTGAAGCCTCCACCTCCCCTAACATTATCCACTTGTGGAGTGTGAACCGAAGAATCAAGAAGGACTCTTTTCCCGTTGCAGTAAAGGTCTGCACCATAGTGCCATGGTACAACATTGTCTTTGTCATATGGAATAGGCCCTGTCACTGTGATGGTGACTGGGCTAACTTCAGCAGTGGTGGGAACCGTTATTGTTTGTAGATCATAAAAGATGGTGACAGGATTTCTGGTGGATGTTGGTGGTGATTGATTGAAGCTTGGTTGTTGCTGAAACTGTTGCTGAGATTGTTGTTGAAAGTTTCTGGAGTTCGGGACCGTTGTAGGGTCATAATAGATAGTGATTGTGGAGACGTCGTTTTTGGTGGTTGATGTAGTTGTAGAAGTAGATGCAATGGAACTGTTGTTTGTTGAAGTGATGGAAGAAGTGGTTTCTGATTTTGTAGACGAGTCTGTCGGAACAATTGTCTTTGAAGTTGTAATATGGTGCTTGTTGTTGAAAAAGGAGTTGCTGGTGTTGTAGAAGCAGTTGTGGTTATTTGCAGAATACCTTCTTTGATCAGGCCATTGATGCCATTCCTTAAGCTTGCACACCCATTCTTGGAAACCTTGCAAGATTCAAAACAGGCCTCACAGCCTGGAAACACTTGGCATTTTAAAAGCTGAGCTTTAACCTCTGTCAGAGGTGTCTGAATACTTACAGTATCTTCAATCAAAATCATGGGTGAGCCCTCCTCTATTGATTTTATCATTGGCCCACCATGGCTGGGCATAGAATTTTACGTGACATTAGTAGGTGGTGCTAAATTCAGGGCCTTTGAATCTACCAGATCCTGGACCTTCATGTGTAGAGCCCTGCATTTTTCTGTGGAGTGACCAGGTGCGTTAGAATGAAAAGCACACCTGACGTTGACGTCGTAATTTCTCAGAAGGTTCTGAGGATCCGGTGGAGCCAAAGTCCTTAGCTCGACAAGATTAAGCTTTAGGAGTTGTGGCAACAATGTGGCATATGGCATTGGTATAGGGTCAATCACCCTGTTGATCTGAGATGGCCGCTGTTGAAAAGGGCGTTGTTGCTGGTTGTTGTTGTAGGATCTTTGTTGAGGAAACTGTGGCTGTTGAGGAAAGTGTTGTGGTTGTTGAGTGTATTGAGGAGGTGGAGTTGGGATAGTGACGGCGACAATTGATCTAGGCAGATATTGGGGTCTTCCTCTTCCGACATGTACAAAATTTGTTTCACCAGATCTGCGGGTCCCTGTAAATGGTTTCCTTGCACTGCTTGAACTGGCGTCGTTGTCAGAAATCATTCCCATCTTCAATAAGCTCTCAATTCTTTCCCCATCTATGACCATGTATGCGAAGCTGGTGGAAGAAAATGCAGCCAACCTGTCAATATAAGTCCCTTGGAGGGTGTTCATGAACATTTCTGCCATTTCCCTTTCTGACATCGGGGGTTGAACGACAGCAGCTAGTTGCTTCCATCTTTGGGCGTACTCTATAAATCTTTCTCGGGAAGACTGTGACATTCCCATCAGAAGGGTTCTGTTTGGAGCCATGTCCAGATTATATTGATATTGACGAATGAAGGCTTCGGCCAAGTCTTTCCAATTCCTTACTGTGGCCCTGGTCAAGTGAGAGTACCATTCTTGGGATGCCCCCATCAAGCTATCCTCAAAGTAAAACATCCACAGTTTCTCATCCATGGTGTAGGCTTTCAATCTCCCCATGAAAGACTGAAGATGGGTACATGGGCATGATGTGCCATTGTATCTTTCAAAACAGGGAGGCTTGAACTTGTGAGGAATTTTAACCCCCTCCACTAGTCCCATATCCATGACATCAAAACCCAGAGAGTTTTGGGATTCAAGAGACCTTAGCTTTTCTGCTATTTCATCTAACCGACGATCGTAGACCGTCTCCAGCCCCGACCACAGTAAATTGCTCTTCCTGAGGGTCCTCCTGCAAAGCCATCCCTCTAGTGTTGCATTGGGTGTTTCTTATAGCATTGATTTCTGGGTTCAGATGAGGTCCAAACTCTGGGGGATCCGTACGAGGCTGTACATGATCGTTGTTACTGGTACCCCCTGTACATGGATGGTTTTCTTCCGGAGTTTGCCGCTCGACCAACTCCCTCGGTCTCTCCTGGCTCTGAGCCAAACCAGTCATCACTTCCATAAATTGATTCATTTGGGCCCTCATCTCTGTCCTTTCATTGGCCATTTGGGTTCTCACTTCAGTCAAATCCTGTTGAACCTGATCCATTTGTAATCCCAGAAGGTTGTTTCTTGTCGGATACCGGTGTACTCTATTGACGGGGAACACTCTTCTACGAGCAATGTTTCCTGAAACCACAACAAAGTGAGAAACAACAAAACAAAAACCTACAAAACAAAGAGAAAATGTTAGTATGCAATGCAGGATGCCTATTTGTCTTCCAAGGGTATCAAGTTTGGTTTTGACCTCGAGGAAATGATGATGTTGCAGAGAGATAAAGCCCACGAAATAATACAAACCATATCGTACAAAGAGTGAAGATACATAGTTTGATTACAATAAAGTCCCCATGGTGGGTAAAAATACAACAACAAAATCAAAAGTACAAACAAAAGGAGGAGCAAATACAAAGGAATCAAACATCTAGTCCAAAGTCATCCTCTCTGACTTCCTTCGGGAGAGCCTCAGTCACTGGACCAACTGGGTGCTCTGTGATGGTCCTGGTGAGAAGGTTTCTGGTGGTAATGGCACTGGTCAACTTCTTATGCTTATCCTGGTCCTTTGATCTCTTCAACCCCGCCCGGAGCTTCAACTCAGAGATCTCCTTCTGTGCTGCTAACAAGGCCTCCTGACTCTTCTCCTCATTAACCTCCAGCTGCTCTATCCTAGCCTGGGTTCTTTGATCTTCTTGTGCACGAGCCTCAGTGATCCTGACCCATCTAACCTGACTCTCCTCTAAGTAATGCTCAGCTCTGGCCTTCTGAGTCTTGGCTTCCTTGCAGGCATTCTTCAGCACTAGCTCCCTTGCTCTAACCCTTCTGATGTAATCATCTGTCTTCTCAATCTTGGTCAAGTGCTCAATTCGGAGCTTCTCTAACCTTTCATTATCCAGACGGATGTTATTCCTCTCCCAGAGGGTCTTCTTCAAAGCTTCAGAGAGGTGAGTATTTCTTTCCTTCAATTTCTCAAACTCCTCTAGACTGACAGTAGCTGCAGGATCCACAGCTGATGGTCCACGTACATCCTCTAAGGTGAATGGCATACGGGTGATTTGTCCCCTGGTACGAGACCAATCACGATACTAAGCTGAAGCTATGTTGTTGCACTTGCCCAAAATAGTTGTCCCCTTAGTCTGAATATTGTCCCAAGACCAGGTAGCTTGTCTAGCAATGGCAAGGTTGTGCTGGATGTCACAATAGAGGGTTTTTGTCAAGTATTGCTCCCTTGGTGGATGTACCAAGGCATACCCTAATTGCCTTTTAAAAAGAAAAGGATTGTAGTTGATGCAACCCTTTACTCCAATCAGGGGTACATTGAGATACTGCCCACAGCTAGTGATGATATCTCTGCCCTTGGTGCTCTAAGTGCACCATATGATGTCTTCTGATGTAAGGGAAATCAATCTCTTAGCCCAGTTCCTTGGTTGATGAGGATTCAAGAAAGTGTCTGACTTCGGCAAGTGCCTTAACAACCAACAGTAGAAGAGAGGTACACATCATCTGACCAATCTTCCCCTCTGCTTCTCATTCCTTTGATGCACTGAGTAGAAGTCTCCAAGCATGGAAGGAATTGGATTCCTCAATAAGAACATGTGAATAACACTATTGCTTACAAACTTAGGCTCGTCTGCAAACAAGATGGTCCCATATATGATGAGTGCCAAGAGTGCACAAACAGTGTCCCACTTCCCTGCTGCAGCATGAAGGGTGGCCTGAGTAACCAAGAAGTCCAAGTGAAGGCCTGGAATTCCAGCCTTGGTGGTCATATTCTGGTCAATGAGGGTGGACTCCAAGTGCAAAGCCTTAGCTACATCTTCATTCTTAGGAGCAACCATCTCAGGGTTGAAGGGAATCCCTCTCCTGATGGGGACACCCAACAACACGGAGAACTCTTCCATCAATGGTCCCAACTGAAAATCTGGGAAAGTGAAACATCTGAGTGGAGGGTCATAGAACTGAAGACATGTGTGGATCATGCTCCTCTATGATGCATCCAGGTCCATGATCATGTCCATAATGCCACCATAATGTTCCCTGAATAAAGGGACATGATCAGGAGTGATGAGTGCTTGCATCTGCCTAATGCCTGTCAAAGTGGGCTCAAAGAAATGATATGTGATATTGCTCTTCCTGGATGGGTCCATGCTGACAATAGATGCCGATGAAGAAGACTGAGGATAACTGCTGATAAAGACAACTAAAGAAGATGCTGAAGAAGAGTCTCTGATGAAGACAACTAGTGAAGAGAGCTGAAAAGAATCTTTGGTGTAGCTGATGTAGATAGTTGAAGGAATCTGAGCAGCAGAACAGGTCAAAACCAAACCAAAGATAAGATGTGGATACCCTGTAAAACAAATAGACAAATGTTAAATGATGCAAAATGATGTATGCAGAATGATATGCAAAGGGTTTGTGATCAAGTGTTGGATCTGTTATCTGCCTTGATAGGGTCCATGTGTGTTCATAAGTCCGGATGAAGGCTTAGAAAACCAGTAACCAGGTGGGGGACTCAAATAAAGAGTCACAAGTCCAGGGTTTCACAAGAACATTCCAAAAATGACGCAACCTTAAAAAAACTAGTAACAAGGTATGATGAGGCCAAGGGTTCCTGCAAACCTGTAAACATCCCAACCCCCTCACATGTATTGTTTTAGAACAAGGATCCTCAGACTTGGATCAGTTATGAGAAGTGTAAACACTTCTAACCCGGAGGTACATTATTTACAATAATCATAAAGGTTCCTCCTCTAATTCACCTCAGATGCTGAAGGTCATAAAAAGGTCATCCAGACTTAGCAGGCTTCCCAGATAGCCCTAGTACTACAGGAAATCCGTAGTACAGAGTTCTCAAGAAGAAACCCATGTCTGAACCGTGTTTCATATTCCCGCACCAGACCGAAATGGAATGGGAAAGAATATGAAGCCACTCTATCCTATGTGTCACTCAGGTCCCTGGTATGGAACCTTACTCACTCAATAGCCCTCCCACCAAAACAGACAGAAGATCCAACACAAATGATATGATAACAGTATGAAATGTTTATAAATAATAAATGAAAGCAATAAATAAAGTTGTACAGAAAGCAATAAATAAAGCAAATAAAAAACAAGCACAAGTGGCACATAACACCCCCATAAACACAAATCAAACAAGTGCTAGAAGAAACCCACAAAAAGAACCAGAAACCTTGGTTGCAAGATTAGGTTCCCCAGTAGAGTCGCCAAGCTGTCGCTCCCAAAGATTTGCATCCCGGTACAAGCGCGAATGGTCGGAGAAGAGAGAAAATGAAATGAACTGAATAGATTCGCCAACTAGGCATTTTTATCCCGAAGGAAAGGTAATGCTGCATAAACCTAGAAAAAGATGGATAAGATGGTTGCGAACCAGAGAAATTGAGAAAGGGGGTTGGTTACAACCTGGGAAGGTATTAGCACCCAGATTGTCCGTCTTATTCGACGGGATTCACGCTTGGAAGTTTGTGTTTAAAGGGGTAGTGTATGTGTTATCTATGTGCAAAAGCTGAGAAAAGAATGTACAGGTGTCAGTGCAAAATGGTGAATTTCTCAGGAAATGACGCTTAGAAAAGAATGCTGAAAGAGGGGGATGACAAAGAGACTTTTGTTCGATAACAGTTAAGTTATGCCTACGTATCCTCTCGTGTAATGGGGAAGTCAGAACACCGTAGTTCGACCCAAAGAGACTGAAAGGTAAATTGACTGTGAACTGCCTACTTGCCTATGCTCAAGTGTACGACTCGTCTGGCTCGAGTGCTAACTGTCTTGCATTAGACAGAAGAAGCATGTTCTCGTTTATGAATGAGTGTGATGAGAAAAGAATCCTGAAGGAGATGATTATTGCTTGCTTTTGTGTTTTCATTTTTGTTATTGTTTTGGTGTTTTGCATAAGCTAATGAACTTAAGCCTAAATTAAGGGCTTGTAAACTCATTATATCCTCCCTGATTAGGGATAATGAGCCTACTTAAGTGTGAGATAAGCATCTCAACTTAATTGCCATGATGATGTAGGATTACGATCATTAACCTACTTGTGATTAATTAGATATTTTTGGGTTTTTGTTTAGTGTTAAGTAATGAGTTTAATCTCTAATCACAGATTAGTGGGCTCATTACACCATCCTAATAGAAGGATGATAGATGAGAACACTTAAGCTGAGGAAGATACCTCAACTTAATCCATGGTTAGGGATTAAATTCATTATATAACAAAGCCTTTATTAAGTGGATTTTAATTAAGGGGTGAGATTAAGAAGTGAATTCTATGATTTGTAAGACAACTTGAGGGGGACTTGTTCATTAAACACTAGGGTTAGTCCTTCTTAACCATAAAGGAAGAATTAGAACCCTAATGTAAGGCCCAAGTTACAAGATAAAGTCTTAGTGATTATTAAGATGATTTGATTAAGAGGTTTAAACAAATTAAAATTTTAACACTTAGGATTAAAAATATACACTCCATCCTAAGAGAAGGATGCATGCATAACCCTAATTCCAAAGTCCTAAAACTTTAAGAGTTTAGTCTCTGATTATTGAGATGAGAAGAGAGACTCAAGGAGACTCAAAGGTAAAAACTAAGGGGGACTAATCACAAACCTAATTATTATCATGCTTGGATGTTCCTATGGTTTGAAAGGCTTAAGAAAGATCTTCAAGGAAGCCACCAATGGAAGAAGCATATGAAAGGAGGATGAAGCAGAAGAATAAGTTACTTACTTCATTGAAGAAGATAAGTAACTTAAAGAAAGAAAGTGAGGGAGATGGAACACAAGTGAACAAGTTCACTTAAAAGAAAAACAAAATTCAAATGAAAAATATAAGGAGAAGTGAGAAGTGAAGGAAAATCCACATCTCAAAGTAACTTACCACCTGAAAATGTTAGCATGAATGCATAAAGTATAAAGCATAAAGAAATGAAATGAAATGAAATGAGATGAAATGACAAAATTCAGAAGTTTTTATGTGATTCAAATGTCATGTAAGATGATGCAAAGTCATACAAAGTGCATATGAATGATCATACAAGAATGAGATGTCATGTAAGCATGCTTTGAAGTTTGAAAACACATGAAAGTTTATGAAATGAAATGAATATTCAACATGGAAAATGAATGAAGAAATGATCAATTATGGTTCTATCATGTCCTAAGATGTCTAAGATGAGATATGAATGCATGAAATGTCATAGCAAGTTCATGTAAGGATGCATATGCAAGATGAATGCAAATGAACACATAAAATTAGGGTTTTATGGACAAGCAAGATGCAAAGGAACAAAACAGAAGCAAATGACATGATAAAAAATTGTAATCAAGCTCAAATAAACCCTAATCCTATACTAGGTCACACCCCAAAGGAGGAGGTCAGAAGCCTAACCAAACAAAAGTTATGATTTTCCTAAGTTTTCTAGGGTTTTTGGGTGGTTCAAAGGGGAAAATGAAAATCAAATTGAAAATGCAAGATAAATTCAAGAGGAAAATTTCCTATAAAGTTATGATTTTTAATGACCCTTAATTCAAAGAAAATTGGCAAATTGTGATCAAACCTAAAAAGAAATTTGTGTGAAGAGTTTGAAAATGTTTCTAAATGCATTGGGATGTTTCATGATTTTTTTGTGATTTTTAGAAACCTAAATGTATTTTTAATTAATTAAAAGACTTTAATTAACTAAAAATAAAATTTAAATATTTTAAAAATTATTTTTTTAATGCAAAAAATATAATAAAAATCTTTTTTGGAATGAGAAAAATATTTAAAGTCAGAATGCAAAAGGAAATATTTTTGTGATGCTTTTTGGTATTTTAAATTAAATATGCAAGAAAATGCAATTAAAATGAAATAAAAATGAATTAAAATGAAAGTATGCTGATCCTAAGGCCCAGATTCAAACTGGAAAAGGAGGGAATTGACTGCGCGCGCAGATCAATGGCTGGCATTTAAACTGGCTAATTAACTGATTTAATTAATTAATTGAAATTAGGGTTTTAAGTGAAATGATTCTGGCTACAAAAACACGCGCTAAACCTAATCCTATGGCCCACATTCAAACTGGGGAGATTATCCCTAATCCTAACCCTAATCACTTTCAGGTGATCGGAGCAAGCTCCGGTCATATTCTCCGGCCACACCAAAATGCTAACTTCTTCCCTAGGTCACTAAACATCAAATTTCTTGCCCATAAATGATCCCCAAGCATCATACATCATGAATCAGCAAACAAAACACATTTATCATTCATCAAAAACAAGATTCGAAGAAAATCGTGAAAATAAACAAAACTTTCAGAAGTTCAATACATGCTCATTTCTCAATCATTTTCAAAAAAAATCATATAAGGGTGATCAGTGAAACATGTAGATTCATTTAGAAACTTAAATAGCAAGTTCTGGAAAAAAGTTCATGAAGCTACCTGAGTTGAAGCTTTGTGTTCTTGAGCTTTCTGACCTTTTCCTTTTTGCAAAATGACTCCAATGATCTTCCTGATGATGAAGATGAGTTTAGAGCAAGTTTGTGATGGCTATTTTGAGGTGTTTGGTTCTGAATATGCAGAAATCGTATTTTTTATTCAGTGGCTTTTAGGCTATGGTGAACGGTGATTTGTGTTCTATGGATGATTTTGAGGTGAATGGTGAAAGAATGAGTGAGTTTGAGTTTGAGTGGCTGAGTGATGAGAATCGAAGAGGGAAAGTTTTATGGTGATTTTGTGTAATCTGAGCTCCAAGGTGTTTCAGGTTTCAATGTGTTATGAAAAGGTCTCCTTAGGGTTTGCATAAGAGGCTGTGATTGGTCAGAGAGTGGTTGGTGGCTCAGTTTGATTGGTATGGGAGGAAATGAAAAAATGTCAACTTATGTGTACTTGAGGTATGGGCTGGGACATGAGGGATTTCTGAGCATGGATTGTCTCAGCATGGATCATGGATGACCCTTAGATCAATGAAATGCAGTTGTAATGCCTTGATCAAGAGTTTGCAATGTTTATGCATAAATGTCATTTTGTAAATTTTGTGACATTTGGTCATGAAAGTGTCTTGTTCAATGCTGAATTTTGGTCATGGCATGTTGCATAATGTTGTTATGATGCATTTAGATAAGTTAGAGGTCATACAAAGCCTTAAAAATCACTCTTGCAAAAAATCCCTCTTTTGAGAATTTTGTGAAAAATGGCTTATGGAGACAATTGATCCAAGGAAATATTTTGGTCTTGTAATGTTGCACCATGTTTGATTGATGTTTAGAAGTCAATTGGAGGTCACTTGAATGCTTGAAACTTGATTCTTTGCAAAAATCCTCTTTGGCATGAACTTGAAAATTATGTGATTTTTGCCAACTTTGAAAGGCCATATATTGAGTTCTATGATGAATCAAGACATGTTCTTTTACTCTTTGAAAAGGGAAAGACCTAATCTACAACTTTCATGACCAATAATTTTTCATTTGAAGCATTTTTTGTTGAGAAAGAGGAGGTTGAAAAACTTTCCAATTGGCTCAAAATTCTTCAATCTTGTGAACCTCTAACCTCTTCTAAGATCAAATAAAGATCATTGAACTTCAATTTGATGAAAATACCCCTTTGGTTCCATTGCTGGGGGCCTCAGATGCCCTGATTTTGACTTAACTTGCTAAAGAAGCTACCCAGTGAACAAATGACTTCCACAATGAGTTTCTTCATCAAACTTGGTACACATGATACTTATGACATATTAAGAACATTAGAAACAAGAATGACCCAAAATTTGGAGTTAAGGCCTCTAAAACCAAAACCCTAATTTTGGTCATCTGTGTAGTGAAAACCCTAACTCTGCTTCCCTACCTTTCCAGTTCTTGCGATCTTTTGATTTCCATGAACTTTGAGGAGCATACTATGATGATATAACACACATGGACCCTCTTGGAAAGCTTTGAGGCCTTTAGGATGGCTCAGATGGAATCTTGGATTGCTCAGATCACAAACCCTAGATGCATATGAACTTGAACTATGCAGTGAAACAAAAATGCAATATGAGGTGCTATGCTTATGTTAATGCAAACATGAAAGATCACAAGCCATTGTGTGATATGATTGAGGGCAAATTTAGGGTGTTTACACATGGCAGTAATGACTGGGTTGGCCCAAAGCCAAGAAAGATTAAGAGAGTTAGTCGAGCGGCAAACTCCAGAAGAGAATCATCCAGGTACAGGAGGTACTAGCAACAATGATCACGGGCATCTGCAAACAGATGCGCCAGAGTTTGGGCCTCACCTCAATCCTGAAGTCAATGCTATCAGAAATACTCAGGGAAACACTGGTGGTTGTGCCTTTCAAGAGGACCCCCAAGAGGAACATTTTACAGTAATTGGTGCTGGGGATGAAGCATATGATCGTCGTCTGGACGAAATAGTGGAGAAGCTGAGATCTTTGGAGTCCCAAAACTCTTTAGGATTTGATGTAATGGACATGGGTTTAGTTGAGGGAGTCAGGATTCCTCACAAATTCAAGCCTCCATGCTTTGAGAGATATAATGGTACCTCTTGTCCACGTACTCACCCACAGTCCTTTCTTGGGAGACTGAAAGCTTATACCATGGACAAAACGTTGTGGATGCTCTACTTCGAAGACATTCTGACCGGGGCATCTCGTGAATGGTATTCTCACATGTCCAGAGCAACAGTCAGAAACTAGAAGGATTTGGCTGAAGCTTTCATACACCAATATCAATATAACTTGGACATAGCTCCCAACAGGACCCTCCTGATGGGTATGTCTCAATCTTCAAGAAAAAGCTTCAGGGAATATGCCCAAAGATGGAGACATCTTGCTTCTGCTGTCCAGCCTCCGATGTCTGAGAGAGAAATGGCCGACATGTTTATGAACACGTTACAAGGAACTTACATTGACAGACTTATTGCTTTCTCGTCCACCAGCTTTGCGGATGTAGTTATAGCTGGAGGGAGAATTGAGAGTCTTTTGAAGATGGGCAAAATTTTAGACAACGGTGCTAGTTCCAGTAATACAAGGAAACCTTTCGCAGGATCTCGTAGGACAGGTGAGACTAATTCAGTACATATGGGCAGAGGTATGCCCCAATACCTGCCAAGATCAGTAGCTGCTGTAACCATTCCAGCTCCAGCACCTCAAAAACAGTATCCTCCTGTTGTACCCCAAAATTTTCCCTCCTAAAATCAAGACAATCTATCTCAAGACTTCTAAATGATCATAAGGTCCTCAAGACTCTCAGTTGGTTAAGAAGTGTGGAAGTTTCCTCAGATAATGCCTCCTCCTAAGCAAAGTGACCAAAGCTAGGATTTTGTGTTTCCTCAGGTTAAAATGAGTTTAAAGGCTTCAAGTGAGATTCATGGCATCCCATAGGTATTCAAAAATCCCCATGTCAAGTTTTAAGGCTTTCCCAATAAGTTTGCCCAGTCAGATGATCAGATATGCAAAAATCAGTCAAAGCAGCTAAAAAGTCAAACTGAGGTCAACTGTGGTCAAACTAAAGTCAAACTTCAAGTTTTTTGCCAACATCAAGTTTATGAAGTAAAATTCATCAATTGATCAAGGGTTGATCATGATTCGTCAAGGAAGTTTCAGATCATCAAGAATCAAGAGTTTCTAAATTAGGGTTTTCTTAAGGAAAGTCAACTGAACTTTGACCAGCCATAACTTTCACATGCTTCATCAAAAAATTCCCATCCAAAGCTCATTTTTAAGGAAATTGAATTATATACAACTTTGTGTCTCACAAGCCAAACTTGAAAATGCTTCATTTAGAAGGTATGAGCTAAAACATTATGGGTCATTTCAAAAGTCAACAAAAAGTCAACATCTTCCAAAGCGCATAATTTGAAAATGGTAAAAGATATGGACATGAGAGCAAAGAGGTTGGTTAGAGGACTCTTTAAGATTTCCAAAATATCCAAGAACACCTTCATAGCCTTAAAATTGAGGTATTTGTGACTTTGCAAAGTTGGGAAATTTTTTAGGGGTATATTGAACAAATGAGCTCTTAAAACCAAATTTTTCCAAATGGGCTTGCAATTTTGTAATCCAATCCTTACAATGACATCATGCACGACCCAATTACAAATATTTCTGATTTTTATAATTTATTTATTATTTATTTGGATTTTACTCATTAAAATTCAATTTAAATCAAAATAAAATATGAAAACTCAAATATTTGATTTGATTCTTCTTCTAGAAGCTCTTAAAGACCATTCAAGTTGATTTGATCTCATCCAAATTCGTGCACATCCTTTGGAGTATGTAAAGATATGATTTTTCATCATATTTATGGTTGATCTTTCTTCACACTCAAGCTATCCAAAAGCCCACATAGCACATCAATTTTGTGACCTAAATTTACTCATCTATAAGTACATGACCTAACCAAAGCATTGGGGACGATTTTTGCAGCAGCCAATAACCATAACCAATCTCAAAAAATTTCAAGAAAATTCACATTTATATTTTGGATTGTAGGCTATATCAAAACGTTTTAAGGTTTAAACATGTTCCTAGAACATTCTTGATGTTATTCCAACCATTTGCATCATCCAAAACATCATCACATGCCTGAACTGAATCACACTTCTTCTTGAATTTTTTTTTTGATTTCATTTATTTACGTGTTTATAATGCAGTTTGATCTTGTTTTGATGTTTGTATGAACTCATAGATGAATTCTGGATGTTTACATTGAAGCTTCGTGGCCAAATTGCATAACTGCCATTGCTAGGGTTTGAGCTTCCGATTTGGGGTTTTGTGATTTGGACGATATAAATAAATTATAACAACATGGTTAGATTGTGTATGACATAAGAATTGTTATAGCATAATCAATTTGTAGAAATTTTGCAGGTTTTATGGTGATTGAAGAAACATAGATTCTGCTACGAAACCAAATCCGCAAGAAAAACTACAACTAATTTCGCAGCAAAACGCGCAGGTCTGAAGGTTGAAGAAGACCATTTGCGCGCGGTTTCCAATATTTGAATTTATTATTTCTATTTTATGTTATTGTTCTGGATACTTTGCACAAGCATACACTTGCCCTAGTGGCTGAAGCACACAGATATAATCTTTAGGGCCTGGGTTCGATTCCCAGGTCCCTGCACTCTTTTTATTCCTTTTGTTTTATTATTTCTTTCCTAGTTTATTATTAATGAAATTAATCACTTAAATTAAAAATTAATTAACAAATAATCAATCATTAACCAACCGATTAACTAAATAACCTCTTTTTTTATATAATCTCATTAATATTTTTCTATATATTAGTTTTTTTCATAAAATAAATTTAATTAGGCTTTTATTAATAAATCTTATATTCTTAAAATAATTTTGTTTTTTTTGTAAATAGTTTGAAAATAATCAAAATTAATTAATTGAACCTATATTTTCTTAATAACCTTTTTCAACTAAATATCTTTATAATTTAATTTGTAAATAATAGCCTAGTTAATACCTTTTATAACTTTATTCTAATTAAAAATTCTAATTATTTCTTTAATATTAAACTTGTATATAATTAAAAATTCTAATTATTTCTTTAATAGTAAACTTGTATATAATTACCATTCTATTTTTTTTCTTAACCTAATTCTTTTTTCAATTTAAACTTTAATCTAATTTTTCACCTTAAATCGTAATTATTATATCTATAATTTATTTTATTTTATTTCTTTTATTTAATCTTATTATTTTTGCTTTATTCTCCTATTTTGTTTATTCTTGCTTTATTTATTTTACTAGAAACAATGTATAGGCTTAATATTATTGTAATTTATTTTTCGCCAATTATATTTTGTATCTGCCCCAAAGCCGTGTAATAGCTTATGATCTTATTTCTCGCTTTTATTTATTTTTATTATTTCTGCTTGGTTAGTAAATAGGGAGTGCAATATCTAACTGAAAATAAATTGGACTTAGATAATTAAATAAAAAGAACAAATATCTGAAAACAACACTCACACACGTAAGTCGATCTTTGATCGCCATCTTGCACTTCCTAGGGTATTCCTCTTGGTTGCCTTTAATATGGTCAAGTCCCTCGAATATAGGGATGTCTTAAGCAAAGTCCCTTCAAATATAAATCATCATAGTCCCTACAGTTTAAAAGATCAAGTCCCTTCGAGGTTGCCTACGGAATAATGATCTCGTCCCTTCGAATAAACGATGATAGTCCCTACGAATTGCTAAAGACATCCCTTAAGTTTCCTTCATTGACCATACGATGACCCTATGCTCGTCCCTTAAACACATCCAAGGTAATGACTACCTATTCCTTAATAATAGGGATAGTCTTACCATTGAAAGAACATACGAGAACATGAAAGACTTAATCTAGGGTAGGTACCTCTTAGTTGCTTGCTCACATTTCAAAATACCTTTTACACCTAATTTTCTTAAACATTTTTCAAAACAAGGCTTTGTATACATCCATACGAGGATCATTACAAAGTACTTAAAAAAATTTCTAATCACACACTACACTCTTCAAAAACAATTTAAGTGAGCTAAGTAACTAAGAGCCCATGGATAACCATGGATATAAAGGGTGCTAACACCTTCCCTTAGATAACCTATCCCCCGAACCCAAGTCTTTTAAAAATAGGTCTTTCCTGTTCTTTTATGTCCTTTCTTTATGGATAAAATAAAAGTCGGTGGCGACTCTTACTATCCACAACATTTATAGAAAGTCAGTTCTCCCACCGTGTTACAGAACTGGCGACTCTGTTGGGGAGTTACTAAGTAAAAGAGGGGTACCCTTAGGAATTAGATCACTTTAAATTGTTTTCTTTGTTTGCTTTATATTACTTGTTGGGCTTTATGTGTGAAAGATCCTAACCCGAAT
This sequence comes from Lathyrus aphaca, assembly GCA_963966055.1. NCBI lineage: Eukaryota > Viridiplantae > Streptophyta > Magnoliopsida > Fabales > Fabaceae > Lathyrus > Lathyrus aphaca. Next base: position 334,811,251 of record OZ014520.1, on the reverse strand, counting down.
CTAGTGTACCCTAGGTAAATGGAAATAGACCAAGTAAACTGTACGGCGTATACCGATATGGTAGATCTGGTGGCCATAGTTAGTATGACTTCTTGGTTGGTGCTTATGTTCCTTAAGTAAGTTAAGGATAATATGGGGCTGCCATATGTTGTCAATACACTCACTGACTTTTAGAACCCTAGTTATCCCATCTTGGCCTTTAGAAAGTAGTGAGATAGTCGGCTTTGGAGAAGTCTAAAGTTGGTTGATACTCGATACTATGCTCATTGAGATTCTAAACTTGGAGGGTTTTGATTGGCAAGTAAGTTGCCTACTGAACAACCACCCTTAGGAAGGATTAGTGATATTGAGATCCCTTAGAACCTGGTTACTTTGTAGGACAAGATGAACCAACTAAACTTCAGGGGAGGGTACTTACCTTTAAACCTCATGCAAGCCTTTAAACATAGGGCTATTGTGTGACTTGTTTGTGTGTGCCACATGTTTGTGATTGAGCATAACATCATAAAATCATCATGACATCATAAGCATAGCATTTTCACTAACCATTTCAAGGACCAAAGGATTTATCTTTGTTCTTTGTTGCAGGTCATGGCTTCTGCTCGTAGGAATACTATTCAGATCAAATTTGTAAGAATACCTTCTAAGCTTAAAGAATTGGTCTCTCAAGTTTCTGAAAACTCCCAATTCATCAAGAAGCATGGTTACCTACTAGATCTAGTCACTTCAAGGTTCAGTGAAGACATGATAAGTGTCCTATTTCAGTTCTTTGATCTTAAGCATCATTGCTTCATATTCCCCGACTATCAGCTGGTTCCTACAATGGAGGAGTTCTCCAAACTACTGGGTATACATATCCTTGATTAGAGACCCTTCACAGGCTTAGAGAAGGAGCCTAAACCTGGAGTCATTGCTGCAGCCCTACATCTGAAGAAATCAGACATTGTCCTAGAAACGAGAAGCGGAGTTAAAGGTATTCTTGCTAAGGTATTGATGGAGAAAGCTCAAGTGTTCTTGAAGGCTATGAGCTATGATGCTTTTTAGGAGATCCTAGCTCTATTGATCTATGGGTTAGTGTTGTTCCCTAATCCAGACCGGTTCATAGACATACATACCATCAACATATTTCTGACTCACAACCCAGTGCCTACATTACTTGGAGACATCTTACATTCTCTTTTCACTCGTACTACAAAGACGAGGGGAAATCTTATGTGTTGCATACCTTTATCGGCTAGGTGGTTTATTTCTCACCTTCCTCGATCAGTGATGAAGGTAGTGTTTTTCATCCTAGTACAAACGCGAAAGTGGCGCGGAAAAGGTAGAGTCGCCAGCCAGGCATTTTTATCCCGAAAGAATGGGAAATGTAATGCTGCACAAACCTAAGGAAGAATGAAAGTACAAGGTCATGCGAACCAAAGATCTGGGTTCGGGAGTCGGTTACGACCTGGGAAGGTATTAGCACCCCAGACTGTTCGCCGTACCCGACGGGATCCATGCTTGCTTGTTTGTTTCAAGGGTGAGAAAATAAAGCTGCTGCTGAATAAATCTGCTGACTGGAAGGGAAATGAAAGAAAGGGAATTGGAAAAGAGAATGGAAAGAAAGAGGGAAATGTAGGGAAAATAAAGAATACGATCGAACGGGCCCTAACCCGCTGCCTACATACCTCATTAGGATAATGAGGATCAGAGTCGACGTAGTTCGCCTAACTAAGGCCGGAACTATTGGTTTGTGTTTTTTATAGCTGGAACTGCGTATGTCTATGCTCAGGTGTTGCAGGCTCGTCTGGTACGAGTGCGTTTACCGTCTTGCATGAAAGACAAGTCGTCGTGAGTTCGCGCTCAAAATGAATGAGATGAGAAAAGAAGTTCCCGCAGGAAAGTCGCTTATTATTTGTTTTTGTCTTTTATGAGAAATGTTTTGAATTCGTTTGTGAACATTCTCATACTAAGACCTATCCATCGCGGGAAGTACTTACACCTCGCCCCGAAATAGGACACGTATAAGCACTCCACAACAAAGTCTTGTGTCGTACAAGATCGTTCGGTTTTTATTAAGTGTTTTATTGCTTTTCTTCATGAGGAGAGAAAGAATGACTCAAGTTGGAAAAAGGACAAAAAATAAGGGGGACTAAGACACACCCTAAGTTATTTATTATATACAAAAGTGGTCCCATGGTTAGTGAGGTTTTCTAATCCTAAGAAGCAAAAGGAAAAGAAAGAAAGAAGAATGATGCAACTTACTTTCTAATGAAGATAAGTTGATCCTAACAAAGGGGAACCCTACCAAACACAAATATGGAAGGAAGGAAATTAAATGCATAATAATAAAAGAATGAGTTAAAGGGAACTTACCTCAATATTTCCCTTTACAAAACAAAGGTTAGTGTTGCATTTTTATTTTAAAAAAAGCAAGGCAAACACACCCTAATTAAATCCTAAAGCAACTTGTACCTACCCTAGACTCAATCTTAAGTTTAAAGGAACTAAAAAATGCTAGGACAAAAATACAGCTCCTATTACAGCCCTTAAACACACAATCAACTATGGAAACAAAGCCTAACACAAACAACATACTACAGCCATCATGCAACATGAAAAAGTAGGTGTAGAAAGTCAAATACAGCATGTACACATAACAAACAACATACATTTTACAGCACCTATATGCAAAAACAGCTATGAAATGCAAAATCCAGAATTGATTATTTTCATTTTTAATGCACAAACTCAATGAAAAATGCACTAATCTTAACATACACGTGCATTTGAACATGAATCAACATACATACATGCAATAACATGAACATTTTTTATGATTATGCAAGCATGCATCATATGGTTGATTATGCAACAAGTAATGCAAAAATGTAGCACATGAATATGGTACATGAACATGAGGATTATTGATTATGAACATGCAACATGGTAACTCAACAATAATGCTAAACTCAATGCAAAATTCAGAATTGAATTAATATGGATGATGTAATCAAACATGTAAGCAAATGCAACCAAATGCACATACATATGATTATGCAAAATGCACCATACATCAACAATGAAATGCAAAATGATTTAATGCAATGTGAGACATGTAAAAACAGAATGCAACATGATTATTACATACCTAATGATGCATGAACATGGCAACAACATGCAAGAAACCAAGTTATGCACAAAGAAGCACAAAAACGCATAAGACGCGACATGAACAGAATCGTGTCGAAACGACTCGAAGTGGGGGAATGAGCTACTGTAAATGGACTAAAAAATTCCCTAAAATCACTACCTAAACATGTATGAACACTAGAGGCATTAGGACTTAGGAATGAGCTATCAACTAAGCTAAAAACCAAAAAAACAACAGCGTTAACCGGTTAACCATATGCGTTAACCGGTTAACGGACCCAAAACAGAAGTAATTTGTGGCAAAACGCACGCGTTAACCGGTTAACCCAATGCGTTAACTGGTTAACGCTGAACAGAATTGAAAATAAGTCTTTGAAAAAGTGCTTTTGGCCACAAAATCACTTCTAATGATCCCTAACATATCTAGGAACATGCTAACACTAATTTCTACTTAATTTGAGCTTATTTACACATGATAGAACCTATATCTACCAACACTTTAAATCCTATTTCAACAAAAATCACAAATCACAAGCAAACATAATCGAAACGAAACGATTTCAAGCAAAGCGAAAAAAGAACTTAAAGAATGCCGAAACGGTGAGATGAAGAGAATAACTTAAAGAAGAAGTGATTTAGTTTACCAACCTACGAAGCGGAGAAGTGCTTCGGTAATTGTTGCAAGAATCGGAGCTTGATCGAAGAGAAAACCGAAAACCGAGAAACCGCAAAATAAATGTGTTCTTGACGTTTGGATCTTCGTATGCTTCCGATAATCCGAAATCTTCAACAAAATTCAGTAGATTCTTCTTCTCCAATCCACAATAAATGAAGGTTGAAGGCTTAAGCTTTAAGATCTTCAAGTTTCAATGTGAAACTTGAAGAGCTTATTTGAAAAGCTTTAGTGAGAGGAACGAAAAAGGAGGAAAAGTGAGAGAGAAAAAGTGCTTATGAAAGAGTGAAAAATTGGAGAATTGGGTGAACCCCCTCAATGAAGTGATTAATGAATATATAGAGGCTAGGCTAGGAGCTAGGTTTGGGTTTGGGGCCCAAAAATTAGGCTTGGGATCCAAAATTAGGTTTGATAGTTAGTTAGGGTTAGGGTTGGAAAAGGGAATATTCCTTGGAATATTCCTTGGAATACTCTAGAAGATGGTAGAACATGGTGGAAGTTTCCAAGGGAAATGGAGTGGAATTGAAATGGAAAAGCAAGACTGAAGGAATGAAAGGAAGTGTGGAAAGAAAGTGGAAGGAAAGGTGGAGGGAAATACAAAACCAACTACTTTTCAAATGATTTTTCTTTGATTTTTTATGATTCCTCCATCATTTCTTGACCAAATTTGAAACATGGGATCTTTGTAACCCTAATTTCATGATTTCGATCTTAAAAGTCCAGAGTCGACCCTTTTTACCTAGCTCGGTTGCCTTCTCCCCGATTCCTTGATTTTCCGCCATCCGGCCAGTCGAACCCCTTACAAAATGAATTTGTGGACGAGATTTGAACCCTAGACACTTGACCTCATATATAATACAAAGGAATCCTCTTTGAATCAGAACTTCATGCAGAAGACCAGTAGGAGTGAAACCCTAATTCGGCCCTTTCATCAGGAAATATTGCACCGCTTGCCTCCTTTGATTAAACTCCATCTTTCCATGGCTTGCGACTTCAAGTGAAGACTTGTGGGAAATGTGAACCTTTTTGCAAAAGGTTGAGAAGCTCTGTGGCCCTTCGGTTGACTTTGTATAGCCTTAGGTTGCTCCAATCATTGATCACATACCCATGCCTCAGCTATGCTATGTTTGATGCAATGTTTTTGATTATTTTTATGAATTTAGGAATGCAAAATGCTATGCAAAATGTTGAGGAAATGAGAGGGAAAATTTTGAGGTATTACAGCTGCCCCTATTCAATCATATGCAGGCCTGAACGAATAATTGCGAGAGCTTTTAGACGTTCAAGGTATGGAGTGATTGAATACTTGAATAAAAACCTGGAAATTTGAACTCGGTGGATAGTAGGAATGCCATCTTCTCTTTCTTTATATTATTATTATTATTTTTATATTGTTTTTTTCTTGACCTCTGAATAGGTAGTGGGAAAAGAACCAGGTGGAATAGAACCAACGCCAAAAAGCTGCACTGTGAACGCTGAGCGAGACTAACCATAACGAGATCGTTATCAAAATGGATCTCGACAATATGACTGCTGGACAGGACCAAGCCACGAAGAAACGCGTGACTGCTGGGTAGGACCAAGCCACAAAAGGGGCCTGTTAGCGAAACAAGACTTTAACGAGACCATTAGCGGAATGGAACTCAAATCAATATGACCGCTGGGTAGGACAAAGCCATAAAGAAAACACACGCGACTGCTGGGCAGGACCAAGCCATGGAAAATGCCTGTTAGCGAAACAGGACTTTAACGAGACCATTAGCGGAATGGATCTCAATCAATATGACTGCTGGGCAGGACCAAGCCATAAAGAAAACACGCGACTGCTGGGCAGGACCAAGCCACGGAAGATTCCTGTTGGCAAAACAGGACTTAACGAGACCATTAGCGGAATGGATCTCAATCAATATGACTGCTGGGCAGGACCAAGCCATAAAGAAAACACGCGCGACTGCTGGGCAGGACCAAGCCACGGAAGATGCCTATTGGCGAAACAGGACTTAACGAGACCATTAGCGGAATGGATCTCAATCAATATGACTGCTAGGCAAGACCAAGCCATAAAGAAAACACGCGACTGCTGGGCAGGACCAAGCCACGGAAGATGCCTGTTGGCGAAACAGGACTTAACGAGACCATTAGCGGAATGGATCTCAATCAATATGACTGCTGGGCAGGACCAAGCCATAAAGAAAACACGCTACTGTTGGGAAGGACCATGCCATAGAAGATGTCTGTTGGCGAAATAGGACTTAACGAGACCATTAGCGGAATGGAGCTCAAATCAATATGACTGCTGGGCAGGACCAAGCCATAAAGTAAACAGACGCGACTGCTGGGCAGGACCAAGCCACGGAAAATGCCTGTTAGCGAAACAGGACTTTAACGAGACCATTAGCGAAATGGAGCTCAAATCAATATGACTGCTGGGCAGGACCAAGCCATAAAGAAAACACACGCGACTGCTGGGCAGGACCAAGTCACAGAGGAATAATAACATTGACTTAGAAGGACCAAGATATCTGGAAAATGGCATAAGTATCTTCTGTGGGGAATACTTCAGGTTGAAAATGATGTTATAGGTTGACTGTAACACCTCAAAATTGGCCCATGCTGGCATGCACATGTTGGATTTATGGCATAATTCTCCACGATGATGGAAATGCTACGCTTTGGAGGATGCAAATGTAATGATGATTATGCATATGCAAATGCAAAGAGATCTCCTGATAAGGGGACGACAAGTATCCCAGATGGCTTGACTGGGAAGAAATGATGATCACTACATTGATCTAGTCCATCCTGATGAGGAGGAAACGACTCTGTGGGGAAGTGCTAATTATTGCACTGATCTGATCCATCCTGATGAGGAGGAGACAACTCTGCGGGGAAAGTTGTCGATGATGTACCGGCTCGGAACAACCGCCATTGCCAAAAATAAATTGGACTTTGAAGATTGGAGCGCCAAGACCCTGCTGGAGATACACTCTTCTTGCTAGGTACGCTACCCGTTGGACTCTGTTGGGGAAGTGAAACCTTCTGACTTAGCTGGGGAAACAAATGTATGACACTGCTGAGGAAGCAAACTGCTGGGGAGGAAAGACACTCCTTATACTGCTGGGAATTGCCCCTGTCTGAAGGGAAACTTCTGCTTGGGGATGACACCCACCTTCTGCTACCTTGCCGGGGGAGATTTCAAATTCCACTTTACTGGGAATGATTGGAGACACCCTGGGAGACACCTGCTCCTGCTCTGGCGGCTTCACTGGGGATTTGCTTTTAGCTCTGTTAGCAACACCGGTACCTGTACTTGCATGAACACCGTCGATAGTACCTGCAACATTAAGAGTTAGTTTAGGACATACTTGCCCCAGTCTCGTAGTATGGATCATTATTTGGGTATCTCGACACCCTTTCAGAGTTGTATTAAATGTTTCTGTCCTCCTGCATGAGTTAGAAAGCATTCAAATGATCACAACACAATATAAATCACAATTGGCTGGACGTTTTCACAATCAATCAATGCTAGCTGAAAAACAAAAACAAGACGCAAATAATCACAAATTGACTGAAGTTGAATTTTTATTGATTCGAAAAAGTGGCCATGAATAGGCGATACAAAGGAAGCAGGTCCCTGGAAAGAGGAAACAACCAAAAAGGAAAACAAACTATCCTATTGGCAATATGAGAAGTGGATCTCATCAAGTTTCAACCCGGTTATGACTCGTATATCTTCAAGACGCCCCGCTCGCTCTGCCTCTTGAGAAAAACTAATTGAACTGATCTTCAACCCTTAGGATAGCCTCAACTGTAGATATGTTACGGATCTCGCAGATCGCAGTCGTTCGTGTTAGTCCCTCTTTTGCGTGGATTGCCTTTTCAGGTTTTCAATCCACCGGGATACCCTTTTTTGCCTGAGTTGTCCGATGTGGCTTTTCAACTCAGCGGGTGTACATTTTTTTTAAAGATTTCCCTAACTTTTTCTTGAGCCTTTTATTTTGTTTTTGGCTCGCCGGGATGCCCATTTTTGCCTGGATCTTTATTCTGTTTTTATCCAGCGGGTCCTTTTTACACGAAGTATTTTCTTACTGCATCTGTGTTAACAGGGGACTGGAAGTCTTCTCCGTCCATGGTTGTCAGCATCAAGGCTCCACCTGAGAAAACCTTTTTAACCACGAACGGACCTTCATAGTTGGGTGTCCACTTTCCCCTGTGATCGTTAAGAGGAGGAAGAATCCTTTTCAGCACTAAGTCACCTGGCACGTACCTCTGTGGTCGCACCTTCTTGTCAAAAGCTTGCTTTATCCGTCGCTGATACAACTGTCCATGGCATACAGCTGCTAGACGTTTTCTCTTCAATGAGGCTCAATTGGTTATATCTGGATCAGAGCCACTCAGCTTCATCTAGCTTAATGTCCATCATTAACCTCAACAAGGGGATTTCCACTTCAATTGGTAGGACTGCCTCCATACCATACACCAGTGAGAACGGGGTTGCCCCTGTCGAAGTACGTACTGACGTTCTATACCCATGCAATGCAAATGGTAGCATCTCATGTCAGTCTTTGTATGTCACAACCATCTTCTGCACAATCTTCTTGCTGTTCTTATTGGTTGCCTCGACGGCGCCATTCATTTTCGTGCGATATGGAGAAGAGTTGTGATGCTCTATTTTGAAATCTCGACACAAGTCAGCCTTCATCTTGTTGTTGAGATTAGAACCATTATCAGTAATGATCCTTTCAGGAATTCCGTACCGGCAAATGAGGTCTCTTTTAATAAATCGGGCTACCACTTGTTTAGTGACATTGGTGTAAGACGCCGCTTCGACCCACTTCGTGAAATAGTCTATAGCAACCAGGATGAAGCGATGATCATTAGAAGCTGTCGGCTCGATCTTGTCGATCATATCAATGCCCCATATGGAAAACGACCATGGTGAAGACATGACACTCAACGGATTCGGAGGCACATGGACCTTATCAGCGTAAATTTGACACTTGTGGCATTTACGGGAGTACTTGCAGCAATCGGATTCCATGGTGATCCAATAGTATCCCGATCTCAACAATTTCTTAGCCATAGCATGTCCTCCAGCATGGGTACCAAAGGAGCCTTCATGGACCTCCTGCATCAACAGGTCTGCTTCGTGTCTATCCACGCATCTGACCAGAACCATGTCGAAGTTTCGCTTGTACAGCACGGCATCTTGATTCAAGAAGAAACCTCCTGCCAGTCTTCTAAGGGTCTTCTTATCCTTACTAGATGCCCCAGTCGGGTATTCTTGAGCCTTCAGGAATTTCTTGATATCATGATACCAAGGCTTGTTATCTTCACCGTCGTTTACTGCAAAGACATAAGCAGGTCTTTCAAGGCGGGAGACCATAATCCGAGGTACAAAATTCTCTTGACAAACTTTAATCATGGACGACAAAGTTGCCAGAGCATCGGGGAATTGGTTTTCATCTCAAGGAATATAATTCAGCTTGACTTTGGTGAAGAAAGTTAAAAGCCTCCTGACATAATCTCTGTAAGGAATCAAATGAGGTTGATGAACCAACCATTTGCCATTGACTTGATTCACCACCAAAGCAGAATCTCCGAAGATCTCGAGGTTTTTGACTCGCAAGTCGATTTCCTCTTCAATCCCCATGATACAAGCTTCATACTCTGCCTCATTTTTAGTGCATTCGAAAGTCAACCGAGCAGCTAAAGGTGTATGGACCCCTTCTGGCGAGATGATAACAGCACCTACTCCACTTCCATTCATGTTCACAGCTCCGTCAAACATTAACTTCCATTTGGATTCAGGGTCTGGCCCCTCCTCCGGAAGTGGTTCTTCATAGTCTTTCGACTTGAGGAACATGATGTCCTCATCCAGAAACTCGAACCTCATGGGTTGTTAATCATCGATTGGCTGCTGAGCCAAGTATTCTGATAACACACTTCCTTTGATTTCCTTTTACGAAGTGTAATATATATCATACTCTGTCAGTATCATCTGACACCGGGCTACTCTTCCTGTCAGAGCTGACTTTTCAAAGATGTATTTCACAGGATCCATCTTGTAAATTAAGAGAGTAGTGTGAGTCAGCATGTATTGTCTTAGTCGGCGAGAAGCCCATGCCAAAGCGCAGCAAGTTTTCTCGAGTAGTGAGTAGCGTGTCTCACAATCGGTAAACTTTTTGCTAAGGTAATAAATGGCGTGCTCTTTTCGACCAGACTCGTCCTGCTGACCCAACACACATCCCATCGATCCTTCAAGCACAGTAAGATACATAATCAACGGTCTCCCTGGCACTGGAGGCATAAGAATTAGAGGTTCTAGCAGGTACTCTTTGATTCGGTCAAAGGCTTGCTGGAAATCTTCGTTCCATTTCACAGCCTGATTCTTCCTCAGAAGCTTAAAGATGGGCTCACACGTGGCCGTTAGATGAGAGATAAATCGTGCAATGTAGTTTAGTCTCCCTAAGAAGCCACACACTTGCTTTTCAGTCTTCGGCTCAGGCATCTCTTGGATGGCTTTCACTTTGGCTAGATCGACCTCAATTCCTCGCTCACTAACAATGAAGCTGAGTAGCTTGCCAGAACGGACCCCGAAGGTACACTTATTTGGATTTAACCTCAGTCTGAACCTCCGGAGTCTGTCAAACAACTTTGCTAGATTAACCAAGTGCTCTTCCTCTGTTTGGATTTTGCTATCATATCATCAACATAAACCTCAATTTCATGATGAATCATGTCGTGAAATATCGTCACCATCACCCATTGATAAATGGCTCCAGCATTCTTCAAACCAAATGGCATGACCTTGTAATAGAAGGTGCCCCAAGGCGTGATGAAGGTTGTCTTTTCCATGTCATCGGGAGACATCTTAATCTGATTATAGCCAGAAAATCCGTCCATGAAGGAGAACACGGAAAACTGAGCAGTATTATCGACGAGCACATCTATGTGAGGTAGAGGGAAGTCATCTTTGGGACTGGCCCTATTCAAATCCCTGTAGTCTACACACATCCTGACTTTACCGTCTTTCTTGGGAACTAGAACAATGTTGGCAACCCACGGAGGGTAACTGGTCATGGCCAAGAAACCAGCATCAAACTGTCTTTGTACTTCTTCTTTTATTTTAATTTCCATGTCAGGACGTGTGCGCCTCAACTTCTGTTTCACTGGAGGACAGTCTTCTCTGAGAGGAAACTTGTGTACCACAATGTCAGTGTCTAAACCAGACATATCTTGGTAGGACCATGTGAAGACATCAATGTACTCTCGAAGCATAGCAATAAAACGAGTCTTGACAGATTCTTCTAATGCAGCCCCGATCTTGACTTCTTTCTTGTCTTTTTCAGTACCCAGGTTTATTACTTCGACGGCTTCTTCGTGCAGCTGAATCATCTTCTCCTCCTGTTTAAGCAGTCTGGCCAATTCTTCAGGTATTTCGCAATCCTCTTCACCTTCCTCATCGGCTTGATAAATTGGATTGTCGAAGTCATACTCAGCCATAACAGGGTCGTCATTGATAAGATCCGGTGGCGAGCACCTGCATGAATGGTGATTCATGCAAGGCTTTAGAAAAGGCTTGAGAAAATGAAAAACATTGCCATTTTAAAACTTTTCTTTCTTTTTGAAAAACAAAAGCAAAAATGAAAGACAAAGAACAACATGAATGAATGCGAAATGTCAGCTTTATTTATGATTGTGTTAAGAACAAACGAACCCTTACAAAAAACTACTATGCCCCGGGCAAGACATAGTGCTTGAATACAGGAACAACAGAAACGAAAAAATATTACTCTTCGAAAGAGGTGACTAAAACAAGCCTTTTTGATGTCCAATTGCTAAGTTGAGTCCCTGGAACAACATGCCTGATCCATTCATCTATGTCACAGTCACTATCGACTGCGTCATCCTGCACAACACTAATGTTTCCATAGTCTACCACTCCCGCACTCGTGAAAGTGATCGGGCTTTGACAACCTTTAGCACTTGGTCCAGACGATGACCCAGGATGATAACCAATTCCGAACATATCTTTATTTTCAGGCACTTCTACTGGACTGCCCCAGCCTTCTCGCACCCCTGACTCTACCACCTCAAGCGCTTGTTTATAAGAGGCTATGGAAACCCCCTTCTTCAGTTCTTCAGGAGAAGCTGCCACTGCAGATGCTTGTTCAATCTTCAAGGGCTCAAAAGCCTGACATGGAGTCTCAACTATTTTTCCATCCATCTCCACATAATTGAATAAAGCCAGATGACTAACAGAAATATCTTGTTCCCCACTGACAGTTACAATTTGACCATCCCAGACGAACTTTAGCTTTTGATGAAGTGTGGACGATACTGCTCCCGCTGAATGTATCCAAGGTCTTCCGAGCAAACAACTGTATGCAGGCTGTATATCCATTACGTAGAACGTGGTATTGAAGATTTGCGGGCCTACTTTAATTGGTAACTCCACCTCCCCAAACACCGATCTCCTCGACCCATCAAATGCTCGAACTACTAGGTCGCTGGGCTTTAGAAATACTCCATCATAATCCAACTTCATCAGTGCTTTCTTAGGCAAGACGTTCAACGACGATCCAGTGTCTACCAACACGTGGGAGAGTACTGCACCTTTACATTCTAAAGAGATATGCAATGCCCGATTATGAGCACACCCTTCAGAGGTCAGATCCATATCTGTGAAACCCAATCCGTGACTGGCATTGATGCTGGATACCACCGCTTCTAACTAATTTACTGAAATATCCTGAGGCACGTACGCCTTGTTCAGAATATTCAGGAGAGCCTTCTTGTGAGAATTAGAACACATGAGCAAGGACAAGATGGAAATCTTCGACGGAGTCTGCTGCAGATGGTCCACAATCTTGTTGTCACTCTTTTTGATAATCCTCAGGAATTCTTCAGCTTCTTTATCGAAAGTAAGGTTTGGATCAGTTGCTGGTGCAGGATCGTTGACAACCATTGGCTGCTTCCCTCTCGCTCTAGCCTGGGCTTCTGCGGTATCTCTGGGTGGTATCACACTATTTCTTAGTGTTTCCGGCGCAAACAACCTTCCACTTCTAGTAAAGCCCCCTACTCCAACATTTTCTACTTGAGCTGGGGTTGTACTAGACGTGACCAACTCTTGCTTCTGGCCGTTATAGTATACTTTTCCATCATAATTCCAGGGAATGGCTTTATCATTTTGATACAGTACTGGTCCTGCAGCGGTGATGGTTATCGGTGCTACTCTGGCCTGTAGAGGAACTTGAGATGGATCATAGAAGATGGTTATTGTAGAGACTTCGCTTTCTTTTACAATCTTGTCAAACTGCAACATTCCCTCATTAATCATACTCTGGATCCCTGCTTTCAACTGCTCACACCCGTTTGTAGCTTCAGCACATCCTGGACAACCAACTTCACACCCAGGAAAAATACCCTTTTGTGACAAGCAGACTTTAACAACAATCAACGGAGTCTGCAAGTCTTTGACATCGCGCACCAAGTTTAAATTTTCCCCTTCATCAACTGCCCCAACCGTACCTCCGTGAGGAGGCATGGGGTTCTGAATTACACTAGGAGTAGGAGCAAAGTTGATTGCTTTGGAATATACCAGGTCTTGGACTACATACTTCTAAGCTCTGCAGTTTTCTATGGTATGTCCAGGGGCTCCAAAATGAAATTCACATCTAGCGTTCATATCGTAACCTTCAGGAAGTTGCCCCGGCTTCGGGGGTTGCAAAGTTCTGAGCTGAACCAGCTGAAGTTGGAGGAGATTCTTCAGCAGTTGTGAATAAGACATAGGCGGAGTGTCAAACTGCCTTTCTTTGGTCTTCTGAGAATAGTATGGAAGGGGAGCTCTTTATTGATACCCTTGTTGGCGTTGTTGCTACGGCGGTTGGACTTACTGTTGAACAGGTTGAGCTAAGATAGTGACAGGGGCGACTTGCTGATAAAAAACTCTGTTACTTCCTCCTTTCTGCGCGTACACTGCCCCCGTCTCTCCTTCTCTTCTTTTCACGAAGGGTTTCTTAATACCAGAACTTGAAGCGCCTCCGTTCTGTATCTTCCCTTGCTTGATCCAGCTTTCTATCCTCTCGCCAGTCAAGATGATATCTGAGAATCCACTTGAAGAACATCCAACTATCCTTTCCATGAAATACCCAGGGAGGGTATCCAGGAACAGGTCTACCATTTCTCTCTCCAGCTAAGGTGGTTACACTCTAGCAGCCACTTCACGCAACCTTTGTGCGTAATCCTTGAAGCTCTCGGAGTTCTTCTGAGTCAAACTTTGAAATTGAGTGCGACTGGGCACCATGTCGATGTTATACTGATACTTCTTGAGGAATGCTTCTCCCAATTCCTTCCAGTTTCTTACGGAGCTTCTCTCTAGCTTCATATACCATTCCAAGGACCCTCCAGAGAGACTATCCTGGAAGTAGTACATCCAGAGCTTTTCATCCCTAGTATGGGCAACAATCTTTCGGTAGAATGCCTGCAAATGAGTCTTTGGGCAGGAGCTACCGCTATACTTGTCAAAAGTCGATGGCCTGAATTTGTGAGGAATAACCACCCCGGGGACTAGACCCATGTCAAACACATCTATCCCCAAAGTGTCTCTACACTCGAGGGCTTTGAATTTCTCGGTAAGCACCAAAAAGTCCTGAATATTTCCTTCTTCGCCGAACCCCATGTCATTGTTGAAAGAAGGGAACTGATCATCCTGCTTGTCCTGTACCAGAATAAACGTTGTCGTGCCATGCTCTGGAATTTGAGGTCCGCTTGGGCCATTGTTGGTGTTGGGAAGAGTCACTTGGACATCCAGAGTGGTTACAGGGATATTAGTCTGAAGAGGGTTGAGCCCCTGAACTGCATTCCTTAACTCTTGTTGTCCTTGAGCCATCCCTTGCATCATCACCATGAATTCCCCCATTCTGGTGCGAAACTCATTAAGTTCGGTTTGCATAGCGTCCATGACTGTCCTCTGGTTTCTACGAGTTGCGTAGCGATGCGGGATATCTTGTCGGAGATGTCGGGTCTTGGCGGCCCTCGCAATCTTTGCCTATAACACAGATAAGTTAAACATCCTGTAGAAAACCTGCAAAACAAAGAAAGAATACAAATGATGCGTATGCAATGCAATTTGTTCCTTTTATTCCCAAGGCTTTCCCTGTTTCCGGTCCTGGTATTAAGAGAATAATAATTGGGAAGAAGACCCAAGCGATATTCAAATACAATGACGGTCATGGAGAATTGGTGCTCATTACCCCCGTGTCTGTGCAATAGATAACAAACAAGAGATTCAAAGCAAGTCAATCACATAAACTGAAGCTCGAAACAACAAAGTCCTCGAAGGGTGCCAATCAAAAGAACAACAAAGTACATCAATAAAAGGAATCCCACAACAAGCCTGTGGGTAACCCAAGTACAATAGCATGAAACTAAACTCTAGGGAGCTCTAAGTCTTGCAGCCTCCAGCTAAGACGCTTTACATTCTGGAACAATTGAACGATATCCGGGTGATCAGGCTCCTGGATGAGTCTCTGGGTGAGGAGGTCCCTTAGATCAAAGGAAGCATGTAACTCTTCAATCTGCTGCAGGAAAGTCGTCTCATTCTCTTTGCTTGGACCTGGCTCGTCCTTTGACTTCTTCACATTGGCACGAAGCTTCAGCTCTTCAACTTCCTTCTGGACATATTCAGCTATTTGTTGACTCTTTGTCATCTGACGAAGATACTCCCTCTGTTGCTCTTGTGCTTTATGAACTAACTTCTCTTGCTCAACCAAAGCATCATGAAGGTTCTTGATCTTCAACTCGAATTCAGCTTCTACCTCCTTTTGCTTCTTCTGATTATCGCTCCACTTCTCTTGCCAAAGTGTGATGGCTTCATTAGCCTCATTAAGTTCTTTCTTATCCTTCTGGCACTGACCCTCCTTATGGATCTCAGCCAATCCTCTCTTCCTGAAGTATAGATCGCTTTCCTCGAAATCTTTCTGCTTGAGACAAACCATTTCTTCAGCTCGGAGAGCTCTATCTTCTAACTTATGGTTCTGAATCATCGATTTCTGACAGTAATTATAAGCCTCTTGATTCTCAACCCTGACCAAAGCTTCCAACTTCTGATAGTCTTCTAAAGGCACCGTTACTGGAGGCAAAGTTGGTACAGAAAAAGGGACTAGAGCCGTTTGAACCTCCTCCTTTATCCAAGCTTCGAATTCAGGGAACATCCGATTGTTGCTCTTGCCTAAACATGCCATGTCCTTTCTTTTGATCACCTTCCAAGAACCTGCAACTTTCCTGACCAATGGAAGATTGTCTTTCACCGAGAAGTAAAAAGTTTGAAATAACTCGGATTCATCGGGAATCTCCTTGAGCGCATACCTTAACTGTCTTCTTAAGAGAATGGTATTGTAGTTGATACCTCCTGACACTCCTAACAAAGGCACATTAAGGTAATTCCCACAACTGGTAATGAAACTCTTTCCTTTCAACCTCAAAGTAAACCATCTAATATCCATGGCAGACAAAGTACTCAGCTTCTGAGCCCAAGTAGTATTAGGATCAGTAAAACTCTCAGTGGTAGGCAAATGTCTCATGACCCACTTGTAGAATAAGGGAGCACAACATCTAACCAGACCTCCTCTCTTCTTCTCATTCTTATAGTGCACTGAATAATACAAGTCACCTAGGAGAGTGGGCACCAGATTCTTCAACACAAATAAATGAATAACATTTATGTCCACAAATTTGTCCATATCAGCGAATAGGATGATCCCATAAATGGATAGTGCTAAGATGGAGCAAACAGAATCCCACTGATTTGTCACTGCAAGTTCTTCAGCCTTTCTAACCAGATACTCTAGAGTGAAACCAAGTACTTTTGCTTTGGTGGTAGACAGATTTGCGGATACTTCAGATGAGCTTAAATAAAGAGCTTTGGTGATGTCAGAATGGGTTAGTCTTGTCATCTCTGAGTTGAAAGGAATCTGATCCTTGATTGACACTACCATAATCTCAGCGTACTCTTCCAGCAAAGGACCCAACTGAAAGTCATGAAATCTGAAACACCTGAGCCGTGGATTGTAATACTGCAACAAAGTGTAAACGACGCTTCTCTGAAAACTATCCAAGTTGAACACACAGTCCAGAATATCACCATACGTTTCCTTGAAGTATCCCAAATGACCCGGGGTAATAAGAGACACCGTTTGGTTAATCAGGTCCATCTTAGTATCAAAGAATTTGTAGTGCACAGTTCTCTTTCTGACGTCTTCCATTCTGAAGCAATGATATGACCCGGAACCGGGAGTAATGCAGACCCTGAGAATAAAAGAAACACAAATGATTAATGATGTTATGATGCTTATGCAAGGCGAGGCATGTGATCAGTGAAGTGTCTGTGATGTGCCAATCATATAATCAGGTGTCAGTGCAAGGTCACAATATCCATATATCACAATAACAATCCCTCTGATCTGGGATCCATATCTTTGAACCAGAAATCCAGATCACAAAACTAAACCAAAGGCAAAGCGGATATGCTGAAGGTCTTAGGGTTCCTGCAAACCTGTAAACCCCTTCCAATCTCACGGGTGTTCTACTCGGGTCAACATCAAGGACTCTCAAATCCGAATAGCAATAATACTTTCACCATTTCTGAGAAATGGCTCATGACCAAATCAGGGAATCGGTTTGGCATTATGTCCTACGCAGGGAGGCCTCAGTTGAGTCCGAAAAAAAAGCATCCCCCACAAGTCTTCAACTTCAAGCACTAAATCGAGAAACAATAGTACATTCATCCCGAAGGGTACAATACTACTGTCATACGAACAATTTGCTTTAACTAAATTCTTATGAGAGAACCAGGCCATCCTATGTGAGTTCCCAATGGACCCTCGGATGCGAGTGGGTTTGCCAACAAATGTGGTCTGCCACTGTCATCACTGGAGAGGGGTGTTCCCATTAAGGTTCTCAATGATCGGTCCCCAGCTGTACATAACTATCAAGGTCGTATCCTGAAGTGGGGCAAAACCCCCACACAAGATAGTTCCAAGACAGTCGCAACCTGGGTGTGGAACACATCGCCACTCATCATGTAACCATGCAAGTACAACATGTCCACGCTAATCCTATAGTGCACTCAAGAAAGGTAGTTGGCTTATCTCATAATAACTCACATCCCATAGACAAAATGAAAGCTAGCACAGCCAGACAGTCCAGTATAATATGATGCATGGAAAATAAATACTGAAAGCGGTAAATAAATGCGGTAAAGTAAAGCTGTAAAGTTAAACTGTAAATAAAAACAGTAAAGCTAAACTAAATCACCTAACAGAAAACAAATAAACACCCAAAGAAATGAAACCAAACAGGCGCTAGGATTGACTCTACAAGGGAAACCAGAGATTCTGGGTTCGGTCCCCAGCAGAGTCGCCAGTTGTCGCTCCCGGGATTTTCATCCTGGTACAAACGCGAAAGTGGCGCGGAAAAGGTAGAGTCGCCAGCCAGACATTTTTATCCCGAAAAAATGGGAAAGGTAATGCTGCACAAACCTGAGGAAGAAGGAAAGGACAAGGTCCTGCGAACCAAAGATCTGGGTTTGGGAGTCGGTTACGACCTGGGAAGGTATTAGCACCCCAGACCGTCCGCTGTACCCAATGGGATCCACGCTTGCTTGTTTATTTTAATGGGTGAGAAAATAAAGCTGCTGCTGAATAAAACTGTTGACGAGAAGGGAAATGAAAGAAAGGGAATTGGAAAAGAGAATTGAAAGAAAGATGGAAATGTAGGGAAAATAAAGAATGCGCTCGAACGGGCCCTACCCCGCTGCCTACGTACCTCATCAGGATAATGAGGATCAGAGTCGACGTAGTTCGCCTAACTAAGGCGGGAACTATTTGTTAGTGTTTTTTATAGCTGGAACTGCGTATGTCTATGCTCAGGTGTTACAGGCTCGTCTGGTACGAGTGCGTTTACCGTCTTGCATGAAAGACAAGTCGTCGCGAGTTCGCGCTCAGAATGAATGAGATGAGAAAAGAAGTTCCCGCAGGAAAGTCGCTTATTATTTGTTTTTGTCTTTTATGAGAAATGTTTTGAATTCGTTTGTGAACATTCTCATACTAAGACCTATCCATCGCGGGAAGTACTTACACCTCGCCCCGAAACAGGACGCGTATAAGTACTCCACAACAAAGTCTCGTGTCGTACAAGATCGTTCGGTTTTTATTAAGTGTTTTATTGCTTTTCTTCATGAGTAGAGAAAGAATGACTCAAGTTGGAAAAAGGACAAAAACTAAGGGGGACTAAGACACATCCTAAGTTATTTATTATATACAAAAGTGGTCCTATGGTTAGTGAGGTTTTCTAATCCTAAGAAGCAAAAGGAAAAGAAAGAAAGAAGAAGGATGCAACTTACTTTCTAATGAAGATAAGTTGATCCTAACAAAGGGGAACCCTACCAAACACAAATATTGAAGGAAGGAAATTAAATGCATAATAATAAAAGAATGAGTTAAAGGGAACTTACCACAATCTTCCCCTCTACAAAAAAAAGGTTAGTGTTGCATTTTTATTAAAAAATAGCAAGGCAAAACACCCTAATTAAATCCTAAAGCAACTTGTACCTAACCTAGACTCAATCTTAAGTTTAAAGAAACTAAAAAAGGCTAGGACAAAAATACAACACCTATTACAGCCCTTAAACACACAATCAACTATGGAAACAAAGCCTAACACAAACAGCATACTACAACCATCATGCAGCATGAAAAAGTAGGTGTAGAAAGTCAAATACAACATGTACACATAACAAACATCATACATTTTACAGCACCTATATGCAAAAACAACTATGAAATGCAAAATCCATAATTGATTATTTTCATTTTTAATGCACAAACTCAATGAAAAATGCACTAATCTCAACATACACGTGCATTTGAACATGAATCAACATACATACATGCAATAACATGAACATTTTTTATGATTATGCAAGCATGCATCATATGGTTGATTATGCAACAAGTAATGCAAAAATGTAGCACATGAATATGGTACATGAACATGAGGATTATTGATTATGAACATGCAACATGGTAACTCAACAATAATGCTAAACTCAATGCAAAATTCAGAATTGAATTAATATGGATGATGTAATCAAACATGTAAGCAAATGCAACCAAATGCACATACATATGATTATGCAAAATGCACCATACATCAACAATGAAATGCAAAATGATTTAATGCAATGTGAGACATGTAAAAACAGAATGCAACATGATTATTACATACCTAATGATGCATGAACATGGCAACAACATGCAAGAAACCAAACTATGCACAAAGAAGCACAAAAACGCATAAGACGCGACATGAACAGAATCGTGTCGAAACGACTCGAAATGGGGGAATGAGCTACTAGAAATGGACTAAAAAATTCCCTAAAATCACTACCTAAACATGTATGAACACTAGAGGCACCAGGACTTAGGAATGAGCTATCAACTAAGCTAAAAACCAAAAAAACAACAGCGTTAACCGGTTAACCATATGCGTTAACCGGTTAACGGACCCAAAACAGAAGTAATTTGTGGCAAAACGCACGCGTTAACCGGTTAACCCAATGCGTTAACCGGTTAACGCTGAACAAAATTGAAAAAAAGTCTTTGAAAAAGTGTTTTTGGCCAAAAAATCATTTCTAATGATCCCTAACATATCTAGGAACATGCTAACACAAATTTCTACTTAATTTGAGCTTATTTACACATGATAGAACCTATATCTACCAACACTTTAAATCCTAATTCAACAAAAATCACAAATCACAAGCAAACATAATCGAAACGAAACAATTTCAAGCAAAGCAAAAAAAGCACTTAAAGAATGCCGAAACAGTGAGATGAAGAGAATAACTTAAAGAAGAAGTGATTTAGTTTACCAACCTACAAAGCGGAGAAGTGCTTCGGTAATTGTTGCAAGAATCGGAGCTTGATCGAAGAGAAAACCAAAAACCGAGAAACCGCAAAATAAATGCGTTCTTGACGTTTGGATCTTCGTATGCTTCCGATAATCCGAAATCTTCAACACAATTCAGTAGCTTCTTCTACTCCAATCCACAATCAATGAAGGTTGAAGGCTTAAGCTTTAAGATCTTCAAGTTTCAATGTGAAACTTGAAAAGCTTATTTGAAAAGCTTTAGTGAGAGGAAGAAAAAAGGAGGAAAAGTGAGAGAGAAAAAGTGCTTATGAAAGAGTGAAAAATTGGAGAATTGGGTGAACCCCCTTCGGTTGACTCTGTATAGCCTTTGGTTGCTCCAATCATTGATCACATATCCATGCCTCAGCTATTCTATGTTTGATGCAATGTGTTTTATTATTTTTATGAATTTATGAATGCAAAATGCTATGCAAAATGTTGAGGAAATGAGAGGACAAATTTTGAGGTATTACACATTGCATATGTTTGTCTTGAATTAATCCATTCGTTTCACTATATTTTGAACTATGCTTCACATTTCTATTTTGTGATATTTAACTCCTGATAAAGTTATAAGCCTATAAAGGGGGGATGACGAAAATAATACCATAATCTTTGGCAGTATGCTTTTGAACAGACTATGCTGACAATGTACAGGCATTGTTTCAATTCCTAAACAGTGGAGATATAAGGAAGTTAATCCCTAGTCAACCCTTTTGATCCTATGAAGTAGGAGTTTCATTCTCATGCAAATTAAAACCCTTATTCATAACCTGGGGCAGGGTAGTTATTCGGTTAACTCAACTATGCCAATTGTATATGTTGTACACAACTAATGCTGGTTCCATGTAATCACTAAAGTCTGTAAGTCAATATCTAGCAAAAGAAAAGCTCACTAAGTCAAAACCTATGAAGGAGACTTAATAAAAACAATTAAGACATCCCGCTGACTGTAACCTTGAAATAAACAGTTCAGGCAAAAAGAAGGGATAACAAAGTCAAAAGAAAAAAAGGAGGTCATTATAGATCCTCAATAAAGAAAGATGACTGAATTTTCAAATAAATTTTTTTGATTCCTGAATCATCACAAATGCCAGTGTTACAATTCCAAACTACTTTGGAGCCTCAATGCATAAGTTAACCGAACATAGGACTGAAGAACATCGCGAAGAATGGGTTGGGTACAAATAAATTTGAGCCTTTATCTTTTGTTTCTTAAACCATGAACTAGGCCACGTTATAACCCTTTAAAAGTCCTAACTGAAGCATGGTTAGTTTGAAAGCATATTGCCACAAAAAGGTATCCTGACTCCTTTAGGGCTTATTATAAAACTTGAGTTAATATCACAGTTTTCATAAAAATTGTTTTTCTAAAATAACTCTTTTTCAAAACTTCAAGACAGACATAAGCATTTCATTTTTGAATATATTTGTTTGCATATACCTGAGTGTTTGACAAACAGAGAAACTTACAGGATGAATGTTCAATAAACCAAAGTCCTTCTGATAAACAAAGTTGCTTCCTGGATCAAAGCCCATGTATATAAAGGGGCATAGTCACTATTTCCCAACCATTAGGGCATACCAAGTTACTTCCCAATTTATTTGGGGCAATCAAGTCAAGATTCAGCTATGTTTAAGTAGCCAGGGGAAGATCTCCTCATCTATCTGAATTACCAAGGGTAACATTACAGAGTTCATGATGCCAGGGGCATATTATTGTGGGGCATTATGCTTATTTCTCTTGAGGTAACTACATTCAGATACTTCCATTATGGGACAATTCATCCTCAACCAAGGGGCAATGCTCTCTTTTCAAATCTAATACCCGGAGCGTATATGGTCCATCATAATTTGAAGACACATTCCTCTCATTGTATTACCTTGATATTGGATTCTCAGCAGAAGCCATTGTGGAAATTAATTGTCTACGCCAGTAGTATCAGACAGTGTCAGTATCATGTCTTCGGATCCAACCATGAGAATTTCTGGGAAACTATTCAGGAAAGTTAAGAACCTTAGAAACTCTAAATCCAATTGGTTATACACTCTCAAAGTTGAAACAATTCTGTTTTCGAGTTCAGCTTTATTTTTCCCTATTTATTCAGGTTGACTTTTCCCCTTTTACTGAAGCGAAAAACGTCCATTGATTATATTTGAATGTATATATGCCATTGAATATGATTGATGTTTACCAGAAATGCATAAAATACAATAATAACATTTACTAAGAACGAAGAGAGATAGGAATTCAACGAAGCTTCGCCGATTCATCCCCACAGAGTAATCTTTAGGGATATCCTTACGGAATACTTCAAGTAATATCTTATACTTCCAACTCTACGAAGTCTCCAAGCAGCTTCATATCCTCCGAAGATTTGATACTTAACTGAATAAGTCTCTCGGATCTACTTTATCCTCAGTCAAGATATTCAGGAACTTAATCCTTTAATAGAAAGTACGACGAACGAAAACGAGAGGTTCTAAGTACGATATTCTTAAGCAAGACGAGAACGAAGACCTCATGCTCCTCAGCAACATATCAGGATTTATTTTCCCCAGCCAACAGTTGTTATATGAAGCTATTGTTCAGCTTCCCGACATAATTCATTTGTACATACACCATATCATATCATATCATACGCATTCTCATAAAATATTATCTTGCAGGGTGTTATATATATCATTATATTTTCACCAAACTAACCTTGTTTTTCAGGTTAATTCTCCAGCAGGCAAACTTCATCAACAACTTACCTTGGGCCATCGTTTATTCTTCCCAAAGGTTATCTTGTTACCTCGGGCCGTCGTTTATTCTTCCCGAAGGTTATCTCATTTTTGGGTCGTCGTTTATTCTTCCCAAAAGCCAACTTACCTTGCGTCGTCGTTTATTCTTCCAAATGGTTATCTTATTACCTCGGGCCGTCGTTTATTCTTCCCGCAAGTTATCTCATTTTTGGGTCGTCGTTTATTCTTCCCAAAAATCAACTTACCTTGGGCTGTCGTTCATTCTTCCCAATGGTTACCTTGTTACCTCGGGCCGTCGTTTATTCTTCCCGCAGGTTATCTCATTTTTGGGCCGTCGTTTATTCTTCCCAGAAATCAACTTACCTTGGGCCGTCGTTTATTCTTCCCAATGGTTATCTTATTACCTCGGGCCGTCGTTTATTCTTCCCGCAGGTTATCTCATTTTTGGGCCGTCGTTTATTCTTCCCAGAAATCAACTTACCTTGGGCTGTCGGTTATTCTTCCCAATGGTTATCTTGTTACCTCGGGCCGTCGTTTATTCTTCCCGCAGGTTATCTCATTTTTGGGCCGTCGTTTATTCTTCCCAGAAATCAACTTACCTTGGGCCGTCGTTTATTCTTCCCAATGGTTATCTTGTTACCTCGGGCCGTCGTTTATTCTTCCCACAGGTTATCTCATTTTTGGGCCGTCTTTTATTCTTCCCAGAAATCAACTTACCTTGGGCCATCGTTTATTCTTCCCAATGGTTATCTTATTACCTCGGGCCGTCGTTAATTCTTCCCGCAGGTTATCTCATTTTGGGCCGTCGTTTATTCTTCCCAAAAGCCAACTTACCTTGGGACGTCGTTTATTCTTCCCAATAGTTACCTTGTTACCTCGGACCGTCGTTTATTCTTCCCGCAGGTTATCTAATTTTTGGGCCATCGTTTATTCTTCCTAGAAATCAACTTACCTTGGGTCGTCGTTCATTCTTCCCAATGGTTACCTTGTTACCTCGGGCCGTCATTTATTCTTCCCGCAGGTTATCTCATTTTTGGGACGTCGTTTATTCTTCCTTGAAATCAACTTACCTTGGGTCGTCGTTTATTCTTCCCAATGGTTATCTTATTACATAGGGTCGTTGTTTATTCTTCCCGCAGGTTATCTCATTTTGGGCCGTCGTTTATTCTTCCCAAAAGCCAACTTACCTTGGGCCGTCATTTATTCTTCCAATGGTTACCTTGTTACCTCGGGCCGTTGTTTATTCTTCCCGCAGGTTATCTCATTTTTGGGCCGTCGTTTATTCTTCCCAGAAATCAACTTACCTTGGGCCGTCGTTCATTCTTCCCAATGGTTACCTTGTTACCTCGGGCCGTCGTTTATTCTTCCCGCAGGTTATCTCATTTTTTGGGTCGTCGTTTATTCTTCCCAAAAATGTCATCTCCATATTGAAGAAGCCTATCAGAAGACTCTTTATTCAAATGGCATCTTTAAGCCCATTCAAGCATCCCGATCAACCAACAATATCATTCTACACACCAACGACTGCAAATTTTTGGGCTTTTTGTGTTCAATCCTCTTCAATCTTCAAGTCACGAATGGCGTACATGCCAATCTAACTCCTCAGATTCCAGGAAATTGAACAAGGGGAAGCTGTTGTACACCAAAATTTTCCCTCCCACAATCAAGACAATCTCTCTCAAGACTTCTAAATGATCATAAGGTCCTCAAGACTCCCAGTTGGTTAAGAAGTGTGGAAGTTTCCTCAAAAAATGCCTCCTCCTAAGCAAAATGACCAAAGCTAGGGTTATGTGTTTCCTCATGTTAAAATGAGTTTCAAGGCTTCAAGTGAGCTTCATGGCATCCCATAGGTATTCAAGAATCCCCATGTCAAGTTTTAAGGCTTTCCCAATAAGTTTGCCCAATCAGATGATCAAATATGCAAAAATCAATCAAAGCAGCTAAAAAGTCAAACTGAGGTCAAAATAAAGTCAAACTTCAATATTTTTTTCCAACATCAAGTTTATGAAGTAAAATTCATCATTTGATCAAGGATTGATCATGATTCATCAAGTAAGTTTCAAATCATCAAGAATCAAGAGTTTCTAAATTAGGGTTTTCTTAAGGAAAGTCAACTGAACTTTGACTAGCCATAACTTTCACATGCTTCATCAAAAAATTCTCATCCAAAGCTCATTTTGAAGGAAATTGAATTCTCTACAACTTTGTGTCTCACAAGCCAAGCCTAAAAATGCTTCATTTAGAAGGTATGAGCTAAAACATTATGGGTCATTTCAAAAGTCAACAAAAAGTCAACATCTTCCAAAGGGCATAATTTGAAAATGGTAAAATATATTGACATGATACCAAAGAGGTTGGTTAGAGGACTCTTTAAGATTTCCAAAATGTCCAAGAACACCTTCATAGCCTTAAAATTGAGGGATTTGTGACTTTGCAAAGTTGGGAAATTTTTGAGGGGTATATTGAACAAATGAGCTCTTAAAACCAAATTTTTCCAAATGGGCTTGCAATTTTGTAATCCAATCCTTACAATGACATCATGCACGACCCAATTAAAAATATTTCTGATTTTAACAATTTATTTATTATTTATTTGGATTTTATTCATTAAAATTCAATTTAAATCAAAATAAAATATGAAAACTCAAATATTTGATTTGATTCTTCTTCTAGAAGCTCTTAAAGACCATTCAAGTTGATTTGATCTCATCCAAATTCGTGCACATCCTTTGGAGTATGTAAAGATATGATTTTTCATCACATTTATGGTTGATCTTTCTTCACACTCAAGCTATCCAAAAGCCCACATAGCACATCAATTTTGTGACCTAAATTTACTCATATATAAGTACATGACCTAACC
Source organism: Lathyrus aphaca (assembly GCA_963966055.1). Lineage (NCBI taxonomy): Eukaryota > Viridiplantae > Streptophyta > Magnoliopsida > Fabales > Fabaceae > Lathyrus > Lathyrus aphaca. The sequence goes on along the minus strand of OZ014520.1, from coordinate 334,784,861 downwards.
AAAGCATTGGGGACGATTTTTGCAGCAGCCAATAACCATAACCAATCTCAAAAAATTTCAAGAAAATTCACATTCGGATTTTGGATTGTAGGCTATATCAAAACGTTTTGAAGGTTTAAACATGTTCCTTGAACATTCTTGATGTTATTCCAACCATTTGCATCATCCAAAACATCATCACATGCCTGAACTGAATCGCACTTCTTCTTGAATTTATTTTTTTTCAATTTCATTTATTTACGTGTTTATAATTCAATTTAATCTTGTTTTGATGTTTGTATGAACTCATAGATGAATTCTGGATGTTTACATTGAAGCTTCGTGGCCAGATTGCATAACTGCCATTGCTAGGGTTTGAGCTTCCGATTTGGGGTTTTGTGATTTGGATGATATAAATAAATTCTAACAACATGGTTAGATTGTGTATGACATAAGGATTGTTATAGCATAATCAATTTGTAGAAATTTTGTAGGTTTTATGGTGATTGAAGAAACATAGGTTCTGCTACGAAACCAAATCCGCAAGAAAAACTACAACTAATTTCGCAGCAAAACTCGCAGGTCTGAAGGTTGAAGAAGACCATTTGTGCGCGGTTTCTAATTTTTGAATTTATTATTTCTATTTTATGTTATTGTTCTGGATACTTTGCACAAGCATACACTTGCCCTAGTGGCTGAAGCACACAGGTATAATCTTTAGGGCATGGGTTCGATTCCCAGGTCCCTGCACTCTTTTTATTCCTTTTATTTTATTATTTCTTTCCTAGTTTATTATTAATGAAATTAATCACTTAAATTAATAATTAATTAACAAATAATCAATGATTAATCAACCGATTAACTAAATAACCTCTTTTTTTATATAATCTCATTAATATTTTTCTATATATTAGTTTTTTTCATAAAATAAATTTAATTAGGCTTTTATTAATAAACCTTATATTCTTAAAATAATTTTGTTTTTTTTGTAAATAGTTTGAAAATAATCGAAATTAATTAATTGAACCTATATTTTCTTAATAACTTTTTTCAACTAAATATCTTTATAATTTAATTTGTAAATAATAGCCTAGTTAATACCATTTATAACTTTATTCTTATTAAAAATTCTAATTATTTCTTTAATAGTAAACTTGCATATAATTAGTCCATCATATTTTAATTAATTACTAATTACTAATTATACCATATTTTTCTTAACAAATTTATTTACCATTCTATTTTTTTTCTTAACCTAATTCTTTTTTTAATTTAAACTTTAATCTAATTTTTCACCTTAAATCGTAATTATTATTTCTATAATTTATTTTATTTTATTTTATCTTATTATTTTTGCTTTATTCTCCTATTTTATTTATTCTTGCTTTATTTATTTTACTAGAAACTATGTATAGGCTTAATATTATTGTAATTTATTTTCCGCCAATTATATTTTGTATCTGGCCCAAAGCCGTGTAATAGCTTAGGATCTTATTTCTCGCTTTTATTTATTTTTATTATTTCTGCTTGGTTAGTAAATAGGGAGTGCAATATCTAACTGAAAATAAATTGGACTTAGATAATTAAATAAAAAGAACAAATATCTGAAAACAACACTCACACACGTAAGTCGATCTTTGATCGCCATCTTGCACTTCCTAGGGTATTCCTCTTGGTTGCCTTTAATATGGTCAAGTCCCTCGAATATAGGGATGTCTTAAGCAAAGTCCCTTCAAATATAAATCATCATAGTCCCTACAGTTTAAAAGATCAAGTCCCTTCGAGGTTGCCTACGGAATAATGATCTCGTCCCTTCGAATAAATGATGATAGTCCCTACGAATTGCTAAAGACATCCCTTAAGTTGCCTTCATTGACCATACGATGACCCTACGCTCGTCCCTTAAACACATCCAAGGTAATGACTACCTATTCCTTAATAATAGGGATAGTCTTACCATTGAAAGAACATACGAGAACATGAAAGACTTAATCTAGGGTAGGTACCTCTTAGTTGCTTGCTCACATTTCAAAATACTTTTTACACCTCACTTTCTTAAACATTTCAAAACAAGGCTTTGTATACATCTATACGAGGATCACTGCGAAGTACTTAGAAAAATATCTAATCACACACTACACTCTTCAAAAACAATTTAAGTGAGCTAAGTAACTAAGAGCCCATGGATAACCATGGATATAAAGGGTGCTAACACCTTCCCTTTATATAACCTACCCCCGAACCCAAGTCTTTTAAAAATAGGTCTTTCCTGTTCTTTTATGTCCTTTCCTTACGGATAAAATAAAAGTCGGTGGTGATTCTTGCTATCCGCAACATTTATAGAAAGTCAGTTCTCCAACCGTGTTACACCTCCACAACCACAACACTTTCCACAGTAACAAAAATTTCCTCAACAAAGATCTTACAACAATAACAATCAGCAACCACGTCCGTTTCAACAAAGGACTTCACAAATCAATAGGTTTATCGATCCCATTCCAATGCCCTATGCTGCCTTGCTCCCACAATTATTAAAGCTCAATCTGATTGAATTGAGGACTCTGGCCCCACCAGATCCCCAAAATCTTCCAAGGAACTATGATATCAACGCCCGGTGTTCCTTCCACTCCAATGCACCTGGACATACTACAAAGAAATGCAGAGATTTACACATGAAGGTTCAAGATTTAATTCATACCAAGGCAGTCAACTTTGCACCTACTCCAAGTGTTACCAAGAATCCTATGCCTAGCCATGGTGGGCCTAGGATAAATGCCATTGAGGAAGATCAACCGGTAAGCCTAATTGACAATGTTGCAAGCATTCAAACACCTATGGCCGAGGTTAAAGCCCAGCTTTTAAAGTGCCAAGTGTTCCCGGGTTGTGAGGCCCATTGCGAAGCTTGCAAGATTTCTACCAACGGTTGTGAAAATTTGAATACCGGTATCAACAATCTTATCAAAGAAGGCACTTTACAGATCATTCCAACAAATTCTTCTACAACATCAACAACCATCACTCCTGCAACTTCAGCAATAATCATTCAAACGGATTCTTCTACAACATCAACAATCATCCCTTCTTCAACATCAACAGACATCAGTTCAACACATCCTTCTATAACAACAACACCCATCAATGAAGACATTTCCACAGTTACCATTTACTATGATCCGATAACAATCCACGTTCCAGATTATTTCAACAACTCACATCTCCATCAACATCAGTAATCTTCATGACCAGGACCATCTCCGGTCAGACCACCTGTCACAATTTATTATGAACCTCAGGCTGTCTCAGCTCCTTCTTCCGTAGCAATCAATCTGGTTACTATCACGGTACCAGGACCAGTTCCATATGACAACAGCAGTGCCGTGCCTTGGCATTATGGCTCAGATTTATATTGCGACGGAAAGAAGGTCACTTTTGACACTTCTACACCACAGATTGATAATGTGGTGGGAGGCGGAGATTTCACTCGAAGCGGACGTCTCTTTGCCTCACAATTCCCAAGAACTAATGCTAGAGCAGAAGCTGCTGCCAAGGCTAAGGGCAAGAGTGTGGTGCCTGAAGAGCCTATTACCAAGGAAGCTCAGAAGACATCCTTTGACCAGGATGTAGACGAGTTCATGAGAATAATCAAGAAGAGTGGATATAAAGTTGTGGACCAGCTCCATCAGACACCCTAAAAAATCTCTATTCTATCACTGCTAATGTGTTCTGAAGCCCACAGGAATGCACTTCTCAGAGTCCTGTACGTGGCTTACGTGCCAGAAGAGATTACAGTTAATCAGCTAGAAACAGTGGTTTCTAATGTCAATACTAGTCATGGACTAGGGTTCACTGATGTTGATCTAACTACGGAGGGCCATAACCATAATAAGGCTTTACACATCACCTTGGAGTGTAAGGGTGTTGTTCTCTCTCATGTCTTGGTTGACACTGGGTCCTCACTCAATGTTCTTCCAAAGAAAGCCTTGGTCAAGATGGAATATGATGGTCTTGCACTGCATCCAAGTAACCTGGTAGTGAGAGCCTTTGACGGTTCTAAAAGATCGGTTCTTGGGGAAATTGAGTTGCCTATGGTGATTGGCCCACAGATCTTCAAAACTATCTTCTACGTGATGGACATTCAGCCTGCCTATAGTTGTTTGTTGGGTCGGCCATGGATTCATGCCGCTGTCACTGTAACGTCGACCCTTCACTAGAAGTTAAAATACAAATGGAAGGGCCAAGTTATCACAATCTGTGGGGAGGAGGATATCTTCATTAGTCATCTAGATACTTACAAGTATATTGAGATGGACAGAGAGATCCATTAGATAATGAGCCAAGGGTTTGAGGCCCACAATGTCAATGAAGTAACAACTGAAGTATCTGGTACTTTGATCTCCTCTTATAAGCAAGCTCGGAAGTTTGTTGAAGACGGGAATGCCCAGGGTTGGGGCAAGCTGCTGCAAGTTCAGATCAAGGAAGACAAGTTCGGGTTGGGTTACAAACCATCCCTACAGGTCCAAGAGGAGGCTGCTGAAGCTCCCAGGTTTATCAGTGGGGGGATGCTAACCCCGGATGCAATCAACAATGTGGAAGACGAGGCTGAAAGTGACTTTAACCTGGAAAGCTGGATTCGTTCAAGGGTCCCAGGCCAGCAAGTCCTCAACTGGTCTTCCCAGGAAATTATAAGGGTTACTTCTGTAGAGTAATTATTATTTCCTGTTTAAGCATGCATCAAGTCCTGCATCTTACTCAAGGTGTCAGAACTCATTTTGTAATAGGGCCATATTTGTATTTTGTACAAATGAATGATTAATGAACAAATGGACATCTTTTGCAAATGATATTTTTTAGCTCACTGTCTTTCATTTTTTTTTATTTTCGCACAAAACAATAAATGGCAATGTTTTTCTCAAATAAATAACTTCATTCACTTTTTCCTAAATAAGATAAAATCAAATCACTAAAATAAACAAATCTCAACCCTTGCAGAGATAATCCTCCATATTGCACCGACAACAACTCCGTTATGACCTTGTATGACTTCGACAATCCGATTAGTCAAGCAGATGAAGGGGTTGATGAAGACTATGATTTTCCTGAGGAATTGGCCAGGGTGTTGAGACAAGAGGAAAAAGTGATTGCTCCTCATCAGGAGGAGGTTGAAACTGTCAATCTTGGTACCGAGGAAGATGTAAAAGAGGTGAAAATCGGGGCCAGTCTGCAAGCTCCAGTGAAAGGACAACTCATTAGTATGCTTCGGGAATATGTTGACGTGTTCACTTGGTCCTATCAAGATATGCCAGGTCTGGATACAAATATTGTCATGCACAGATTGCCATTTAAAGAAGATTTCCCGCCAGTTAAACAAAAGTTGTGTCGTACTCGCCCAGATATGGCCATGAAAATTAAAGAAGAAGTACAAAAGCAGTGGGACGCCGGTTTTCTTGCTGTAACTAGTTACCCGCCGTGGATTGCTAACATTGTACTCGTACCTAAGAAGGATGGCAAGGTGCGTATGTGTGTGGATTAGCAGGATCTGAACAGAGCAAGCCCAAAGGATGATTTCCCATTACCTCACATTGATGTATTGGTGGACAACACAACTCAGTTCTCGGTATTTTCTTTCATGGACGGATTTTTCGGATACAATCAGATTAAGATGTCACCTAAAGACATGGAAAAGACAACTTTCATCACACCCTGGGGCATATTCTGCTACAAAGTCAAGCCATTTGGTCTGAAGAACGCCGGTGCATTATATCAACGGGCTATGGTAACATTATTCCACGATATGATCCATAAAGAAATCGAGTTCTATGTGGATGATATGATTGCCAAGTCCCTCACAGAAGAAGAGCATTTGGTAAATCTGTTGAAGCTATTCAAGCGTCTGAGAAAGTACCAGTTAAAGTTGAACCCCAACAAATGCACATTCGGGGTGCGTTCCGATAAGCTGCTGGGTTTTATTTTAAGTGAAAAGGGAATTGAGGTTGATCCCGACAAAGTGAAAGCCATTTAGGAGATGCTTGCACCTAAGACTGAGAAATAAGTTCGAAGGTTCTTAGGTAGATTGAACTACATCTCAAGGTTCATATCTCATCTCACTGCAACCTGCGAGCCTTTGTTCAAGCTATTAAGAAAGGAACAAACAGTCAGGTGGAACAACGTACACCATACTACTAAGGCAATAGCTCAACATCACTACATTGTGCAGACACCTGGTTATAATTAATTTCCACAAAAAATATACCTTCATACTTTCAAAAACTCATCTACTTCTTATCATACTATGCCAAAACATAGCTCAATACTTACTTTCTCAACCTCTCTTCTACAACCTTCAACGAAGTAAATTCATCCAACATGACCCGTTAACATCTGGTTCCAATTACTACCTTCTCTTTATAACATGCTTACCAAATTCCAATTAACTCAAGATCCTGGTAGGCACGATAATTCAACTCACAACAACAACAATATTACTGATGAATTACGGCTCACTCTTGGTCCGTTACCAATCGAATTCATTATATTCTCTTTGCAATCGTGAACCCTCATAATATTTACTAATCAACCTGCAACCAAATCAGACCTCAGAGTCCTCTCTCAAAAGTTCCTCTATGCACTCTGTAGATATAACGTTCAACTTTTCATAATCATCCATCTCAAATCCACTTTCTACTCACTGAGGAGTAACTATTAGTAATATCTAATCAACATAATCAATCCTTAAATTCATCTCTTTTCCGGATACCGGAATCTACATCTACTCCTTCATACCACTAATAGCCCTGGCTCAACTCCAAATGGTCTACTGAACATACTATCTCAGCTGAAAGATATGTCTTTTGGATCCAACACGATTCTGCCTACTATTAACAAGGGATTGAGGGTGATCAGTTCCTCAATTTGCCAATAGGTAGTCGACAATCATGATGGTCATAAGCCAAATTTTCCAACTTTAATAGTGTTCCTTGCATCTTGCAAACTAAGTTTCTTCACGAGCGAATCCTTAGTCAACGTCAACCTTAGCAACCTCTGCCACACCGCAATTCCAACACACCACAAGCCAACTCCCAGGAGAAGCAATAACTCCTCCCCCACTTATATTCAACAAACAACTAGCAAACAAGCAAGTACCGATAGTGTTCACACACATATCGCATACTCAGGGACAAACGACACGCGACAACCTGGCCGGACGGACCGACCTGCTCTGATACCAATTGTAACACTCACTTTTCCTATTTTCAAAAATAACATAAGTTTTTAGATAAATCAGAGTTTAATTAACAAGTGAGTAGCTACATTTTTCAAAATCAACCAAAAGTATAATTATTTATTAAAAACAGCAGAAATATCTTTTTATTCAACAATTGGCAATTCGCCACAATTCCACAAAAATTAATCCAACACTCTTGATTTACAAATTTCAAGAAAACATGATACGTAACTATTATTAACAAGAGTAATTAAACAACAATTATTCCCCATTGCCCATGTTACGTATCAGAGCGACTCCTAGGACTCGACCAACAACTCGAACTCCGAGCACACTCAAGTACCTGAATCATCTGTACTTCTGAAGAAGCACAGACACAACCAAACAATAAAGGGGTGAGAAAACAATTCAATATATTAACGGTGCAAATAACATCTTACAGGGTAATCTCACCTCTATTCATCAAATACACATCATACATCATACAATTAATCAATGTCTCAAATAGTTCATCAACACATATCATGCATCATTAATTCAATCAATGCAAAGTGACTCAATGACACAATGCAAATACGCTACCGACTTTTAACAATGGTTCATTAATTCGAACCCAGATGTATCGCTTACGCTCCACCGAGACAGGATCATCCCTGTACCAATGATTCACAATGAATCTGAATAATCGCTTACGCTCCACCGATATATGATTATTCCACCAAATATGTATGCGTATGCAAGACTCGATTACACATACAATATCACAAACACGCATGAATACAACCATGCCAACACGATCCTCATGATCTTCATCAATTATCATACATCCCATCACATGGGTCACATAAATAATCAGACAATATTCACACATATTATCAATACAATTCATACGGTTCATCATTAAGAGTCATATAAATCAACATAAGCACGTATATTCCTACACACTAATTACCGAATGACACTTCCTATGAACTCCTCATTAATTCCACTCTCAATTATTTCCTATACATATATTCTAATACAACACGATCCTTCTGATCCTCACCACTACCAACACTTACATTATGGGGTCTAAGCAAGACATATAATCAACTATATTACCAATCATCACGATCCACTTCGTTTATCAGTATTCCTTCATATAATTATGCAAGACTTGTAGTATACATTTTCATCATCAACACCTTCTAATCGACATATTAATAAAGTTATACTATCCACAATAATCACATAACACGCTGTCGCTCCCACCA